>CM061142.1:16240020-17440020 GCA_030789695.1 Scilla litardierei | reverse complement strand
CTCTTACATATGCCTCGAAGAGATGAACTTACTCAATGAAGTATACAAGGCAGGGAAGATGATCTCCAAGTGTTGAGATGAACTTGATTTCACTCGGAGGATTTCCCTTCAGCTTGACTTCAATGCATGAAGAGAAATATGACTTTAAGAGGGAAATTAGAGAGTTTGATAGTGGCTTAATGATTCTCCAATGATCTACAATAGTTCCAACAAGTTCTAATGAACTAGGTCCTCTTTTATATAAAGAAAGCCAAAAGAAACCCTCAAACCCAAGTAAAAACCCCCAAAGAATGAAATCTGCAACGGCTAGATTTTGGCAGTTTACGGCAAAGACGGTCGACTGAAAAAGGACTGACATTCGACTGGTCAACGGCTATAATCTAAGCTAGGACAGATGACTGTAGAAGACTACACAGGTGCATGTACAATGTGCATGTGCCTAAATATTCTTCAGCAGGTGACAGTCACATGGGATGGAAAGGAGCTGGGTAAAATGCAACTTTCGCACTAGCTCCTTCAGACGATAGATGACCAATTCTCAGGCACCGGTAATTCGACAGGCGACTGATAACCTCTCATTAGTCGACCGACTTGCAAAGTGGGTTGAAACCCAGAAAATGCAAGTCACGCATTTTGACACACAGACGATTGGAGAACAAATCGCAAGCGCCTGATGGAATACAGGCACCTGTAAAATGAACGCCAGTCATCTATTTTCAAGAGCTCAAGAAAGAGTCAAGAAATGTTGACTTGAGTTGTGCACACCAGTCAGCTGTAGAAGGCTGGCCAGGCGCCTAGAGGTTATCCAGACGTCTGTCCTGCCTTCAGCAGTCGACTATGGGAGAGCCAAAAACTCCAGTTTGAGTATTTAATAAGATGAACCTATGGGATAATTCTATGATAATCCTAAGGTTCACTAAGATGGAAAATGCATATGCATGAATGAGTTAGTCCATCTATCAAGGCATTACAATAAATCTAGACTCAAAAGAGAAAAGCAATAAATGAAATAATACTTGGATTACATTGCTTCCCTTCGAGTCTAATATTCAATCTCTTGATTCCTTGATGCTCCCCATCATCTTCAAGCTTTGGCACCCCTTGAGTCCAAGCTTAGGCATTGCTCCTCTTGATGTCCATCCTTGCATTAAGCATTTAGTCTCCAAAAATGATATTCTTGAAATGTTAACTATGAGACTAAAACATGAGACACATCAGCAACAACATAATGTTTTAATCATCATCAAAATAATATTGGTATGAAACACCAATATCTTACAATTTTTGCCTCTTTCACTGTTTTATTGAATATTTTTAGGATTATGATTAGGATAGATGATGATTTTGAGAGCTCTTTCTCTCTTGGTTTTGTAAATGGATTGACAACACATCCAAGGAGTCATTGAGATAAGCTTTCCCCTTTATATTTTCTTATTGTTATTGTTATTGATTATTAATTCATGTCGTTTTAATCGTGTTTTCATCTATTTTTTCCTTACCCCCTTTGTTATTATTTCCGATCTACGCTCTTTCGTATCATAATCCTTGTTGTAACCACGTAATCCATGTTTCCCCCAATTCGATTAGCATAGCTTTCGACATACCCTATATTGAGCTAGTACTCGATCAATCCGCCTCCATGCAGACGACTCATAAAGCGCTACGACGACGCCGTGTGCTTGTGGTTTATAAATTTTAAGACGATAACAATTTTTGTGCATCATTGCCAGGGAGGTGCGATTTGATTGATATTAGTTAGATTTAGGGTTAGCTAGACTACACTTTATTCAAAAATTTATAAAGATTTTAATAAACGAAATTTTACCCCACCACCGGCATCAATTTGTTTGTAATCCTCTTGTACCACTAACGTGCTTGCCTTAGCTTCATATTTTATATTTCAAGTGCTATTTGGGGAATATGTGGATGCCCGATAGATCGTATGTGGAGAGTATCAGCGATTTATTCTCACGCGATGTCGAGACAGGAGGTTATGATCACGTCCCATAGGTTGCAGCGCTTTATATAAGATTTGGGATGCGGGGGCATGTCTTCACCCAATGTCAAAATTACACATACCCCAACTACCCACCATCATATACCCACAACCTATCTCATGAACCCTCCTTCCTTAACCCTCCACCACCACCAAAAAAATCCCACCAGGAGTTTCTTCTAGAAGAGCAACTCCATGAGGAAGCTTGATGGCTCAAAACCTAAACCATAGCCATGGCCCAACTCCAAAAACTTATTAAAAGTGTGAACCAATTGATCATATCACATGAGCAGTCGCATTTTCATAGAAGGGATTCGATTATTTTGCAAACACCGTCTGTTTGGGATAATTTTGGTGAAGGAGCCACCTTTACCACCGAAAATCAGGCGAGGAAACACCACACACCACGGGATCAGATTTCCATCTTCACCCAGCTCGTTGAAGAGACGCTTTGGCAAGCTTGGGGAAGATTCATTAAAATGGTCGACAGATTGCCGAAGCATGGAATGAGAACACACGACCTACTTTGCTTCTTCAGTGGAGGACTGCACTTCGATTTGCATGAATTCATGATGAAGATGAATGGAGGCCGATTCTTTGACATGCTGCCTGAGCATGGGATTATATGGAGATTGCAGCCTCTCACGTAATATTAAAAGGTAACTCATATGATTTAAAGGTGAAATTTTTTATATGAGTTTGTTTTCCCAAGCAGATACCACCCCCGAGGCATGTATCACCGATGCTCACGTCCATCACCACACTCCAGACATTGTATCCTGAATGGATGACGAACCATGAATTGGTCCATGGTGTTGGAAGCAACGATCTAGGTCTTTAGTTTGATGATGACAAACATGTGTGTTGCTATTTAACGTGTGTGCTAAGTGTGTTTCAGTGATGTCAAAGCGATAATTCACAATGCAATTGATGGAGAAATTGCAATACACATAGTAATTGGACTTGGCGTTTGAGCTATTCACAAAGCAAGGTGGACTAAGTCATAGGGAGGAGAATAAGATCTTTATTCATATCTAGATGAGATTGAGTCAATCCCTATACAAATTCAAATATCTAGGGACCTATTGAGATAAGACCATATCTCTAGGAGATTCTCTCCTTACCGCAAAAATAAACGTAGGGGCTTCCTCTATAAATACAATCATCCCAAGAGAAGACAAAAACTTGAGGGGCAACAAAACAAATTAAAAGGGGACGTCCAAAATTTCATATCCATGAAAAGGGATCTCCCCTCCTTCACGCAAAATACCTTCCAAACAAAGGCATTCCCTTGTTAAAAACCCATAAGTCTCCTTTGTTAATCTTGAAGCCTCAGACAAAAATCCTCAAAGGCCATCATCAATTTCCCAACGCATCTAAGGCCATATTTCTCCTCTCCCAAAGAAGCACTTCACATAAAAACAACTCACACAAATTTTCGTGAGTCTTTAAGGCAGCCGTGACCTTCGTGCATGCTACCGTCTCCTGCTAGTCACGCAACGAGTTCCTCTCTGCCGGAGTGCAGCATCGTTGAGGAGTTGAATCACCGAAGTCAAAAAGGAGCAGTCACCGTCGAAGCTGTTGTTGTCGGTGAATCCCTCGTCGCTGCAGGCGAAGAAGATCCCACCATCGGAGAGCTATACGTCATCGAGTCGCTTTGGGATGCCGAAGGAGCTGTCATTGAAGTGCCAGTCTCGTGGGAACCAGCTACTCGAAGTTCATCGCATCCTAAGACGAGCTGCTCCGAGTTGCCGTCACGAAGCCATTGTCACGTAGAGCTTGTCGTCGAAGAAGTCACCATCAGTGATGAGGCGCTGTCGGAGTCGTTGAGACAAGTCGCTCGGAGATCGACGTTGCACGAGTCTTCGTCGCAGCACGTTGAAGCCCTCGCTTCTGTCGAAGATCAACGAAGTCGAGACTGCAGCTTGCCACAGGAGTTTGTTCGTTGCTGAAGCCATCGTCATCGATGAGTCACCTTCGAACTGAGTTGAGTCGAGGAGAGCTCGCCGCCGGAGGGTGTCGTTGTCGAAGGAGAAGCCGCCGTCGCTGTTCTCGAAGAAGTCGCCGTCGAAGAGAATTTTTTTGTTGCTGCCCTAAGTCAAAGAAGAGATCGAAATGGAGAAGCTGACGTGGAGAACCCCATGTGAAGGCGAAAGCGATTGAAATCATCCTGCTGACGTGGAAAATGATTTAAGGAAATTTTTGTGCGCACAGACCGCATTTAAATAAGCTTTGAACTGTGATTGGTTTACGCATAGACCTACTTGTGTACTAAACTTCAATGGGCTATGGATTGACATCCAGGAGTCAAATCGAGAACCGTTTGCATCAGACTGGAGTTGATGACGTGTTGATTGACAGAGACGCTACACAGACACGAACTGAGCATTTATAAACTCTTTACTCTTTTATATTCGTGTATTAGTATAACGATCTCTGTAGGGAAAACCTTTACCTCTACTTGTGACTATTTTGGACTTGTCTGGTTGGGGCTAGACAAGAGGGTCTTGACGTGTTGGTGCAGTCAAGATACGCATTTACTAGGTTGATAGAGTTCTGTACTTTGGTGAGTATGTTACAGTCTAGGTGGGTAGTTGCAGCTAGGACCCCATTGTAGGTGTACAGAAGGAACTTATTAATGCTAGTATTTGATTGGGCTAGACGTAGGTCGTTGGTGCGACCGAACTAGGGTAAATATGTGCGTACTCTGTGATTGTCTCTTATTTACTCTGCTTGTGCTTTTAACTGCGTGTGAGTTTTCGTGGGTTGCGCGAGAATTTTTTATTAGCCTATTCACCTCCCCCCTCTAGGCTATGATCCAGATCCAACAAGTGGTATAAGAGCCAGGTTTTAGGATCTAGCCTAGGATTGACCATGGAACCCATTGATAGTGATTTTGCTGAGGGCCAGTCTATCTCACGTTACCCTAGATTTAATGGAGTAGATTATGCTTATTAGAAAAATCGAATTAGAATCTACTTAATTTATATTGACTATAAAGATTGGTAAATTGTTGAAAAAGGCTATAAACCACATGTCTTTAAAATTGAAAATGTTGAGAGGCTTAAACCTGATGATAAATGGGATGACAATGATTGGAGAATTTATTCCCTTAATGCTAAAGCTATGAATGCTCTCATTTGTTCATTAGATAAATCTGAATTCAATCGTATCTCACATGTCTAACTGCACAGGAAATATGGCATATATTGGAGGTGACGCACGAGGGAACGTCTCAGGTGAAGGAGTCTAGACTTGAACTTCTGTGTACAGAGTACGAGATATTTCGCATTCTACCATCATAGACCATATCAGAGATGTTTGCGAGGTTCACCAACATCGTCTACAAGTCTTAGCTCGCTCGGTAAGCCATATTCTCAACATGAACTGGTGAGGAAGATATTAAGAGCGCTGCCAAGATCTTTCAGGCCTAAAGTCACCGCCATCCAAGAAGCGAAAGATCTGTCACAGATGAGGGTGGAGGACTTGATAGATAATCTAATGTCCCACGAGCTTGAATTGCAAAATATTGAAGAAAGAGAGAAACCTGAGGAGAAGGAAAAAGCTTCAAAGCCACTTGCTCTGAAAGCTAGCGAAGATGAAGATGATGATGAGGAGATGGTGCTAATGGTTAGAAATTTTAGAAAGTTCGTCAGAACTCCTTAAGGAAGATCAGAAATGCATAGAAGGTTCATTCGCTCTAACCCTTTTAATTACGATAAAAATTCTTCTGAAAAAGATTCTGCTAATAGAGTTGCATGCTTCAACTGCAGGAAAAAGGGACACTTCGCAAAGCAATGCAGGCAAGAGACTCCTCAGATTGCTAAAGACAAAGGAAAAGCCAAGATGCTAACTTGGGACATGGACAGCGAAGCTGAGGATGAGGATGAAGAGGTGGTAGCCCAATCCGCTTTTGTCTGTTTAATGGCAAACAACGATGAGGTAAATTCCTTTACTAAAGATGAATTTTTAGATGTTTGTAAAGAATGCAAAATGAGATTAATGAGCTAGAACTCACATTGAATGATTATATGGATGCTAGCTTTAAATTACAAAAAAAAATTGTGACATTTCTGATGAAGTGGATATTTTTAAAGAGAAACTGGTTGCATGTAACGCTAAAATTGTGTCACTAGAAAAAGAAAAAGCTAGCATGCCTGAAAAAGCTACTTGTCTTACTTGTCCTTCCTTCTTGAATGATATTAGCATGCTTAAGTAAGATTTGACTAAGCTCGAAACTTAAAAAGACTATGAGATTAGAGAGCTTAATGATAAATTCTTCATGTTAAATAACGATCTTAAAAGGAAAATGGTTGAATTTGAAAAGAAAGAAGAGGAAAACAAGAGAGCTTTTATAAGTAAATACACCATGCTTGTGGATGAGAATAAATTATTAAAATCCAAAGTTTCTAATCTAGAAGTGTCATTAAGAAAATTTTCAAATGGTAAACATTCATTGGATACCATACTTGAAAATCAATTATATGGCAATAATAGAAGAGGACTTGGATTCAGTTTGAAAAACGTTGAAAATCGCAAATTTAAGAAATTCCACAATGTGCCTTCTATTGTGAAAAATATGCATGCAAAGTGTTTTACTTGTGATAGTGTTGGTCACATATCCTATTATTGTAAGTTTAGTAACACAAACATAAAGTTCAAACAAGTGTGAGTTCCTAAATCTTTAATGGCTAACACTAGTGGACCTTGTTGGATTCAAAGGTCACACTTAACACCTTTCATGTAGGTGGGATGGAGGTTTGGCGAGGATCAATGAATTGAATGTCTCATTCTTTTAGCTCCTTAGTCAAATAGCGACGCGAAGGTATATTTCTTTTCCCCCTTTGCATTCATTGCATACCTTCATAGTTTTTTGTGTATGCGTAATTTAATTTTTGTTTGTGTGCTTGTGTGTTTAAATTTTAGGTTTGTTTTTAGTTCCTTATAAAAAATGGAAAAAACAAAATCTAAAAAAAATTTGTGCCTATTGAATACCTCCGTATGAGTCTTTATAAGTGGTGTTATTGAATGTTCATTCATATCCTTGTAGGAATCACTGTATTATTGTTTTAGCTACATGCACATGTTAGAAACTATTTGGTGGCCATGACATGCTTCATGAAATGATTAATTTGATTTTTGCACCTACATACGCACTTTCACGATACTAAACTTTTAGTACTTTTGGAAATTCTTTTTATGAATATTGGAAAGTGAATGTTGGATGAATAAAAACTGAATTATCTACGTGATATGATGTGAATTGCCGTGAATAAAAATTGAGCACAAAATGAATATGAAAAAATATTGAAAATTGCTCCGTATGAAAAATGGATACAATTCATGGTGAATACACTACCCAGGAGTATCCAACATATGCTTTATGGGTAATCTTTAGCGTTGGTGTATTCTACTCGTCAAGCAATGCCACCCGCATCTAAGAGTCCTTATAGGCTATGTTTTGGGGTTTGGTACCTTGAACTCATTTTTAATGAGGTGGGAAAAATCAATCCTAGTGAAATTCATGTTAATTGGAAAATGTGGATTGTTTTGGTTGATGTTCTAAATTGAATCTCCCTTTGTACTTCAATGCTTATATTATCACACTTACACATTGGTGGCGAAGTCTAAATTATGATTTTCAATGAATTTGAATTGTCTACTTTTTGGAAAATGACTTTCTAGTGCTAGCTATACTCAATAATCCTCTATTTTTGCATGTAGTATTTGATGACTTCGTTAGTCCACTTTTGATGATAACAAAGGGGGAGAAAGGAAAAGATTTGGTATTATGTTTTTTGGTATTATTTGATGAAGGAGGAAGCTTAATTTGGTATTGTTTGATGAAGGGGGAGATTGAAAATAGGGGGAGCAATGCTTGTTCCATTCCTATATTATGTGCATGCTTATGTCTCAGTGTATTACTCATGAGCATTACACCCGTCATCACACCTCCCACGTGCGCATCTATTGGCTTAAATCTTTTATGGGTTTGTCATCATCAAAAGGAGGAGATTGTTGGAAGCAACGATCTGGGATCTTTAGTTTGATGATGACAAACGTGTGTGTTTATATTTAACGTGTGTGCTAAGTGTTATTCAGTGATGGCGAAGCGATAATTCACAAAGCAATTATGGAGAAATTGATATACGCATAGCAATTGGACTTGGCCTTTGAGCTATTCACAAAGCAAGGTGGACTAAGTCATATGGAGGAGAGATGAGATCTTTATTCATATCTAGATGAGATTGAGTCAATCCCTATACCCATTCAAATATCTAGGGACTTATTGAGATATGACCAAATCTCTAGGAGATTCTCTCCTTGCCGCAAAAATAAACCTAGGGGCTTCCTCTATAAATACAATCATCCCAAGAGAAGCCAAAAACTGGAGGGGCAACAAAAAAATTAAAAGGGGACGACCAAAATTTCATATCCATGAAAAGGGAGTCAATTCCCCCTCCTTAACGCAAAATACCTTCCAAACAAAGGCCTTCCCTTGTTAAAACCCCCTAAGGCTGCTTTGTTAATCTTGAAGCCTCAAATAAAAATCCTCAAAGGCCATCATCAATTTCCCAACTCATCTAAGGCCATATTTCTCCTCTACCAAAGAAGCACATTACATAAAACAACTCACGAAAATTTTCGTGAGTCTCCAAGGCAGTCGTGACCTTCGTGCATGCTACCGTATCCTGCTAGTCACGCAACGAGTTCCTCTCCACCGGAGTGCAGCATCGTCGAGGAGTTGAATCACCGAAGTTGAAAATGAGAAGACGCCATAGTCGAAGCTGTCGTTGTCGGTGAAGCCCTCGTCGCTGCATTCGAAGAAGATCCCACCGTCGGAGAGCTGTACCTCATCGAGTCGCTTTGGGTTGCCGAAGGAGCCACCATTGAAGTGCCAGTCGTCGTCGGAACCAGCTGCTCGAAGTTTGCCGCATCCGAATTCGAGATGCTCCGAGTTGCCGTCACGAAGCCGTTGTCACTGAGAGCTTGCCGTCGAAGAAATCACGTCGGAGAGGAGGCGATGTCGGATTCGTTGAGACGAGTTGCTCGGAGATCGAAACTGCACGAGTCTTCGTCACCGCACGTTGAAGCCCCCACCGCCGTCGAAGATAAACGAAGTCGAGACTGCAGCATGCCACCGGAGTTTGTTCGCTGCTGAAGCCATCGCCGTCGAGGAGCCGCCTTCGAACTGAGTTGAGTCGAGGAGAGCTCGCCGTCGGAGGGTGTCGTTGTCGAAGGAGAAGCCGCCGTCGTCGTTCTCGAAGAAGTCGCCGTCAAAGAGATTTTTTTTGTTGTTGCCCAAGTCGAAGAAGAGATCAGAACAGAGAAGCTGACGTGGAGAATCCCAAGTGAAGGCAGAAGCGATCGAAATCATCCTGCTGGTATGGAAAAGGATTTAAGGAAATTACTGTGCGCACAGACCACATTTAAATAAGCTTTGAACTGGGATTGCTTTACGCACAGGCCTACTTGTGTACTAAACTTCAAAGGGCTATGGATTGACATCCAAGAGTCAGATCGAGACACCGTTTGCGTTAGAATGGAGCTGAGGAAGTGTTGATTGACAGAGACACTACCCAGACATGAACTGAGCATTTCTAAACTCTTTACTCTTTTATATTTGTGTATTAGTGTAACGATCTCTGTAGGGAAAACCTTTACCGCTACTTGTGACTATTTTGGACTTGTTTGGTTGGGGCTAGAAAAGAAGGTCTTGACGTGTTGATGCAGTCAAGATACACATTTATTATATTGATAGAGTTCTGTACTTTGGTGAGTGGGGTACAGTCTAGGTGTGGAGTTGGAGCTAGGACCCCATTGTAGGTGTACAGAAGAAACTTATTAATGCTAGTATTTGATTGGGGCTGGACGTAGGTCGTTGGTGCGACCGAACCAAGGTAAATATGTGCGTACTCTGTGATTGTCTCTTATTTACTCTACTTGTGCTTTTAACTGCGTGTGATTTCTCGTGGGTTGTACAAGAATTGTTTATTAGCCTATTCACCCCCTCCCCCAGGCTAGGATCCAGATCCAACACATGGGTGGACACGATTTTACTTGGCGAGGTTGGTAGCGAACAAGGACCACGCCAAAGCATCATTAACCTCACGGACGATGATGATATGGATGATGGGAATTTTGTACGAATTTCGGGGAATACTATCCATCAATATTCCACCATGAAGGATGGGAGTGAAGTGTACTTGGATGAAGGCATGATCTCAGACATCGAATCACCCAAGTCACTCTTCCGTTTGATCATATCCCAAACTTTGTACCACATGAGAGCATCGAGGAGACCATGGAGGACGTCCACATTGATGAGGAGGAAGAGAGTGAGCTCACGCCTCATTTCATCGAGTCTGACGCCTCCTTACCTCCATCATCACCTCCACGGGATGCTCCCACAATGGTAAATCATTAGTCTTGTCAACATCCTGGCGCGGGTTCGAGTCCTGCCTCCGTCGCCATTTGATGATATTAACTGATTTTTTAATAAAAAAATTAAAAAAATGGCAAAAACGCAGACGCAAAACAGCGCCTCGCCCCCAAAACGCAAAGCAGCAGCGGCAAAAAATGCTTTTTAAATCCCAAATCTCCATGAATTTTTTATGAAATCACTCATAACAAATTCCAAAATATCATAGAATCAAATCCAAACAATTCTAGATCAAGTTGGCTCTGATACCAATTGAAAGAATTTTCGGAAATTCATGAAAACATAGAAAAACTTGTCTAGAAATTGTTTGGAGAGAATGCGGAATAATACCAGATGAATCCATGATGAAGAAGGAAGAAGAAGTGGGTTTGAGTCTTCTTATTGATCGTACGAATGGAGAGAGGGAGATGAGAAGCCCTTTTCTTCTCCCTTTTGTCTTACGCTCTTTTCTAAATGGGAGCGTAAAAAATTATAGCGTACGTCAACAAGGGACCACGCCCCCTTATTTATAGATTTTGCAATTTACGAATTAGCCCATCAGAAATTAGTAATTGCATCAGGAATTCCACACATTTGCAAATAAGTCCCCACACTTTTTATTAATTAAATAGGACCATGAAACCTAATTTGATCATTACAATTAGGTCCTAAATTAATTATTTAGTAAGATATATGTGACAATTTATGCAACACGTGTGCGTCCACACGTCCAAATGCAAATACAGGTTATACACAGTGATATGAAGTCCATAATTCCAACATGGAATACATTCATTTCGAGAAAAATTTTATCACCACAGACTGATGCTCCTTTTCTTTTATAGGACATAAGTGGACGTCCTCAAGAGAAACTAGGAGGAGCATTACTAGGGTTCGTTGGTATCTGTGGCACCAAGACGTTGGCAAAGCTACAAAAAGAACCGATTGAGCAGCTGCCTGCTCCGATCCACATTTTGGATCCACCCTTTGAAAACATGTGTACTCAATCCAACAGTGTAGATAGTTTTACGTTTTTCTAGGATCGTAATAAATTTTCCTCCTCTCGATAGCGAGATGGGTGCGTTAGTATTAAGGTTTTTCCTAAGTTTTAGAGTTTTTCCTTTCTCCTTGAATAATCTCTCTTTCCTTGGTTGGCATGCCCCCAAATATTCTTTTAAACCCTAGGACCCCAAGCCTAAATTCTTAGTGGTTTTAAAATCCTAATCTTGAATATTTTTGAGCTTTATTTTGATGGATTCTATAACCCATTCATTAGCTTTGACTCCTCACCCTTGTTGGGATTTCTTGTGCTGCAGCTCAAGAGGAGCAAGGGAGTAACAAATTGAGAGGAGTAAATGGCTGAAGAAGTAATGAGTGTAGGAAGATATTTGTCCTCAAGGCAATTTATCCTAGAAACCATTGTGTTCTAATATAAATGGTACAAATTATCCTAGTATGATTAAATGTATTTTTAATACTTGGATAATTTCCTTAGACTTAAAGTAAGGTCATACACTTCTCTGCCATCTATGTCATAGATGTGTCGAGAAACGGATATCGACACATCGGATAGACCATTGTGTCTTTGTCTTATCCTAAAGGGTAATGATGATCTCATAATCATTCGACCTGGCAAAGTCGGAGACAATGCACATGTGCTCATTGGAGAATGAGTCCACTGAACGACCCAATATAGAGTTATCAAATGGTTAAACTTAACTAAACTGTCATTGATAAGTCTCTAGTGATGATAGGCTAATTGGTCATTAAGACTTGAAGTCATTGTATGAACCTGTGCGTGTATGGTGTTACTTAGATCCATGATCTAGTCTCAAGTATTCACTCGTTGAAAGGTCTTAGGTTGGATAACACTTGAAGCGTGCGAGATAAGTAGTGAGTAAGATAGGATTTGTCTCTTCCGTTAAAGGAAAGTTGGTGTCACAGGCTCAGTACGGTTCTTTGTACTAAATCTCGGCCGGGGTATATTTTTGGAAGTACAACATGGACATACCAAAGACTGATGTATACTAACCAGTGCTAGCTATTAGGGTTGACGGTTTACCATACCCTAGGCTATGTAGTGACATAATTATGAAGAAGGGACTAAAACTGTGGTATTCATCACTGACACAGTCAGAGTGATCCCGACGACACTTTTGTCAATGGGTCAATCACGTAATTATGATGTCGAAAAAGAGGCGACACCTGCTGCTCGCGCTCAATGTCATCTAGGGGTTTCAAGCCCCTAACTGTAGTAGGGTCAGGCTGTAGAGTCTCACACCGAGTGGGATTTGTGTCTTAGTAATAGGGAGGATTCAGGAAGAGTGCCCTCATATGCAAAAGAATAATTGAAGTCACAAAGAGTTTGTGACAATAAGTCTATATTAAATGGGATTTAATAATTGTGCAAAATGTCTGCGATTTTAGCATTAGTAGAATGCTACAAGGGATTGTAACATATGAAGCAAAATGGTTGAAAATATATTGTAAAATGTTTACAAGAATATTTTACATAACAAAAGGCATAGAAATGGATACATGGCTTCTTGGGATAGTCCCATTCGAATCATGTTTTCAAATGGATCTAAAATTGGCTCAATTGGTGCTATGGAGCTCAAGAAATAGCCCAATAGGCCAGAACTGGGATTTTGCCCAGTTCTGGCTCAGCCCAACCTAGACTGGGCGAGCGGGCGGGCCAGTCTCGCCCGCTGATGCGGGCAGGTCAAGCCCGCCCGCCCGCCCCGCGGGTGGGGACTCGAGCCCACCCGCCCAACCCTGGCGGGCGCAGAAACAGGACTGGGCATGCCCAGTTAGTAGGTGAGCCCCATCTGCAGGGCCCACAGTTCAGAAACCCTAAGGGGTTAATGGCGGCGGCTTTTTTCAGCCAATTCATGTTTTTTGCTAAACTTTGAGCAATTGTTTGAGGTGACAAACGAATTCAGATTGGAGCGTCGTTTGTTTATGCATTCACCGTTCATAGCTCTTCGAATTGATAGGTTGTATCACTTCCGAATCTCAACGGTGAGAGAGAGAAAATTAGTTGAAGTGTAGCCTTAGTGTAAGGCAAACTAACTTAATTTTTCCCCCTAATTTTAATTAATCCCACATTTATTGTGAGACGAGCAAGGGGTCCAGCCTCCTATATAAATAGGGGCTGACACTCTCTTGGAAAAAATGCACCAAGTCTCCGAATCGAGTAGCTCCGAAAAGTTTTGAGCACCATCGATCCAAGAAGAAATTATTCTCTCCTCCTATAATTATTCCGTTCCTTCGTTTGCGTCCTAGCAAAATGAGGAGGATTGGATTGGATTCGATCCAAAGTCTAAGACGCGGATAACTCTCAAGTGAAACTTTCTTTGACGAGTGATTGGCTCAGAGGTGCGGTGTCGGCTCGCTTCGGGTGGACCAGTTTCGGAGGCGTAACATTGTTGCTGAAAACGATGCTTTGTTTTCTGCGGAAGCAAAGTTCCGGGTATGTTTTTAAAAGCTTTCATATTTATATTGTTGCAGTAGTTTTGACCTATTTTGGGGCTGGTCAGCCCACCCCAAGATAGTAGAGATCATGGCTAGGGTCTTTGATATTCTTAGGGAATTTTGTTAAATTGTTTAATAATTTATCATTTCCGCTGCTGTTTATATTTCTATCATCCGTCCGACATAGGATGGGCATAGATTTATGGCTAGGGTCTTTGATATTCTTACGGCATTTTGTTAAATTGTTTAATAATTTATCATTTCCGCTGCTGTTTATATTTCTATCATCCGTCCGACATAGGATGGCCATAGATTTATGCCCTAATGGTCCCTCAAAACCCAACATTGCTATTAGAGCTTGTTGATGCTTGAGTATGGGTTCTCAGGTGATGAGCTGACCCGAAGTAATCGCTCTTACCGTACCAAGTCCCGATAAGATGTGGATCTTATGATGGGTTGGGCATTATTGAGAGGCATGCGGTAAAACAAGTTCGTGAGGGATCATGTGACGGGTCTAGGGTGCCATGGATGATGGGCCTTAACAGCATTGCAATGATATCAGAGCAATACCCAACATTGGTATCAGAGCATATGGTCCATTTTGATCTAAAACTGCAATGAAAATAAATGAATATATGATTGTTAAGAACATGATATTGCGATTATCTAGTTTTAACATTATGAGATAATTATTGAAAGTGGAACAACTTAATTTCATAAGATAAAATTTTAGATGCATAAATATTCTGCTTAAAATTTATGTGATAAAATTTTAAGTGGCATGCTAATTATTTATGGGATAAATTTTAAATTGTTGTTAGTGTAAATAATTATAAGATAATTATTAAAAGGATAGTACCTTAATTTTATGTGATATTTTAAGTTGCTAATCTACAAGCTTATTTTATGAGATGAAATTTAGTTGATGTATTTTAATGGTAATTCTATTTTCTTGCAAATTATGTGATAATTCAAGAAAACCTCTTAGGATAGCCATTAAAAATATTCTATATGAGATAAATTTTAGAATGACATGCTATGTTTAATAAATTGTTACAACGATTATATTCCTGATTCCTGACTAGGGTAGCCCTTTCCCACAATAATTATTTTAAACGTTCTGATAATAATTTTTATAAAAGGCTATATTATAAATTGTTGTAATTTGAATTTATTAAAATCCTAATACATGATTAGGATAGCACATTGAAACCAATAAATGCTTATAGTTGATAAGGACTCTAATAAAAATTATTAACCAATCCTAATAATTTTGAATTTTAGGATTCAACTAGTTGATAGGATTAACTAGTTTTAGTGAAGCCTTTTTAGTCGATGGCACACATATGAATGATGACTTTCCTTCAATGGACCATGATTCGGTCTAGTGTTTTTTGACTAGTGGTGTGGATCACCTAGCTCGACTAGGGATAGTGATCCTTGCCTAGTCAAATCCCTGATCATGTTCTGCTGGACTGCAATGATGCGAATCATGATTATGTGACACCGTTAACTATATCTAGTCTAGTACGTTAAAAATATTCTTCAAGATTAATCGTAGCCCGCCTTATTTTTGGATTAGGGGAATGCACGTCATGGTTGTTGAGTCTCCTCAAGCTATGACATGGTCTCTTTTAGAAACCGACTCCATAATACATATGATGTAGTCCAGTCTTAACCCAAACCGCTGCATCGGGTCTCCTCGAGTGTCGGTGTAAGTTTAGTTTGGACATGTAAAAAGAGTTCGACTAGACTAGACTAGTCATTATGGTTTTTTGAGTCTCCTCAAGATCATAAGTGACTAGGGACAAAAACCTATAGGGAGTCACATGTGATGTGCATATACCAATTACAGAGCCGATCAACTTGTTAAGTCTCCTCAAGGTTGTGAAGCTCATGGTGGTTGAATCCCTCTCCCACAAATTATATATATATATATATATATATATATATATATATATATATATATATATATATATATATGCTCTGACAATATTCATGAAGATATGAATCATATATCTTTTGAATGAAGCTATACTAACTAACATCCTTTGCAGGAGTTTCCTTAAAATGGGGGTCACCTCTACCTTGCCAACTTCCCTAGCAGGAATAGACGATCTGATTCTTTCCCAGTTTCATATAAAGGACAACATGGGTAGGTTGGTCAGGACGGTCCTAGCAGTATTGACTTGGCACATCTGGAGAGAGCGAAACAAGAGAATTTTTGAAGGTACTAGTCAGATGTAGACTCTTCGATTTGAGAACATAGCTGATGATGTCAGAATTTCCATGAGGCATGTGGTTTGGGATCAGGATAATGCTGGTACTCCCCCTTTAAATTGGGGGCTATTAGACTAGGTTGATCTGTCCATGTACTCTTGTTTTCTATTTTAGCTCTACGGATAGCGGAAGGTGTTAAGTATTGGCTGGGGTGATGGCGCCTGTGCCCTTTTCCCGCTTTACAAATATCCTTCTTCCATCCGTGAGAGTCTTGTATTTTTTCATGAGATTCAATAAAGATGCAAAGCTTATTCTCCAATATATATAGATATAGATATAGATATAGATATAGATATAGATATAGATATAGATATAGATAGATATATATATATATATATATATATATATATATATATATAAAATATAAAAAACGATGGTAAGTAGGGCTCCTGATTCCGGCGGCGGCGGTCTATCTGCTGGCCGCTCTGCAGGCAGCGGAACATCGCTCCCAGTGGGGGGGAAATGGCGCCGATTTAGATGATGGGGATGGCGTAAGGGGGGAGGTAGGAAGGATGTGGAACCTCCCCTTTCTCCTTCTTATAGGAACGCATCTATGATGTTTACTGGTGGAGGACTCGACACAAAAGGTGAGGAGGAAGGTCGTTGGCAGCTTGTTAGGAGGAAGGGGGTTGGTAGGAAAGACGTTCGGCCGTCCCACTTCAGGGCAGGATTTCGGGCTGAAGACCCACGTCAATCGGGAAGGTTTGCTGATCATTCAAGAGCTGGACCTTATCATTCAAGATCTGGCCCTGCCAAGGTGACAACGCTAAATCATTCACGAGCTACCAAAGTAACAACTGGAGTTGCAGTAAAAGTGCTTGATAAAATGCCTCAGAGACCAAATGTCCCAATTGTCATTAATCCTGCTGCAGCAAAGCTAACGTGGTCCGACATTTGCTCGAATAGGCGCACCTACGGTGAATCTATGAGTATGTCTTGGGTGCATCCAAAAATTCGTGATGATGGAACTAGTGTTGCTTGTGTTCCCAATTCGCTTTTGGAGAAGGGAGGAGAACAGTGGCAATCCACCCTGGTGGGTTATGTTCTTGGAGATATCCTGTATTTCGGACAGATTCAGGCATGGATGGAGCGCATGTGGAAGCCAAGGAAGAGGGTTCAAATTTATAGCAAGGAGAACGGCTTCTTTTACTTTAGATTTGAGGCAAAGGAAGATTGTGAGAGGATTCTCCATAGGGGGGGCCATGGCTATTTGATGGTCGCCTTGTTGTGCTAAAGTTGTGGAGTCCCACGCTTCGTCATGACCGTGATATTCTAACATCGGTGCCAGTCTGGGTTCAATTGCATGGGGTACCCCTAAATATGTGGAATCTGCCTGTCCTAAACATACTAACATCTGTTATAGGTACACCATTGTGCTTGGATCGAGCACCGGCAAGACTTGAAAGAATTACATACGCAAGATGCTTGGTTGAGGTGGATGCTAAGGCTTCACTGCCTAGATTTGTGGAGGTCGAACTAGAAGATGGGTCCCTGTTGAAAATTGATGCAAAATACAAAGGTGAGCCACCACGGTGCAGTCATTGTGTTTGCTTTGGGCACTCAGATGCCCAGTGCCCATTGTAGGTCAAGCAACCTATTTTACACACTAAGGGGAAATCAGCCATGTTGCAGGATAAAGCTTTTCACTCTTCTCTACTCTCAGGCACATTTGAACATGGTCAGAGCTCCAAATCTACGGGTCCTCTTATTTCTGAGCCAGCAATTGTTAATGATGTTCAATTCTACATTGCAGTCAATAGGCCCAATCCTCCACCTGTCGTCCACAATGCTAGCTGTGTGGGGCAGGCGGGTAACACTCCCAGTTTCTTGAAGTTCCGAAAATTAGTTCACCGCTTAAGGATACTCCAGTTCTTTAATCCGAAATCTCCTTGTGAGCAAAAATTGCAAACGGCTCAGGTGATCATAACCGAATCAGAGCCGGCCAAGGATTATATTGATCATGTTGACTCTGGTAGTGCTCAACCTACTCGTGGAGATGAGACTTCTCCCACAACTGAGGTTAGTAAACCTGAAGTTAGTATAACTGAGGTTAGTATAATCTCAGGTAACAAGACTTCCGGTAATTTGGCACCCTGTCTGCTAGGAACAGAGGTGAGTAAAACTGGGGGTTCTCACTCTCAACAGTCTCAACAGTCGCAAGGAGATGAGACCTATGCTACTGATTATGCTCATGAAATTGATACCTCTGAGAATGAAGTTGCGGATTTGCCTATGGAGCCAACCTTTGAGAATCCTGATTGGGAAATTGAACGACAAGAACTACTTGTGGAAACAGCCCCAGCTAAACCAAAGAGGCAAATTGCTCTCAATTTAGGTTAATGAATTCGAAAGAGCGTCAGGATCAAGGGGGAAGCCTCTTGCGGCAACCACAACCAAATTCTCAATGACTGTGCTAATATGGAATGCTAGAGGTCTCAATAATGCGGTTAGGCGACGGGACCTCAAAGATATAATCAAGAAGCTCAAGCCATTAGCTATTGTCTTACTAGAGACTAAACTCAAGTCTGAAAGTATTAGCTCTAAGTCCAATTTCCATAAGACCTGGACCTCAGTTGATAATTTTAAGGAGCACAAGGGTGGGCAGATTCTAATGGGGTTTGATCCGCAAGTATGGCATGTAAGTGTTATGTCCATTTCTAAGCAACACATTACTGTGAATTGCACCAATGTGGGGGGTTTTCAATGCTATTTTACTGGAGTTTATGGGTGTAATTCTGCTTTGGAAAGGAGGGAGTTGTGGAAACAGATGGTATGTGACGCTCGTCAACTTAAAGATGAAGCATGGATGGTCGGTGGTGACTTTAATTGTGTTTTGTTAGCTAAAGACAAGATTGGTGGGCGTAGGCTGGATGAAAGTATGATGAATGACTTCAACACGTGTGTTACGGACTGTCGGTTGTTGTGCATCAAGACTGTTGGATCTCGACTAAGCTGGTGTAATCACCGTGTGGGCAATGGCCATATTGCTGCACAACTGGATCGGGTACTTTGCAATGGTGCCTGGGTGGACATGCTTCCTGATTCTTTTGTAACTTATTTGGATCCTCATTCAAGCGACCACTCCCCAATGCTATTTAGTCTCCACCCTCAGGTACAATCTGATCCGAAACCCTATAAATTCTTTAATCATTGGGTTAGTCTGCCTGGATTTCATGACCTCCTGGAAGCAACTTGGAATCAATCTATTCCAGGAACACGCATGTTCTGTCTGGCTTATAAACTAAAACTATTGAAGTATAAATGGCGCTCTTGGCATCAAGCACAACAAGCATCTAACCAAATCCATGGGTGCCGTACTATGCTTGCGGCTGTTAGGAAACAAAATGAAGTTCATTATGATTGTGATCTACAAAAAAGAGAGCATGAATTATCTAAGGAGTTGGCTAATCTATTGGGCCTTTAAGAGGAGATGTATAAACAAAAAAGCAGACAAGATTGGCTTAAGCTGGGGGACAGAAACACTAAGTTTTTCTACACTTCTATGCGAGCTCGGCAGTGTCATAATAATTTGCTACATTTGGTGGATGTAAATGGGGCACAAAGCGAATCCTATGATGAGCTTAAAACGGAGGCTGTTAAATACTATGAGGACTTGTACTCCCAATCCCATTATTGGAGAATCTTTCCAAAAATTGTGCCTAAAAGGAAGGTCAAACTTGAAACAGCAAGTTGGCTAGAAAGACGGGTATCTGCAGAGGAGATCAAAGAGGCAGTTTTTCAAATTAATGCTTCTAAAGCCCCTGGACCAGATGGTTTTAATGGGTTTTTTCTACCATCACAACTGGAATATCGTTGCAGATGATGTTATTGGTGCTGTGCAATCCTTCTTCATCTATGGAAAGCTACTTCGTCAGGTGAATCACACTTTCTTAACTCTGGTTCCAAAAAATTCGATTGCTTCTAACTTGGGAGATTACAAATCGATAGCCTGCTGTAATGTTATTTATAAGATTATTAGCAAAACCATCTGCAACAGGCTGAAAAGGGTTGTCCATGATTTAGTCTCCCCTAATCAGGCGGCTTTTCTTCAAGGAAGACTGATCTCTGATTGTGCCCTTCTTGCCCATGAACAGATCCGAGACTTTAGCAACCCCATGGGGGCCAGGGCATGCATAAAACTGGACCTCAGAAAGGCTTTTGACCGTGTAAATATGGAGTTTGTTTATTACATCTTGCACCAGCTTGGGTTCGGTTACACATTCATTGGCTGGATCAAGGAATGCATCTCATTGGCGACATACTCTGTGATGGTTAATGGTTCACCAGCTGGGTACTTTGAAGGAAACAGAGGCCTTAGGCAAGGTGATCCCCTTTCACCCTATTTATTTGTTATCGTCATGGAGGCATTCACACTTTTGTTGGGGAAAGCACTCACTATGGGTAGTATCCAATCTATGAGACGGACGGGTGCAATCTCATATATCCTATTTGTGGATGATTTGCTGGTTTTCTGCCGTGCCAACCGCAAATCTTTTGAGGGCCTTATATCTCTTCTGGGAACATTCAAAAATTTCACAGGTCTGGATATTAATTGGGAGAAGAGTGTCGCCATGTTTATCAAGGGGACTAAAAATCCAGGGGCACTTGCTGATTTTGTGGGAGCTAATCGCACAAATACTATCACCACCTATTTGGGTCTTCCCCTGACTTCAAAATATCCTAAAGCTCAAATGTACAGCCGGCTACTTGACAAATGTAGGAAGCGACTTGGTGGGTGGACCTCTTCTATGTTATCCATTACAGGGCTAATGGAGCTGGTAAGAATGGTTATTTATGGTATGATTTCTTTTTGGTCCCAAGCCTACAGAATTCCATCTACAATCCTAAGAACTTTGACATCAATGTGTAGAAGGTTCATATGGGGGAACTCAAAAACTTGGGCCTGGAGTGACTCTTGCCGGCCTAAAGAAGAGGGGGGCGTTGGATTGAGGCTCCTTTCAGATCTAAATTTAGCTTCGGGAATTCGGCTAACATGGAGGATGTTGAAATCCAAGCGCCTTTGGGCTGAGTATATGCGGAAAACATTACAAGGACTCTGAGGCTTTCTATGATGCAAAGGGTTCGGCGGTACAATCGGGAACCTGGAAATTTATCCTTCAATGCAGGAATGAGTCACATAAGCTGATTGTGAGGAGAGTTAAAGATGGTCGTGACACCCTATTCTGGCATGATAACTGGCTCCCCTGTGGGCCCCTCAAAAACCTCTTTGACATTCCAATTGGGGCTGGCCAAAAACGAGTGCGAGAATATTGGGGAGGTGCGGATTGGATTAATGAGGCGGCCCTTCCCCATATCAAAACACTACTCCAACTGGTTAAACTCCACTCTGGTGCTGACTCATGGGAATGGAAGTTTGGGAAGGAACCAAAATTTAAAGATATTTGGAATAATGTGAGAACCAAGGCTGCTCAGTTCCCTCTCTACAAGCTGATTTGGTATAAAGATCATGTTCCGAAGATGGCTCTTACTCGTCTTCGTGCTCTCAAAGGCAAGCCCCTCACCAAGGACCGACTGGAAGACTGGGGCATCTCGTATTCAGCTGAGTGTGTGATGTGCGATGATGATAGGCCGGAGACTATTAACCACATTTTTTTCGATTGCAGGTATTCCCAATACATCCTACGCCGCGCAATGCTCAAACTGAATGTCGGCGGCCAACAAACACAGGGCCTGAGGCTACCGGAAATCTGTGAGATATTCTTGACTAAATTTTGTAAACCGGATATGCTTGACCGGCTGGCAAGAACTGTCCTTGCATCAATCGTCTGGCACCTATGGAGAGAGCGCAACAAAAAACTATTTGAGAAACTTATCAAGCCAAAAACAGCATTGTTTGATGATATTTCATACTCTGTTAGAATTGTGCATCGGTTGGACACGGAGGCTGATGAAGAAGCGAGTCAAGACGTGAGGGTGGCTCTGGAGAACTGGGAAGTAATTGATAATGGTTAGTCATTTGTTTGTACTTTATTTGGGCTTCCAAGTCTGTGAAGAAATGATGTATTGTTGGGGTGTGGTCATGGGGACTGAAATTGATAGTGGGGAGTGACGACGCTTGTGTCCTCTCCTCTCCCTATTAACAACAGCTTCCGTGAACCATCACTTTGTATTATTCTGTACCATATTTATATAGTAACTAGCTTATCTTTCAATATATATATGTATGTATGTATGTATGTATATCGTTCATTATTATGGCTTAACAGTTCATTAAAATGGTGGGAGAATATAGTTTAATAAAACCTCTTAAACAAAAAAAGAACATATGCTAATACAAACTTCTATTAAAATGCAGTATGGAGTCTGGATTTAAGTTTATCATCGAGAAGAATGTGTTGAACGGTACGAATTATAAGGACTGGTTGAGGAACATCAAGCTAGTGCTCTAACTAGCTGGAATCGGTTATGTACTGATGGAAACTGCTCCGAAGAAACCCGATGACAAGGCCACCAACGAACATGAAGGAGTCATATAAGCAGTGGCAAAAGGATACAGAGACGGCCAGGTGCCATGCTCTGGCCTCAATGAACATTGATCTTCAGAGAAAGCATGAACATATGGATATTCGGAGTATGCTTTTGAATGTAGAAGAATTGTATGGTAAGCATTCTAGAGCTGCCAGATTCGAGGCCACCTGCAACCTTTGGGAATCAAAGATGATGACGGGCCCCGTCCAGGATCATGCGATTAAGATGATTGAGTCTGTAGAGGACACATCCCAGCTAGGATTTTTCCTTGAAAATGAGATGAGCACGAACATAATCCTAAAGTATTTGACCCCTGCCTTCAACCCGTTCATTACAAGCTTTATAATGAACAACATTGAGGTGGAACTTCTGGGTCTCCTAAACATGCTCCGACAGTTCGAGGAGAGAATCGAGAAGAACCCACCAGTGTTGGTTGTCGGCTCTGCTTCTTCTCACCGGCCGAAGGAAAAGGGTAAGAAGAGGCAGATCCCTCAACCTACCAAAGGGAAGAAGGGGAAAAAGAAGAAAGGGGCGTCGTCGGAGTCTGAGTGTTTCCATTGTCACAACCTGGGACACTGGAAGAGGAACTGCAAGGCCTACCTTGCAGAGAAAAAGGGCATGGAGATGCCTCAACTCAGGTACAAATCTTGTTAAAGAGTATATTTATTTCCATAAAGCTTAATACGTGGTATGAGATACCAGTATGATTACTAAAACATTTGTTTATTTTCTACAGGTGCTTGAAGCTGTGGATGGATGAAGTTCCTGGTGTAGTCGGCAATCAGAGTAATCGTTGCTGCTGTGGCCGTCGAATGACTTCAGAGATATGAAGAATACAGTCGTATTTTATTATGAATAATTGAGTCGATGAAATTTTGAACAATGACTAAGTGAAGGTCACATACAATGAAAATGTTGTGAACAATTTTCCTTTCAATAAAGACATTGTTTTTGATATCTTGATGAGTATGCTCTAGTGGCCTTCTGAGTTGTTGTGTGTGGTTTTTTGAGTTGTGTATGCTTCTGAGTTGATGTGATTGATTGGAGCAGTCAGTATTTTAACAAATCTATAGTAACGAGTATATTCCAGGCATATATAAATTAGATGTGATCTTGATTATGCACAAAATAAGAAAGTTATTGTTTACCTGCATATAATACATCAAGTTAGAAGATTAATGCAGATAAAGGAAATAACAGTACAGGTAGTTATGATTGAGTAAGTCATCATCAAGACTCCTATAGACGGATTTTGATATGACTTATTCGTCAAAACAACCTGACTAGTACATTCCATTTTAACTCATTCAGCACAAAGGGTGGTTATACTTAATAATCAACATTCTAAATGAGATTTAGAAAGTCGTTTGAAGTATTAAAACCAGTTAGTTCACAAAGTCAGTGGGAGCTAGCAAATTTCTTCGTTCCGTTTTGGGCTAAGTAAAAGTTCCAAGTTATTAAAACATCTATATGTGGTATACAATCAAAAAGAATTTTGATTATGTCAGAGATATAGAATATTTGGTGTCATTAATATACTGGACATAAATGACACATAGATATTTGAATATGCTATGATATGCCTGACTAGTATGAAATGATAAACCTTAAATTAAGTAGTATATGATAATCGTTAGCTATAAAGAAGAAAAATCGTTCGATGAGATCGACATACGGTTTCGAGGAATCACCCATGTGTGATCAATTGTGTATAAGTAATAAGACTTCGTAATACTGCATAATAGATATGTTTTAGCAGATCCCTTTTAGGCTTTGACATATGAACGTCCGTTGTAACTGATATGTTATAGCGGTATGAGATACCGAGATAAATAGCCTGAGTGCAAGTGGGAGATGTAGGAAGATATATGCCCTCGAGGCAAATTATCCTGGAAAACATCGTGTTCTAATATAATTGGTACTAATTGTCCTAGTACGATTAAATGTTTTTTAATACTTGGATAATTTCCTTAGACTTAAAGTAAGGTCATACACGTATCTAAATGGAGATATCAATTATGGGAATTGAATGACCGATAGGAACTTGAGTCTTAAAACAAACATGGTCATAGATGTGTCAAGAAAAAGATATCGGCACATCAGAAAGACCATTATGTCTTTGTCTTATCCTAAAGGGTGATGATGATCTCATGATCATTCGACCTGGCGGAAGTCGGAGACAAGGCACATGTGCTCATTGGAGAATGAGTCTACTGAACGACCCAATAAAGAGTTATCAAATGGTTAAACTTAACTAAACTATCATTGATAATTCTCTAATGATGATAGGCTAGTTGGTCCTTAAGACCTTAAGTCATTGTACGAACCTGTGCATGTACGATGTTACTTTGATCCATGATTTAGCCTCGAGTCTTCAGTCATTGAAAGGTCTTAGGTTGGATAACACTTAAAGCGTACGAGGTAAGTAGTGACTAAGATAGGATTCGTATCTTCCATTAAAGGTAAGTTCGTGTCACAGGCTCAGTACGGTTCTTTGTGCTAAACCTCGACCGGGATATGTTGTAGGAAGTACAACATGGACATACAAAAGACTGATGTATACTAGATAGTACTTGCTAGTAGAATTGATGGTTTACCATACCCTAGGCTATGCAGTGACATAGTTATTAAGAATGGACTAAAACTACGGTATTCATCACTGGCACAGTCAGAGTGATACCGACGACACTTTTGTCAATGGGTTCATCACGTAATTATGATGCCGAAACAGGGACGACACCTGCTACCCGTAGTCAATGTCGTCTAGGGGTTTCGAGCCCCCACCTGTAGTAGGGTCAGCATGTAGGGTCTCACACCGAGTGATATTTGCGTCTTAGTAATAGGAAGGATTCATGAGGAGTGCACTCGGGTGCACGAGAATAATTGTAAGTCATAAAGAGTTTATGACAATAACTCTATATTAAGGGGATTTAATAATTGTCGCAAAATGTTTACGATTTTAGCATTAATAGAATGCTATAAGGGATTGTTGCATATGATGCAAAATGGTTGAAAATATATTTGTTAAGGCCAAAATTGACCGGTACAGTTGTCAAGCTGGCAGGGACTCGAAGGGCTGAGCTGAAGCCTAGTCAGCCTTTGGAGTGGGACCCTCGGTTGTGTGAATCAGGGTCTATAGATGATGGTTGATGATGGTACGATCGTTGATCGACCTAAGAACAACCGTCTGATGGGACATTCGAGGTTGAAGAGCTCGATATTGACCTTGGGTTACGGATGGCGATCGTCGATCTGCACCACTGGGAGTCATTAGGGGGTCGGATCTGGGTTCCGACCCAAATCCCCTCCAATGCTTAAGTTAGTAAGGAACTTAAGGACGAGAGGGAGCTTGGTGTAGTAGAGTTCGACCCACGGAGGTTCATCTCTAGACTGACGATGCAAGCTCATATATACAATGAGGAAGTAAGAAGATAGAGTTCTATGTATTAGCACTCGTACCTTGAAGATGGAACCCCTTTATCCTCGTCTGTCTATCTATTTATAGGTGGCTCCCTCTTGATGATGTGTAACCGTCCCTCTTTGATCGTCACATGATCTTCTCCGGGATTCGAACTAACGGCTGCCCATTTACTCGATTCCATTAACTCTGTCCTATAATGTCGATGGGAGTCCAACGGTTGGGAAGAACTATTCCTTCGACTGAGTCTCACCATGCCCTTGTGTTTTCGGTGGGCCCTGGGCCATTGCTGCATGGTATTCGGCTGTGATTGGGCCTCAATAAATCAACGTTGTTTCGTGGGCGGTACCCGTGTGCTAACATTGGCCCCTGTCATTCGTTCTCGAGAGTTTGCACTGATCGAGGCCGGATGGTGAGTATTCTCATTAAATGTGGCATGGTATTCGAAGCAATGATTCATGCCACCAAACTTCTCGCCTTTCGTTGATCCCAACCGTTGCTTTTGGCGAGTCCCTGACGCGTGTCGGTCATCGGGAACTGAACCAACGAAAATTCCTTTGCATATAAGAAACCGGGGTGGGGAAGCCAATGATGTTTGCATTATGGTCTCTTGGCAGTTTGAAGAAACTTCCTCTTCTTCGTCTTGCTTCAGCATCCAAGAATGGCGGGAAGAGCATATATGGATTTGACTTCGACGAGCTAGAATGGGATTTTGAAGAGGACCGGAAGAGGAAGAGGGTCGGGGCCCATCTTGGACTTTGGGACGGGGGCCCATCTGGCAGAGAATATCACTCTGTCGAGGGATTTCGACTTTCTGTAATGGGTCGATCTCGAGACGATTGCCAATAGCTTCATCCGCAACTGCCTTCAGGTTCGTTACTACTGATCCTTCTTTCTTTGTTTTCTGATTATGAATAAATATTGCATATTCTAACATCATAATCATCTCCTCTTGTGCATATAATCCAAGGAATCATGCTCTCTTAATTACATTTACGCTAATTCATCATTTGTCAGCATATGATTTTCTTCTGGCAAAATTTCACTTTCCAAAGCATTATAAATGTCTAATATATTTTTAGGGATTTTTCTGGATTTTTCAGGTGTCCCGAAGGGGACTAAATCAACTCAAGAGGAAGCGTATACAACAAGAGCCTGTAGAAGGAATGGCAGATGCCTGGGCAACCAGACAGTCGACTGCCCAAACAACAGCAGTCGCTTGTCTTCAAAGAGCTGGAGCTGGAGAAGATGAATCCCAACGACAGTCGCCTACAGGAGGATTGACAATTGACTGTAATATTATGCAGTCGCCTATCATTTTCGCATCAGTCGACTAATTTTCCAGATGCCTGAGGGAGCAAAAAGAGCCAACTCCTTGTTAATTTGACATTTCTGCAGCAGGCGACTGAAGAACAAAAGATAGTCGCATGTGGATCATACATGCGACTGTGATTTTAAAAACAAACATATGTCGCCCTTTGGAAACAATGACAGCCGCCTGTCATCAGTCAACTGTCGTTTGTTCAGTAGTCGACTGGTCGGGGGTTTTCACCCAAATCATGGGTTGCGAGAAACGGGTTTTTCTTAACCCGATTTCTCTCCAGTTGCTGTGGATCGTTGGATGACACTTGGGATGGATGAGATGCAACCCTTAGGGGGTATATAATATTACTATTTTGATGTAATAAAAAATTAATCACTTACTATTTTAGGTCATCTTCTTCCTTAAGAAGGGGGTTAGGGTTTTGGAGAACTGAGAGTTGTCTGATTTCATTTTTTGATGTAGCAGAGATTGATTGCTAATTGAGGAAGCTTGTATTTGGTGATAAATCTCCAACCCCATTGCTATTATACATTTGCTTTCATTTTTTGTATTGAACTATGTCTACTCCTATGAATGTTTATCCTATTCTTGATATGTTAGGCTAGATTCATTGTGTGGTTGTTTTGGATTGATGTAGGATGTTTTGATGCCTTACTAATGTTAATTACCAGCACCCTTTATTAATCCATATTATTGGAAAAATAAACTTATGATTAATTGGGTTTGATACTATCCATGGAGGAGCCGATGAACGGTGGTGCTTCGTAATCCTTGCATCTATGTATCCAATGGGTATTGCATATCTTGAAATAAATGCAAGACTCCTTCAATCCATATTTCGTAATTTAGCAGTTTAATTCACCCGATAATTCAAAATGTTAATTGTGTTGTGACCCGTTTATCGAATCGTGCATTACCCGCAAGGAGCCGTAGAACGGTGGTTGTGCGATGAATAACACAACCTACATGCACTACTCTCACATACCTTGAAATGGGTGTGAGAGTGATTCATGAGCTTTAATTAGGAGAAGAACCCAATTAGCAATTACCCTTGGTGCACCCCATATGTGCTTAATTGATTTACTCCCCGATCAGCATACCTTGAAATGGATGAGTGATCGAGTTATCATGGAATTAACATTTAGCAGAACAATCGAGTAATCCAACCGATATCCTCAACACCTGCACTCTTTCTCTCCCTTGCATCCAAACCTTAGGACATTATCCTAACTCTAGGGTATTTAGATAAACCATCTATTCAAACAATCATGCACCCCCATAGGGTGGTTAGAAGCCTCAACCATTCTTAACATGCTCTGACTATTTGTGTGAATTTACAGATTAGTTCCATCTCTGTGGATACGATCCCGTACTTACCGGTATATTATTTGCCGACCTCGTACACTTGTGAGTATCACATTTCAGGTGAAGTCATTTTCCCTTCTGGTTTTGCTGACTGTTGCCCT
The DNA here is from genome assembly GCA_030789695.1 of Scilla litardierei. NCBI lineage: Eukaryota > Viridiplantae > Streptophyta > Magnoliopsida > Asparagales > Asparagaceae > Scilla > Scilla litardierei. Next base: position 17,411,151 of record CM061142.1, on the reverse strand, counting down.
CAGCAGGTGACCATTTTTGGTGCCTACCTACGCCGCAGGACCCTTGAGCTGATCGAGGGGCAATGTCAATTGGCGGCCGCCGAGAACCACGTTTCCGACCTTTGAGCTTAGGTGAGGAAGCTGGAGGATAGCCTGGGGTCGACCATGTTTGCCAAGCTGCATCAGACTGGGCGGCCGCGGATGAAAAATCCAGCTACGCCGCCGTGTCAACCGCCAGGAAGCAGGCAGAAGCTCAGTAGGGGAGGGAGCAATCTCAACTCCGTGCTGAGCTCGAGGTATCGAGGAAGGAGGTTGCTGACCTCCAGGTCCAACTTCTCGAGAAGGGGAAAGAGGTAAATGCTTAAAAGGCTCGGACCACCTCCAAGATGGATAAGGTGGCGAGAGCTATAAAAGACCTTTTTACACCCGACGATGCCTTGTCTTCCTGATTTTTACAAAGCCCTACTTTTGTAAGATCGCTCTCGAGCAAGTTATCTGTAACTATCCAGATATATTGAAAAATAATTTTTGCAACGTAAATTTTCTGAGTTTGATTTTTTCCGCGTCTCTTAGATACGTGCACATGTATGTGGCCCCTTGACGACGTAAGTCTAGCAGACTTGGGTCGTTGGGGTGTCATGACATTATCTGACTAAAGCTTGTTTGACATGATTGCTCGATTGTGGGGGTTGTGATCCCTTCGTCTTATAGCCGATGACCGATGGTCGAAGGTTGTTCATTGGTCGTTCAGTGGAAAGGGTGGCCCCTTGGCTTACGGCTGACGATCGAGGGTCGAAGGTCATTTGGTGGCGAGGAATGTGGTCCCTTCGACTTATAGACGATGATCGAGGGTCGTTCAGTGGCAAGGGTGGCCCCTTGGCTTACGGCTGATGATCAAGGGTCGTTCAGTGGCAAGGGTGGCCCATTGGCTTACGGATGACGATCGAGGGTCGAAGGTCGTTCGGTGGCAAGGGATGTGGTCCCTTCGACTTATGGCCGACGATGATCGAGGGTCATTCAGTGGCATGGGTGGCCCTTTGGCTTACGGCTGACGAGAATGTGACGACTGATCTTAAAGAACGATCTATTTTGCATTCATAATGAACATGTTTAGGATAAAAAAAAGCTCGATGGTTGATTCTACCCCTTTAGCATGATCATTGATAGTACTTTCATAGGTATTCCACATTCCAAGGATAAGGAAGTTCCCTATCATCCAAAGTAGCGAGTCGATAGGTGGCGGGACCGAGTACATCGATCACGGTGTAGGGTCCTTCCCACTTTACAGCAAGCTTTCCCTGCTTGAGGCTCTCAGGAGTGAAAGAAACCTTGCGCAGTGCCAAGTCTCCACACGGAAGCTGCGTTCGTGGACTTTCGAGTTGAAGTATCGGGCCATGTGCCCCTTCTGCTCGATGAGGGTCACCAGCGCCCGTTCACAGACTTCGTCCATGACGTCCCCCGCGTTTGCGCGTCAGATGTGTGCAATATATAATTGGGGGCGTAAGATTTAAATATTTGATACCGCAAGTGCCCGGTGTTGTAGTGTGTCTTGGGGGTCGAACACAGGGAGGCGTGGTTGTGCTTGTGTCAAGAAGGATCGGATTCACCCCATGGGCGAGCTAGCCCGAATCGGATGATGGGTTGTCACAGAAAATAGAATGCGAGGGATAAACAATATAAAGGGAAAACCCGGGACTTCGGTTTCCACCCTATCGTGTGATTCTCACCGATACGGCCTACGGATAGGATAACGATCGAAATTAGGGTCTAATGGTGAGACGTTGCCTCTAAGAGTGGTACCAGCGTCCCATGGGCCCGATATTCCGGTCGGTGCCCAGGATGATACGCCGGACTTCCCGGGTTCGGTGCCCATATCCATTAACACTAACCGACTTCGGGAGCACTAAGCTCACAACGATAACTCCCAACGCCTCATCCTGCCGCTCCCGTGCGCTAGGATTCGACGTCTACGCTAAGGGCGTGAGCTATGGCTAGGGAGTCAACCGCCAAGTTTATTCCCCCTTGGCCCAACGGTCAAAGGCGGTCTTTTTCCCGCCGATGACAATAAAACACCCCGTGTAACCGATAGATTCATAATCCCTATCGATTTCCTAGTGCTATGGACGCATCGGGAAGAACCCACGAAGGGGTTTCCACCAAAATCCCAGATTTGGGAACTACTCACACATATTTACTAAAAAGCAATCTAAATCGAAATCGACCGTTAGAAACATGATCAGGCAATTGAAAAGTAGTAAGAGCAATGCAAATAACACTATATTAAAGTTTAATAAAGATCAGACAACTTACTAATATCTAAAAAATTACAGCCGTCAAGAGAGAGAAAAAATAGCAAAAAATAACAACTCCCGTTTCTGGAAAACCTAGGGGTCATTTATAGAGAAAACAATATCACCCGATCAGGTGAAGAATCACCCGATTGGGTGACCTGCTTCGTTCTTCGGCAGCTCAGCATGGGACTTCACCCGGTCATACGGCACGGTCGGTTGAGGGTTGAAGCTGACCGGTTGGATCTTCGCGCCGTCGGGTGAACCGGTCGGTTGAGCTCTCTGTGTCTTGGCTTCGGAGAATTGGCTACAGGTGAACCGATCGGGTGAAGGTCACCCGATCGGTTGGCATTCAGCATCAAATTCCAGAGAGTTGGGGCGTTGTGAACCGGTCACTGAACCGACCGGTTGACTTCCTGACCACTCCAGCTTGTGTCCGGGTGGTGCACGCGTGCATCACCCGATCGGTTGGAAGTGACCAACCGGTCGGGTGAGGGGCTGAAAGATGCGATCTTCGTCGTTTGACCCCCTAGATCACGCGTGACTCCTCCCATTGCTCCGGGGACTCATGATATCGTCGTTTTATGTCTCCTACGCCGGTAAACTCCTGCAAACATGCAAAAACACGGAAAAGTGAAAGAAAACAAGAAAAAACGAGAAAACGAATACAAGACGGCGGAAAATAGCGGAAAAACACGGAAGAAAACGTGCGCGAATATATGAAATATAAACGCACGTCAAAATCCCCCAAGCTGAACCCTTCCTCGTTCTCGAGGAAGACGAGTGAGAGTAGGAGCTCGGAGGGAGAAAATAGAGAGAAAGAGAGAAAAAGAGAACTCTAAATCCTAAATCGCCCGTCAGGGCCAACAAAATCAAACACGCCACACCAAGCAAGCATACAACAAAACACAACACTTAAACCAAGGAATGTGAGTCCAAACAAGTGCCGCGGGCCCACGCGGTGAAGCGCGAGTGAGTGTGGTCGTGTACTAGCAGTCGGTGTCACTATCTACATCGTGCAGTAAGCTCCATATACACAAATCCAAGAAATGACACAAATATCGATTCGATTTGAATTAAGCGGTGAATATATAGCTCAAGCATGCATGAGAATAGAGCGAGAATCGAAACATATCATGCGTCAGGGACTCCACAACTAGGGTTAAGGAAATCACCACACTATAGCCTAGATAATAGCTAAAAAGTTCCTAAGCCAAGTGTTTTCGAAAACGATGGGGGGTGAGATGATGTGGAGTAGAACACTCGGTGCAAACTCTCGCCTTCCCTTTATTCTCGATAAGTAGGAAAACATTCACGCTCATATTTTTTTTTTGGTTTTGGATATATGTATTTTTTTGCTTTTTGGCTATACAATTTTCTCTTTTCTTTTCTTTTTGGGTTTTTCTTTTCTTTTCTCTTTTTTTTTGAATTTTTGGGTTTTTGGATATACACATGTGTACTCTCCCAAGTGGGAGAACGGTACACGACGAGAGGATTTGCACCAAGTAAAATAAAAAAGAAATCGAAATCTAAACACTTGGGCAAAGGAAACTATTCTCGCTAATTAGAGCATGGGCTAAATGGGTTATACTAGTCCTTAATTGTGGAATCCTGACACATGCGAAATGAAGTATACGATATATATGTAGCATGTAGAAGAAGATGATCACTCCTTATTTTACACCTTTTTCCCGCATGTTTGCATGCCATTTAGATCGCCCAAATCATGTTTTTCACGATATATCGACGATATTGCGATGATTTTCACGATTTGTTGTTTTTATCGCATTTCAGGTGATTTGGCGCGATTTGGAGTGATCTTGAGATGCGCTTACTCTAGACGGTCACCGACGACCTCCCCGAGGGGTATTTTGCTGTTGGAGAGGAGCGGAAGAAGAATGGACGTCACAGGAGCGACGAGGAGGTCAAAACAAGCAGAATGGGCATTTTTTGTGTCCCACTCGGCCGAGTGGAGGAGCCACTCGGCCGACCAGCGAGACACTGCTCGGCCGACCGGAACAGACACGATTTACCTGTGCACTCGGCCGAGCACCGAAGACCACATCGGCCGAGTGACGACATCACGTCCGCCCGAGTGGCGTCCAGACGAGGCCCTTCCAAAACATCCAAGTTACTGTTTTTTGGCCGCCTGAACTTCAGAAGACCCACTCGGCCGAGTGGATTATTATGTCCGCCCGAGTGCCTTGAAGCCATCGGCCGAGTGACGACAACTCACTCGGCCGAGCCGCCCCCGAAGTAGAGACCCCTGAAGCCGCCGACTTACTGGAAAATGACATGGTTTTCACTCGGCCGAGCGACTTTTGTCACTCGGCCGAGTGCGATGCACTGCCTGTAGCGAAATCTGCGGAAAACAGGCTGTGCAGGGGTATTTTGGTCACAGTTTTTGGACGATTTTGAGGGCTATTTAAGCCCTGTTTTTACCCTAGTTTAGAGAGCCTCTCTCTTAGATTTTTTGCAGCTTTTTAGATTAGTTTTTAGCTTTATTTTGGAGATTGGAGAAGAGACAAGTTTGTAATTTTTGTTGGAATAATTGAAGAACTCCATTGGTTTGCATCTCTTTTCCTTAAAAATTCTATTTTTATTGCTTATCTCATTATTGTGATGAATTCCATTGCTTATTTCATTAATTATTTTTGTGATCTCGCTATGAATTGTGAGTAGTCTCCACGTCTTGGGGCGTGGGGATGAACCCTACAAACCCACTTTCATATTTGTGATGAATTGGTAGAAATTGTGCTAGAATTGTTATTAGGGATTAGATTGTGATCAATTTACTACGGATGGCTAGGTATTCATATCGATTGGGATTTGCAAGAGATTGGATCCCAATTCGATAGGAAACCCTAGAAATCCGAATTGGGTTGGAATCGAATTTCCGTAGTATCGGTTTGCAAGAGATTGGACCGATACTAGGATTTCCGGTTGCAATTCCTTGCCGATACTCGTTTGCAAGAGATTGGACAGGTAGGAACTATCACAATCTAGATCGCGAGCCGAGTTTGCAAGAGATTGGGCTCGGTGCGCGATTGGACGATGATGTTGATCCTAATGCTAGCTTCCCTAGGCTAGGGTTTGCAAGAGATTGGACCCGAACCTAGGATAGCTATAGACCGGCAATAGCGCGAGAGCGTGAGCTTGGTTCTACATTCAGTTGCAACTAGTTCATCCAAATTCTCATTCAAGAAATTTTGATACCGATGAACCACATTTATGAAATACGGTGAGTAGCGGGGATTCCCCATTCCCTAGACGTTCTTTATTTGATTTGATATTTCGCACATTTGTCTGACGATTGTGACAGGATCGCCAAAGGCAAATTTCTCTCTTAAGTAGCCAGGTTGATTTGGAGCAAGCACGGTCATTCGTCCTCCCTGTGTTCGATATCCCGCTCGCTGCTACACCGTGCACTTGCGGTAAAACTACAACCGTTCTTTTTTTTATTGTTATCATTATTTTTATTTCTTATTTCTTACCTAACCCTTCCACGGTTCTAATCATTTCTTTGAAACTCTGTTTTCTCTGTGCATGAACACGAGATCTACGGCGGACCCTGAAGCTATACTATTTGATCCCGAGATCGAACGTACCGCACGGAGACTTAGAGCGGAAAGGAGAAAAAATCCGGAAGGGAGGTTTATGACCAACCCGGAAACTGCGGATCAATTAAGGGCAAGAATGGCGAGGATAATTTCTATTCGAGATAGGCTTCGGCCTAAGACCTCTTCTACTACCTCGTCCATTGCCATGCCGCAGTTGGCGGCTGACAAGAACTTCGAGCTAAAGACTGGATTAGTGGTTCTGATGCAACAAGACCCATTTCATGGGAATGCCCATGAAAATCCTCACTACCACATACAATTGTTCTTGTCGAAGTACGCCACATTCCAGATGACGGGGGTCTCCATCGATGCTATCAGACTGAGCCTCTTCCCCTTCACGCTAAAGGACAAGGCACTCTATTGGTTGAGGACGCAAGCTGAGGGTGTTTTCACCACTTGGGACGAGTTGGCGAGCGCATTCATCGACAAGTTCTATCCGCCATCCAAGACGGTGAAGATCCGGAGCGCTCTTATGTCCTTCAAGCAAGGACCCCAAGAGACGCTCTATGAGGCTTGGGAGCGTTTTAAGGATCTACAGCATCAATGCCCGCATCATAGCATTGAAGACTGGGAGCTAGTGCATAGCTTCTACAACGGTCTCCAACCGGGGACCAAACAAATTATTGATGCCGCGGAGAATGGTGCTATCTTGTCAAAGACTCCCGAAGAAGCTACAGCCCTAATTGAGGAGATGGCCTCAAATAATCAACAATGGGGCGATGAGCGAGGACACTCTACGTCCTCCTTGAAGCCGACTAGTATTTATGAGGCGAAGGCCGTGGCGGGGCTTACGAGCAAATTTGATTCTCTCCATAAGGTAGTGGAGAGATTGGAGAAGTTTATCACGGAGCCCCAAGGAGCCCCTTCTACCCCCGCTCCAACGAACCAAATGTGTGATTGGCAAGACCAATCTCAAGCCATGTATGTGGGAGGAGAGCAAGGAGAAGGATCCTTGGAGCAAGTACAATATGTCGCGGGGAACCAAGGATATTGGGCCAATCCGGCCGCAAGAAATCATCCCGGATTCTCCTACGCCAACAATGAAGGACCTTTGAACCCGCCACAACCGCCACCTCAACAAGCTCGATCACCACCACCCCAACAACAAAACTATCCACCGAGGGGGCCTACTCAACAAAACTTTCAACCAAAGCAACAAGTTCCACCATATAGGCCGCCCGGATACAATCAAGGGTGGAGGAATCAAAATCAAAATCTTCCACAAGCTCAACAACGATCCGACTTCGAAGCTAGGGTGGAGGCGTTCATGGTCGAGCAAAATAAGGTTAATGCTACATTGAAGGCGGGGCAAGACTCTCTTAATACCGTTGTGGCTCAAATATCGGAGCAATTGGCCTTGCTCAATCGGAACACTCAACGATTGTCGGCGCAACCCGAGCAAAACCCACGGAGCAACACCGGCCACATCAACGCCGTAGTTGCCGTTACTACTAGAGGCGGGAAGGATACCACCCCCGCCATGATTCCTACCGAGGAGCCCGTGGAGGAAAGTTCGGAGCCGGTTGAGCCGGTAGTTGAAGTTGAAAAGGAGAAGGAGCCACAAGACAAGGAGAAATCTAGAGCGGAGGAATTGATTGAGGAAAGACGCTACATGCCACCGGTCCCATTCCCCCAAAGACTAGCGAGAGCGAAAATGGAGAAAAGGCTAGCAAAGTTCCTCGAGTATCTAAGAGGAGTTAGCCTCAATATTCCCTTCCTCGACGCCATCGTCGAGATCCCCACATATGCTAAATTCTTGAAGGACTTGATTTCGGGGAGAAAGAGGAAGGAGAAGATCATGCTAGCCGAGGAGGGCTCTTGGTTCACCAAGAGAGAGAAGGAACCGGCCAAATTTAAAGATCCGGGGAGTTTTCAGATTCCTTGCACCTTGGGCGGCGTCCCTCTTCAAAAGGCGTTGGTTGATCTAGGGGCGAGTGTGAGCCTCATGCCTCTCTCCATGTTCTTAAGGTTAAACACCGGGACAAAGTTGAAACCCACCGACATGCGCATTCAATTAGCCGATGGGCGAATAACAAGGCCGGTGGGGATCGCCGAAGACATACCGCTACAAGTCCCGGGTGGAATATGCTTGCCATGTGACTTCGTGATCATGGACGTAAAGGAGGAGGGAGACACTTCGTTGATACTTGGACGCCCATTCCTCGCCACCGCCGGAGTAATTGTTGACGTGCGCGAAGGGACCCTTACTTTAAACGTCGGCAACATCGAGGTGGAGCTCCACATTCCTAAGGCTATGAAGCACATGCCTTACCACGAGGAACTTGACTACATGGACCTCCTTGATGAGGTGATAGAGGAGGCGATCCCCCACTCAATTGGCGCACTTTTTGATGAAGATTTAGAGGAAGGCCCGGATTTAGGCCATGAAGAGAAGATAGATGATTCCCCCGACCTCTCCGCTGAAGATGATGAAGGCGACACTGATGTCGCAAGGATTCGAGAGCTCTGCAAGCTCTCGAAATTGGAGTCTCCGAAGAAAGCTCCGCCGGTACGGAAACCGGCGTCACCGGTAAAGCCGTTGACCGGAGCAAATGCTAGCTTGGGTGAGCCTCCCCCCAACACTATTCGAGACGAGAGACCACCGTGGGAGAACACGACGCCGCAACGTCCGAATCCAAGCGTTCTCCTCGGAAAGTTTGATGGGTGCATCTCATATGCACCAAACATCCCGCATTAATTGAAAATCATAGGGGGTCGAGCTCACGACCTTAAACGAGCGCTTGTCGGGAGGCAACCCGACGGTTTTTGCTTTATTTTTACTTTTTCTTTATTTTCGTTTTAGAAATTTTTAGTGTTTTGAGTCGTTCGCCCAAAAATTTTGTGATAACGGGTCCTATTTTTCTTGACAGGAGAGGAGATAGGTACATCCATCATGAGGAGGATGAACGGGACGACGAGGAGCGCCCCAAGAAGGCGCTCGACGCTTAGGAGGAAGATGGAATTGACTGGAGGAAGAAATACGGAGTTTAGAGCCCAAACGAAGACAAACAGCAGAACACAAGGCTCACTCGGCCGAGTATACTAGTCACTCAGCCGAGTACACAAGTTCGTCCGGCCGAGCCGCTCACGAACGAGGGAAGTCTGCTGTACCCAACTCTCTGTTTATTTTCCTGATTCCAATATAACTGCTACTCGGCCGAGTAAAACGGATACCCTCCTAGGGCGAGTCATGCCGAGTAGCTTGAGTCACTCGGCCGAATGGACTTACTCCACTCGGCCGAGGCTGGCAAAGCCACTCGGCCGAGGCTGGCAAAGCCACTCGGCCGAGGAAACTTTCATTGGTCTCGCTCGGCCGAGCGACCACGTCACTCGGCCGAGTCGTAACTCTTATTATATAAGGGCGAGGGAGGGGCGCATTTTTCGAAATCTCAAAAATCCCCAAAACCGCCCGCGACCCTTCGTTTCCCTCGCCCGATAGCCCTCGCCCGCACCTCACTCGCCCGTCCCACTCGCCCGCGCCGCCGCTCGGCCCGCCACCGCCGGCCGACCACCGCCGCGACTCGCCCGAGTCGCCGCCGGCGGCAGCTGCTCCGGTCACCTCCGGTATCGCCCCTATTGCCCGTTTTCTCCTCTTTTCGTGTATTTTTGAGGATCCATGTGCTAAACGAACCCCTACCCCAAATCAATTTCCATATCTATCTATTATACCCCTAATGCTCCATACGTTTTGATTATTACTCACTGATATCGCTATTTCATGCGCAGATTGCTTTTTGGAGCTTAGGGGAGCCCAGGGGAGCTTCTACGGGCTGATCCGGACTTCGCGGAGGCGCTGACTTCGCACGCTTCCACTGCTTAGCACTCGCAGCGTGTCGGGGTATACTCTTTCCATTATTTTTGCACACGCCACACTTTTCACGTTTTTCGGCGCGCGCTCGAGGCCGATATGCCGCCCCGGACACGGCCGCGGTCGAAGAGAGCTTCCGCTAAGCGGAAGCGGTCGGATGATGCCGGCCCCTCCCACGAGTTGGAGGACTCTCCTCCACCATCTCCCACACACGCCGTCCACCCAGCACAGCCTGCAGGCCCCGCGCACCCCGCACAGCCTGCAGTGCACCCACAGCTCGCACAGCCTCTCCCTGCCGCTCCACAGCCGCCACCACCGGCTCCACTGGTCGGGCCGCTCGGGATTACGTTCCGAGACGACGCACACCGCACCGTCTTCGAGCGTATCTCCCAGCGCTCGATCGTACCCTCCAGGTTTGCACACCTCGCTGACCTAGGACGCCTGGGGGTACTTGAGGGGATGCTCACGTTGTACGACAACGTGGGCTGGCGAGATTTTCTGCAGGTGTCGGCGGATACTTTTACCCGCCCGACACTTGAGGTTTTGAGTTCGATCGCCCGGACAGACGAGGGATGCTCGTTTCGGTTCATGGATCGAGAGTGCCAGGTCACTCTCGATATGATGAGAGCGTTTTTCTCGTGGCCCGCTGTCCCCGGAGCCGATCGCGGTTACGGCCCCACCCATATCCCCCCACCCTCTTTTGACGCCGGTGCCTTCTGGGCACGTATCACGGGTCTCCACGCTGCCTTTGACCATAGTAGGGCCAAGGCCTCGGCCATTGTCCACCCATGCCTCCGTATTGCTCAGCGCCTTATGGCGACGACATTTTTGGCCAGATATGAGCCGGGCACGATGTCTACGCCAGAGCTTTACATGCTCTACGCGATGACACGTCCCAGAGCTCTATCTAGGGATGGAGATGAGCTTGTCCCCGCCGTCGTGATCGATATCGCGGCATGGTTTTTAGACCGCATCATTGTATCGGTGGGCGCTCGCTCACCGATATGCTGCGGCGGCCTGATTACCTTGCTTGCTCTTATGACCGGCGAGGACTTCCCCGACGACTTGCGACGCGTCCCGGGCCCCACTTCTTTGTCGATCGATGTTATGGCCTGGATGAAGATGCTTCGTCCGCATGGTGAGCGTCACTGGGTCTGGTTGCACGGCCCTTTCGGTGCCGATTATATGATTCTTCCGAGCCCTGCTCGGACCCAGATTGCACCAGCCCACGTTGACTGGCTCCCTGCGATGGATGTCCTCATCCCCGCTGCTTACGTGCTCGAGGCCGAGGAGGCCGAGCAGGCCCACGCTGCCCCTATAGACCCTGCTGTCCACCCTGCCGAGCCTGCCGCCGTGCATGTTGACCCTGTGGCCCCTCAGCCTGCCCCCGATGTTTCCGCCGCTCCTGACATCGCTGTCGGTGTCGGGAGTACCTTAGCTGAGCCCACTTCCACCACCTCCACCACTTCCGAGGCTGTCACCACCACTCCCACCACCACCACCGGCTCTCTGTCCGTCGAGCCTCTTTGCTCTGCACTCCCCGAGCGCCCGCTGACCTTTGTTGAGAGTGGAGAGCCCTCGTTTGCCGCGGTCGTGGAGACCATGGCTAGCATGATCTCCGCTGGGGTTGCGCCTTTTGGACCACACTCTTCCACCCCAGCGGTAGTCACCTCTGTCTCCACCCCTGCCGTATTTTCCGAGAGTGTCGTGGCGTCTGTCCACACTTCTGTGCCATCGACCTCTCTGGCCGCCTCGCTGCCACTTTTTCACTCTTCTTTCGCTGCTGCTGCCTCCACTTCTCACCGCCCGCCCCGGCCTCGCCCTGAGGCCAGGACCACCTTTGCCGGCACAGCACCTTTTGTACCCTTTCCCGCTGAGCCCGTCACATACGCGACCCGAGTCCGCCAGCCCAGACCTGCCCAGCCCCGCCAGGTGCGTCCCTCTGCACCACCTCCCCCTGACACTGTACTTCAGAGCATTCGTGCTCTAGAGGGGGCGGTGAGTGGTCTCAGAGGCGACCTTCGGACCCTGTCAGCCACCGTCTCTGCGATGGCTGGCCGCTTCGAGCTGCTACCGCAGATCCACTACTGTCTCACCCAGGTTCTGGAGCGTCTCCCGCGCGTACCCCCACCCACCCAGCAGGTTCCCACCCACGCTTCCACACCCACTCAGCCTGCTGCCACTCCCACACCCACCCCCGCTCAGCAGCCTGTCCAGCCAGCACCACCCTCACGACCTCCGCCTCAGGACGGAGACGGCACAGCACCACCTTCTTAGGCACTCTTGATGCCATCGTTTCTTCTCGCCGTTGTGCTGCCCGTTTCTGCTGGGTCCTGTTGCACTTTTGTCCACCCCCCCTCCCCTCACTTATTTTGGGATTCTATTTTTGATCATATCTATTTGTGCATATCATATCATATCATATCTATTTGGGATTCTATTTTTGATCATATCCTTATATATGTTTTTTGGGAGAGAGGGAGAGTTTTTGGTGCCACTCATATATCTGTATCACTCCTATCTGTGCATGCATCATGTCCGCATCATATTTTCATTTCTTTATTTTTCTTTTTTATTTTCATTTTTCCATGCATGCATCCTCACTTACCCCTCACATTTCTTGTCTCTCGGTGTGCCACACTTTGCACATTGAGGACACTGTGCGATTTAGCTTGGGGGAGTGAGTTCTCACGTTATTTTTTATTTACCACCTTTACTTTTAGTTTTTCACGCCATTTTCCGCTTTTGCACTTATTTTCACCACTTTTTCTTCTATTTTACCATGCATCACGTTTTTCTTATTTTTCTGTGTGCTGCATTGTAAATAGTTCTATTTTCCCTTTATCTTTATTTCTTTTTCATCTCATGCTAGAGATGACTTTTCTGTGATGATGATGACATTGGATTTAGCTTACTCTATATGCATGCTATATTTGTCGTGTCTTAGATTTTATTTCTGATATCATATGCTATGACTTGCCTTGCATCTAGAGATAGTAACTCACACTTTTTACACATGAAAATGGATGAAATTTTATTACTAGCTGAGTCTGAATATTCATATGTATGCTATCACAGAAAACACACCAAGATTCACGCATTGGATGCCTATATCTGGAGTACTGATTTCTTTTCCTATATCACTTCTATATGCATGAATTGTACACTTCACTTCAGGATGATTGAATGATGTTAGCCATGATAAATCTGGATTAGTTAGCTTTTTTTGTGATCGAAACTGAGTAGATTAGATTACCCTGCTGAAGTTGTCGTGCATGTCTTATAGAGTGAACTGAGAGTATATCTATTTCTTTCTCCACAAATCTTGAACATTATTTCTCTACTTTTAAAATCATTGGTGAATCTCCCCTTAGTAATTCTATTATATGGCATTTCACCCGCTACTAATTCCTAGCTCCAAATCTCTATTGTCTTAAAAAAAATTAAAAGAGAGAAAAGCATTCTTGTATATCATTATCTCTCTCTGAGTTGGGATCGTTGTGTATATATGCTATATCAAAAAAAAGCAAAAAAAAGGAGAAAAGAGGAAAAATCGTCAATAAAAGATCCCATCTCACTTTCTTTCTTTTTTCTTTCTTCTTATTACTTTTGGAGCTATATAAAAATGGGGATGTAAATATTTTTTATGCCACCATGCTTATAGATAAGCTTGGGGGAGGGGATCCATTGATGTGTGAGAGAGTGACTACTAGACATTGCACGACAACCTAGGCTAAGTAATATTCTATACTCAATGAGATTGTTTTTAGCTTTACGAAATCCAGGAATCTAAGCCTAGCGTTCATCTCATGAAATCCATACTTTTCTATTCTCTCTATTCTATAGCATGATACTCTTATACTCCTGATAGAAAGCGTTCAATTGAAAAGTGTGTGATCTGTGATTTGTATACCGCTTTAAATGTTTCAGACGATGCTAATTCTAAAATTATTCCGTTTTTCATGATTATATCGTTGATCGTGGGTTTTCTATTTCTATTTGCACTATTATACTATGATATCAAAATAAAATTCTCTGACATGTATTTTTCATTCAGTGCATGCTATATGAGTAAGTGGGACCCACGTCCTGAGAAAATAATCTAGCAACCTACCTCTTCGCTTCTTTCTTTCTACTTTATTTTATTTTGTTTTCATTCTTCTTCGTTTTTCATTTTTCGTTTTTTTCGCCTTTTCATTTTTCGAATCCACCGTGTTCGCCTTTTACTTATCTACCTCGAGGACGAGTAAGAGGCAAGCTTGGGGGATTTTGATCACTCCTTATTTTACACCTTTTTCCCGCATGTTTGTATGCCATTTAGGTCGCCCAAATCATGTTTTTCACGATATATCAACGATATTGCGATGCTTTTCACGATTTGTTGTTTTTGTCGCATTTCAGGTGATTTGGCGCGATTTGGAGTGATCTTGAGATGCGCTTACTCTAGACGGTCACCGACGACCTCCCCGAGGGGTATTTTGCTGTTGGAGAGGGTCGGAAGAAGAATGGACGTCACAGGAGCGACGAGGAGGTCAAAACAAGCAGAATGGGCATTTTTTGTGTCCCACTCGGCCGAGTGGAGGAGCCACTCGGCCGACCAGCGAGACACTGCTCGGCCGACCGGAACAGACACGATTTACCTGTGCACTCGGCCGAGCACCGAAGACCACATCGGCCGAGTGACGACATCACGTCTGCCCGAGTGGCGCCCAGACGAGGCCCTTCCAAAACATCCAAGTTACTGTTTTTTGGCCGCCTGAACTTCAGAAGACCCACTCGGCCGAGTGGATTATTACGTCCGCCCGAGTGCCTTGAAGCCATCGGCCGAGTGACGACAACTCACTCGGCCGAGCCGCCCCCGAAGTAGAGACCCCTGAAGCCCCCGACTTACTGGAAAATGACAGGGTTTTCACTCGGCCGAGCGACTTTTGTCACTCGGCCGAGTGCGATGCGCTGCCTGTAGCGAAATCTGCGGAAAACAGGCTGTGCAGGGGTATTTTGGTCACAGTTTTTGGACGATTTTGAGGGCTATTTAAGCCATGTTTTTACCCTAGTTTAGAGAGCCTCTCTCTTAGATTTTTTGCAGCTTTTTAGATTAGTTTTTAGCTTTATTTTGGAGATTGGAGAAGAGACAAGTTTGTAATTTTTGTTGGAATAATTGAAGAACTCCATTGGTTTGCATCTCTTTTCCTTAAAAATTCTATTTTTATTGCTTATCTCATTATTGTGATGAATTCCATTGCTTATTTCATGAATTATTTTTGTGATCTCGCTATGAATTGTGAGTAGTCTCCACGTCTTGGGGCGTGGGGATGAACCCTACAAACCCACTTTCATATTTCTGATGAATTGGTAGAAATTGTGCTAGAATTGTTATTAGGGATTAGATTGTGATCAATTTACTACGGATGGCTAGGTATTCATATCGATTGGGATTTGCAAGAGATTGGATCCCAATTCGATAGGAAACCCTAGAAATCCGAATTGGGTTGGAATCGAATTTCCGTAGTATCGGTTTGCAAGAGATTGGACCGATACTAGGATTTCCGGTTGCAATTCCTTGCCGATACTCGTTTGCAAGAGATTGGACGGGTAGGAACTATCACAATCTAGATCGCGAGCCGAGTTTGCAAGAGATTGGGCTCGGTGCGCGATTGGACGATGATGTTGATCCTAATGCTAGCTTCCCTAGGCTAGGGTTTGCAAGAGATTGGACCCGAACCTAGGATAGCTATAGACCGGCAACAGCGCGAGAGCGTGAGCTTGGTTCTACATTCAGTTGCAACTAGTTCATCCAAATTCTCATTCAAGCAATTTTGATACCGATGAACCACATTTATGAAATACGGTGAGTAGCGGGGATTCCCCATTCCCTAGACGTTCTTTATTTGATTTGATATTTCGCACATTTGTCTGACGATTGTGACAGGATCGC
Organism: Scilla litardierei; assembly: GCA_030789695.1. Lineage (NCBI taxonomy): Eukaryota > Viridiplantae > Streptophyta > Magnoliopsida > Asparagales > Asparagaceae > Scilla > Scilla litardierei. Next base: position 17,395,521 of record CM061142.1, on the reverse strand, counting down.
CAAAGGCAAATTTCTCTCTTAAGTAGCCAGGTTGATTTGGAGCAAGCACGGTCATTCGTCCTCCCTGTGTTCGATATCCCGCTCGCTGCTACACCGTGCACTTGCGGTAAAACTACAACCGTTCTTTGGGTCACATCCCGGAGCGATCAGCAGACACGAGAAACAAATACCGCATATTCAAATCGAAGCATGATAATCTAAGGGTCATTCCTGGACAGGTATATAAAACACAATCACAAAGTAGAAGCACACCCAACTCTAATCACGACACACGACTCACATAAAAGCTAAGTGGACCCGCGATGCATGAAATGCAAGAGGACTCGACTTCCTAAGGCTAGTGAATGTGATTATCGAAGCCGTGCAAGGTGTGCGTGTGATTTTTGGGGCATTTCATCATAGGGTTCATCTCTAGGAGAAAGAGATAAAAAGAAGAAAAGAAAAAGAAAAAGACGGAGAAAAACGACTCAAATTACGAAGAAAAAGAGGCAAATGACGCACAGAGTGCGACTCCCCCAAGCTGAAACTTGCATTGCCCTCAATGCAATAGAATTAAATATGGGAGGGCAATGAATATGGGGGGAATACGCACAGACACAAAAAGACACGAAAGACAAGAAAATCACCCAAACGAAACTGAAAATAAGAAGAAAAATAAAAATCACACCACACGACATATAAACAGAAAATAAAATAAATAAATAAATAAATAAAAATCACACGACACGACAAATAAACAAACAAGCAAAGAAAAACGACACACGACAGCACACAGAAAAATTTGACCTTCCCCCAAGCTAGACGAGACAATGCTAGCGATACGATGTGATCATGAAAATGCAGAGATATGCAAGGGGGGTCAATAAAAGAAAAGAATGGAAATAAAAATAAAAAAGAAGTGACCTGATGCATGAATGGGTCCTCCCCTAGCAGTGGAAAAGCAGGGCCCCGTAAAGACAGATGGGCACTAAAAATAGGGGGAAGCAAAAGCTGGATGGGAATATATCAAGCAGAGGCACCACCCTTTGGGGTGGTGATGGGGGCCTGTGCTGAGGACCAGGAGTGGTGGGGGGTGGGATATGAAGCTCGGAGACATCGGGTGAGTCAGTGCGAATGTGATGAATGTGGCTTTGAAGGACGGGTATGTCACACTCGACTGACTGCTGAGTTGCCTGACCACCAACTCCTGCTAGGAGGAGCATGGACATGAATCGGTCAGCTTGGTCGTTGTCATGGAATGACACCTGGTATTCTGTATCGCCAATGTAAACGGGGTCAGAGGGGCGTGGGTGTAATGCCCTGCTAAGCTACTGCACAAGTACTAGAGGGGGGGTGAATAGTACTTTAAAATAATTAAGAGGCTAATTCCTAATTACTTGCAAACTCTACCAAACAATGCGGAAAATGCAGAAATGTAAATGTTAGACAACAAAGAAATAATCGCAAACAATGATATTACTGGGTTCGGATCCACCCAAGTCTCCCCGACTTGTTCCCGGTGATCCTACGTCCCAACCACCCGGATCCCCTCCGGATACTTGAGTTAGAAACCCTAACTCAAGATTTCCACTATGAAATACTTGTGAAAAACCTTCACAAGTCAAATCATACACAAAGTAATTTGTGACTCCCACAACCCGGGATCACAACCATACTCTCACAACCGAGAGTGAAACTCACAATATGAAATTAAATGAAATAGAAACTTCTTACCGACAAAATACATATACCTTGAGTAATGCTTACGAATTAGGGCAAAGATGATTTTGAGGAAGAAGAAGCGGCACCAAACCCTAGCTCCAAGATGTAGATCAGCGATGGAGAGCAATGGGGATGTTGGTGACCTAGAATCAAGCACTTGGCTTGGAAGGCTTCACACTCAATGAATCTCTCTTTGGAAGTAAGAGTGAGGAGAGATTATTGAATGGAATGAAAGAGCTTTGAATGATCTTGGAATGATTTCTCTTGATCTCTAAACTTGCAATAATATCAGCCTTGACTGCAATGAATGCAGCCCATCAAGTATTTATAGGATATAGGAGAGAGAGAAAGAAATTCGAGTCATTAAATGCTCCAACGGCTCTTTTCTGAACTCCACTAGTCGGTCAAAGAACAACCACCGACCGACTAGTTCATCAACTAGTCGGTCGGTCAATTAACTTATACCGACTAATGGAGGAACAGCCAAAAGGTTGAAGCACAGACAAAAGGAATTAGTCGGTCCAAGAAGAGTAGCTGACCGACTAGTTTCACAACAAGTCGGTCGGTTACTCAACTGAGACCGACTAACAGATAAAACTGAAGTCTGAGCACAAATAGACTTAGTCGGTCCAAGAACAAATGTTGACCGACTAATTCACCAACTAGTCGGTCGCCAAATGAGCATAGACCGACTAACGATAAACAGTAAGTTAGGTGAAAATTGGCATGTACAGTAAAGCTAAACTAGTCGGTCCAAGAAGGAACGTAGACCGACTAGTTCATCAACTAGTCGGTCGATCAATGAACACAGACCGACTAATGATAAACAGTAGCTCAGGCTCAAATGTGCATGTACAGGGAAAGCTTAACTAGTCGGTCACAGAAGCATCACTGACCGACTAGTTCACAAACTAGTCAGTCGGTGAGTCAACTTAGACCGACTAACTGTAAACAGTAAAGAGCTTAGAATTGACTGACAAAAACTAGTCGGTCCAAGAAGCTTTGCCGACCGACTAGATCACCATCTAGTCGGTCAGTTCTTCTTCTTGAACCAACTAACATGCACAAGAAGTCGTGAATCGAAGCGCGAAGCTTCGGAAAAGATTGTATGGACTTCTACTAAGATCCTAGAGCTAAGATATGAGCGTTATGAAGATTTAAACCGTAAGACTTACTCAAGGCTTAACATTCTACGAAAGAATCTTAAAGACTATAAATAAAACTTGACGATACCGTCTTCAATAGCTTCAATCGAATCTTCATGACTTCTAAAATGGTCCATAAGCTTCAACGAAGCTTTAGGCATACGATCACATGCTTTGAGAAGTCTCGAGATGTCGCTTTGGATGTTCATATGAATTTGGCGACGATCTCCATAACTGCGCTCACAAATTGTTAGTTCACGATATATTTATGTTTGTTCGTCATCCAAAACCAAATCCGGGGAGTCCAATATCCAACATTCTCCCCCTTTTTGGTGATGACAAACCAACATAAATAATAATCAACAATAATAATTCAAATGAAATTTACTTACTCCCCCTGCAATGATGACACGTTAATTCCAATTTAAACAATAATAATACGCATCAAGCAGACGAGTAAAGTATATCAATGAGAATCGATTATTGAAATATCGAATACCAAAATGTGGTTATTGAAATATCGGATTTGAAAATCCATTTATATATCTTAACTCCCCCTGAATCTAACATATCAAATTAGATTCTTGGAAAAATGCTCTAAATTTTCATTTAGCACATCGTTATTATTATATCTCTCCCCCTTTGGCATAAGAAAAAAAAGCGGGAGGAGATCAACGACAACAATGGCTTCAAATAAAAAGCACGGGAGTCGTAGAATACGACGACGGTTCAAGTGACACCATGGAAAAATACGAAGAGAATCAAGGCGTGTCAATGAAACCATAGTCGAAAATCGATAAATAAAATCATCAAAACTCAAATCAATTTTACGGATTGAGTTATGGAATATACTCTCCAATATCAACATTCTTGGTTAATTTAGTGCATGGAAAAGAATTCTATGTTTCCATAGAAGAAATTTCTATTAAACCAAGTTAATATCATCGAGCGACGAAATCAAACATCAGAGACATAAAAGAAATTATAAATTGTGCACAATAGAATGAAATGTCAACTGCGATGTATATATATATATAAAATAGGAACCAGAGTACATCAAAAGTATACATCACGGACAAACAAAACATCGATCCAACGATCGGGGCACAAAATACATCATCATATCAAACAGATATCAGAGTGTCACATAACATACAACTTCATCAAAGTACATCAAAATACATCATCAAAATGATCCAAAAATCATAGCCACCCACACTATCCTACCCAAACTCTCTTACACTGGATGTATCATCCAAGGAGCATCGGAGAGTCCTCAAAGAAGCTCAAGAGGAAGCGGCAGGATCTGCAGCAGCAGCAAGCTCTGCAGGAGAAGTGGTGGTCACAGGAACATCTGGAATGTCAACGGGAGCGACGACAGAAGTGGCAATCTCTGGAGCAGCAACAGTAGTGGCCTCGGGAGCACCAGTCAGAGCATCCACCGCAGGAGCGGTGGCAACAGGTGTGCTCTCGGGGGCACCAGCAGACGAAGCAGCAGCAGCATCACCAGAAGTGCCCTCGGGGGCACGAGCAGCAGCACGAGCAAGCTCCTCAATGTCCTCCTCATCCAACTCATCCTCGTCAGAGAAAGACGGAGGGACCTCAATATCAAGGTGTCGAGCGATACGGCAGAGAATCTCTTCAGAACGAGCCTGACGAGACTCCAAACGACGGATCGAACGAACAACATCGGCAAGAGTGGTAGAGGGAGCAGCTGAGGCAGATGCAGAGGCAGACGCTGAAGGTGTCGTCCTCTGAACGTGATGGAGCACCGCAAGATACTTCTTGACGGCCGTCGCGTTCAGGGGAGGACCAAGTGGACGCTCATCGTCAGGAGGCAATGTGACACGGAAGTGACGGAATACCAGAGTCAACTAGCACGGGAAGGGGATATGAGCCGACGTCGTGGACTTGCGAATACACTCGAAAGAATCCATCTTATCAAGTATAATGCGAGCCCAGTTAATCGAGCTCCCCATGAAAATAGCATAGATCAACTTCAAGAAGGGCTGGGACGGTAGAGATGAGGAGCCGTACTTGGGAAGCAAGCACTACTTCAGAATCAAATTCAGGACCCAAGCATTAGGCTTGAAGGATTTGGAGGGCACGCCAATCATGGCGGGAGGAATCTGGTGGAAAATCTGGGATAGGACGACCTGATCAAGGGAGGTGATATCATCAACAGAAATGTCAGAGGGGAGGAGGCCAGACGAGGAGATACCCAAAATCTCTCCTAAGATTTCTGCTGTGAGGACTATAGGAGTCCCCAAAACAGTCGTCTCAACAGAGTGGGTCCCATCGTACTGACCCCGGATCCTATTGGCATAGAAAAGTTTTACTAGGCGAGGGTAGGGGTGAGGGTTCGCCTTCGGGTCATATCGAAGGTAATCGAGTAGACCGGAGGACGAAAGAAGATCGGCGAGGCCTAGGAAGTCACTAAACTGGACGAAATGCTCCAGAAGCAGTGGGCAATGTTCGATACGGTTGTAAGCCGCGAGACACAAAGGGTCGTCACGACACAACGAGATATCGACACCGCCTACCGGCATCGGAGCCTTTCCCTTAGGCTTACGGGTAGACGTATGAGGTCGGGAGCTAGACTCAGGATGGGTAGGAGGAGTGGGTTCCCTATGAGTCTCAGGCTCGGGTCTATACTCGGTATCGGAATCGGTAGGAGTATGGAAAGAAGAGGGAGACGCAAGTTGCGTGGGCTTGGGTTGGTCTCTAGGTTGAGCACGGGGCTTCGCTTTCGTCGTCCTCTTACGCTTAAGAGGGGGCGAAGACGAAGAGGTTTCGGTAGGCTTCGAACGGTGTTTCGGAGGAGGAGGGTCCGAGGGTGGCGAATCGACGGTCATGGGTGAAGGGCCAGAGGGAGTGATCGGGATATGTGTACGAGCCATAAGTGTGGCACGACACGACACAAGAGAGCAAATCTGAAGACACCCTAAACACAAACCCTAGAAATCGAATGCAAGATAAACCCTAACCCTAAGATCTAGAAACTAAACCCTAGAACTAGGAGAGGGAGGAGAGATCACCTAGGAGGAGAGGGCGACGGTCGGCGACGGCGGGGATGGTTGGCAAACGGCCGGAAGTCGAAGGGTCAGAGCGGGGGTCGGGGGATTTGAGCTGGAGAGCGATCGACTAAAGTGAGAGATAGTCCGTCGAAATAGGTTTAAATCGACTGGAATTTGAAAAGACAAAACAGGCCCTGGCACAACTAGTCGGTCACAGTTCAAGCACTGACCGACTAGATAACGATCTAGTCAGTCGGTCAATGAGCTTGAACCGACTAGTTACAAACAGTGACTGAACCCAAGTTTACTGACAAGAATTAGTCGGTCTGTGTTCATTTACTGACCGACTAGATCTCAATCTAGTCGGTCGGTCATTGAACATGAACCGACTAAAGAGGTCTTAAAAATTTAGAATTTGAAATTTGATTTCTCTCCTAATCACACTTGGATGAAACATCAAAATACTCTCATTAATCATTATAAAACTCCATTAAACATCGAAAATCTGAAATTTGACGATTACGCACAAATCGAGCGAAAATTTCGAAAATTCAACAAAAATCCAGAAAATTTCAATACTTCAAGCATGAGCAAATATAACGAATAGAATAGCATGCAAGAATATTGAATAAAAAATGAATCCTATTTCTCGGATTCAACCATAATCCCCAATTCTCGACGTAACCGCACAAAGGAGTCCTCCTTTAGGGGTTTCGTGAAAATATCGGCGATTTGCTTCTGGGTTTCAACGTACACTAATATGATGTCCTTTTTAGCAAAATGATCATATAAGAAATGGTGTCGGACATCTATGTGTTTCAAACGGGAATGGTGTACCGGGTTCTTGGAAAGACATATTGCACTTTGGTTGTCCACCATGATAGGGCAAGTATCACAGTTTATACCAAATTCTTTAAGTGTGTGTCTCATCCAAAGAACTTGAGCACACGAGGCACCGGCGGCAATGTATTCCGCCTCGGTGGTTGAAAGTGATACGGAATTTTGCTTCTTGGAAAACCAAGAGACAAGGGAATTTCCTATAAACTGGCAAGTGCCACTAGTACTTTTCATGTCGGATTTGCATCCCGCATAATCGGCATCACTATATGAGATTAACTCATACGTGCTAGATTTTGGATAAAGTAATCCAAAATCAAGTGTATAACTTAGATAACGGAAAATACGTTTTACCGCCACTAAGTGAGACTCCTTAGGTTGAGACTGATAACGAGCACATACGCATACAGCAAACATAATATCGGGCCTACTTGCGGTAAGATAAAGTAGACTACCTATCATACCTTGATATAGACGAATGTCTACATCCTTACCGCCCGTATCCTTATCAAGATGCATAGTCGTGCTCATTGGAGTCTTTTTCATGGAGGCATTCTCCATTCCAAATCGCTTAAGCAACTCCACTGTATACTTCGTTTGGTGGATGAAGATTGCATCGTCCATTTGGCGAATTTGGAGACCTAAGAAATATTTGAGCTCACCCATGTGGCTCATCTCAAATTGATCCTTCATCACATTAGAAAACTCTTCGCAAAGAGCAAAGTTAGTAGCACCGAAAATGATATCATCAACATATATTTGAACTAAAATTATATCATTATTCGAATACTTAACAAATAATGTGGAATCAACTTCTCCCATTTTAAAACCCAAATCCAAAAGAAAATTCTTTAAACGATCATACCAAGCTCGAGGAGCTTGTCTCAAACCGTAAAGTGCTATCTTAAGTTTAAAAACATGATTTGGAAATTTTTCATTAATAAAACCCGGAGGTTGAGAAACGTAAACTTCCTCAACAACATCTCCATTTAAAAATGCACTTTTAACATCCATTTGAAATAATTTAAAATCCTTATGGCAAGCAAAAGACAATAATAATCTAATTGATTCTAATCTTGCTACCGGAGCGAAGGATTCTTCGAAATCAATACCTTCCTCTTGACGGTAGCCTTGAGCAACTAACCGAGCTTTGTTCCGGACGACGACTTGGTTTTCGTCAGTTTTGTTCTTAAAGATCCACTTTGTCCCTATGACGGTGTGGTTCTTCGATGGCAATGGAACAAGCTCCCAAACTTCATTCCTCTCGAATTGAATGAGTTCCTCCTCCATGGCTAAGATCCAAGCGCTATCTTCGCATGCTTCATTAACATTCTTTGGATCTATCGAGGATGCAAAGGCACAATGAGCGAAGTAGTTCACTTGCGATCTCATCTTGACACTATCATGGATATTGCCAATGACTTGCTTATGAGGATGGTCACGAACGGTATGAAGCCGTTTGGGAATACCTTGATCACTAGGAACATTCTCAACAACTTCATTAGACGGGTTAGTCTCAATAGAATCAATAGAATCATTAGAGTTAGAATTACCAATTGAATCACATAAGACATCCATAGAGTCATCATCATTAGTAATTCTAGTTGGAACAAATCCTTCATTAAATGACACATGAAGCGATTCCTCGATCGTTGAGGTTTGTTTGTTGAATATCCGGTAGGCTTTGCTACGCGAAGAATATCCAACAAAAATCCCCTCATCGGATCTTGGATCGAATTTGTCCAAACTACCATACGTGTTCTTGATAAAACATTTTGAACCAAAAACACGAAAATTTAACTTGAGGCAACCTACCAAACAACAATTTATAACAAGTTTGTTTAGTACCGGGCCTCAAAAGTATTCTATTAAACACATAGCAAGCGGTATGTACCGCTTCCGCCCAAAATTGATGGCCAAGTTGGCTTTCATCAAGCATAGTGCGAGCACATTCCACTAGCGTCCTATTCTTTCTCTCAACAACACCATTTTGAGGAGGTGCGCGAGAGAATGAAAAGGTGTGTGTAATACCAACTTCATCACAAAATGTCTCAAAAGACTCATTCTCAAATTCACCTCCATGATCACTACGAATAGTGACAATGGTGGTTCCTAAGAGATTTTGTACTTTCTTAACAAAAATTGTGAAGTTTTAAAAAGCTTCATTTTTATTACACAATGAAAATACCCAAGTAAACCTAGAAAAGTCATCAACAATGACAAGTCCATATCTAGCATTACCTAATGAAGCAACTCTAGTTGGCCCAAATAAGTCTAGATGTAATAGCTCTAGAGGCCGCTTAGAAGAAATGCTTTTCTTAGGTTTAAATGAAGATTTTGGAAGCTTGCCTCGTTGACACGAGTCACAAAAGCTTTTCTTTTAAAAGACAAGCTTAGGGAAGCCTCTAATAGAATTTAACTTGGAAAGCTTAAAAAGTGTTCCAAAGTTCACATGACCAAAACGTCGATGCCATAAGTGTTGTTCACTTGTGTTGGCAATAAGACATTGTTCATGTTATCTTGGAAGATCTAGGATATATATATCCTTATGGCGTGTGCCAAAAAACAATAATTCATTATTATCTTTTCTTACAATATGGCACATTCCTTTCGCAAAGTTAACTTTGTAACCTTTGTCACAAAGTTGACTTATTGAAATGAGATTGTGGTTTAATCCTTTAACAAGGTAAACATCACATATAAGGGGTTTAGAAGGATTACCCACTTTACCAACACCTATGATGGTTCCGCTCTCGTTGACTCCAAATACGACACGGTTTCCATTTGCAATGGGAACCACTCCGGAGAGCAATTGAGCGTCACCCGTCATGTGTTTTGAACACCCGCTATCGAGTATCCAATTCCCCTTGGAGCTAAATTTAAATTTGTTGCTCCTTTTCTTTTTCTTTTCCTTGAGTACCTAAAGATAGAAAATTTCATATCATGGTACCCAAGGTCATTGGGTCCAAAAGATTAGACCTTTGAAAGCCAAGTCCAATTGGACTTAGACTTCCCCACATAATTTCTACTATGCACAACATCCGAAAAATAAGCATTCATGTAAACTTTTTTTTCATCCATGCTTGTGTCCTTTGGGCTCCAAATAGTGAAAATCTTGGGAGCCCTCATCCTATTGGGTGCATACATGCGTTGTTGGTTTCTACGTGATGCATGTCGTGGATAGGCATAAGGAACATGATGGAATGGTGCATGTGGATAGTTATTCATAAGATGATGTGGGTGAACATATGCATGTGGAGGAACACGTACGTGAGGGTGTCTCACATGGTGTGCACGTGCCCGTGAACGTGTAGCATAGAAATCATCATATGTGTGAGCCGGTGGAGTAGGACGTGTGTTCCTACGTGGCATAATATTGGTGTACATATAAGCATGCCCCTTCTTTGGAGGTCTACCCAAAGTGGGTTTCTTTCCGAAAGAGGGTGTGGACGAGGTGGAAGCACCATTGGTAGAAGAACTACCAATATAGTGTTTGCTACCACTCGTTGAGTCACCGGAAGTTGGCCTAACAAAAGTAGTGGCTGATTTGGATGAACTTCCCATCGTATACCCCAAGCCAATGTGGTGATTGGCCGGAAGTAAGTCACTTAGGATTTTATACAAATGGTCCTAACCCATATTGAATTTATTAATTCGGCCTAATGTGTTCTCATATTTCTCGGTGAGAGAACGCATAGAAGTATCCAAATTGGATACTTGCGATGTGAGCACATAAACACGAGATTTAAGATTCTCATTCTCAATACTCAAAGTCGAGTTTTGAGAAGTCAAATCCGCTATCTTGTGCTCCTCCGGATCCTCAATGCTAACATGTTCAAGTTGATTCTTGAGATTAACAATCTCGTTCTTCAACCCTTCAACAACGGTGTCGTTGTTGGTGATGATAGTTTTAGGCGAGGTTTGAATGCTAGCTAAGTCATCTTTTACTTTAGTATACATATTTACTAATTTAGTATACTTAGACCATAATTGAGAATTAGCATTCCTAAGGTCATCCATAGTTACCTCATCGCCGTCGTTGTCGCTATCATCGGAAGAGGAAGATCATTGATCATGCTCCTCTCTAGCCATGAAGCACATGTGTGCTTGCTCCACTTGCTCATCGTCCGACTCTCCGCTTGAGGAATCCTCGGAGTCGGTGAATGTTGCCCCGACAAGCCCCTTTTTGTTCCCTTTCTTGTACTTCTTGGACTTGTCGTACTTTGGCGCCTTCCACTTCTCCTTTTGCTTGTTTAGAGGACACTCCGCTTTCATGTGTCCTGGCTTGTTGCATTTAAAGCACAAAGAAGAAGAGGAGTTAGATGAATTGAACTTCGATTTGTTTTTGAAGTTACCTTTCCGAAAGAACCGGTTGAACTTCTTGGCCATGAGTGCCATGGACTCCAAGTCCAACTCGTTTTCCGAGTTCTCATCATCGGTTGATGTGGAAGTAGATGGAGCGGCCTTGAAAGCAATAGCTTTCTTCTTTGGCTCTTCTTGTTGTATGTAAGACTTCATCTTTTCCTGCAACTTCAACTTTCTATCCTTGCGTACCTCATAAGACATCAAGGTACCCATTAGTTGAACAACGGTATATTTGTTCATATCGTTACCTTTCTCGATGGCGAAGGTGCGCTTTTCCCAATTAGAAGGAAGTCCTTTTATAAGCTTCGAACATTTCTCCTTTTGGGTGTAGGATTTGCCGAGAGCCTCTAACTCGTTTATGATGTTGACGAAGCGAGCATAATACTCCTTCATCTTCTCACCCTGTAGCATATGAAACATCTCGTAATCTTTATTAACTACAACGAGTTTAGAGTCTCTTACCCTACTCGTCCCTTCATGTAATATGAGGAGGGAGTTCCATATTTGATATGCACTCTTACATGTGCATATCTTGTTGAAATCCTCGGGCTCCAAAGCGCATTGCAAGGCGTTCATTGCCTTGGCATTGCTCACCTCCGCGGTGACCTCCGCGGGAGTCCATTTCTCGAAATCTTCTTCGGTGGGTTCGAAGTATTCCTTCATCGTGGTCCTCCATAGTGAAGCACTCCGGAGGAAAGTCTCTATCCGGCATTTCCAGTACCCATAGTTGGTACCGTTGAAGAATGGAGGCCTCGTTGAGGAATGTCCTTCCATTACCGAAGACGCTCCTTCACGGTTCTTGAAGGTGCTATAGTCGGAAGGTGGACGAACGGTCTTGTTGTCGTTGGCAGACATAGCTATAGACTTGGCTCTGATACCAAATATAATGCCCTGCTAAGCTACTGCACCAGTACTAGAGGGGGGTGAATAGTACTTTAAAATAATTAAGAGGCTAATTCCTAATTACTTGCAAACTCTACCAAACAATGCAGAAAATGCGGAAATGTAAATGTTAGACAACAAAGAAACAATCGCAAACAACGATATTACTGGGTTCGGATCCACCCAAGTCTCCCCGACATGTTCCCGGTGATCCTACGTCCCAACCACCCGGATCCCCTCCGGATACTTGAGTTAGAAACCCTAACTCAAGATTTCCACTATGAAATACTTGTGAAAAACCTTCACAAGTCAAATCATACACAAAGTAATTTGTGACTCCCACAACCCGGGATCACAACCACACTCTCACAACCGAGAGTGAAACTCACAATATGAAATTAAATGAAATAGAAACTTCTTACCGACAAAATACCTATGCCTTGAGTAATGCTTACGAATTAGGGCAAAGATGATTTTGAGGAAGAAGAAGCGGCACCAAACCCTAGCTCCAAGATGTAGATCAGCGATGGAGAGCAATGGGGATGTTGGTGACCTAGAATCAAGCACTTGGCTTGGAAGGCTTCACACTCAATGAATCTCTCTTTGGAAGTAAGAGTGAGGAGAGATTATTGAATGGAATGAAAGAGCTTTGAATGATCTTGGAATGATTTCTCTTGATCTCTAAACTTGCAATAATATCAGCCTTGATTGTAATGAATGCAGCCCATCAAGTATTTATAGGATAGAGGAGAGAGAGAAAGAAATTCGAGTCATTAAATGCTCCAACGGCTCTTTTCTGAACTCAACTAGTCGGTCAAAGAACCACCACCGACCGACTAGTTCATCAACTAGTCGGTCGGTCAATTAACGTATACCGACTAATGGAGGAACAGCCAAAAGGTTGAAGCACAGACAAAAGGAATTAGTCGGTCCAAGAAGAGTAGCTGACCGACTAGTTTCACAACAAGTCGGTCGTTTACTCAACTGAGACCGACTAACAGATAAAACTGAAGTCTGAGCACAAATAGACTTAGTCGGTCCAAGAACAAATGTTGACCGACTAATTCACCAACTAGTCGGTCGCCAAATGAGCATAGACCGACTAACGATAAACAATAAGTTAGTTGAAAATTGGCATGTACAGTAAAGCTAAACTAGTCGGTCCAAGAAGGAACGTTGACCGACTAGTTCATCAACTAGTCGGTCGATCAATGAACACAGAACAACTAATGATAAACAGTAGCTCAGGCTCAAATGTGCATGTACAGGAAAAGCTCAACTAGTCAGTCACAGAAGCATCACTGACCGACTAGTTCACAAACTAGTCGGTCGGTGAGTCAACTTAGACCGACTAACTGTAAACAGTAAAGAGCTTAGAATTGACTGACAAAAACTAGTCGGTCCAAGAAGCTTTACCGACCGACTAGATCACCATCTAGTCGGTCAGTTCTTCTTTTTGAACCAACTAACATGCACAAGAAGTCGCGAATCAAAGCACGAAGCTTCGGGAAAGATTGTATGGACTTCTACTAAGATCCTAGAGCTAAGATATGAGCGTTATGAAGATTTAAACCGTAAGACCTACTCAAGGCTTAACATTCTACGAAAGAAGCTTAAAGACTATAAATAAAACATGACGATACCGTCTTCAATAGCTTCAATTGAATCTTCATGACTTCTAAAATGGTCCATAAGTTTCAACGAAGCTTTAGGCATACGATCACGTGCTTTGAGAAGTCTCGAGATGTCTCTTTGGATGTTCATATGAATTTGGCGACGATCTCCATAACTGCGCTCACAAATTGTTAGTTCACGATATATTTATGTTTGTTCATCATCCAAAACCAAATCCGGGGAGTCCAATATCCAACAGTGGGGTGGTGGATGAATTGGTGGTGGTGGATTGGGTGGGGGATTGTGTGCGACGAGCGCGACGGGTGGGTCTAGGGTTGGATGTGCTGGCGTTGGTGGGTTTAGCACGGCGAGGAGGCATTGTGTAGGAGTCGTGTGAGTGAGTGTATGCAAGATATGATGAATACACACTAACACGGCAATCAAGCAAAATGAAATTCTAGGGCAAAATATAAAATTGAGCTAAGGAGCGAAATTACCCAATCGAGATGAAGATCTTCGCTCGTAGATGTCCCGACGCAACGCAATTGGAACAAGTGTGAAACCGCGGCGACTCCTTTCAGCAAAATTCGAAATCGGGGGGAATGGGCGGAAATTAGGGCTTGATGCGGGTGAAATCGAAGAGGAAGGGGGAGAGATCGATGGAAAGATGGAAAAGGAGATGGGAGAGATCAATTAGGGTGGGTTTTGGGTCTGTTGAGAGGAAGAACGAGGTCGGGCGATGGCGGAGAAGTCAAAACGGCGATGGGAATTCGAAATCGGGCGAGGGCAGGGATTGAACGGGTGGAGGGCACCTATATATAGGAGTTTAACTCGAACCGATCAGGTGAAATATCACCCGATCGGTTGACTTTTAGGTCGAAATTATTGCTGAAAGTTGGCTACAGGCGAACCGATCGGTTGGTAACTCAACCGATCGGTTCGCCGCATCACACTTTTTCCTGAAAGTTTAGTACAGCTCACCCGGTCTTCCACCCGGTCACGCTTTGCTTCACCCGATCGATTGATCAACTCCCCAAAATTCCCGAGACTTCTGCACAGATCACACGGTCTGTCACCCGGTCTCGGCTTGCTTCACCCGACTGATTCGTTGGAGCTCAGATACGGCCATCGTCTGATACGTCTCATCCGCTCGATTGAGTAATCACCCGATCGGGTGAGGGCTTGTTTCCTGCAAAAATTCACGAATGGCCTAAGTCTCGTGACGGATGGTCCCGCTGCTGAATTTAATTATTAAAACAGAAAAAATAAAGATAATAAAAAAATCCTAAAAACGAAGATAAAATTTTTAAGCATGAGTTGCCTCCCATGAAGCGCTTTTGTTTAACGTCGTTTGCTCGACGCCCGTTGATGATATTCAAGGTGGACGGGGGTGATGCCCTAGAGTCGGCATCGCCTCAGCTTCATAGTTGGCGGCCTTCGGTATCGTCGTCGGTGACAAGAAAACTTGCTCGACGACCCTCCCTTTGTCGACGGGATCTGGGGGCTTCTCCCTTAAATTGGCGTCTACCGCCACTCGTTTCAGGATCCGACCCTCTTCTCCGGTGAGCCCCATGGGCTCTTTGCCTTTTCTCCTCGTAGGAGGAGCTTTTGGGAATCCGGGAGGGATCGTGTGTGCCGCATCTGTTATCCCAGCAACATCATTCTTCTTCGGGCCGTCTGGTTCTTCTGAGTCCCCCCAAGCTATCATGGGGATTTCTTGAAAGAATTTCCCAGGAGCTTTCCTCCACAGCTCTCTCTTCTTCTAACTCCAGCACATTGCATCTTGGATCATCCGGGGGATCGGGGTGCTTCATTGACAACCCCAAGTCAAATTCGACTTTCTCGTTGCCGACGTTAAGGGAAAGCTTCCCATTCTTCACATCTATCAAAACGCCGGCAGTGGCCATGAAAGGCCACCCAAGAATGATGGGGGTGTGTGCATCTTCAGGCATGTCCATGACAACGAAGTCCACAGGCACAGGCACCCATCTTACGTTGACAGGGAGGTCATCTACAACACCCACCAGATACTTGACCGAACGGTCTGCAAGCTGTAATGTCATGCCGGTGGGCTCCAAGTCGCCCATCCCTATCCTCTTGTACAACAACAGGGGCATCAAACTGATGCTCGCTCCAAGATCGACGAGCGCACGATGGATCTTTACCTCCCCGATCGCGCAAGGGATAGAGAAGCTCCCCGGGTCTTTAAGCTTAGGCCGATTTGCTCTCTGAATAAGAGCGATGCATTCCGCCGTCAATACGACCTTCTCCTTTCTGGACCCTCTTGTCACTAAATCCTTTAGAAATTTGCCATAGGAGGGAATCGTCTCGATAGCTTCGAGGAAGGGGATTTACAAGCTCAGATCCTTGACCATGGCAAAGAATTTGCCATACTTCTCGTCTATCTTAGCTTGGGCTAGCCGTTGTGGGAAAGGCACAACGGGCTTGAACACTCTGAGGCTCCCTTCCTCGGTTTTCTTTTTCTCCTCTTCAGGGACTCCCTTCGGAGTCGTTTGCTTTGGCGACGAAGCACCGCCGTCATTCAATTTTTCAATGGGTCGTTCTACGACCAACGTTGCTTCCGGTTCCTTGGGTGGTATTCTTGTAGGGATTTGTGTCCCGCTTCTCACCATGATAGCGGACACATTTGCATTCTCGTGCGTGAGTGCCAAAGTCTGATTTGCTCCCCTCGGGTTCACTTCAGATTGTGGCGGTAATAGATTCTGCGGCCTCTGAAGGTTCGCCACTTGTAACCCCAGCTGGGTCACCTGATCAGTAAGAACTCTCTGTCCCATCTCTAGCTTCAAATTTATCTTCTCCTGATTGGCGATGTATTGGGTCAAGAGGGACTCAACCAGAGAGATGGCCCTCTGCTGGCCATATTGCTGCTGGATGGGCTGCTGATTCCTGGGGGCATATTGCTGATACTGTTGTGGAGGCTGCTACTGCTGAAACTACTGCTACTGAGGCCTAGCCGGCTGATATATCTGTTGTTATTGCTGAGTAGTCGGTGTTGATACGGTGCCCGGTAACTAAGGTTGGGGTGGTTCCGGTTGTTTGGAGAGTAGGCCGGGTTGGAGCTAGTCCGTGGTGGATACGGCGCATTTTTCGTAGGATTGTAGAATAGTGTGCTTGCTTGGTCCAATGGTAGTGAGATGTCACCACTCTCGAAGTCCCCCATGACTTCTGTTTCCACCGCGGCAATATGTTACGTACCGGCACCACCGGCTCCTACCATCAGTGCGGAGATCTGGGTCGACAGCAAGTCAAACTTGCTGGATAATTTGTCGACGTCCTCGACCCTGTGGATACCCCTAGATCTAGGTGTGGCTCTCTCGTCACACCACCGCTCATTGTTAGATGCCATATTTTCTAGAATGTTCCCGGCATACTCCAGCCGCGACGTCCATGGAAGGTTTCAAATCGTCCCTCAACCCATTATAGAACAGATTTATGATCTGCCACTTGGGGAGCTCATGGTGGGGACATCTCCGCTGCATTTCCTTGTATCTGGTCCAGGCTTCATGCAGAGGCTCGTGGCTGGCCTGGGAGAAGGAGGAGATCTCACTCCTCAGCTTCATGGTCTTTCCGAAGGAAAGAACTTTGTCAGAAAAGCGTTTGAAAGCTTCTCCCAGGTGTTGAACGTATTCGGGTCCTTCCCCCTAAGCCACAGCTTGGCCTTCTCTAGCAGAGAGAAGGGGAATAGCTTCAGACAGATCGCCTCATCTGTGACACCGTTTATCCGGAAGGTGTCACATTTATCCAAGAAGGAGTCCAAATATTCGATGGGGCTCTCCATGGGTGCACCCGAAAATTGATCCTGCTGGATCCACGTCACCAAAGACGGCTTAAGCTCAAAGCTTTGCGCCGTAATAGCAGGAGGACGGATGGCGGAGGTGGACTCGATGGATGGCATCGAGTACTCCAGCAGGGACTTGTGAGGTGGGGTGTTCTGCTCCATGGTTTCAGGATCCTCTCTTCTTCGCTTCTCGGCGGCCAAACGCCTTAGGGTGGCGTTTATCTCCGGATCAACGGGAATCAAGTCGTCGAGACTTCTTGAACTCCTGCGCATGAAAAACAACAAACACCCATGAAGCGAAAAGTGGGAAAGAAACAGATAAAGAAAAAAATAAAAATAAGAAAATAAAAAGGAAAAAGAAGAATACGAAAATTATCGCGAGGTAGAGATGTGAGCTAGACTCAAGGGTTCATGAAATCTAAAATAACAAGCACGTTGCCTCCCCGGCAACAACGCCATAAAGCTTGTGTAACGACCACTTTTCGTTGTACTTTGTTCGTGCACGTGCTTTTGACCGTGCACGTGTTTATTTTAGACTTTGTTTGTTTGTGAACACTTGGGTGTGATATGCCATTATGAACGTCTCTAAGAGTATTAAATTGTGGCACTAATTTGGAATGACATTTCTCGAGTCGTTCTCCCACGATTTGACCTTATTCGAAGAGACGTTGTGATTGTCACTTTTGACGGGGGACGTTTCTATTTTTAGTTTCGTCACTCGACGTCAAAATTGAGATCCGTCTTCTTAGTTAGCTTTCCTTCGTCATCACGATCACCCCGATATTTATTTTATAATTTTTGGAGTTTATTTGACCTACTTTATATTTTTAGAAATGTTTTATAATATTTTTAATAATTAGGTTTTAAATTATTTTCGGCAAAATAAAATTTTATTACGTTTTAAATACTTCAAAATATTTTTGAGCCAAATCTCAGCTCATTTGGGCCGCACCCAAGCCTTGTGCGAGTTGAAGAGGGTGAGATTCGAATTTTAAATATTTTTGAACTCCTAATCCTATTAGATTTAGCCCTAGACCTAGTCAACCCCTCTACACTATATAAACAACCCTTAGGAAGACCTATTTTCGCAAGAAAATAACCCTAGCCGCTTCCAAAACCTCAAAACCCCCTTGCGACGATTCGTCGCAACGTTGCGACAGCCGCCCCCGTGTCCGACCGAGGAAACGGCCTCAAATCCCCCGCACCGACCGGCAGCTTCCCCCGCTCACCCGCTCCGCCCGCACCGCACAGCCGCCCGACCGAAGCCCGTGCCCGACCGAGAGATTCTCTCGGTCAAACCGAGAGCTTCCCCCGCACCCGCTCCGCTCCACACCGCAGCAGCCCCCGCTCCGCATCGCTCGCACCGACCCCCGCTCCTGCCCGCACCGACCGACAGAATCCCCTGCATCGCCTGCATCGCCCGCACGTTGCAACGTTGCAACGTTGCAAGCCCCCGCCCAGCGCCCGATCGACGCTGTCGCCCGCACCGACCGGGGATTTTCTCCGCACCAAGCGCACCCCCGCTCTGCTGCAACCCCAAGAGCTGTGATCCCTGCTCCCCTAGTGCCCGACCGAGAGAGCTCCCCGCACCGGCTAGTGTCTGACCGAGAGCCAAACATCGCAACCCCGCACCCGTCGCACCGCTTGCCACCGTGGGCCCCCCAAGTTCTCCAGAGGTACTGTGGGTCCCCTATTGGTCCCTAGGACTACTGTGGGGCCCCACCTAGGAGCTTTCTCTCCGACGATTTACCGTTTACGATGTTGCGATACGTCGTAGCCCGTCGTCGCACGTGCTAGCTTTGGAATCTGGATTCGTTGCTCTGGTTGCTGCTCCGATCTTTCCAGCGAGGAATCTATTTTGGAATCAGGACTTGGAGCGCGTTCTTTTATTCCAACCCCTGGCGTCGCTACCCGACGATAGTGTAGCTTTCGCGTCGTGTTGAGGTAACGCTTTGCACTCCTAGGACCCCCAACCTATTGCATGTTAATCAAGACTAAAATCAATGTTTTTAAAGTATTTTTAATGCTTTAGAATTCACTATTCAAGATTAATAATATGGACTTTAGGCCGGTGGACTTGTGCACATAGGATATTTGTGTCTTTGGGCTCGTTGGACGGTGTTGCTCAGACGTGATACTTGCAGGCAAGTTAAACTTGCAAACTCTTGCTTAGGGCCATGTTTTTAGGTCACTTCCTTGTTTTTAGCGTAAAAGAGACTAGTCAGTGAAATGATAGCTGGCTAGACGCCTATTTGATCTAGTTTGACAACGAAACTAGATCCGTCACCTTAATTGATCCGTCACCTTATGGCGTATAGCCTCTCATCCACGAATGTGTCGTCGATAGGTAAACTCTCATCCTCCTAGTCACGAATAAGCCTAGACAAATGATCCGCCACAACATTGTCCGTACCTTTCTTGTCTCTGATCTCCAAATCGAATTCTTGCAACAAGAGTATCCACCTAATTAACCGAGGTTTGGCTTCCTTCTTGTTTAAAAGATACTTCAACGCCGCATGGTCAGTGTGGACAATCACCTTGGAACCCAGGAGGTAGGAGCAAAACTTTTCGATGGAATAGACGACCGCTAGAAGCTCTTTTTCGGTAGTTGTATAGTTTTTCTGTGCGTCATCCAATATCTTGCTCGCATATAATATCGCATGAAGCTTCCTATCTTTCCTTTGTCCCAATACCGCTCCAATGGCTTGGTCGCTAGCATCACACATTAGCTCAAAGGGAAGGCTCCAATCCGGTGGTTGTATGATGGGCGCGGAAACTAGTGCTTCCTTCAAGGTATTGAAGGCTTGCAAGCATTCGCCTGAAAAAATAAAAGGAGTATCTTTAGCAAGCAAGGAAGTAAGCGGTCGGGCAATCGAGGCGAAATCCTTGATAAAGCGGCGGTAAAACCCTGCATGACCAAGAAAGCCTCTAATGCCCTTGACATTAATAGGAGGAGGGAGTTTCTCGATTACCTCAATCTTTGCTTTATCTACCTCAATTCCTCTCGAGGAGACAAGGTGCCCGAGAACTATACCTTCCGTGACCATGAAGTGACATTTTTCCTAATTTAGAGTGAGATTATTTTGTTGGCAACTTTTAAGGACTTTAGTAAGATTGGCCAAACAAGAGTCAAACTCACTTCCATAAACCGAAAAATCATCCATAAAAACTTCCATAATATTTTCAATGTAATCGGAAAATATGGATGTCATACACCTCTGAAAGGTGGCGGGAGCATTACAAAGACCAAACGGCATCCTACGGTAGGCATAGGTACCATAGGGACAAGTAAAGATGGTCTTTTCTTGGTCATCTTCGTGCAAAGGGATTTGGAAGAACCCCGAATACCCATCTAAATAATAAAAGTATTTATGTTTAGCTAGGCATTCAAGCATTTGATCAATGAAGGGCAATGGGTAATGGTCCTTTCGGGTCGCTTTATTTAGTTTCCTATAATCAATGCACATTCGCCATCCCATGACGGTGCGTGTAGAAATGGGCTCTCCTTTATCATTTTTTATAACTGTCATCCCCCCTTTCTTGGGGACGACGTGAACGGGGCTAACCCATCTACTGTCAGAGATAGGATAAATAATACCGGCGTCGAGCAATTTTAGGATTTCCTTTTTAACCACCTCTTTAATGTTTGGGTTTAACCGCCTTTGAGGCTCTATGGAGGTGGCGTCGGTATCCTCCAAATGGATCCTATGTGTGCAAAGCCTAGGGCTTATCCCTTTTAGATCGGAGATAGTGTAGCCAAGGACATCTTTGTGGCTCCTAAGAACGTCTAGGAGTCTCTCAAGTTGATCATGCGTGAGGTGGGAGTTAACTATCACCGAAAAAGTTAATTTATTACCCAAAAAGGCATACCTTAGATTCGGTGGTAATTGTTTAAGTTCTACCTCAAGAGGTGCCGCTCCTTCTACTTCATCAGCTCGCATGAGTTTGGCTTCTCCTTTGACATCCGAGTTTAGCTCATGTTCAATTGGCGTGCTCTCATGTGAAGACTCAAACTCACTCCTTAATGAGGAAGATGCATCGAAATAGACGCTCTTCGATTCTGTGCTAGCATCGTCAAAACCTTCACTCTGCTCCGGTTCGTTCCTGGAATCAAGAAACACATCAGACGATTCACAAAAGCAAGAGTGAGTGTCATAGAGTGTAACTCCCTGAACATTGGTTTGCTCGAAAGATTCTTCGGGAGTATAGTGCTCTTCGACACTTGTTCTACCGTCTTCGAAATATAACTTGTCGTCTATCACATCAACTCTGACATTGCCCCCGATAGTCCCGTCTGGGGAGACTTGATCCATCACAAAACTAGCAAACAGTTGTTCGTCGGGGTCCTTGATATCGATAGCAAAAGCTCCGGTAGCGTGGACCTCATCGACAAGCTCCTTAAGGAGGTCTGTGAAGGAGTCATAATCTCCCTGACTGAGTTCCGTTGTCAACATTGCATCCTCCATTCTACCTGTTAAGATCTTATGCAAAATACGGGGAGAATATGCAAATAGGGCTGCAAACAGAGTTAGAACAGGATATAGAAGAAAGTAAAGAAAGAAAGAAAAATAACAGGGTGGTCGATGCCGAACACCGTCAAAATGTCCTCCCCGACAACGGCGCCAAAAACTTGATCGCGCCCGGGCGTACACCCTAAAGAGCGACCGTGTAGTTTTACCGCAAGCGCACGGTGTAGCGGCGAGCGGTTATCGAACACAGGGAGGACGTATGACAGTGCCTTCTCCGAACAACCTGGCTATAGGGACAGAAAAGTAGGGATTTGCCTTTCGGCGGTGTTGTCACAATCGTCAATTAATATAAAGAGATATAAAATCAAATAAAGACGCCTAGGGAATAGGGAATCCCCGCTACTCACTGTATCTCGTCAATGTGATTTATCGGTATCACAATTGCTAGGGTAGAATGTCGGATGAACTAGTTGCAACTGAATGTAAAACCTAGCTCACGCTCTCGCGTTGTTGCCGGTCTATAGCAAACCTAGGTTCGGGTCCAATCTCTTGCAAACCCTAGCCTAGGCAAGCTAGCATTAGGATCAACGTCATCGTTCAATCACGTCCTGAGCCCACTCTCGTGCAAACTCGGGCCACGACCTAGGTTGGGATAGTTCCTACCCGTCCAATCTCTTGCAAACGGGTATCGGTATGGAATTTCAACCGAGAACCCTAGTATCGGTCTAATCTCTTGCAAACCGATACTACGGAAACTCAATTTCAACCCAATTCGGATTTCTAGGGTTTCCTATCGAATTGGGATCCAATCTCTTGCAAATCCCAATCGGTATGAACACCTAGCTATCCGTAATATATCGATCCCAAACTAACCCTAATAGCAATTCTAGCAATAGTTCTACCAAATCATCACAAATCGGAAATTGGGCTCGTAGGGTTCATCCTCACGCCCTAAGACGTAAAGACTACTCGTAAATCATATCACAAATGAAAGAATAATCAATTGAAATAGCAATAGATTTCATGGCAATATTCAAAATAACACTAAAAATAGGATTTTTGATGAAGAGGGAGACAAACCAATATAGTTCTCCAAGAATCCAACAAAATAAACCTTTTCTCTCCTCTCCAATCACAAGAATCAAAAACTAAAAAGTCTAATCTAAAAGGCAGCAAAAAGCAAGGAAAAAGCTCTCTCAACTAGGTTAAAATCTGGGGTTAAATACCCCCCCAAAAACTGCCCAAACATTCGTGACCAAACTGCCCCTGCGTAGCTCAAAAATCGTGATTTCCGCTACAGGCAGCGCTGCTCACTCGGCCGAGTGACAAAAGTCGCTCAGCCGAGTGAGAGACCCTCAGAATTTCCAGTAAGTCTGGGGTCTTGGGGGGTCTTTACTTCGGGGGTCACTCGGCCGAGTTAGTTGTCGTCACTCGGCCGATGGGCTTCTCTTCACTCGGGCGGTCGGCAATTGCCACTCGACCGAGTGGGTCTTCTGATGCTCAGACTGACGAAAAACAGTAAGTTGGCTCTTTTTGAGTGGCATCGTCTGAGTGCCACTCGGGCGGACGGGATACGTCACTCGGCCGAGGCGGCTTCTGATGCTCGGCCGAGTGCACACTTGGAGCGTGTCCGATCTGGCCGGCTGAGCGGGGTCTCGCTGGTCGGCCGAGTGACTCCTTCACTCGGCCGAGTGAGACACTAAAAACGCCCATTCTGAGTGTTTTTGCCTCCTCGTCGCTCCTACGATGTTCTTTCTTCTTCCGCTCCTCTCCAATCTGAAAATACCCCTCAGGGAAGTCTTCGGTGACACTCTGGAGTAGGTGTATCTCGGAATCACTCCAAATCGCTCCAAATCTCCTGAAATACGACAAAAACAACAAATCGTGAAAAGTATCGCAATATTGTCGGTAAATCGTGAAAAACGTGATTTGAGCGATTTAAATGGCATGCAATCATGCGGAAAAAAGGTGTAAAATGTGGAGTGATCAAAATCCCCCAATCTTACCTCTTACTCGTCCTCGAGGAAGATAAGTAAAAGGCGAACCCGGTGAATTTAGAAAATGAAAACGATGGAAAAACAGAAAACGAAAAACGAAGAAGAAAGAAGAAAGCGAAGAGGGAAGCTGCTAGATCATTTTTCTCAGGACGTGGGTTTTGCTTACTCATATAACATGCACCGAACGTAGAACACATGTCAAAGACTTTTATTTCGATATCATAGTATAATGGTGCAAATAGAAATAGAAAACCCAAGAATAATGATATAGCATGAAAAACGGAATAATTCTAAAATTAACATCGTCTGAATCATTTAAAGCGGTATACAATATCGCAGATCACACACTTTTCAATTGAATGCTTTCTATGAGGAGTATAAGAATATCACGCAATAGAATAGAAAGAATAGAAAAGCGTGGATTTCATGAAATGAGTGCTAGGCATAGATTTCTGGATTTCGTGAAGCTACAACAATCTCACCGAGTATAGAATATTACTTAGCCTAGGTTGTCGTGCACCGTCAAGTAGTCACTCTCTCACACATCATTGGATTCTCTCCCCCAAGCTTATCTATAAGCGTGGTGGCAAAAAAACAATATTTACATCCCCATTTTTATGAAGCTCCAAAAGTAATAAAAATAAAAACAAAAAGAGGGAAGAAAGAGAGAACATGAGATGGGATCGTTTATTGAGATTCTTTTCTCTTTTCTTTTCTTTTTCCTTTTTTTTCTCTTTTTTTCTTCTTTTTTTAATAGCATATATACACAATGATCCCAAATCAAAGAGAAAGAAGGATATACAAGAATTTTTCTTTTTCTTTTCGGTTTTGGGAAATTTGGAGCTAGGAATTTAATAACGGGGGAAATGCCATATATTAGAATCGCTAAGGGGAGATTCACCAATGATTTTAAAATAGAGAATTGATGTTCAAGAAATGTGGAGAAAGAAATAAATATGTCTCTCAGTTCACTCTATAAAACGTGCACGACAACTTCAGCAGGGTAATCTAATCTACTCGGTTTCGATCACAAAAAAGCTAACTAATCCAGATTTATCATAGCTAACATCATTCAATCATCCTGAAGTGAAATGTACAAGTCATGCAAATAGAAGTGATATAGGAAAAGAAAACGTTACTCCAGATATAAGCATTCAATGCGTGAATCTTGGTGTGTTTTCTGCGATAGCATACATATGAATATTCAGACTCAGCTAATAATAAAATTTCATCCATTTTCATACGGAAAAAGTGTGGGTTACTATCTCAAAATGCAAGGCAAATCACAGCATATGATATCAGAAATAAAATCTAAGACATGACAAATATAGCATGCATATAGAGAAAGCTAACTCCACGTCATCTTCATCACAGAAAAATCATCTCTAGCAAGAGATGAAAGAAGTAAAAGATAAAAAGGGAAAATGAAACTAATTACAATGCAGCACACAAAGAAAATAAGAAAAACGTGATGCATGGTAAAAAAAGAAAAAGTGATGAAAGTGAGTGCATATGCGGAAAATGGCGTGAAAAAAACTAAAAATAAAGGTGGTAAATCGAAAAGCGTGAGAACTCACTCCCCCAAGCTAAAGTGCACAGTGTCCTCAATGTGCGAAGTGTGGCACACCGAGAGACGTGTAATGTGAGGGGAAGGTGAGGATGCATGCATGATGAAAAAGAAATAAAAATAACGAAATGAAAATATGATGCGGACATGATGCATGCAGATATAGGAGTGAGTCAGATATAAGAGTGTGACACCAAAAATCTCTCCCTCTCTCCCAAAAATGATATAGAAAGAGATGAACAAAATGTGGACCCAAAACAGTGAGGGGAGGGGGTGGTCAAAAATCATCAGGACCGAGCAGAGACGGGCAACATGACGGAAAAAAAGATCAATGGCATCAAGGGTGCCTAAGTGGGTGGGGCTGCACCGTCTCCGTCCTGAGGCGGAGGTGGTGGTGGCTGGGGAACAGTCTGCTGGGTGGGTGTGGGTGTGGGTGTGGAAGCAGGCTGGGTGTGTGTAGGAGTGGGGGTGGGTACCTGCTGGGTGGGTGTGGGTACGCGAGGAAGCCGCTCGAGAATCTGAGTGAGGCAATAGTGAATGCCCGGAAGTAGGTCGAAGCGGCTGGCCATAGCGGTGACGGTGGCAGACATGGTCCTGAGGTCACCTCTGAGGGCACTCACCGCCCCCTCGAGAGCACGAATGCTCTGAAGTACAGTGTCAGGGGGGAGGTGGTGCAGAGGGACGCACCTGTCTGTGCTGTGCAGGACAGGGCTGGTGGACTCGGGTGGTGTAGTGGATGGGCTCAGCAGGCATGTGGAGGAAGGGTGCTGTGCTCACAAGTGTGGGCCTAGCCTCAGTGCGAGGCTGGGGCGCAGGCTGGTGTGAGGTGGAAGCAGCAGCAATGGAAGTGGAGTATAAAAGTGGCGACGAGGCAGCCAGAGAGGTCGGTGACACAGACGTGGGAACAGACGTCACAACACTCTCCGAAAGTACGGCTGCGGTGGAGACAGAGGTGACAACCGCTGGGGAGGCAGTGTGGGGTCCGAAAGGTGAAACCCCAGCAGAGATCATAAAGGCCATGGTCTCCACGACCGCAGCGAAAGATGGCTCTCCACTCTCGACAAATGTAGGTGGGCGCTCGGGTAGTGCAGAGCAGAGGGGCTCAACGGACAGAGGGCCAGCTGTGGTGGGAGTGGTGGTGGGAGTGGTGGTGGTGGAGGTGGTCTCAGCGAGTGTACTCCCGACACCGGCAGAAGTGTGGACAGAGGTGTCGGGAGCAGCAGAAATCTCAGGCTGCTGAGGGGCCGCGGGTCAGCGGGTGCAGCGTGGGCCTGCTCAGCCTGCTTAGCCTCCTCGGCCTCAAGCACGTAGGTGGCGGGGATCAGGAGATCCATCACCGGAAGCTAGTCCACCTGTGCTGGTTCTATCTGCGTTCGAGCTGGGCTCGGAAGGATCATATAATCAGCCATGTAGGGACCGTGCAACAAAACCCATTGCCGCTGACCGTGCGGACGAAGCATCTTCATCCAGGCCATGACGTCTATAGACAGTGAAGTGGGGCCTGGGGCTCGTCGCAGGTCAGCCGGAAGGTCCACGCCGGTCTACAGGGCGAGCAAGGTGATCAGACCGCCGCAACATATCGGTGAGCGAGCGCTCACCGATATGATGATGCGGTCCAAAAACCAGCTCGCGATATCAATCACGACGGCGGGGACCAACTCGTCACTCTCCCTAGCTAAAGCTTTGGGGTGCGTCATCGCATAAAGCATATAAAGCTCCGGTGTGGACATCGTCCCAGGCTCATACCTCGCCAAAAAGGTAGTCGCCATAAGGCGCTGAGCTATGCGGAGGCAGGGGTGGACGATGGCCGAGGCCTTGGCCCTACTAGGGTCAAAGGCAGCTAGTAAACCCGTGATCAAGGCCCAGAAAGCGTGGGAATCGAAGGAAGGTGGGGGAATGTGAGTGGGGGCGTAACCACGGTCGGCCCCGGGGACATCGGGCCACTAAAAGAATGCTCTCATCATACCGAGAGTGACCTGGCACTCTCGGTCCATAAACCTAAACGAGCATCCCTCGTCGGTCCGGGCGATAGAACTAAGCACCTCAAGTGTCGGACGGACGAAGGTGTCCGCCGACACTTGGAAAAAATCTCGCCAACCCACGTTGTCATACAACGTGAGCATCCCCTCAAGTACCCCCAGTCGTCCTAGGTCTGCAAGGTGTGCGAACCTGGAGGGTACAATCGAGCGCTGGAAAATGCGTTCAAAAACGACGCGGTGTGCGTCGTCTCGGAATGTAATCCCCAGCGGCCCGACAAGTGGAGCCGGTGGCGGTGGTGGTGGCTGTGGGTCGGCAGGGAGTGGCTGTGCGGGGTGAACCGGGACTGCAGGCTGAGGCTGTGCGTGGTGTACAGGCTCTGCAGGCTGTGGCTGTGTGGGGTGTGGTGGTGTAGGCGGAGGAGAGTCCTCCATCTCGTGGGAGGGGCCGGGCTCATCCGGCCGCTTCCGCTTGGTGGAAGCTCTCCTGGTGCGTGTCCGTGTCCGGGGCGGCATGTGGGCCCCGGGTGCTCACCAAAAGTAGTAAAAATACGGCGTGCAAAAATAAATGGAACGAGTATACCGTGACACACCGCGAGAGCAAAGAAGTGGATGCGTGCGAAGACCACACCTCCACGCAGCCAAAATCGCTCCCCGGAAGCTCCCCTGGGCTCCCCTAAGCTCCCCAATATACCCTGCACATCAAACGAAGATATCAGCGAGTAATATTCAAAATGTATGGGGGGTTATGGGTATGATAGATAGATTTTGAAGTTGATTTGGTTTAGGGGTTCGTTAAACACACGGATCGTCGAAAAATACACAAAATAGGAGAAAATAGGGCGAAATCGTGTTACCGGAGCTCGGTCGGCGGTGGGATCGCCGGCGGCGACTCGGGCGGAGGAGCGGCGGCATCGGCCGGAGGTGGGTGGCCGGGCGGGGCGGCGGGGCGGCGGGGCGGCGGTCGGGCGAGTGGGGGGGGGGCGGCGGGCGAGGGATACGAGCGGTCGCGTGTTTTGGGTTTTTTCTCGTTTCGAAAAACGCGCCGAACCGCTCCCCTTTATATAGGAAAAGTTACGACTCGGCCGAGTGACTAAGTCGCTCAGCCGAGTGATCGTAACGGAAATATTTTGAAAAATTCCTCCCCGCTTACGACTCGGCCGAGTGGCCGTGCCACCATCGGCCGAGTGGAAAAAGTCCATTTGGCCGAGTGGCACAAGCTACGCGGCAATATTCGCCCTAGGAGTGTATCTGTTTCACTCGGCCGAGTGAATATTTATACTCGGCCGAGTGGCAATTATACTGAAATCAAGAAAAGAAACAGAGAGTTGGGTACAGCAGACTTCCCTCGTTTGTGAACCGCTTGGGCGGACGAGCTTATGTGCTCGGCCGAGTGACTAGTATACTCGGCCGAGTGAGTCCTGTTTTCTGCTGTTTGGCTTCGTTTGGGCTCTAAACTCTGTTTTTCTTCCTCCAGTCGATTTCATCCTCCTCCTAAGCATCGAGCGCATTCCTGGAGCGCTCCTCGTCACCTTGTTAATCCTCCTAATGATAGGTACCCCGTTCTCCTCTCCTGTTAAAGAAAAATAGGACCCGTTATCACGAAATTTTTAGGCAAACGACTCAAAACACTAATAATTTCTAAAACAAAAATAAAGTAAAAAGTAAAAATAAAGCGATAACCGTCGGGTTGCCTCCCGACAAACGCTCGTTTAAGGTCTTGAGCTTGACCCCCTTTGATTTTCAATTTAATTCGGGATATCGGGTGCATATAAGATGCACCCGTCGAATTTTTTTGGAAGAACGCTTAAATTTGGATGTTGTGGTGGCGTGTTCTTCCTCAGTGCTCCTTTGCCTCGGGTAGTGTTGGGGGATGACTCCCCCAAGCTAGTGCTTGCTCCGGGCCTCGGCTTCACCGGTGACACCGATTTTCGTATCGGTGGAGCTTTCTTTGGAGTCTTCGTCTTTGAGAGCTTGCAGAGCTCTCGTATTCTCGCGACGTCAGCGTCGCCTTCATCAATTTCCATGAAGAGGTCGGGGGAATGCTCCATCTTTTCTTCTTGGCCCAAGTCCGGACTTTCCTCAAAATCTTCCTTGAATAGAGCGCCGATGGAATGGGGAATCGCCTCCTCAATAACCTCGTCAAGGAGGTATGAAAGATCATCCGGACGTCCCTTAAGAAGATATATTCTATTGATTTCTTCCATTGGGACTCCCTCAGAATAATGCTTGAGCCTCTGACCATTTACTTTGAATGTGGCTCCGTCCTTGCTTTCCAACTCGAAAGCCCCTCCCGGTTGTATGTGCTTGATGGTGAAAGGTCCGGACCAACGTGACCTCAACTTACCGGGAAATAGTCGGAGCCGGGAATTATATAGCAAGACCTTGTCTCCTACTTTGAAGTCTGTAACGGTTATGCGCGCATCGTGGAGAATCTTGGTCATTTCTTTGTAAATTCTTGAGCTCCCGTAGGCGTCTCTCCTTATCTCATCAAGCTCGTTGATGTCCAAGAGTCGCCTCGCCACCGCACTCTTGTAATCATAATTAAGGGTCTTGTGGCCCAATATGCGCAGTGTTCCAACTCTACCGGCAAGTGGCAAGCTTTCCCATAAACAAGTCGGAACGGTGTGGTGCCGATGGGAGTGTGAAAGGCCGTGCGATATGCCCATAGAGCATCGTTTAACTTCATTGACCAATCCTTTCTAGATCGATCCACGGTCTTCTCAAGAATTTGCTTGATCTCTCTATTTGAGACTTCCACTTGGCAGCTTGTCTGGGGGTGATACGCCATGCCAACTCTATGGTTTACCCCGTACTTCTTCAGTATGGCTTCAAACTTGTTTTCTATGAAATGGCTTCCCCCGTCGCTTATCAAAGTACGAGGCACCCCGAAGCGTGGGAAGATATTCTGCTTGAAGAACTTAGAGACGATCCTTGCATCATTGGTGGGGGTAGCGATTGCTTCCACCCATTTGGAGACGTAGTCAACGGCCAATAGGATGTATTTGTTACCATTGCTCGACGGAAATGGTCCCATGAAGTCTACTCCCCAACAATCAAAAAGCTCAATTTCTTGGATGGGCCTCATTAGCATCTCATTACGTTTGGAGATATTCCCAGTCCGTTGGTATCTATCGCACCCCTTTACAAAGTCGTGGGTGTCTCTAAACATTGTTGGCCAGAAGAATCCGCTCAGTAAAATCTTAGCGGTTGTCTTAGAGGCGGCATGATGTCCCCCGCATGGCATACTGTGGCAATGCAAAATGATAGACGTTGCCTCCTCTTTAGAAACACACCTCTGAATAACACTATCTTTGCATACCTTGAAGAGGTATGGATCTTCCCAAAAATAGCTACGGACCTCATGCAAAAATCTTCTCTTTTGATGCGTGGGCATCCCATGCGGTTTAATTCCACAAGCCAAGAAATTGACGAAGTCCGCGTACCAAGGTACTTCTCCGAGCCTTATGGTGTATAGCCTCTCATCCACGAATGTGTCGTCGATAGGTAAACTCTCATCCTCCTTGTCACGAATAAGCCTAGACAAATGATCCGCCACAACATTGTCCGTACCTTTCTTGTCTCTGATCTCCAAATCGAATTCTTGCAACAAGAGTATCCACCTAATTAACCGAGGTTTGGCTTCCTTCTTGTTTAAAAGATACTTCAACGCCGCATGGTCGGTGTGGACAATCACCTTGGAACCCAGGAGGTAGGAGCGAAACTTCTCGATGGAATAGACGACCGCTAGAAGCTCTTTTTCGGTAGTTGTATAGTTTTTCTGCGCGTCATCCAATGTCTTGCTCGCATAGAATATCGCATGAAGCTTCCTATCTTTCCTTTGTCCCAATACCGCTCCAATGGCTTGGTCGCTAGCATCACATATTAGCTCAAAGGGAAGGCTCCAATCCGGTGGTTGTATGATGGGCGCGGAAACTAGTGCTTCCTTCAAGGTATTGAAGGCTTGCAAGCATTCGCCTGAAAAAATAAAAGGAGTATCTTTAGCAAGCAAGGAAGTATGCGGTCGGGCAATCGAGGCGAAATCCTTGATAAAGCGGCGGTAAAACCCCGCATGACCAAGAAAGCCTCTAATGCCCTTGACATTAATAGGAGGAGGGAGTTTCTCGATTACCTCAATCTTTGCTTTATCTACCTCAATTCCTCTCGAGGAGACAAGGTGCTCGAGAACTATACCTTCCGTGACCATGAAGTGACATTTTTCCCAATTTAGAGTGAGATTATTTTGTTGGCACCTTTTAAGGACTTTAGTAAGATTGGCCAAACAAGAGTCAAACTCACTTCCATAAACCGAAAAATCATCCATAAAAACCTCCATAATATTTTCAATGTAATCAGAAAATATGGATGACATACATCTCTGAAAGGTGGCGAGAGCATTACAAAGACCAAACGGCATCCTACGGTAGGCATAGGTACCATAGGGACAAGTAAAGGTGGTATTTTCTTGGTCATCTTCTGCAAAGGGATTTGGAAGAACCCCGAATACCCATCTAAATAACAAAAGTATTTATGTTTAGCTAGGCGTTCAAGCATTTGATCAATGAAGGGCAATGGGTAATGGTCCTTTCGGGTCGCTTTATTTAGTTTCCTATAATCAATGCACATTCGCCATCCCGTGACGGTGCGTGTAGAAATGGGCTCTCCTTTATCATTTTTTATAACTGTCATCCCCCCTTTCTTGGGGATGACATGAATGGGGCTAACCCGTCTACTGTCAGAGATAGGATAAATAATACCGGCGTCGAGCAATTTTAGGATTTCCTTTTTAACCACCTCTTTCATGTTCAGGTTTAACCGCCTTTGAGGCTCTATAGAGGTGGCGTCGGTATCCTCCAAATAGATCCTATGTGGGCAAAGACTAGGGCTTATCCCTTTTAGATCGGAGATAGTGTAGCCAAGGACATCTTTGTGGCTCCTAAGAACGTCTAGGAGTCTCTCAAGTTGATCATGCGTGAGGTGGGAATTAACTATCACCGGAAAAGTTAATTTATTACCCAAAAAGGCATACCTTAGATTCGGTGGTAATTGTTTAAGTTCTACCTCAAGAGGTGCCGCTCCTTCTACTTCATCAGCTCGCATGAGTTTGGCTTCTCCTTTGACATCCGAGTTTAGCTCATGTTCAGGTGGCGTGCTCTCATGTGAAGACTCAGACTCACTCCTTAATGAGGACGATGCATCGAAATAGACGCTCTCCGATTCTATGCTAGCATCGTCAAAACCTTCACTCTGCTCCGGTTCGTTCCTGGAATCAAGAAACACATCAGACGATTCATAAAAGCAAGAGTGAGTGTCATAGAGTGTAACTCCCTGAACATTGGTTTGCTCGAAAGATTCTTCGGGAGTATAGTGCTCTTCGACACTTGTTCTACCGTCTTCGAAATATAACTTGTCGTCTATCACATCAACTCTGACATTGCCCCCGATAGTCCCGTCCGGGGAAACTTGATCCATCACAAAACTAGCAAACAGTTGTTCGTCGGGGTCCTTGATATCGATAGCAAAAGCTCTGGTAGCGTGGACCTCATCGACAAGCTCCTTAAGGAGGTCTGTGAAGGAGTCATAATCTCCCTGACTGAGTTCCGTTGTTGACATTGCATCCTCCATTCTACCTGTTAAGATCTTATGCAAAATACGGGGAGAATATGCAAATAGGGCTGCAAACAGAGTTAGAACAGGATATAGAAGAAAGAAAAGAAAGAAAGAAAAATAACCGGGTGGTCGATGCCGAACACCGTCAAAATGTCCTCCCCGGCAACGGCGCCAAAAACTTGATCGCGCCCGGGCGTACACCCTAAATAGCGACCGTGTAGTTTTACTGCAAGCACACGGTGTAGCGGCGAGCGGGTATCGAACACAGGGAGGACGTATGACAGTGCCTTCTCCGAACAACCTGGCTATAGGGACAGAAAAGTAGGGATTTGCCTTTCGGCGGTGTTATCACAATCGTCAATTAATATAAAGAGATATAAAATCAAATAAAGACGCCTAGGGAATAGGGAATCCCTGCTACTCACCGTATCTCGTCAATGTGATTTATCGGTATCACAATTGCTAGGGTAGAATGTCGGATGAACTAGTTGCAACTGAATGTAAAACCTAGCTCACGCTCTCGCGCTGTTGCCGGTCTATAGAAAACCTAGGTTCGGGTCCAATCTCTTGCAAACCCTAGCCTAGGCAAGCTAGCATTAGGATCAACGTCATCGTTCAATCACGTCCTGAGCCCACTCTCGTGCAAACTCGGGCCACGACCTAGGTTGGGATAGTTCCTACCCGTCCAATCTCTTGCAAACGGGTATCGGTATGGAATTGCAACCGAGAACCCTAGTATCGGTCCAATCTCTTGCAAATCGATACTACGGAAACTCAATTTCAACCCAATTCAGATTTCTAGGGTTTCCTATCGAATTGGTATCCAATCTCTTGCAAATCCCAATCGGTATGAACACCTAGCTATCCGTAATATATCGATCCCAAACTAACCCTAATAGCAATTCTAGCAATAGTTCTACCAAATCATCACAAATCGGAAATTGGGCTCGTAGGGTTCATCCCCACGCCCTAAGACGTAAAGACTACTCACAAATCATATCACAAATGAAAGAATAATCAATTGAAATAGCAATAGAATTCATGGCAATATTCAAAATAACACTAAAAATAGGATTTTTGATGAAGAGGGAGACAAACCAATATAGTTCTCCAAGAATCCAACAAAATAAACCTTTTCTCTCCTCTCCAATCACAAGAATCAAAAACTAAAAAGTCTAATCTAAAAGGCTGCAAAAAGCAAGGAAAAAGCTCTCTCAACTAGGTTAAAATCTGGGGTTAAATACCCCCCAAAACTGCCCAAAAATTCGTGACCAAACTGCCCCTGCGTTGCTCAAAAATCGTGATTTCCACTACAGGCAGCGCTGCTCACTCGGCCGAGTGACAAAAGTCGCTCGGCCGAGTGAGAGACCCTGAGAATTTCCAGTAAGTCTGGGGTCTTGGGGGTCTTTACTTCGGGGGTCACTCGGCCGAGTGAGTTGTCGTCACTCGGCCGATGGGCTTCTCTTCACTCGGGCGGTCGGCAATTGCCACTCGGCCGAGTGGGTCTTCTAATGCTCAGACTGACGAAAAACAGTAAGTTGGCTCTTTTTGAGTGGCGTCGTCTGAGTGCCACTCGGGCGGACGGGATACGTCACTCGGCCGAGGCGGCTTCTGATGCTCGGCCGAGTGCACACTTGGAGCGTGTCCGATCTGGCCGGCCGAGCAGGGTCTCGCTGGTCGGCTGAGTGACTCCTTCACTCGGCCGAGTGAGACACTAAAAATGCCCATTCTGAGTGTTTTTGCCTCCTCGTCGCTCCTACAACGTTCTTTCTTCTTCCGCTCCTCTCCAATCTGAAAATACCCCTCAGGGAAGTCTTCGGTGACACTCCGGAGTAGGTATATCTCGGAATCACTCCAAATCGCTCCAAATCTCCTGAAATATGACAAAAACAACAAATCGTGAAAAGTATCGCAATATTGTCGATAAATCGTGAAAAACGTGATTTGAGCGATCTAAATGGCATGCAATCATGCGGAAAAAAGGTGTAAAATATGGAGTGATCATGTACTTTGTACTTTTGTTGGCCATGCTGGGGCCTCTTTTAGACTCTTTTCTTTTAGCCTGGTGGCTTTTCTGCGATGTTGGAATTTATTATTATGGATATTTTGAGATTTATCTTCCGTCTCATTTCTTTTATTATCTTTGTTTCGTATTGCGATTGCAAGGACCTGCTATTATTGTTTATTGACGCTTATCAGACTTGCAGCTTTGTAGTTTCAAGTCTGAGCGGACCTTCTCACGCTTCGCCTTCACGTTTTTGGGAAGCGGGGTGTGACAGGTTTTGTTGGTGGCCCATGCAGGTCACTTCTTGCAATTGTGAATTAACGGAACAATGATAATAACGGAATGTCCATTAAATAAATTACAACATCCAAGTCATTAAGCTTTGAGTCTAATTTGTTTGTTCGTTTTCTATGTCATCAGATGGCTGGACGACGACAGACCCGATCTGGTAGTGGGCCCAATCGTGCTGAGGTACCGGATAGAGAGCCCACCAATGCTGAGATCATAAGGATGATGCATCAGATGATGCAGGTGCAGCAGGGCATGCTCCAGAATACCCAGAGTGCCCCTCGCTTCGAGCCAGGAGCGAAGCAGTTTCGGGAGCTGGGCCCGACTTACTTTGATGGATCTGAAGGACCGTTGGCTGCAGAGGAGTGGATCAGGAATACCGAGGATAATCTGAAGATGTCGAAGGTCAACCTGGCTGGATGGGTTGACTTGGTGAAGAAGCAGCTCAAGAATAATGCCCGTAACTGGTGGGATGCAGAGGAGGAGCTGTTGACGACGCCGATACCTTAGGCTACTCTCAAGTCCATGTTCGATGAGGAGTACTTTCCGAAGGCTGCCATGTGGGAGATGTTGCAGCGATTCATTGAGCTGAAGCAGGGAAATCTGACGGTGGACCAGTACCACCAGGAGTTCACTAGATTGAGTCGCTTTGCACCGAAGATGGTGGAGGATGCTGAGGAGAAGGCTCAGAGGTTTCTGCAGGGTCTTACCCTAGACTTGCAGAGCCTGATGTATACGACGGACAT
Organism: Scilla litardierei; assembly: GCA_030789695.1. Taxonomy (NCBI): domain Eukaryota; kingdom Viridiplantae; phylum Streptophyta; class Magnoliopsida; order Asparagales; family Asparagaceae; genus Scilla; species Scilla litardierei. Next base: position 17,359,503 of record CM061142.1, on the reverse strand, counting down.
GGAGTCATATCAGAAGTTGCTGGTATCTGCTCAGAGACAGGAGTTGATTGCAAGGCAGAAGAGAGGACAGATTTCTAGAGCTGGGAAGAGGCCTATGGAGCATGCCAGAGGAGTGGCTAGGCTTGGGTTCAAGCCTACCCAGCCAGTGCAGTTCAAGAGGCCAGGTGGGCCTACTGTGAAGACTTGACATTTCTGCGGCAAGACTGGCCACATCAAGGAGCAGTGCAGGAGATTTCTGGGGCAGTGCCTGGTCTGTGGAGACGCTACTCATGTAGCGAAGGACTGTCAGCATGCAAATCAGTTGAGGAGAGCGCCGGATGGAGCACAGCTACAGAGGGGACCAGTTGCAGCCCAGCCGTTGCAGCAGAGAGCACCTGTACCTGCTGGACGTGGAGCGCCTCTTCTTCCACAGAAGCAGGCATTTCAGCAGGCTGTTCAGCCAAGGAGGCAGGCTTACTTGATGACTGCAGTGGAGAGCGAGACTGTGGATGAGGTTATCGCAGGTAACCCTCTGTCTAGTCGTTTCCTTTTTAGTTAGATTTGTTTGTTAGCTTATGTTTGATTGCTTGCATATGATTGTTTGTTAGAATAGGGTTTGATTGATAGAATGTTTGTTAGGTATGATTTTGGTTTGCACATTTCCTGCACGAGTCCTCTTTGACTCAGGTGCATCGATGTGCATTATATCCCAGAGCTTCGTGAAGAAGCATTCCTTGACGACATCCCCTCTACCCAAGAGTTGGAACATCGTTACAGGAAATGGCGTGATCTCGGTGCATCTTGGGTGCAATTCTTGCCCTTTGGTGGTCTGTGGACATGAGCTTTATGCTGATTTTATTGTCCACGACATCATCAACTATCATGCAGTGCTTGGGATGGATTGGCTTGTGAGTTTCTATGCTACGATCGATTGTCGGAGGAAGAAGGTGGCGTTTGATATCCCTGGACATCCAGTGTTTGAGTTCAGTCGAGGTAGCAGTTCGCTTGGCCCTGTCAGGTTTCGGGCCAGACCGATGGAGATTGTTGCTATGCAGATGGAGCAGAGTAGACCAGCTGTGGTACGTGAATTCGACGACGTCTTCCCCGAGGAGATGTCTGGACTGCCGCCCGATCGAGCTCTCGAGTTTTCGATCGATCTTATTCCGGGAGCGCAGCCTATTTCGAAGGCACCATATCGAATGGTTCCAGCAGAGTTAGAGGAGTTGCGTAGGCAGCTGGATGAGCTTTTGCAGAAGGGTTACATCAATCCTAGTGTGTCTCCGTGGGGAGCACCGGTGTTGCTGGTGAAGAAGAAGGATGGCTCACGTCGCATGTGTGTGGATTACCGGGAGCTGAATGCTGTGACTATCAAGAATAAATATCCCTTGCCACGTATAGATGACATCTTTGATCAGCTTGGAGGATCGAGGTTGTTCTCTAAGTTGGATCTGAGGAGTGGTTATCATCAGCTCAGGATGAAGAAGGAAGACATCCCGAAGACAGCGTTCAGGACAAAGTATGGTCACTACGAGTTCGTGGTTATGCCTTTTGGTGTAACAAATGTGCCCGCAGTCTTTATACACCTGATGAATCTGATCTTATACGACCTTCTAGACAAGTTTGTCGTTATCTTTATTGACGACATCCTGATCTATTCAAAGTCGGAGGAAGAGCATGCATCGCACTTGAGGACAGTGTTGGAGATTTTGAGAAAGCATCGTTTGTATGCTAAGTATTCCAAGTGCGAGTTTTGGCTGGATAGAGTTGCCTTTCTCGGGCATGTGGTGTTAGGCGATGGAATTTCGGTGGATCCCGATAAGATCATGGCTATCAGAGAGTGGCCTGTTCTGCAGTCAGTGTCTGAGATCCGGAGTTTCCTTGGGCTTGCAGGTTATTATCGGTGTTTCATTAAGGATTTTTCCCGGATTGCTGAGCCAATGACCAGACTGACGCGGAAGGATGTACCATTTGTTTGGTCTGATGATTGTGAGAAGGCTTTTGCTGTGCTGAAGGAGAGGTTGACGACTACCCCTGTCCTTGCTGTGCCTGATCGGAGTGGAGGATTCGAGATCTTTTGTGATGCTTCCGGCAAAGGTCTTGGTTGTGTATTGCACCAGCATGGGCACGTGGTTGCGTATGCTTCTCATCAGCTCAAGGCTCATGAGAAGAATTACCCGACACACAATTTGGAGTTGGCTACAGTCGTGTTTGCGCTGAAGATTTGGAGGCACTTCCTGCTGAGTAAGAAAGTGAAGATCTTCACCGATCACAAAAGCTTGAAGTATATCTTTATGCAGAAGGATCTCAACATGCGACAGCATCGATGGTTGAAGCTCATGGCAGATTATGAGATTGATTTGCAGTATCACACTGGCAAGGTGAATGTGGTTCCAGTGGTGATGATGTTGACTTCGCAGTGGAGGTTGCAGTAGGATTTTTGCGAGACCGATATTGAGATTATTCTTCCTGGACAGACTTCTTCGTTGATGAGTATGCAGATACAGTCGATGATCATGGATAGGATCAAGGCTGGGCAGGCTGGAGATGCTAAGCTGGTGAAGATTCGGGATCAGGTGGAAGCCAGTCTACGGACTGACTTTTTGATTCACGAGGATGGTTCGTTGAGATTTGGAGCCAGGTTGTGTGTGCCAGCTGGAGATATCAGAGATGAATTGTTGGTGGAGGCACACAGTTTGACGTATTCTGTACATCCTGGTGGGACCAAGATGTACAAGGATCTTCGCCTGAACTTTTGGTGGCATGGTATGAAGAGGAGCGTGGCTCGGAGTGTAGCGAAGTGTTTGGTTTGCCAGCAGGTAAAGGCGGAGCATCAGCGCACGGCAGGTTTGCTACAACTGCTTCCGATTCCGGAGTGAAAGTGGCAGCACATCACTATGGATTTCGTGACTGGACTACCTCGGAGTCTGAAGCAGAATGACGCGATTTGGGTGATCGTAGACCGATTGACCAAATCTGCGCACTTTATTCCCTTCCGAGTAGGACAGTCCACTGAGACGCTAGCGAGGCGATACATGGAGGTAAATTCTTTTACTCTCTGTTCCTATTTCCTTTTCATAGTTTAGATAGTGATGTAACGTGAATTCGTGCATGAGATCGTATGACTTCACGCAGTCCCCGTGAGTATCGTGTCGGATAGAGACACGAGATTCACGTCTCAGTTTTGGCAGAGTCTGCAGAAGAGCTTGGGTACGAGTCTGATTTTCAGCACGGCGTACCACCCGCAGACGGATGGCCAGTCCGAGAGGACGATTCAGATTTTGGAGGACATGCTGAGGGTGTGCATGTTGGACTTCAAGGGATCTTGGGAGGATCATCTCCATCACGTTGAGTTTTCCTACAATAACAGCTACCAGGCGAGTATTGGAATGGCGCCTTTCGCCGCGCTATATGGGAAGAAATGTCGATCACCACTGAGCTAGGATGACATTGGAGATCGGGAGCTGTTAGGACCGAAGATGATCGTGGAGGCTGTGGATATTGTGAGGAATATTCGGGAGAAGCTGAGGATTGCGCAGGACCGTTTCAAGCATTGGGCCGATGCTAAATGGAGACCTTTGGAGTTTCAGCCTGGCGATTATGTCTTTCTGAAGATTTCTCCGAACCGCGGGGTTATCCATTTTGGGAAGAGAGGCAAGCTGAGTCCGAGGTACATTGGGCTGTTTGATGTCCTGGAGAGAGTTGGAGCTATGGCTTATCGCTTGGCGTTGCCACCATCGCTGGAGGGAGTTCACGACGTATTTCACGTATCTCAGTTACGTCGATACGTTAGTGATCCGTCTCATGCTGTGGATTTCTCAGAGATCACGTTTCGTCCGGATCTGTTTTATGATCAGTAGCTAGTTGAGATTCTGGATTGTCGACAGAAGCAGCTGAGGAATAAGACCGTCGACTTGGTTCGAGTGCAGTGGCGTCACGGTTCCCCTGGTGAGTCCACCTGGGAGCGTGAGGATGAGATGAGAGAGCATTTCACGCACCTTTTCCCGAGCAGTGTTTGATGTTGATTCCGAGGACGGAATCATTTCTAAGGTGGGGAGGATGTAACGACCACTTTTCGTTGTACTTTGTCCGTGCACGTGCTTTTGACCGTGCACGTGTTTATTTTAGACTTTGTTTGTTTGTGAACACTTGGGTGTGATATGCCGTTGTGAACGTCTCTAAGAGTATTAAATTGTGGCACTAATTTGGAACAACATTTCTCGAGTCGTTCTCCCACGATTTGACCTTATTCGAAGAGACGTTGTGATTGTCACTTTTAACGGGGATGTTTCTATTTTTAGTTTCGTCACTCGACGTCGAAATTGAGATCCGTCTTCTTAGTTAGCTTTCTTTCGTCATCATGATCACCCTGATATTTATTCTATAATTTTTGGAGTTAATTTGACCTACTTTATATTTTTAGCAAGGTTTATAATATTTTTAATAATTAGGTTTTAAATTATTTTCGGCCAAATAAAATTTTATTACGTTCTAAATACCTCAAAATATTTTTGAGCCAAATCTCAGCTCATTTGCGCCGCATCCAAGCCTTGTGCGAGTTGGAGAGGGTGAGATTCGAATTTTAAATATTTTTGAACTCCTAATCCTATTAGATTTAGCCCTAGACCTAGTCAACCCCTCTACACTATATAAACAACCCTTAGGAAGACCTATTTTCGCAAGAAAATAACCCTCGCCGCTTCCAAAACCTCAAAACCCCCTTGCGACGATTCGTCGGAACGTTGCGACAGCCGCCCCCGGTGTCCGACCAAGGAAACAGCCTCAAATCCCCCGCACCGACTGGCAGCTTCCCCCGCTCACCCGCTCTGCCCGCACCGTACAGCCGCCTGACCGAAGCCCATGCCCTACCGAGAGATTCTCTCGGTCAGACCGAGAGCATCCTCGCACCCGCTCCCCTCTGCACCGCAGCAGCCCCCGCTCCGCATCGCTCGCACCGACCCCCGCTCCCGCCCGCACCGACCGACAGAATCCCCCGCTTCACCCGCATCGCCCGCACGTTGCAACGTTGCAACGTTGCAAGCCCCCGCCCAGTGCCCGACCGGCGCTGTCGCCTGCATCGACTGGGGATTTTCTCCGCACCAAGCACACCCCCGCTCCGCTGCAACTCCAAGCGCTGCGATCCCCGCTCCCCTAGTGCCCGACCGAGAGAGCTCCCCGCACCGGCTAGTGTTTGACCGAGAGCCAAATGTCGCAACCCCGCACCCTTCGAACCGCTTGCCACCGTGGGCCCCCAAGTTCTCCAGAGGTATTGTGGGTCCCCTATTGGTCCCTAGGACTACTGTGGGCCCCACCTAAGAGCTTTCTCTCCGACGATTTACCGTTTACGACGTTGTGATATGTCGTAGCCCGTCGTCGCACGTGCTAGCTTTGGAATCTGGATTCATTGCTCCGGTTGCTGCTCTGATCTTTTCAGCGAGGAATCTATTTTGGAATCAGGACTTGGAGCGCGTTCTTTTATTCCAACCCCTGGCATCGCTACCCGCCGCCAGTGTAGCTTTCGCGTCGTGTTGAGGTAACGCTTTGCACCCCTATGACCCCCAACCTATTGCATGTTAATCAAGACTAAAATCAATGTTTTTAAAGTATTTTAAATGCTTTAGAATTCACTATTCAAGATTAATAATATGGACTTTAGGCCGGTGGACTTGTGCACGTAGGATATTTGTGACTTTGGACTCGTTGGACGATGTTGTTCAGACGTGATACCTACAGGCAAGTGAAACTTGCAAACTCTTGCTTAGGGCCATGTTTTTAGGCCACTTCCTTGTTTTTAGCGTAAAAGAGACTAGTCAGTGAAATGATAGCTGGCTAGACGCCTATTTGATCTAGTTTGACAACGAAACTAGATCCGTCACCTTAATTGATCTAGCTTGACAACGAAGCTAGATCCAACTCTTTAACTTGTTGATCATGCATACTAAACTGTCATGTTTACTTTCCTCACCTGTACGCCTTACTACTTGCCATGCCATGTCATCCATGCATTGAATGTTGCATTCGTAGCACACGCTACATACTTGTTCTTGCTTGTCCTGGGCTAGGTGCACCCCTATGCCATCATGAAAAACACTTCCTGGCTCATGATCCAGAAGCGAGCATTCCCGTTCAGGGGTAAGGCCCTGGCTCAATACACGTGGAGGGGTAGGGTTGAGCGACCACTCAGCGTAGAAGTGTGCCCGTACAGCCTCTTCAGCTGTAAGGCGTGAACTCTGTGCACGACATGAAAACGTGACTTGTGATTGATAGTAGTTGCTACACTTGCCATGCCATGCTAGTTGTCCTTTTGTACTTGCTTTACTTTGCTTGTTGCACTCATACTTTAACTGCCATGTCATTGCATCATGCTAGAACTACTAGGTTGCTTTTACTTGTACTTTCAGTTTCCTTACACATGTCTTTAGACTTGCTGACATGTGCCCCTTGCTCTTTTGGGTGTCACATGTTAGACCCTGAGCCAGAGATAGTTGTTGAGGACGAGGTGTTTGCTGATACAGAGCCTGAGCCTACGTTTGACGAGGAGTTCGTGGACACCGGTGACCAGTCTTAGAGACTGTTCTGAGTTGCTTCTTTAGGTTGCTGTTAGTTGTCGGTGCTTAGCACCATTACTTTGTTTTGTACTTTGTACTTTTGTTGGCCATGCTGGGGCCTCTTTTAGACTCTTTTCTTTTAGCCTGGTGGCTTTTCTGCGATGTTGAAATTTATTATTATGGATATTTTGAGATTTATCTTTCTTCTCACTTCTTTTATTATCTTTGTTTCATATTGCGATTGCAAGGACCTGCTATTATTGTTTATTGACGCTTATCAGACTTGCAGCTTTGTAGTTTCAAGTCTCAGCGGACCTTCTCACGCTTCGCCTCCACGTTTTTGGGAAGAGGGTCGTGACAGCTTGACGTCCCCCGCGTTTGCGCGTCAGATGTGTGCAATATATAATTGGGGGCGTGAGATTTAAATATTTGTAACCGCAAGCACGCGGTGTTGTAGTGTGGCTTGTGGGTTGAACTCAGGCAGGCGTGGTTGTGCTTGTGTCAAGAAGGATCGGATTCACCCCATGGGCGAGCTAGCCCGAATCGGATGATGGGTTGTCACAGAAAATAGAATGCGAGGGATAAACAATATAAAGGGAAAACCCTGGACTTCGGTTTCTACCCTATCGTGTGATTCTCGCCGATACGGCCTCCGGGTATGATAACGATCGGAATTAGGGTCTAATGGTGAGACGTTGCCTCTAAGAGTGGTACCAGCGTCCCATGGGCCCGATATTCCGGTCGGTGACCAGGATGATACGCCGGACTTCCCGGGTTCGATCAGTGGGCATTCCCATGTCCATTAACACTAACCGACTCCGGAAGCACTAAGCTCGCAACGATAACTCCCAACGCCTCATCCTACCGCTCCCGCGCACTAGGATTCGACGTCTACGCTAAGGGCGTGAGCAATGGCTAGGGAGTCAACCGCCAAGTCTATTCCCCCTTGGCCCAACGGTCAAAGGCGGTCTTTTTCCTGCCGATGACAATAAAACACCCCGTGTAACCGATAGATTCCTAATCCCTATCGATCTAGTCCTCTGGACGCATCAGGAAGAACCCACGAAGGGGTTTCCACCAAAATCCCAGATTTGGTAACTACTCACACATATTTACTAAAAAGCAATCTAAATCGAAATCGACCGTTAGAAACATGATCAGGCGATTGAAAAGTAGTAAGAGCAATGCAAATAACACTATATTAAAGTTTAACAAAGATCAGACAACTTACTAATATCTGAAAAATTACAGCCGTCAAGAGAGAGAAAAAACAGCAAAAAAATAACAACTCCCGTTTCTGGAAAACTTAGGGGTCATATATATAGAAAATGATATCACCCGATCGGGTGAAGAATCACCCGATCGGGTGACCTGCTTCGTTCTTCGGCAGCTCAGCATGGGACTTCACCCGGTCATACGGCGCGGTCGGTTGAGGGTTGAAGCTGACCGGTTGGATCTTTGCGCCGTCGGGTGAACCGGTCGGTTGAGCTCTCCGTGTCTTGGCTTCGGAGAATTGGCTACAGGTGAACCGATCGGGTGAAGGTCACCCGATCGGTTGGCATTCAACATAAAATTCCAGAGAGTTGGGGCATTGTGAACCGGTCTCTGAACCTACCGGTTGACTTCCTGACCGCTCCAGCTTGTGTCCGGGTGGTGTACGCGTGCATCACCCGATCGGTTGGAAGTGACCAACCGGTCGGGTGAGGGGCTGAAAGATGCGATCTTTGTCGTTTGACCCCCTGGATTACGCGTGACTCCTCCCGTTGCTCCGGGAACTCATAATATTGTCGTTTTATGTCCCCTACACTGGTAAACTCCTGCAAACATGCAAAAACACGGAAAAGTGAAAGAAAACAAGAAAACACGAGAAAACGAATACAAGACTGCGGGAAATAGCGGAAAACACGGAAGAAAACGTGCGCGAATATATGAAATATAAGCGCACGTCAGTCCACCAACTGTAGGATGAGCTCGAGACCCTCCGTGTTTCTTTCTTCGTCGTAGTATTGAAGATGGAGCGGTCGCTCATTGACCTCGATGGGGATGATTGCCTCACATCCGTAAGCCAGCATGAAGGGCCTTTCACCTGTCGAGGTTTTGTGGGTCGTTCTGTACAACCATAATATGCCGGGGATCTCGTCTGACCAATTTTCCTCGAGCCCGACTATTCTCTTTCGTAGGGGCCCAGGGATGCTCTTGTTGGCTGATTCCGCCAAGCCGTTTGACTGGGGATGCATGACGGAGGCAAAGTGTAGCTTGATCTTTTGGTCTGTGCGTCTCTGAAGCTGGCGTTGTCGAATTTTGTCCCATTGTCTGTTACTATGTATTGTGGTATGCCGAAACGATAGACGATGCACTTCTAGACAAGCTTCGAGCTTCCTTCTAGGTGATTCAGGATAAAGGCTCCGCTTTGATCCACTTGGTGAAATAGTCGATCGCCACTATTAGGTACCTCCGTTGTCTGCTTGCTGGTTTGAATGGTCCAATGAGGTCCAGCCCCCATTTGGTGAAGGGAACTGGGCTGACGATGGGGATCAGATCAGTTGGGGGTGCCGAGCTGATCTTTGAGAACTTTTGGTAGGTTGAGCATTGCCGGACGTGATCAACGGCATCTTTGAACATTGTTGGCCAAAAGTGCCATTGTCTCATAGCCTTCAAGGCTATGGATTTTCCCCCGCAATGGTTCCTGCAGTCGTCCTCGTGGATATATTGGATCACGTAGTATGCTTCCTGCGGGGCTAAGAATTTAAGATAGGGAAAGATGGCATACCTGGTCCATCGTCTTTTGTACAATGAACCACCCGTTAAGACGAATTGATAGGCCTTCCGCTCAAGTTTTCGTGCCTCCACTGGGTCGGTTGGTTTCTCCTCCGTGTTTAAGTAGCATATTATTGGGTCCATCCATGTAGCTCCCTGATCGAGGCTTAGTAGTTCTTGTGGTAGCCCGCTAGGATGGAGAAGACGTTGCACGTACACAGTTTGACCAAGACCCACTGGGGAGGATGATCCAAGTTTTGACAAGGCGTCGGCTCGATGATTCTTCGACCTTGGTACGTGATGAATCTCTACCGTGTGAAGGTGGCGATCTCAGCTTTGGCGACTTGTGCGTAACTCTGCATTGAGTCTTCGTGGGCCTCGAAGGTCCCATTAAGTTGGTGGACGACGAGTCTGGAATTGCTGAGCAGTTGGACTACTCTTACCCCCAAGGCTCGAGCCAGTCGGAGCCCATTGATGGCCGCCTCATATTTCGTGCCATTGTCGGTGGTTTGGAAATCGAAGCGGAGGGTGTATTCAAATATGTCGCCTCCGGAGGTTTGGATGATTATTCCGGCCCCGCTCCTGGCATGGGTGGATGAACCGTCGACCTATACGATCCAGGTTCCATCGTCCTCGATTGTGTCTTATGCCTTGCTAGTGGAGGGCAAGGGGATAGCTCGGTTATTGTGCTAGTCACACATACCTCTTCCTAAGGTCCATCGTCGTAGGTGAGTTCAAAACTAAAGTCGACCAGGGCATGTCCTTTGATGGCGGTCCTCGACTTGTACTGGATGTCGAACGCACTTAGTTCGACCTCCCATTTTGTCATTCTACTTGATCAGTCGAGTCTCTTCAAGGTCTGCTCCAAGGGAGTATCGGTGAAGACCAAGATAGTGTAAGCTTGGAAATATGACCGTAATCTCTTGGCGGATTTCACCAATGCGAAAGCCATCTTTTCGATCCTCGAGTAGTTGACCTCTACGCCCTGCGCCCCGGAGGACTTGACTGACGTAGTAGATGGGTCGTTGTATCCCGATGTTTTCTTTAACAAGCACCGAACTCACGGCCTCCTCGGTGGCCACTAGGTAGAGGATGAGCTGATCGTCCTTGTTTGGCTTGGTCAGGAGTGACGGGGTGCAGAGGTACTCCTTCAACTCCGAGAAGGCTCTTTTGCAGTTTGCATCCCATTCGAACATTCTTTTACCGCTCGCGGAAGAAGCTATTGCCTTCCTCAATACCCTGAAGAAAGGCAATGACCTCCCTGCCGATTTGGACAGGAAACGTCCCTATGCCACTGTCCTTCCATTCAACCACTGTAGCTCTCTAAGAGTCGAGGGCTCTTTCATCGTGATGACGGCAGCAATTTTTTCGGGGTTGGACTCGATCCCTCGGCTCGTCAACATGAACCCGAGGAACTTTCCTGAACGAACCCCAACAGTACACTTATCGGGGTTTAGTCGAAGGTTGTATCGTCGAATCTGTGCAAATATTTTCCTGAGGCCTGCGAGGTGATCTATTGGCTTCTTCGACTTAACCAACATGTTGACGTAGACTTCTAGGTTTCGCCCTATCTGAGCCTCGAAGATGTCATTCATCATGCGTTGGTACGTGGCCCCTGCATTTTTCAGACCGAATGGAATTTTAGTGTAACAATATATACCTCGACCAGTGATGAAGGAAGTTTTCTCCCCATCTTCTGGTGCTATTTGAATCTGGTTATACCTGAAAAAGGCATCCATAAAGCTGAGAAGCTTGTAGCCCAAGGCACTGTCGACCAGGTGGTCGATTTGTGGTAGGGGGTAGCTATCTTTAGGGCATGCCTTGTTAAGGTCGATGAAGTCGACGCACATTTGCAGCTTGCCATTTACCTTTCTGACCATCACGACATTCGAGAGCCATTCGGGGTAATTGACTTTTCGTATGAAGTGGGCCTCCAGAAGTCGTTCTACCTCTTCATTAGCAGCTTTCATCTTTTCGTCACCCATTTTCCTCTTCTTTTGCTTCATGGGTTTGGATGTCATGTCGACCCCCAATTTGTGGGACACTATCTTAGGGTCGATGTTGAGCATGTCCTTTGTGGACCAGGTGCAGATGTCGACATGCTCTCTCAGAAGGGCAATCAACCGCTCTGTTAGGTCGCGAGGGAGTATCGACTAGACTGAGACGGTTCTTTCTTCATAGTCGGAGATCTTGATACTCTCCGTTTCTTCGACCGTGGTGGGTCATCGATCCTCGACCCGTAGGTCGACTGGGTCAGCTTGCTCGATCCTCCTCAGGTTGGCAGATAGCGTATAGCACGATCGAGCCTGTTCCGAATTCCCTCTTGCCATTCCAATCCCCTCAGGGGTCTAGAATTTGATCATCTGGTGGAACTTCTATGGCATTCAACAGCGGTCTTTCGACGATCCCATTGTACGTCGAGTTTATATTTACCACCATAAAGTTTGTTAGGCGAGTGATTTGTTGAGGACATGTACCTAGGGTCACCGATAAGGTGATGATGCCTGCTATCAAGACAGAGTGACCGGTGAACCCTACCAAGGGTCCTATACAGGGCGTCAACTCTTCGGACGATATTTTCATCCTCTCCAGCATAGTGAAGAAAAGTATGTCGTACGTGCTTCCGGTATCAACGAGTAACCTTTTCATGGTGATCTCTCTGATCGAGGCAGTGATAACCACGGCATCATCGTGTGGTAGCCCATCCCTTCTAGATCTTTGTCTAAAAAGGAGATGGGAGGTGTCGAGTATCTTGGGCGCTTTCGCCCTATGAAAACTGTCATCACCCTCCCAGCGTAGGAACTTTGGAGAGAGGTTGATAGTTCTGGGTGCAGTGGACCTCCCGTTATTATGTAGGTGATCCCGACACTGCAGGGATCCCGCAACAACATCGGAGGATGTGGTTGGGTGAGTCGGCATACTCGAGTGGTTCATCGAGGGGGATGTCGACGCGTGGTTTTTCACAGACGGTGCCAAACTGTTAAGGCCAAAATTGACCTGTACATTTGTCAAGCTGACGGTGACTCAAAGCGCTGAGCTGGAGCCTAGTCAGCCTTTGGAGTGGGACCCTCAGTTGGGTGAACCGGGGTCGGTAGCTGATGGTTGATGATGGTATGACCGTTGATCGACCTAAGAACGACCGTCTTATGGGTCGTTCGAGGTTGAAGTGCTCAATATCGACCTTGGGCGTCAGATGGCGAACGTCAATCTACACCACAGGGAGTCGTTGGGGGGTCAAATCTGGGTTTCTACCCAAATCCACTCTGATGCTTAAGTTAGTAAGGAACTTAAGGGCCAGATGGAGCTTGGTGTAGTAGAGATCGACCCACGAAGGATCGTCTCTAGACTGACAATGCAAGCTAGTATATGGAATGAGGAAGTAAGAAGATAAAGTTCTATGTATTAGCACTCGTACCTTGAAGATGGAAGCCATTTATCTTCGTCTGTCGATCTATTTATAGGTGGCTCCCTCTTAATGACGTGTAACTGTTCCTCGTTGATCGGCACACGATCTTCTCCGGGATTCGAGCTAATGACTACCCATTGACTCCGTCCCAGTAATGTCGACGGGAGTCCAATGGTTGGGAAGAACTATTCCTTCGACTGAGTCTCATGTCGTCCTTGAGTCATCGGTGGGCCATTAGCCATTGTTGCACTGTATTGGGCTGTCATTGGGCCTCAATAACTCAACCCTGTTTCGTGGGCCGTACCGTGTACTAACAATATAGTAAAATGTTTACAAGAATTTTTTACATAACAAAAGGCATAGAAATGGCTACATTGCTTATTACTATTGTCCCATTCGAGTCATGTTTTCCAACGGATCTGAAATCGGCTCAATCGGAGCTGTAGAGCTTAAGAAATAGCCCAAAAGGCCAGAACTGGGATTTTGTCCAATTCTGGCCCAGCCTAACCCAGACTGGGCAGGCGGGTCAAGCCCGACTGCCCGTCGAGCCTGGGTGGGCGCGAAAATGGGGCTAGTCGCACCCAGTTAGTATGTGGGCCTCATTTGTGGGGCCACAGTTCAGAAACCCTAAGGGGTTAATGACGGCTGTGTTCCCCCCTTATTTTGTTCTGAAGAACCAAATGTCCCAAAGGACCAAATGCTTTGCCAGAGCTATGATTGTCTCCTCCTGAGACTGGCTGACTCTCTCACGAGTCCAAATGTCCATAAGGACTACGACTGGCTCCACCAAGCCTCAATTCCCCTTCATGGGGCCGGCGTCAACTTCTTTGAGGACCATGAGCAAGTCCAAATAATGCTTGAATGTGACTCCCGATACAACCTTTGTCAGCATGTCCACCAGGTTGTCATTTGTTCTGATCTTCAACAAGTTGATGTCGTCATCTTCTTCTCCCACATAGTCTCTGACAATGTGAAATCAAACATCGATATGCTTTGTACAAGCATGTAAGACCTGATTCTTAGCCAAATGCACTGCACTCTAGCTATCACAATGGACATCGTACCTCTCTTGATAGACTCCCAGATCATCCATGAGCCCCATCAGCCATATCGTCTTCTTCACCACTTCAATCAATGGCATATACTCTGCCTTCGTAGTAGACAGTGCCAACATAAACTGAAGGATACTCTACCAACATATTAGAGCGTGAGACAAGGTGAAGACATAGCCTATCATCGATCACCGCATATCCAAGTCACCTGCATAGTCAGAATCGACATACCCGACAGTGTTCGGACATGAACACTTCAGCTGTATGTCAGTTCAACGTCAACTGTACCATTGATGTAACACAGGATCCACTGCACTACTCGCCAGTGCTCTCTTCCCGGGTTGTGCATGTATCTACTCACCATGCTGACTACATGTGATAGATCGGGTCGAGTACATACCATTTTATACATCAAGGCCCCTACCGAATTGGCATACGGTATGCTGGTCATGAGCTTCTTCTCCTCTTCGTTCTTCGGGACTTGCTCGGTACTGAGCTTAAAGCGAGGTGCAAGCGAAGTAACTATGATCTTCATCTTCTCACAGCCAAACTTCTGTATAACCGACTTCAGATAGCGACTATGTGAAAGATGAACAGTCCCTCCACTTCGATCTCTTGTTATCTCCATCCCAAGAATCCTCTGTGCCTCGCCCAGATCCTTCATCTCAAATGCAAAACTCAATTAAGATTTCAATCTCCGAATCTCCTCTTTATTCTATGAAGCAATAAGCATATCATCGACATAAAGCAGAAGATAGATGAAGGATCCGTCAACCAACATCCGATAGAACACGCAATAATCATAGGGACTACAAACATACCATAGATCATCTATCATAAAGCATCAAAATGCTTATACCACTGTCGTGGTGATTGCTTCAACCTATAGAGTGACTTCTTCAGTCGACTTGCACGACTGTTATCACTCCCCTTGCCATCGCGTTGAGCCATATAGATTTCCTCTTCGAGCTCTCTATGCAAGAATGTCGTCTTGACATCCAGCTGCACCAATTCAAGGTCAATATGATCCAAATTGAGCAATGCTTCACCACGGGAGAGAACACTTCAATGTACTCGATACCTTCTCTCTGTCAAAGCCCTTCGCTACGAGGCGAGCTTTGCAGCGAACATCTCCAGATTCAACCCCTTGCTTCTTGGTGTAGACCCATTTACACCCAATTGCCTTATTGCCATTCGGAAGCTCCACGAGATCCTATGTGTCGTTCTTTGCCACTGATTCCATCTCTTTGTCCATAGCACTCCTCCACCGCTTCGAGTCTTCGAATTGCTCCACCTCACCAAATGAGTTGGGAACATCGATCCATACTGTGGAAAGGGGAAATTAAGACCAACTCCGAGTACCTTGCAGGTTTTCTTATCTCACGTCTCGGTCTCGATACTGCTATGGAATCCTTCGACTGAACGACGTTTGGAGACAAGCTATCTCCACCAACTGAGCTTGAGCCACCAACTACACCATCGACGGCCTAGAGCCCAACGTCTGCTACATCTTATATGGGTCGATCTGAGTCGTCGATCGATCGTTGTGGAGTGTTAGACACATTGTCGAAAACCTGCTTCAATTGTGCCTGTAACACCGACTCATCAAACATTACATCTCTACTCAGGATCACTTTCCTCTGTGTCGGACACCATAGTCGATATCCCTTGACACTACTGCTGAATCCTAAGAAGATGGCTTTCTTGGCTCGAGCATCAAATTTGTCTTCCTTTATGGCATAGTAACTTGGACAACCCGAAACTTGAAGTGATCGATAGTCAGAAACTGGCTTTCCCGATCATACCTCCAAAGGAGGTCTTCCTTCCAATGCAGCAGATGGTAGCCGATTGACCAAGTAGGTCGTATTTGCCAGGGCCTCTACCCAAAACTCCTTCGATAGGTCAGCAGTTGACATCATGCATTGAAGTTTCTCTAGCAAGGTTCGATTCATCCTCTCTGCTACCCCATTCTAATGCGGCATACCAGCCACTTCCAATCTACAGAACTTCTCGAAGATATCTGACATATACTCACCACCGTTGTCAATTCGCAGACGCTTGACACACCGACTAGTCTGAGTCTCGACCAGCTTCTTCCACTCGATGAAAATGCTAAGAACTTGGTCTTTTGACTTCAGCCGAAACACCCACACTATGCATGAGAAATCATTGATGAACGACACAAAGTAGTGTTTCCCTCCCCATGAGGCCGTCTTAGACAAGCCCCATATGGTGGTGTGTACATTGTCGAGTACTGCCTTCGTATTGTGGATGACCGTCCCAAATGAAGCATCTGTCTGTTTCCCAAACACACAGTACTTGCAGAACTCGATCTTCCCGGTCTTTTCTCCCTTTAGATGACCCCCAACGATAAGCTTCTGCAATGCTGTCTTGCCCACATGACCTAGTCGCATGTACCATAACATTGAGTCATCCTCCTCAGCCTCACGAGTCAGAGAAGCTGTGCCAGCTACAACCGAGCCATCCAAATAATAGAGGTTGCCTTAGAGCTACCCCTTCATCATGATCATTGCTCCTCTGGTCACCCTCAGAGCTTCATTCTCCATAGTCATTCTACATCCCTTGGATTCGAGTGAGCCGAGCGATACGAGATTGCACCTTAGGTCAAGAACAAAGCTCACATCCTCGATGTCTCGTGTAACACCGTCACACATCCTCATTTTCACTGTCCTGACACATGTCGTACTGTAAGCTCGGTCATTGCCCGGAAAGATCGTACACTTACCACATTCCCTGAAGGTCATAAATTACTATCTATGTTGTGTCATATGGAACGAGCACCTAGAGTCGAGCACCCAACCATCTGACGGCATGCCCTTCGAAGAACCGACCAATACATACTCCTCGACCTCAACACCATTAACGACATTGGTAGTTGCGTCGTGCTTCCTCTTTGCCTTTGGGCAGACTCTGACCCAATGTCATCTTTCTTTATAGAAATCACATTGGTCCTTTACCACCTTGCACTGGGGGCCTCTTGTCATGTCTCTGGACTTGGATCTAAAATACCCCCTCCTATCTCCACACTTCTCACCACTACGACCCATTACGACTGTAAGAGCATCGCTCGAAGCTCGGCTGCAGGTGTCCCCATCGTTCTTCCTGAACTCGTTGCTCGTCAGAGCGTTGGACACCTCTTCAAATATGATTGATTTCTTAACATAGGTAAGAACTGACACCAAGTAATCATACTCGATGGGTAGAGAGTTAAGGAGAATCGTCTGTAATGCCCTACAAGCTACTGCACAATTACTAGAGGGGGGGTGAATAGTACTTTAAAAATAACAAGGAGTATAATTCCTAATTATAATGCAAACAACTACCAAATCAATTTGCGGAAGCTTAAATTGAATAACAACAACAAAAATAACAATGCTAACAAGAGATGTTACTGGGTTCGGATCCACCCAAGTCTCCCCGACTTGTTCCCGGTGATCCTACGTCCCAACCACCCGGATCCCCTCCGGATACTTGAGTTAGAAACCCTAACTCAAGATTTCCACTATGAAATACTTGTGAAAATCCTCCACAAGTCAAATCATACAAAATGTAATTTGTGACTCCCACAACCCGGGATCACAACCACACTCTCACAACCGAGAGTGAAACTTACAAATCAAATATGAAATGAAATAAGAAAACTTCTTACCGAACAAAATACCTATGCCTTGAGTATTGCTTACGAATTAGGGCAAGGATGATTTTGGGGAAGAAGTGGCACCAAACCCTAGCTCCAAGATGTAGATCAGCGATGGAGAGCTTTGGGGATGTTGGTGACCTAGAATCAAGCACTTGGCTTGGAAGGCTTCACACTCAATGAATCTCTCTTTGGAAGTAAGAGTGAGGAGAGATTATTGAATGGAATGAATGAGCTTTGAATGCACTTGGAATGATTTCTCTTGATCTCTAAACTTGCAATAATATCAGCCTTGGCAGCAATGAATGCAGCCCATCAAGTATATATAGGATAGAGGAGAGAGAGAGAGAGAAACGTTTCAATTAAAGCTCCAACGGCTCTTTTCTGAACCCAACTAGTCGGTCAAAGAACAACCACCGACCGACTAGTTCATCAACTAGTCGGTCGGTCAATTAACGTGAACCGACTAATGAGTAAACTGAGAAAAGATCAAAGTACAGACTAAGGAACTAGTCGGTCTAAGAAGAGTAGCTGACCGACTAGTTTCACAACTAGTCGGTCGGTTACTCAACGTGGACCGACTAACAGATAAAACTGAAGTCTGAGAAGAATTAGACTTAGTCGGTCCAAGAACAAATGTTGACCGACTAATTCACCAACTAGTCGATCACCAAATGAACATAGACCGACTAACAATAAACAGTAAGTATGGTGAAAATTTTGGCATGTACAGTAAACTAAACTAGTCGGTCTAAGAAGAAAAGTTGACCGACTAGTTCATCAACTAGTCGGTCGATCAAAGAGCACAGACCGACTAATGATAAACAGTAGCTCAAGCTTAAATGTGCATGAACAGGGAAAGCTCAACTAGTCGGTCACAGAAGCATCACAGACCGACTAGTTTACAAACTAGTCGGTCGATGAGTCAACTTAGACCGACTAACTGTAAACAATAAAGAGCAATGAATTAACTGAGAAGAACTAGTCGGTCCAAGAAGCTTGGCTGACCGACTAGATCACCATCTAGTCGGTCAGTTCTTCTTCTTGAACCAACTAACATGCACAAGAAGTCCCGAATTGAAGCGCGATGCTTCGGGAAGGATTGTATGGACTTCTACTAAGATCCTAGAGCTAAGATATGAGCGTTATGAAGATTTAAAACGTAAGACCTACTCAAGGCTTAACATTCTACGAAAGAAGCTTAAAGACTATAAATTAAACTTGACGATACCGTCTTCAATAGCTTCAATCGAATCTTCATGACTTCTAAATAGGTCCATAAGCTTCAACGAAGCTTTAGGCATACGATCACGTGCTTTGAGAAGTCTTGAGACGTCGTAATTGATATTCATGTGAATTTGGCGACGATCTCCATAACTGCGCTCACAAAGTGTTAGTTCATATTATATTTATGTTTGTTCATCATCCAAAACCAAATCCGGGGAGTCCAATATCCAACATCATCGCCTTGTCTTCATCATCAACCTTCACGTCGACGTTCCCTAAGTCGGTAAGAAGTTTGTTGTAGTAATCGAGGTGTTTCTCCATACAACCCCGCTCGGCTAACTTCAAACTGAAAAGCTTCTTCTTCAAGTGTAGCCGGTTCTGGATGTTCTTCTTCATTTATTTATCGTCGAGCTCTGTCCAGAACTTGCTTGCACTTGTCTCCTCCATGTATGGGTATTTCTTCTCTATAGACAAATACAGGTAGATGGTACCACATGCACTCCGATTCAGAGTTCTCCACTCCTGATCAAACATGCCCATCGGCTTCTCATCCAATGCGATATCTTGACCAAGTTGGTTCAAGATATCCATGACTTCTCATCTCCACATACTGAAGTTGATCTTTCCATCACACTTCTCAATTTCGAACTTTGTGTTAGACACAATAGTTCAAGAAGATGATGAGTACCAGAAGTCAATGCCTTTAGAGAACCGTCATCGCCACCACTACCCATCTTCGCCTTCTACGTTGATCTCCAACACTATAGTGCTCTGATACCAATTTGTTGTGCGGCGGAGCCTAGCTCTACCAAAACAGCACATCGGAAAATGCAAGATCATTGAGACCGAGGACGAAAAATCATAGCTCTACCAACACATCACAGCGGAAGACGCAGGATCGTGGAGACCGAGGAGAAAAGATCAACAACACAACAGAGAAAAGTTAAGATTGTTTGTTGGCCATGGACGGCCAAGGGGGAACATCGATGAGCTTTATTACGAAAGGAGAGAACAATACAAATCTTCTCTTCAATGACGAAGAAGCACATAAGATCTCTCCAAAGGCTCACAATACAATCTCTCAAAGTTGGCTCTAATAGACGGCGGCTCCCTCGAAGGATAGCATAACATAGGAGTGACACTTGTTGGAGTTGACAAATTCGGAAACAATTTTTATTAAAAGATGGAGGATACTCAGCTGAGTTAGCATACATTTCTCAACCGTGATTTCCTTTATCGATTTTATGTTGGATTTTCTGGCACACCAAATACACTAGAGGGGGGTGAACAGTGTAAATCACGACAATATTGCAAAATTAAAAGTTAATAGAAAATTGCAATAAGAATGCGGAAATAAAAGAACACAATCCAGAATATTCCAAACGCAAACACAGAGATTTTTACCCTGGTTCGGATCCTTGTGATCCTATATCCAGTCCTCTATCCTGTAGAGATTTGAATCCACTAAAACACTTTCTCCCTGCAAGTAATAAACACAAAGATGCCAACACTCCCCGTGTTGCAAACTTGTACAATCTCTTCAACAAGAGATTCACCAAATAAAGTAAAAAATAGAGTATGAAACAATATCACCTATAGCCTTGATAATTGATGGAATTATTGCGCAAGGAAGGTGATTGAATCTCCAAGGTTCTGGATGGAACTTTTAGTAGAAAAAACTTGAAGATTGGACTTTCTATGGAGGAAAAGTTTTTACAGATGTTCCTCTAAGAAAATCTGAAAATCACTCACTTTCTAAAGAGAGAAAGTAAACTTAAGAAAAGAGAAAGAAAGTGAATTTTCGTGTGATTTAGGCAGGGTCTGGGGGTCTATTTATAGTCCAAAAGGTAGTTTTTGAACGTTGGATAACTGCATAAAATTTGAAAAAATTCTGGGAAGTTTTTCCATTAGTCGACGATTAGGAGTGACTGGTCGACTATTAGAACTGCTAACTAGGATTCTGGCTGTTGAGGTGTCCTTTCAGAAAATAACTTCCGAAAATAGAAAGTAACTTCTATAAACAGATATAAACTGACAAAAACTAGCCGTTTATGGCAGTTCTAACTTTCAGAAATAAAATTTATTATTTAAATGATAAATCATTTAAAATAACTGATTTGAAAATAGACGGGTAGTCTTTTAGTCGACTAAAATTTCAAAAGTTAGGAAATTTGAAAAAAAAATGATTCTAGAGACTCTAAAATAGGTCTGACAAAATTATAGGATAGAAATATTTTAATATTGAAATTAGTCTACTAGCACTAGGGATTGGTCGACTAATTGGATTTTTGACGTGATTTTTTGAAGACGAATCCTAAACGACTAAGAGAGATTATCATCAAGGCTTTTAAATTCTAAGTAAATGCAAGAGAAAAAAAATATTACATCTTATTTACAAGATACAAAATATCATCGATAAGCTTCTTCTTGTAGTGGATGCTTCTTGCAACTTATATACTTGATGATTGTCTTATTAATTTGTGCTATAACATCTGCATAAATAAAGTTAGTACAAAGATAATATGTTTGTATCATCAAAACCATATGAGGAGTTGTGAGTTTTCAACATTCTTCCCTTTTTTGATGATTTTACAAACATTGAATATAATATTATAAAACAATGTTATTGTAAAAAATGTTAGTGCTAAGATATGTTATTGATCATAAATAATATATGAAATTTTCAAATCGTATAGCCATATACGATGTTATAAGAAACTTTGGTAATGAAAATACATGAATGTTAACATGAACATGAAAAATGTGAAATATTGAATGTTAGTGCATTATGTAACATATCTCCCCCTGCATTATATAGCATATCTCCCCATGAATATTAGCATATGTATTACATTAATTTTTCCCCTTAGAAATTATCAAAAATGGGGTAAATTTTCCAAAATAGTATATTAGTCGACTAATAGTTGATCGCACCCCGGATACACGTCCCGAGGCGACGGTTGTAGTTTTACCGCAAGCGCACGGTATAGCGGCGAGCGGGTATCGAACACAGGGAGGACGAATGACCGTGCTTGCTCCTGATCCACCTGGCTATTTGGGAACAGAGAGAGATAATTGCCTTGGGCGATCCTGTCACAATCGTCAGACAAATTTGCGAAATATCAAATCAAATAAAGAACGTCTAGGGAAAGGGGAATCCCCACTACTCACCGTATTTCATAAGTGTGGTTCGCCGGTATCGAAATCGCTAGAATGAGAATTTGGATGAACTAGTTGCAACTAAATGTGGAACCAAGCTCACGCTCTCGCGCTGTTGCCGGTCTATAGCTATCCTAGGCTTGGGTCCAATCTCTTGCAAACCCTAGCCTAGGGAAGCTAGCATTAGGATCAACATCATCGTCCAATTGCGCACCGAGCCCAATCTCTTGCAAACTCGGTCCACAATCTAAATTGGGATAGTTCCTACCCGTCCAATCTCTTACAAACGGGTATCGGCACGGAATCGCAACCGGAGGTCCTAGTATCGGTCCAATCTCTTGCAAACCGATACTTCGGAAATCCGACTCCAACCCAATTCGGATTTCTAGGGCTTCCTATCAAATTGGGATCCAATCTCTTGCAAATCCCAATTGATATAAATACCTAGCTATCCGTAGTAATTCGATCCCAATCTAATCCCTAATAACAATCCTAGCTCAATTTCTACCAATTCAACACAAATAGGAAATAGGGTTTGTAGGGTTCATCCCCACGCCCCGAGACGTGGAGACTACTCATAAATCATAGCAATAGCACAAAAATAATCAATGAAATTGGCAATGGAATTCATCACAACAATGATATAAACAATAAAAATAGAGTTTTTGGGGAAGAACAATGCAAACCAATGTAGATCTTCAATTAATCCAACAAAAATCCAAGTTTTTCTCCTCTCCAATCACAATTAATAAAGCTAAAAAGTAAACTCCAAAAAGCTGCAAAAAATCTGAGAGATGGCTCTCTAAACTAGGGTAAAAACAGAGCTTAAATAGCCCCAAAAATCGTCTAAAAATCCTGACCAAAATGCCCCTGCACAGCCTGTTTTCCGCAAATTTCGCTACAGGCAGCGCATCGCACTCGGCCGAGTGACAAAAGTCGCTCGGCCGAGTGAAAACCCTGTCATTTTTCCAGTAAGTCGGGGGCTTCAGGGGTCTTCAGTTCGGGGGCGGCTCGGCCGAGTGAGTTGTCGTCACTCGGCCGATGGCTTCAAGGCACTCGGGCGGACGTAATAATCCACTCGGCCGAGTGGGTCTTCTGAAGCTCAGATGGCCGAAAAACAGTAACTTCGATATTCTGGAGGGGCTTCGTCTGGGCGCCACTCGGGCGGACGTGGTATCGTCACTCGGCCGATGTGGTCTCCGTCGCTCGGCCGAGTACACATGGAAATCGTGTCTGAACGGGTCGGCCGAGCAGTGTCTCGCTGGTCGGCCGAGTGGCTCCTCCACTCGGCCGAGTGGGACACAAAAAATGCCCAAACTGATTGTTTTGGCCTCCTCGTCGCTCCTGCGACGTCCATTCTTCTTCCGCTCCTCTCCAACAGCAAAATACCCCTCGGGGAGGTCGTCGGTGGCCGTCTATCGTGAGCGCATCTCATGATCACTCCAAATCGCGCCAAATCACCTGAAATGCGACAAAAACAACAAAGCGTGAAAAGCATCGCAATATCGTCGATATATCGTGAAAAACATGATTTGGGCGATCTAAATGACATGCAAACATGCGGAAAAAAGGTGTAAAATAAGGAGTGATCAAAATCCCCCAAGCTTGCCTCTTACTCGTCCTCGAGGAAGATAAGTAAAAGGCGAACCCGGTGGATTCGGAATACGAAAACGACGAAAAAAAAATGAAAAAAAAATGAAAAACGAAGAAGAATGAAAACCAAACGAAAATAAAGAAAGAAAGAAAGAAAGATAGGATGCTAGATCATTTTCTCAGGACGTGGGTTTCACTTACTCTTATAGCATGCATCGAGCGAGAAATACATGTCAAAGAACCTCATTTTGACATCATAGTATAATAGTGCAAGTAGAAAATAGAAAACCCACGAACAATGGTATAATCATGAAAAACGGAATAATTTTAAAATTAACATCGCCTGAATCATCTAAAGCGGTATACAAATCTCAGATCACACACTTTTCAATTAAACGCTTTCTATCTGGAGTGTAAGAGTATCACATCATAGAATAGAGAGAATAGAAAAGTATGGATTTCATGAAATGAATGCTAGGCTTAGATTTCTGGATTTCGTAAAGCTAGAAACAATCTCACCGAGTATAAAATATTACTTAGCCTAGGTTGTCGTGCAATGTCAAGTAGTCACTCTCTCACACATCAATGGATCCCCTCCCCCAAGCTTATCTAAAAGCGTGGTGGCACAAAAATATTTACATCCCCGTTTTTATATAGCTCCAAAGGCAAAGAAGAGAAAGAAGAAAGAAAGTAAGCGAGATGGGATCTTTTATTGAGGATTTTTCCTCTTTTCTCTCTTTTTTTTATAAGATATATACAATGATCCCAACTCAAAGAGAGATAATGATATACAAGAATGTTCTCCTCTCTTTTTATTATTGTTTTTTTTTCCAGAATGAGAGGTTTGGAGCTAGGAATTAATAGCGGGGGAAATGCCATAAAATAGAGTCACTAAGGGGAGATTCACCAATGATCTTTAAAAGTAGAGAAATGATGTTCAAGATTTGTGGAGAAAGAAATAAATATAACTCTCGGCTCACTCTATAAGACATGCACGACAACTTCAGCGGGGTAATCTAATCTACTCAGTTTCGATCACAAAAAAGCTAACTAATCCAGATATATCTTAGCTAATCATCATTCAATCATCCGGAAGTGAAGTGTACAATTCATGCATATAGAAGTGATAAAGGAAAAGAAGTCAGTACTCCAGACATAGGCATTCAATGCGTGAATCTTGGTGTGTTTTCTGTGATAGCATACATATGAATATTCAGGCTCAGCTAATAATAAAATTTCATCCATTTTCATGAGGGAAAAAAAATGTGGGTTACTACTCCTAAATGCAAAGCAAGTCATAGCATATGATATCAGAAATGAAGTCTAAGACACGACAAATATAGCATGCATATAGAATAAGCTAACTCCACGTGGACATCATCACAGAAAATTCATCTCTAGCATGAGATGAAAAAGAAGGAAGTAAAGATAAAAGGAAAATAGAACTATGCAATGCGGCACACAGGAAAGTAAGGAAAACGTGATGCATGGCAAAATAAAAGAAAAATAATGAAAAATGAGTGCAAAAGTGAAAAGCGGTGTGAAAAACTGAAAATAAAGGTGGCAAATCGAAAAAGAAAGTGAGAACTCACTCCCCCAAGCTAAACGGCACAATGTCCTCAATGTGCAAAGTGTGGCACACAGAGAGAGAAGTAATGTGAGGGGCAAGTGAGGATGCATGCATGATGGGAAGAAAAGAAAAAATAATGAAAGGAAAAAAAGGAAATGAAAATATGATGCGGAAATGATGCATGCACAGATAGGAGTGATATGAAAATAAATGAGGCACCAAAAAAACTCTCCCTCTCTCCCAAAAAGATATATATAGATGTGATCAAAATGAGAATCCCAAGTAAATATGATACGATAAGCACAAATAGATATGATCGAAAATATAATCCCAAAATAAGTGAGGGGAGGGGGGTGTACAATAGTGCATCAGGACCCAGCAGAGACGGGCAGCACAACGGCAGGAATGGATCAAGGCATCAAGAGTGCCTAAGAAAGCGGTGCCGCGCCGTCTCCGTCCTGAGGCGGAGGATGTGGTGGTGGTGTAGGCTGGACAGGCTGCTGAGCTGGGGTGGGCGTGGAAGTGGAAGTGGAAGCAGGTCTAGTGTGTGTGGGAGGGTGTGGGGGAACCTGCTGGGTGGGCGGGGGTACGCGCGGAAGACGCTCTAAGATCTGTGTCAGGCAGTAGTGGATGTGAGGGATCAGGTCAAAGCGTCCAGCCATCGCGGAGACGGTGGCGGACAGGGTCCTAAGGTCTCCTCTAAGACCACTCACCGCCAACTCAAGAGCACGTATGCTCTGCAGTACAGTGTCGGGCGGGGGTGGTGCAGAGGGACGCACCTGTCGGGGCTGCGCAGGGCGAGGCTGGCGTACGCGAGTGGAGTATGTAACGGGCTCAGCAGGGAAGGGGACGAAAGGTGCCGCGCCTGGAAATGTGGGCCGGGCCTCAGTGTGAGGTCGGGACGGGCGGTGGGAAGTGGAGGCAGCGGCAGCGAAAGAAGAGTACAAAAGCGGCTGCGAGGCGGCAAGAGAGGTCAGTGGCCCAGAAGTGTGGACAGACGCCACGACGCTCTCGGAGAATACGGCAGCTGTGGAGACAGAGGAATCTCCCGCTGGGTCGGAAGTGTGTGGACCAGAGGCGCAATCCCAGCGGAGATCATGCTAGCCATGGTCTCCACGACCGCGGCGAACGAGGGCTCTCCACTCTCAACAAAGGTCTGCGGGCGCTGGGGGAGAGCGGAGCAAAGAGGCTCCACGGACAGAGGGCCGGAGGTGGCAGCGGGAGTGGTGGGGACAGCCTCGGAAGTGGTGACAGTGGTGGAAGTGGGCTCAGCAAAAGTACTCTCGACACAGGCAGAGGTGGGGACAGAAGTGTCAAGAGCAGTGGAAACGTCAGGAACAGGCTGAGAGGCCACAGGGTCGACGGGGTGGGCAGCAGGCTCGGCAGGGTGTGCAGCAGGGTCTGCGGGAGCAGCCTGGGCAGCGTGGGCAGCGTGGGCCTGCTCGGCCTCCTCGGCCTCGAGCACGTACGCAGCGGGGATGAGGACATCCGCCACCGGAATCCAGTCAACGTGGGCTGGTGCAATCAGAGTCCGAGCAGGGCTCGGGAGAATCATGTAATCGGCCCCATAGGGGCCGTGCAACCAGACCCAGTGACGCTCACCATGCGGACGAAGCATCTTCATCCGGGCCATAACGTCTATCGACAAAGAGGTGGGGCCCGATACTCGCCGCAGGTCGTCGGGGAAGTCCTCGCCGGTCATAAGAGCCAGCAGGGTAATCAGGCCGCCGCAGCATATCGGTGAGCGGGCGCCCACCGATACAATGATGCGGTCTAAGTACCATGCCGCGATATCGATCACGACGGCGGGGACAAGCTCATCTCCATCCCTAGATAGAGCTCTGGGATGGGTCATCGCGTAGAGCATGTAAAGCTCTGGCGTAGACATCGTGCCCGACTCATATCTGGCCAAAAATGTCGTCGCCATAAGGCGCTGAGCAATGCGAAGGCAGGGATGTACGATGGCTGAGGCCTTGGCCCTACTAGGGTCAAAGGCGGCGTGGAGACCCGTGATACGTGCCCAGAAGGCACCGGCGTCGAAAGAGGGTGGAGGGATATGTGTGGGGCCGTAACCGCGATCGGCACCGGGGACGACGGGCCAAGAGAAAAATGCTCTCATCATATCGAGAGTGACCTGGCACTCTCGATCCATGAACCGGAATGAGCATCCCTCATCGGTCCGGGCGATCGAACTCAAAACCTCAAGTGTCGGGCAGGTAAAAGTATCCGCCGACACCTGAAGGAAGTCGCGCCAACCCACGTTGTCGTACAACGTGAGTATCCCCTCAAGTACCCCCAGGCGTCCTAGGTCAGCGAGGTGTGCGAACCTGGAGGGTACGATCGAGCGCTAGGAGATACGCTCGAAGACGGCGCGGTGTGCGTCGTCTCGGAACGTAATCCCGAGCGGCCCGACCAGTGGGGCCGGTGGTGGTGGCTGTGGATCGGCAGGGAGAGGCTGTGCGGGCTGTGGGTGCGCTGCAGGCTGTGCGGGGTGTGCGGGGCCTGCAGGCTGTGCGGGGTGTGCGGGGGAAGGAGGAGGAGACTCTTCCGCCTCGTGGGCGGGGCCGGCGTCATCCGACCTCTTCCGCTTAGCGGAAGGCCTCCTCGTCCGAGGCCGTGTCCAGGGCGGCATATCGGCCCCGAGCGCGCCGAAAAGTGAAAAAGTGCAGCGTGTGCAAAAAGAGTGGAAAGAGTGTACCAAAACACGCCGTGAGTGCTAAGAGGTGGAAGCGTGCGAAGTCCGCGCCTCCACGAAATCCAAAACAGCCCGTAGAAGCTCCCCTGAGCTCCCCTAAGCTCCAAAAAGCAACCTGCGCATGGAAAAGCGATATCAGCGAGTAATAATCAAAATGTATGGAGCAATAGGGGTATAACAGATAGATATGGGAATTGATTCGGGTTAGGGGTTCGATTAATACACGGATCCTCGAAATCTACGCAAAAAGAGAAGAAAATGGGCAAATCGAGCTATACCGGAGGCGATCGGAGACGAGGTCGCCGGCGGCGACTCGGGCGGGGCGCGGCGTCGGTCGGCCGGCGGTGGCTGGCCGAGCGGCGGCGCGCGCGGGCGTGGTCGGGCGAGTGAGGGTTGGGCGAAGGGGAATCGGGCGAGGGTAGGCGAAGGGGCACGGGCGGATTTGGGAATTTAGATTTCGAAATACGCGCCCCTTCGTCACTTATATAATAGAAAGTTACGACTCGGCCGAGTGACGTGGTCACTCGGCCGAGCGAGGCAATAGAAATTTTCTCCCCGATATCGCTTCGGCCGAGTGGCTTTGCCAGCCTCGGCCGAGTGGAATAAGTCCATTCGGCCGAGTGACTCAAGCTACTCGGCAAGACTCGCCCTAGGAGGGTATCTGTTTTACTCGGCCGAGTGAATATATGTACTCGGCCGAGTAGCAGTTATATCGAAATCGAGAAAATAAACAGAGAGTTGGGTACAGCAGACTTCCCTCGTTCGTGAGCGGCTCGGCCGGACGAACTTCTGGACTCGGCCGAGTGACTAGTATACTCGGCCGAGTGAGCCTTGTATTCTGCTGTTTGTCTTCGTTTGGGCTCTAAACTCCGTCTTTCCTTCTCCAGTCGATTTCATGCTCCTCCTAAGCGTCGAACGCCTTCTTGGGGCGCTCCTCATCGTCTCGTTCATCCTCCTCATGATGATCTACCTATCTTCTCTCCTGTCAAGAAAAATAGGACCCGTTATCACAAAATTTTTGGTCGGGTGACTCAAAATACTAAAAATTTCTAAACGAAAATAAAGAAAAAGATAAAAAAATAAAGCAAAAACCGTCGGGTTGCCTCCCGACAAGCGCTCGTTTTAGGTCGTGAGCTCGACCCCCTATAGTTTTCAATCAATGCGGGATGTTTGGTGCATATGAGATGCACCCGTCAAACTTCCCGGGGAGCGCGCTTGGATTTGGACGTGGCGGCGTAGCGGTCTCCCTCGGAGGTCTCTTGTCCCGAATGGTGTTGGGGGGAGGCTCCCCCAAGCTAGCATTTGCCCGGGTCAACGGCTTAACCGGCGATGCCGATTTCCGTGCCGGCGGAGCTTTCTTTGGAGACTTTAATTTCGAGAGCTTGCAGAGCTCTCGAATCCTCGCGACATCAGCGTCGCCTTCATCTTTATCAGCGGAGAAGTCGGGGGAATCGTCTTCAATCTTTTCATCTTGGCCTAAATCCGGGCCTTCATCAAATTCTTCATCAAAGAGGGCACCAATTGAATGAGGAATCGCCTCCTCTATCACCTCATCAAGGAGGTGCGAGAGATCATCCGGCCGCTCTTTAAGCAAATATACTCTATTGATTTCGCCCGTCGGGATCCCCTCGGAATAGTGCTTGAGCCTTTGCCCATTTACTTTGAATGTGGTACCATCCTTGCTTTCCAACTCGAAAGCTCCTCCCGGTTGTATGTGCTTGATGGTGAAAGGTCCCGACCAACGTGACCTCAACTTACCGGGAAATAGTCGGAGTCGGGAATTGTAGAGCAAGACCTTGTCTCCCACCTTGAAGTCCGTGACAGTTATGCGGGCATCGTGGAAAATCTTGGTCCTTTCCTTGTAAATTCTCGAGCTCTCATAAGCGTCTCTCCTTATTTCATCAAGTTCGTTGATGTCTAAGAGTCGCCTCATCGCCGCACTCTTGTAATCGTAGTTAAAGGTCTTGATGGCCCAATATGCGCGGTGTTCCAACTCTACCGGCAAGTGGCAAGCCTTCCCATAAACTAGGCGGAACGGTGTGGTACCGATGGGGGTGCGAAAGGCCGTGCGATAGGCCCATAGAGCATCATTTAACTTCATTGACCAATCCTTTCTAGACCGATCCACTGTTTTCTCGAGAATTTGCTTGATTTCTCTATTTGAGACTTCTAATTGGCCGCTTGTCTGGGGGTGATAAGCCATTCCAACTCTATGATTTACCCCGTACTTCTTTAGCATGGCTTCAAACTTGTTCTCTATGAAGTGGCTTCCCCCGTCACTTATCAAGGTACGCGGCACTCCAAAGCGCGGAAAGATATTTTGCTTGAAGAATTTGGAGACGACCCTCGCATCATTAGTAGGGGTGGCAATAGCTTCCACCCATTTGGAGACATAGTCAACGGCCAATAGGATGTACTTGTTGCCATTGCTCGACGGAAAAGGCCCCATGAAGTCTACTCCCCAACAATCAAAAAGCTCAATCTCCTGGATGGGTCTCATCGGCATCTCATTGCGCTTGGAGATATTCCCGGTCCGTTGACATCTATCGCAACCCTTCACAAAAGCGTGGGTGTCTTTAAACATTGTGGGCCAGAAGAATCCGCTCTGCAAGATCTTAGCGGTTGTTTTAGAGGCGGCATGATGTCCCCCGCATGGTAGACCATGGCAATGCAAAATGATAGACGTTGCCTCCTCTTTAGAAACACACCTACGAATGACACTATCTTTGCATATCTTGAAAAGGTAAGGATCTCCCCAAAAATAGCTACGGACCTCATGCATAAATCTCCTCTTTTGTTGCGTGGACATCCCATGCGGTTTGATTCCGCACGCCAAGTAGTTGACGAAGTCCGCGTACCAAGGTACTTCCCCGGTCCTTACCGCATATAGCCTCTCATCAACAAATGTGTCGTCAATAGGTAAGCTCTCATCCTCCTTGTCGCGAATGAGCCTAGATAAATGATCCGCCACGACATTGTCTGTACCCTTCTTATCTCTGATCTCTAGGTCGAATTCTTGCAACAAGAGTATCCACCTAATCAACCGGGGTTTGGCCTCCTTCTTGTTTAAAAGATACTTCAATGCCGCATGGTCGGTGTGGACAATCACCTTGGAACCGAGGAGGTAGGAGCGAAACTTCTCTATGGAATAGACGACCGCTAGAAGCTCCTTTTCGGTAGTTGTGTAGTTTTTCTGCGCGTCATCCAATGTCTTGCTTGCGTAGTATATCGCATGAAGCTTCCTATCTTTCCTTTGTCCCAATACCGCTCCAATGGCTTGGTCGCTAGCATCGCACATTAGCTCAAAAGGGAGGCTCCAATCCGGCGGTTGAATGATGGGCGCTGAGACTAGCGCTTCCTTCAAGGTGTTGAAAGCTTGCAAGCATTCTCCTGAAAAGTCAAAAGGAACATCTTTAGCGAGTAAGGAAGTAAGTGGTCGGGCAATCGAGGCGAAATCCTTAATGAAGCGGCGGTAAAACCCCGCGTGACCAAGGAAGCCTCTAATGCCCTTGACATTAATAGGAGGAGGAAGTTTTTCGATTACCTCAATTTTAGCTTTATCTACCTCGATTCCTCTTGAGGAAACAAGATGCCCGAGGACTATACCTTCCGTGACCATGAAGTGACACTTCTCCCAATTGAGAGTGAGATTGTTTTGTTGGCACCTTTTTAGGACTTTAGTGAGATTTTCCAAGCAAGAGTCAAACTCACTTCCGTAAACCGAGAAATCATCCATAAAAACTTCCATAATATTTTCAATATAATCGGAAAATATGGATGTCATACATCTTTGAAAAGTGGCGGGAGCATTACAAAGGCCGAACGGCATCCTACGGTATGCGTAGGTGCCATAGGGACAAGTGAAAGTTGTCTTTTCTTGGTCATCTTCGTGCAAAGGGATTTGGAAGAAACCCGAATACCCGTCTAGATAGCAAAAGTATTTATGGTTCGCGAGGCGTTCAAGCATTTGATCGATGAATGGAAATGGGTAATGGTCCTTTCGGGTGGCTTTATTGAGTCTCCTATAGTCAATGCACATTCACCATCCCGTGACAGTGCGCGTGGATATTGGCTCACCTTTGTCATTTTTTATGACAGTCATCCCTCCTTTCTTGGGGACGACGTGGACGGGGCTAACCCATCTACTGTCAGAGATAGGATAAATTATACCGGCTTCAAGCAATTTTAGGATTTCCTTTTTAACCACCTCCTTCATGTTCGGGTTCAACCGCCTTTGAGGCTCTATGGAGGTGGCTTCGGTATCCTCCAAATGGATCTGATGCGTGCAAAGCCTAGGGCTTATCCCTTTTAGATCGGAGATAGTGTATCCCAAGACATCTTTGTGGCTCCTAAGGACGTCTAGGAGTTTTTCAAGTTGATCTTGTG
Organism: Scilla litardierei; assembly: GCA_030789695.1. Taxonomy (NCBI): domain Eukaryota; kingdom Viridiplantae; phylum Streptophyta; class Magnoliopsida; order Asparagales; family Asparagaceae; genus Scilla; species Scilla litardierei. The sequence continues at coordinate 17,327,476 of CM061142.1, read as the reverse complement.
TGAGGTGGGAATTGACTATCACCGGAAAAGTCAATTTATTACCCAAAAAGGCATACCTTAGATTCGGCGGTAATTGTTTAAGCTCTACCTGAGGTGGCGCTGCTTCTTCCACTTTTTCAGCTCGCATGAATTCGGCTTCTTCCTTGTCATCCTGGTTTAGCTCATCTTCAGGTGGCATGCTTTCTTGTGACGAGTCGGACTCGCTACTTAGTGAGGATGAGGCATCGAAGTAGGCGCCCTCTGATTCAGTGCTAGCATCGCCAAAACCTTCACTCTGCTCCAGTTCGTTCCTGGAATCAAGAAACACATCAGACGATTCATAAAAACAAGAGTGAGCGTCATAAAGTGTAACACCCGGAATGTCGGTTTGCTCGAAGGGTTCTTCGAGAGCATAGTGCTCTTCGACATTTGCTCTATTGTCTTCGAAATACAATTTGTCGTCGACCACGTCAACTCTGACATTGCCTCCGATAGTCCCTTCCGGGGAGATTTGGTCCATCACAAAGCTAGCAAATAGTTGTTCGTCGGGGTCCTTGATATTGATAGCAAATGCTCCGGTAGTGTGGACCTCGTCGACAAGCTCCTTAAGAAGGTCTGTGAAGGAGTCATAGTCTTCTCGACTGAGTTCTATTGTTGGCGTTGCATCCTCCATTCTCCCCGTTAAGATCTTACGGAAAATACGGGGAGAACATGCAAATAGTGCTGCGAATGAAGTTAGAATAAGATGGAGAGGGTAGTAAAGTAAGAAAGTAAGAAGAAATAACCGGGTGGTTGACGCCGAGCACCGTCAAAATGCCTTCCGCAGCAACGGCGCCAAAAACTTGATCGCACCCCGGATACACGTCCCGAGGCGACGGTTGTAGTTTTACCGCAAGCGCACGGTATAGCGGCGAGCGGGTATCGAACACAGGGAGGACGAATGACCGTGCTTGCTCCTGATCCACCTGGCTATTTGGGAACAGAGAGAGATAATTGCCTTGGGCGATCCTGTCACAATCGTCAGACAAATTTGCGAAATATCAAATCAAATAAAGAACGTCTAGGGAAAGGGGAATCCCCACTACTCACCGTATTTCATAAGTGTGGTTCGCCGGTATCGAAATCGCTAGAATGAGAATTTGGATGAACTAGTTGCAACTAAATGTGGAACCAAGCTCACGCTCTCGCGCTGTTGCCGGTCTATAGCTATCCTAGGCTTGGGTCCAATCTCTTGCAAACCCTAGCCTAGGGAAGCTAGCATTAGGATCAACATCATCGTCCAATTGCGCACCGAGCCCAATCTCTTGCAAACTCGGTCCACAATCTAAATTGGGATAGTTCCTACCCGTCCAATCTCTTGTAAACGGGTATCGGCACGGAATCGCAACCGGAGGTCCTAGTATCGGTCCAATCTCTTGCAAACCGATACTTCGGAAATCCGACTCCAACCCAATTCGGATTTCTAGGGCTTCCTATCAAATTGGGATCCAATCTCTTGCAAATCCCAATTGATATAAATACCTAGCTATCCGTAGTAATTCGATCCCAATCTAATCCCTAATAACAATCCTAGCTCAATTTCTACCAATTCAACACAAATAGGAAATAGGGTTTGTAGGGTTCATCCCCACGCCCCGAGACGTGGAGACTACTCACAAATCATAGCAATAGCACAAAAATAATCAATGAAATAGGCAATGGAATTCATCACAACAATGATATAAACAATAAAAATAGAGTTTTTGGGGAAGAACAATGCAAACCAATGTAGATCTTCAATTAATCCAACAAAAATCCAAGTTTTTCTCCTCTCCAATCACAATTAATAAAGCTAAAAAGTAAACTCCAAAAAGCTGCAAAAAATCTGAGAGATGGCTCTCTAAACTAGGGTAAAAACAGAGCTTAAATAGCCCCAAAAATCGTCTAAAAATCCTGACCAAAATGCCCCTGCACAGCCTGTTTTCCGCAAATTTCGCTACAGGCAGCGCATCGCACTCGGCCGAGTGACAAAAGTCGCTCGGCCGAGTGAAAACCCTGTCATTTTTCCAGTAAGTCGGGGGCTTCAGGGGTCTTCAGTTCGGGGGCGGCTCGGCCGAGTGAGTTGTCGTCACTCGGCCGATGGCTTCAAGGCACTCGGGCGGACGTAATAATCCACTCGGCCGAGTGGGTCTTCTGAAGCTCAGATGGCCGAAAAACAGTAACTTCGATATTCTGGAGGGGCTTCGTCTGGGCGCCACTCGGGCGGACGTGGTATCGTCACTCGGCCGATGTGGTCTCCGTCGCTCGGCCGAGTACACATGGAAATCGTGTCTGAACGGGTCGGCCGAGCAGTGTCTCGCTGGTCGGCCGAGTGGCTCCTCCACTCGGCCGAGTGGGACACAAAAAATGCCCAAACTGATTGTTTTGGCCTCCTCGTCGCTCCTGCGACGTCCATTCTTATTCCGCTCCTCTCCAACAGCAAAATACCCCTCGGGGAGGTCGTCGGTGGCCGTCTATCATGAGCGCATCTCATGATCACTCCAAATCGCGCCAAATCACCTGAAATGCGACAAAAACAACAAAGCGTGAAAAGCATCGCAATATCGTCGATATATCGTGAAAAACATGATTTGGGCGATCTAAATGGCATGCAAACATGCGGAAAAAAGGTGTAAAATAAGGAGTGATCAATAGTATATGCTGGTCGACTAACTGCAGAAAAAAATTCAGATAATAGAAAATCGAGGAGTCACTTTTGGAGGAAAATTGAAATGCATTAATAGAGAATAACAACAGTACATAATAGGACGCTTACAAACCATAGGAAAAGATACAATCATAAAACAACATAAAGCAAACATGATGACTACCAAAACAAATAAACAACAAAGGCTACTAGTCGACCAGCTGATCTTCATCGTCGACCAGAAACTGAAAGTCCGGATCCTAATACGGTGGAGGAGGCCTAGAAGCGCAGTGTGATGTGGAGGGAGAGTAAGGAGCCCATTGTTCTAAAAGACTCAGAATTTTTTCTTGAGTGCCTTGCATATTGGTAAAGTCCATATTTATCTCATGCCGAATTTGCGCAAGACTAGTCTCAAAACCATGTAAATGTGCTTGGACTCCCGTGAGTCCGACATTCATATCATCTTGAAGATGATCAATTTGTTCTTGGAGGGAGGACCGAGATGGTTGAGAATGAACATGAGGGGCCATGGTAAACTTGCAATGACGATGTGGTGATTTGATCGGTTGTGCTTCTTCAACATGTGGAAATGGTTGAAGTTCCATGTGAATCAAGAAGGAATGATCAAAGCATAGTGGATTATAAATGGCCACTTCATCGTCAAGAGGAATTTCAAAATGTTGAAGAATACGAGTGATCGTGCAAGGTAGAAAGATGTTGTTTGAAACGGGTTTTACTAAGGCTAACACGAGAGATACTGACCAATCTACTGTTATGCCATGCATGATGGCATAAAGAACGTGGAGGTGAGTTTAATCAATGTAATGTAAAGAACCAACCTTTGGAAGAAGTTTGTAAGTTATGATCTTTAGGAGAAGGCAAGGTGTTGGATGTAAATTCATGGCAAGCATACCGGAAAGTTGAAAATTAGGACTAAGTAAATCAAGAGTGGGTCGATGATTCATTGGAAATCTGAGATCTTGATCATTTGATCTTGGGAAGCCAAGGCATTCGGTAAGAGTGCCAAAGGCGAGATGTATATCTATACATTGAACTATTGTGTTAAAATATATGTTTCTGCCATCTTGATAAACAACCATATTAGAGTAAAAAATTTTCACAAGGATATGATAATATGGAATATCTTCACACAAAAGGAGTACGAGAGAGACATTATAAAGATGATGGTGGATATTGAAGTTTTGGATTGTATGATCACCAAAATCAATTGATTGTTTGGGATAGAATGGAGTAAATTCCATGGCGGCATATTTGGCACGTGCGCCTTCGGCCGGAGTGGATCGACGAGATGAATGGAGATTCGAATAAGGAAACATTAAAGAAAGACGAAGTGCTTCAACAGAGATTTTTTGTCATCTCTCTCGGAAAATAGATGATTTTCGGCTATATTATGCCTTGGGTTTTCTCATGGTGAAGAAGAAAGACCCAAGGTGTTTAAATAGATAATTTGAGTGGGAAATTCGAATTTTGAATCCAGAAACCGAATTAAAAACTTCCTAATAACTCCTAAGACGTTTTAGAAACTTCTACAACGTTTTTGAGAGGGAAATCTAGCAAGAAATCGTGCAAAACAACGTTCAGAGACTACTGTTCTTCGGAAGTTAACAACGATTAGTTGACTAGGCTTCAGTATTGGTCGACTAGTCCGATGTTATTTCTGAGCGGTTTGGGAAGAAGTTGAAATGTCAAAATTTTAAAAATAATATTAATTTTGGTCAAAGGAAAGGACTGATGGGTTAGAATCTTGGGAATGAACAAAGTTTAAAAGTGGTTGACCACCATAAAGTAAGTACTATTGTACTTAGTGTGTAAGAGGGTGTAAGTGAGAGGTTAAGTCCTTTGTACTTAGTATTTGGTACTTTTGAGAGGGAAATTGAACATTCAAAAATTTGAATGAGGGAATTCAGTTTTGTCCGAATAAACCAGAATAAAAGATAATTTTATGAAAAATAGATATTTATATTGATATAATAAATAATTCTTGAGGATTAGTCGACGAGTATCAAGGATTAGTCGACTAATTAAAATGCGAATTAAATCAGAAAAATCCAAAAAAGTCATAAAATGATACTAACGTAATATATAACTATAATATATGGTTAAAATGTTCATTCACTAATAATGTCGAGTTCTCTTCTAAGTTTTAGAAAAGTTTCTTCCTTAAGGGGCTTAGTAAGGATATCGGCTATTTGATTTTTAGTATCTATATATTTATGAATAATGTCACCTTTTTGAACATGATCATCCAAGAAGTGATGATGTATATCTACGTGTTTAGTTCATGCATGATGTACCAGAATTTTGGAAAAATTTATAGCACTAGTATTTTCACACATAATATGACATGGGTTACATTTAATGCCATAACTAGTATTGTTTGTTTCATCCATAAAATCTATGCACACGCTAAACCAACGGCAATGTATTCTGCTTCAGTAATAGATAAAGAAACGGAGTTTTGTTTCTTACTAAACCATGATACTAATGCATAACCTAAAAAGTGACAAGTTCCACTTGTACTTGTACGATCAGATTTGCTACCAGCAAAATCTGCATCACTATATGAAACTAAATCAAATGAATTTGATTTTGGATAATATAATCCAAAATCAGAAGTGTGTTTGATATACCTAAGTATCCTTTTGACAGCAGTCCAATGTGAAAATTTAGGATTAGACTGATATCAAGCTCATATACAAACAAAAAACATATTATTTGGTCTACTTGCGGTAAGATAAAGTAATGATCCAATCATACCTTGATATAGTGTTTGATCAACGCTCTTACCATTTGTATCCTTGTCAAGATTTGATGAAGTACCCATTGGAGTATGCTTTTCTGCAGAATTTTCTAATCCAAACCTTTTGATGAGTTCCTATGTATACATACTCTGATGTATAAATATACCTTATTTCATTTGTTTGATTTACAGTCAAAGGAAATATGTTAATTCACCCATGTAACTCATCTCAAATTCATTCTGCATTTCCTTAGAAAATTCTTGACAAAGAGAATCATTAGTAGAACCAAAAATTATGTCATCAACATATATTTGAACAATGATAACATCAGAATCTATATGTTTGGTAAATAAAGTAGAATCTATTTTTCCAATAGAATAACCAGATTTTAAAAGAAAGTTCTTTAATCTTTCATAACAAGCATGAGGTGCTTGTTTTAATCCATATAATGCTTTCTTTAACTTGAAAACATGATTATCCAAACTTTCATGTTGAAATCCTGGTGGTTGTTCTACATAGACTTCTTCCTTTATAATACCATTTAGAAATGCGCTTTTAACATCAATTTGATATAACTTAAAATATTTGTAACATGCATATGCTAAAAGCATTCTAATAGATTATATTCTTGCTACAGGAGCATAGGTTTCATCAAGTCTATGCCTTCTTCCTGATTATAATCTTGTGCAACTAATCTAGCCTTATTTCTAATTACTTGTCCAGATTCATCCAATTTATTCTTAAATACCCACTTAGTACCTATAATAGGATGATCTGAAGGTCTACGTACTAATTCCCATACATCATTCCTTTTGAATTGATTAAGTTCTTCATGAATTGCTATAATCCATGAACTATCTTTATATGCTTCAATAACATTCTTTGGTTCGATGGATGATATAAATGCACAATTAGTCATTTGTTCTATTTGAGGTCTAGTTCTTACTCTATCAGAAATATCTACAATAACTAAATCATGTGGATGATTAGGAACTTCAACAAATGCTTTAGGAAGACTTGTATTTTCAGGAATAATCTCCTGAATGGAATTAGTAGAATCATTGTCATCTAACTTAGTGTTTTCTAAAGAGCCAGTGATAGGTATAAAATTGTCTTCATCTAAATGTGTGATAGGTGTAAAATTCTCATCGAAATTTAATGAAGAGATTCCTTAATATATAAAGTTCTTTTATTATAAATCCTATATGCTTTATTACGTGTAGAATATCCTAAAAGAATGCCTTCGTCTGATTTAGAATTTGTGAATCATTAGTGTCAAGAATAAAACATTTACAACCAAATACTTTAAAATAAGACACACGAGGTATACGATCATAAAACAATTCAAAGCAAGTTTTATTCATTTGTGGTCTTACCAAAATTCTATTCAAAACATAATGCAGTAGCGACGGCTTCTGCCCAAAAATATTTTGGTAGATCACTATCGCATTACATTGTTCTAGCACATTCTTGTAATGTTCTATTTTTCTTTTCAACTACACCATTTTGTGGTGCGGCTCGAGGAAAAGAGAAATTATGTGTTATACCAAGTTTATTACAAAATTTCGTAAATAATTCATTTTCAAACTCTCCTCTATGATCACTACGAATAGTAATAATGGATGAAGACTTTAAATTTTGAATTCTTTTACAAAATATTGTAAATTGTTCAAATGCATCATTTTTATTTTTCAAAAATAATTCCCAAGTATATCTTGAATAATCATCAACAACTACAAATGCATATTTATTGCCATTTAAAGAAGCTATTCTAGAAGGACCAAATAAATCCAAATGTAAAAGTTCAAGTGGTCTTTTAGTAGAAATAGCATCTTCAATTTCAAAGAAGATTTATGCATCTTACCCTGTTGACATGCATCATAAAATTGTGTATGGGTAAAAGATATATTAGGCATTCCAGAAACTAACTTTTTTTGAAATACGTGCCAAATGCTTAAAGTTAGTATGACCAAAATGTTTATGCCATAATAAAGTGTTATCGGTGGATGCTAGTAAAAAATGATCATGTGTAAATACTTTCATGCATTAGACATATATAGTATTCTTATGATTTCCTTGAAATAAAATATGTCATATTAAAATCAAATATAATACATGCATTCTTTTCGAAAACTATTTTAAAATATTTATCGCATAATTGAGAAATGGATAAGAGATTATGTTTCAAACCGTCAACGAGGAGCATGTTTTCGATGATTGGCTTAGCTGGATCACCAACTGTTCCAATACCAATTATTTTACCTTTATTGTTATCACCAAAAGTAACGGTGCCACCATCTTTGAATTGTACGGTTGATAGAAGTTTGATGTCTCTGGTCATGTGTTTAGAACCTCCACTATCTAGTATCCATCTTTCTTTTATGGGTACCTGAAAGATAAACAATAAATATTGGTACCCTTTTTATATGGGTCCTTAGGATTAGTCCTTATGAAACCAAAACCAAGTGGAATTTGGTATTTTTAGATAATTAGAAGAATAAATAACATTTTGCATAAAGTTAGAAAATATATAAATCCTTATCAAAAAAGCAAATGTCTTTGGGAACCCAAATATTATGCATAATTGTTTTCTTAGAAGATGTAAGAAAATTGGTCTTCTTTGGAATATGAGTAGTATCCTTTTTCATACTATTACAAGAATCAATTTTCTTTTTATTGATAAATACATGCTTTTTCTTTTCTAAAATAGCATTACCAAAAATATTGGATTTAAGAGTATTCTTATATCACAAGCCTTGTCAATGATTAGCATGATGTTGTAATCTATGTAAATCATCTAGATTATTCTTTCCTTTATTGAACTTACTAATGTTAGAAGACATATCATCATATTTCACTTTTAGAGAAGAGCTATCTTTATTTAAAATGGAAATGAGTGAAATCATATTATGATTCTCAGATTTGAGAATCTCGTTTTCATGAAATAGTTTATCATTTTGAGAGGATAATGTTTCCTTCTCAATTTTTAGACTATCTAAAGAAGAAGAAAAGGTTAGTTCTTGATGAGAAAGAATTAATGACTTATGTTGAGAATTCAATTTCTTGAATCTCGTATATAATTCATTAAAAGTATCAAGTAATTCTTCATTATCCAAACTACTTACCTCACTATCACTTTGTGCCATAAAATACATATGGGCATTCTCTTCTTTAGATTGATCGTTGACTTCTTCTTCATCATCTACAGATGAAGAGTCTCATGTTGCTACTAGTGCCTTCTTTTTCTTTTCGAGCTTCTTATCCTTTCTGAAGTTGTTGAATGTCCTTTCTTTTGGCTTAAGAAGTGGACAATCCTTTTTCATGTGTACATGCCTGTTACATTGAAAACACAAAGAAGCATCAGTAGTGTTGGGCTTACAACTTTTAAACTTACCTCTTCGTAGAAACTTTTTAAAGTTTCTAGTTATAAGTGCCATGTCATCATCGTCCATGTCTGAATCATCGGTGTCTGATTAAGCAGCGAATGCTAAAGTTTTCTTCTTTGTATCTGCTTGTTCTTTGTGATCATGAAGTTGTACTTCGTAGGCCATCAGGTTGCCAACCAAGCTTTCAACGGTGAGAGTTGACAAGTCATTTGCTTTTTTATGGCTGTAGTGTTCTTCTCCCATTCTGACGTTAAGGCACGAAGAATATTCCTTACTTGTTCCGTTTGAGACTAGGTTTTGCCAAGAGCTATTAAGGAGTAGACAATGTCGGTGAACCGAGTTATCATTTCTCCAATTGGTTCATTCTTCTTCATTCTAAATAACTCAAACCTGTGAACAAGAACAAAGATTTTAGTTTCCTTAACTTTATTAGTTCCTTTATGTGTTACCTGGAGTGTATGCCAGATGTCATATGCTGATTTGGCCTGGGAGACACGATTGAATTCATTCTTGTCCATGGTGCAGAATAGTGCATTCATTACTTTAGAGTTGTGGGTTACAGCGGATTTGTCCGTAGCGGTCCATTAGGCATATGGAGTTTGAAGCTTCTCGTATTGAGGTTCCAACAAATTCCAAAGTTCGTAGTCGATGCTTTGAAGATAGATAGTCATCCTTGTCTTCCAATAGGAGTAGTTGGAACCATTGAATAGTGGATGCCTTATAGTAGAGTGCTCGTCTGGAAATTGTGATGAAGACATTGAATTGTTCGTCGGATAGGCGTAGGCCATCTTAACCATGAGGCTTTGATACTAAATGTTGGATCTCTTGGCACACCAAATACACTCGAGGGGGTGAATAGTGTAAATCACGACCATATTGCAAAATTTGAATTTAATGGAAAATTGCAATAAGAGTGCGGAAATAAAAGAACACAATCTAGAATATTCCATATGCAAACACAGAGATTTTTATCCTGGTTCGGATCCTTGTGATCCTACGTCCAGTCCTCTACCCCGTAGAGATTTGAATCCACTAAAACACTTTCTCCCCGCAAGTAATCAACATACAAAGATGCCAACACTCTCCGTGTTGCAAACTTGTACAATCTCTTCAACAAGAGATTCACCAAATAAAGTAAAGAAAGAGTATGAAACAATATCACCTATAGCCGTGTAATTGATGGAATTATTGAGCAAGGAAGGTTATAGAATCACCAAGATTCTGGATGGAACTTGTAGTAGAACAAACTTGAAGATTGGAATTTCTATGGAGGAAAAATTTCTGCAGAGGTTCCTCTAAGAAAATCTGAAAATCACTTACTTTTTAGAGAGAGAAAGTAAACTTAAGAAAAGAGAAAGAAAGTGAATTTTCGTGTGTTTTTAGGCAAGGGTCTGGGGGTCTATTTATAGTCCAAAAAGGTAGTTTTTGAACGTTGGACAACTGCCTAAAATTTGAAAAAATTCTGGGATGTTTTTCCATTAGTCGACTAATATGAGTAACTGTCGACTAATTAGAACTGCTGACTAGGATTCTGGCTGTTGAGCAGTCCTTTTAGAAAATAACCTCTGAAAACGGAAAGTAACTTCTGTAAACGGATATAAACTGACAAACGCTAGCCGTTTATGGTAGTTCTAGCTTCTAGAAATAAAATATATTATTTAAATGATAAATCATTCAAAATGACTGATATGAAAATAGACTGGTACACTAACAAAGTCTTTTAGTCGACTAAAATTTCAAAAGTTAGGAAATTTGAAAAAAAATGATTCTAGAGACTCTAAAATAGGTCTGGCGAAATTTTAGGATAGAAATATTTTAATATTGAAATTAGTCGACTAGCAATAGGGATTGGTCGACTAATTGGATTTTTGACGTGATTTTTTGAAGACGAATCCTGAGCGACTAAGAGAGATTATCATCAAGGCTTTTACATTCTAAGTAAATGCAATGGAAAAAATAAATATTACATCTTATTTACAAGATACAAAATATCATCGATAAGCTTCGTCTTGTAGTGGATACTTCTTGCAACTTGTATACTTGATGATTATTTTAGTTGATTTGTGATATAATATCTGCATAGATAAAGTTAGTACAAAGATAATATGTTTGTATCATCAAAACCATATGAGGAGTTGTGAGTTTCCAACATTTTATCTGTGAGTACATTGGTTTAAGATATTACTTATTGGGTGTGTGATTTCTGATTTTTGCAGGAAGACACAGGTGTACATTGGTTTTGTTTCTAAATTTGATTTTGGATTGTTATTTTTGGATCGTTCAATATTATATCTAATTAATTTGTAATTACAATTCTTTTTTTCTTAGTTTTAGGAGTCTATGACTTGAACTATTGCATTCTAGTTTGAGATGAATTAGGTTGATAATAGTGACGCATATGCCAGAGTAGATCATCGACTTGTGCGTGGTGTTATGTTCGTGATGTCGGGAACCAATAGGATAGATTACAGAAAGAGTTGTGTGCTTGTGTAAATTCCTAAGACTAATAATTAGCATCTGATGAGTATTCCATTCTCAACTGTAAGTATATTTTCTATTTTTTCATCTTAATGCATTGTGATGCCATTATTTAACATTTGGATATAGTGGCTATATGTCTCCAGAATATACACGATGGATGGCACTTTTTCAATGAAAATCGATGCCTTCAGCTTGGTGTTCTACTTTTAGAAATCATTAATGGCAAGAAGAATATGTGAACATTTTTTGCGGATCCCCAACAAAACCTTTTCAGTTATGTAAGAAATAACGAGGGATATAAGTGATCTTTTTTCAGTTATTTATTTACACGATTAATATTTTATCGGAATATTTCAGACATGTAATTTTGTGGAAGGAATGAAATAGCTTGGAATTGTTGGATCAATCAATTAGCAACCCTGATACCATACCCAAAGCTTTGAGATGCATACAAGTATGTCTTTTATGTGTTCAAGAAAGAGTAGAAGATCGTCCAAATATGTCTTTGGTAGTGCTGATGTTTGGCACACAAGAAATGTTACTACAACCAAAACTTCATTTACAAAAGATTTATCGATACTTTGTTGTCTTCAAGCGGTATTGTAAATGATATAAAAACCACCACAGATGGTAGATAGTTCTTTTGCTAATAGAAATTTGATGTGTTGATTTTACTGATGGATTTTTTGTTATGCAAAGAATTTTGCTGTTGAAATTGAAACAAACGGGGTGTGTCAGACCATAAAGAATTGTATTTCTCTTCTGTGTCTGTTCTTTTGTATTTCATGCACACTTTTATTGTGTAAAGAAGTTTGTTGAGGGCATGTGGTTGATAACTATGAGAATTCTGAAGCATGGATTTTGAATTTGAGTTTTATATTTAATAAAATTCATGATATATTTTAGCAAGGGTTGCTTCTCGTTACTAAAACATTTTTGTAACGGTTGTAACCATTACTAATTTTATTACATGGCATTTTTATATACTTAGAAAAAGTAATTAATAGCAACGATTATGCAATTTAGCAACGGTTGGAAACCGTTGCTAATAGCTAATTGCGACGGCCTTAAACGCAACGGTCTATTAGCAACGGTTCAAACCGTTACTATCACATTAGCAACGGTTCAAACCGTTGCAATTAGCTCAATTAGCAATGGTTAGAACTAATTCTATTAGGCCCTTTTGTAGTAGCGGATTTGTTACCCCCGAACCTGGTGTTTCTTTTGTGCCTTGAAGAACAGAAAGGCATATCTTGACCTCTTGTGAGGAGGGCAATAGAGTGGCCCTCTGGAGTGGGTACCATCGTCTCCTCCGAAGTTGATGAGCGTTGGCATGAGTCCAGATGAAGAAGGAGCTAATGGATCCACATGCAAACAACATCGCCTCAAGATCATCCGCATCGGTAGTATCAACCTATCGCCATGAGGATCAAGACACGGAAGTTGGAGGAAAGTCCAAATGAGAGGCTGGGGAGAATGATGTCGAAGATCACCGGCTGGGCTCCAGTCACGACCTACCAGGAGAAGATCGCTGGGATGGTGGTGACTATGCATATGAGGAATCGGAGCACCGAGATCAAGACTCTGATCGCCGACGACATGGATTCCATCTCGAGCTCCACGGCTACGGCGCTTCCAGGTGCATGCGACAGGGTGATAGGCTCATATTTTGCACTTTATTTCTGAATATTTGCATACCATTTAGATTGCTCATATTGCGCTTTTCATGATTATTCGATGATATTTCGATGCTTTTCACTAATTCTTGGTTTTCTTCTGATTTCGGGAGATATGGAGCAATCATGAACAATTTGGAGCCTAGAGTACCCACACACGTGTCGGAGCATCACCCATGATCATATCAGAGAGCTAATGGCACTGGAGAATGAGTGAAAGAATAAGAACGTGGAAAGAATCGACGAGGAAGCGAGGAGGAGAAGACAAGAGTTCAGAAACAAGCCACTCGGCCGAGTGACCCAGCTCACTCGGCCGAGTGACCCAGCTCACTCGCCCGAGTGAAGCAGCTTACTCGGCCGAGTAATGCTGATACAAAGATCATTTCCAGCCTGAGTGCCTAAAGATTCTGAATAAATCCAAGGCGACTTCTTTGTTTTTGGAGGGATCTGCAGACTGTCCTACTCGACCGAGCGAGAAATCCTACTCGATCGAGTTACATAAGCGCCTGAACACTGATATTATCTTTTTGTTTGCAGATTTGGCACTCAGCCGAGTGAGATTCTCACTCGGTCGAGTAGCACCGACAGCCAGCCTCAAAAACAATGGTTTCTGTCTAAACAGGGGCAATTTGGTTTGGGTTATTTGTTTTGTTGGGCATGTATTTAAGCCCAGTTTTGTCTCCAGCCCCAAGGGAGACCAGAGAGACTTCTTAGAATAATTTTTCTTTAGTTTTAATTTTAGTTAAGCTTTTGTATTGGCGAGAGATTGAAGACGTATTCTTAATTTTCTATTTGAAGCTTCTTCGCAACATTGATTTGTCTTGATCTCTTGCAAGCTTTGATTTTATGCTATATCTATTATTAAATCTTGATTTCATGATGAATTCTATTGTTGATCTTACTTTCCTATTGATTTCTAACATGATTTGTGAGTAGTTCCTTTGCTCTAGGGTAATGGGATGAACCCTACTGATCTAATGTTTGATTTATGAGATTTATTGAATTGCTATGATATTAGGTTTGTTAGAAAGGTTAGATCTTGATTAATTTACTATGGATAGATAGGGATTTCTCTTGGATCTTGAGAGCTCAACAGAGGATCTAGATCCAAGGAAAGTCCTAGATATTCGATTTAGGATTACGATTGAAATTTCCTAGATTTGGTACGCGACAGCGACCAAAGCTAGCATTTTTATTGTTCTCCTATACTCATATTCATTACACGACGGTGAACGAGTACGAATTATCATGATCTAGATCCGAACTCAAGTTGCGCGACAGCGAGCTTGAGTTGGGATTGGACATAATTGTCGATCTTAATGGTAGTGGTCTGGTCTAGGTTTACATGACAGCGAGGTTCTAGTTTAGATTGCTATAGACTTGCGTAGCGCAACAGCATGCGCCGGTTCTCCAATTAGTTGCGGCAAGTGCACCTTAAACAAAGTTTAATTGAATGGTAATTCATAACTCACGTTGATGACTTGAAAATCTATAGTGGAGATTCCCTAGCCCTAGATATCTTTATTATGTTGAATTTGCATTGATACTCGAACGATTGTGACACCAACCATTTCCAAAAAAATTTCCACCAAGTAGCTTAGTAATTACAGTAGAGTACCGTCATTAGTCCTCCATGTGATTCGATACCCACTTGCCACTTAACTGTGCACTTGCGATAAAGCTACATCGTGTCCCCGGAGCGTGTATCCGGGGGTCGACCATGTTTTTGGCGCAGTTGTCTGGGAGGCGACAGTATTTTATTTTCTTTACTTAGCTATTTCTCTTCTTTATTTTATTTTTATTTTTCTTTTATTCCTCTATTGTGCTAACAAGTCTTTCTAGTTTCTCTTTTTCTGTGCATGTACACAAGGTCGAAGGCATCCGAAGAAGACATACTATTTGATCCTGAGATCGAGCGCACGGCAAGGAAACTGAGAGTAGATAAGAGATCAATTTTTGAGGAGAACCAACTGGCAGAGGAAACTAGAGAAGAGAGATTACGATGGACCGCTTGGCTTGTCTCCATTCGGGATCGGCTTACCCTGAACAATTCTCCTAATACACCTTCCATACTCATGCCGGAGTTGGCGGCTGACACAAACTTTGAATTGAAGATGGGGCTTATTGTGCTGATGCAACAAGACCCCTTCCATGGAAATTCTTAAGAGAACCAGCATTATCATCTACAAATGTTACTTTTCAGATGTCGAATGTGCCAGTAGATGATATCTGATTGCGTCTCTTCCCATTCACTCTTCGTGACAAATCTTTATATTGGATAAGGATGCAAGCTCAAGGGACATTCACTACTTGGGATGAGCTAGCAAGTGCGTTTGTCAATAAATTTTACCTGCCGTCCAAGACCGTAAAGATAAGAAACTCTTTGATGTCCTTTAAGCAAGGGTCCCAAAAGTCTTTATATGAAGCGTGGGAGCAGTTTAAAGATCTTCAACATCAATGCCCCCATCATTGCATCGACGATTGAAAGCTTGTGCATAGTTTCTACAATGGATTAAGGCCGGACACAAAGATGATAATTGACGCCATGGCCAACGGAGCACTTCTATCAAAGACGCTGGAGAATGCCACTGTATTGCTAGAGGAGATGGCATCCAACAATCAGCAATGGGCTGATGAGAGGAGCCAATCATCATCATCATCATCGAAGCTGGCAAATATCTAAGGTGCAAAGGCAGTGGCGGAGTTGACCACAAAGTTTGACTCTCTCTCCAAGGTTGTAGAGAGGATTGAAAAGAGGATGTGTGAGTCATATGGAGTGCCCAACGCATCAACATCTGGATGGAGAATGAGTGATTGGAAAGACCAAGGCCAAGTCATGTTTGTTGGAGGCGAGCAAAATGAAGGAGCCATGGAGCAAGTGCAATATGTTGCCAGTAGTGGTAACAACGGTTATTGGGTGAACCCGGCTACTAAGGGTCACCCCGGATTTTCTTATGCCAACAATGAGGGAGTCTTGACTCCTCCTCCTCAACAACCACCACCACCTCAACCACAACAAGCCCGGCCTCATTAACAACAACAACAACAATAACAATATCAACAAAGGCTTGTAGGGATTTTGGCGGACCCTCAGAGCTCGGATCTATGTCCGTCCTAAGTCGGACGGTCTACTGGGGCATAAATGCACAGCAAAAAATCAAAAACAAAAACTAAGGCTAGCTAAACAATTTAGCTAGGCTCTGAGGGAGCAGAACCTAGCCCGATCTATGCCAACTTGGGGTAGATCTAAGCACCCAAAGAGGGATCTATTCTACAGCGACAAAATTAAATCTACACTAAAAATGCTTAACCACATTCCCGGAATCTTTACCCTGGGACGGGCAAGATGTACCGCACCGTCTTCTGATGCTCCTCGTAGCCGAACCGCCTTGACTCGATCCACCCGAGCCGCCTCGCACCCTCGAACCGATCTGCCCGAGCCGACTCCCGCCTCCGAACCGATCACGCGCGGTAGAAAGTTTCACTTGAATAGATCCACGTCTTAGACGGCTGGATCCGAATCCAAACCACCTTCGTAGTCTTACTAGGACTAGTCCGGAGAATAGGAAGAAGAGAGAGAGAGAGAGAGAGAGAGAGAGAGAGAGAGAGAGAGAGAGAGAGATGTTTAGTAGTTGATTGAGCTAGCTCAAATATCTGGAGCTACTCGATCGAGGACTTGGTGCATTTTTCAATGAAGAGAGTGCACTCCTTTTTATATAGGGATTCGGCACTCCTTCTTTCGTTGTGAGCAATGTGGGACTATTGTAAAATTGAAGGGAATTTAATTTAGCTAATTTAGGTTAATTTAAGTTTAGTACGCTTTTCATAAAAGCCAACTTCAACGAATTAATTCTCTTCATTCATTAAACTTTAGACACAAAACAAGCTATCAATTCGAAGGGCTTCGAATGGTGAACACGTAGGAACCAACGGCGACGAATTTCGACTTCGTTTGACCTCTCAAACAATTGCCCAAATATGGGCAAAAAATCAATTTTCGTAGCCGTCATTTGGGGCTTCAAAAAACCTTAAAACAACTTAAGTTGCGGGCACGCCCGCTAGGCTTAGCGGGCACGCCTGCCCAAAGCAAGGGGGCAGGCCGCCCGCCCGCTGGGCAGCGGGCGTGCACCTGCTGTAGTTAGCGGGACGCGCCCGCTGCAGCCAGCGGGCCATGCCCGTTTGCCCTTGTGGATGGGCTTGTTAGCCCAGTGGGTCTAACCCACTTTGTCTTGGACTGTTATCGTGTTTCTGGGCTCGTTTGAGCTCCGATTTGGATGGGGTTTGAACATGTGTTTAGACCAGGACGATCTCGTCATCCAGGTAATCCTTTCCAATGTATTTGTTCCTACAAATATTGTCGTAAACAATTTACGACACGTTTTATCTTTATTTGCATCAAATGCAACATTATCCCAATTGAATCTACGAATTATTATCACAACTAGCTTTGTGAATATCAACTATTCAATATCATCAAATGAATCTCTCTCTGAATTAATCTTCCTATTACAAAGACACGAACGCTACTCGATGTGAGACCCTACAGCCTGACCTTACTATCGGTTGGGGTTCGAAACCCCTAGACGACGGTCACCACGAGCAGTAGTTGTCGTCCCTTTTTCAGAATCATCATAACGTGATCGACCCATTGACAAAAGCATCGTGGGGTTTACTTTGGCTGTGTCAGTAATGAATGTCGTTAGCTATAGTCCCTTCGTCAAGACTGTGTCTTTGTTGGCCTAGGGTATGGTTTACTGTCAACCCTATTAGACAACATTTGGTCGGTATACAACGGTCTCAGTTGTATTTACGTTGTACTTGTTACGACGTACCCCGGCTGAGGATTAACACAAAGACCGTACTGAGCATGTGACAATAACTTCCCTTTAATGGAAGTGACAAATCACATCTTAGTCATCTACTCGCCTCGAGAGCTTCGGGTGCAACCCAACCTAAGATCTTTCAGCAGGCCTAGCCTCGAAGCTAAATCATAGGTCTAAGCTACAATGTTCACTCACAGGTTCGTACAGATGACTTCAGGTCTTGAGGACCAGCTTACCTATCATCACCTTAGAGTTATTATAGAAAGTTTAGTTAAAGTTAACCATTTAATAGCTCTAAGTTGGTCGTTCAGTGAAATCATTCTCCAATGAGCACATGTGTCTTGTCTCCGACTTCGCCAAGTCGAATGACTATGAGATCATCATTACCCTAAGGTAAGACTAAGACACAATGGTCTATCCGATGTGTTGATATCCAGTTCTCAACACATCTATAACCACGAACCGTTTAAGACTTACGTTTCTATACGGTCGCTTACTACCCATAATCGAGATCTTATCTGGATACGTAAGGACCTAACTATAAGTCTATGGACATTATCTAAGTATATTATTTAAACGATTTTATACTTAGAATAATGGACACCATATATTATATGAACAAGACGTACACTTAGGATAAATTGCCTTATGGGCATATATCCTCCTACATCTCCCACTTGCACTTAGGCTATTTATCTCGGTATCTCATACCATTATAGCATATCAGTCACTTTGACATTTATATGAAAAACCTCAGAGTGGATTTACTAATGAGTATCTATAATGTATTTTAATGGATATTTATTAATACATCTTTTGATCACACAAGGTTGATCCTTTGGAAAAATGATTTGGATCAATTTTCCCTTTCTTTGTATAGCTAACAACTAGCTTATACAATCTAGATGTAGGGTCTAACATTTCTATAAGTTAGTCTCAGCTCATTCCAATTTTCATGTGTTAACATGTCAAGTACATGCTGACACCCTAAGTCTCTATATAGTCGATTAAATCAAAACGATTTTGATTCAATGTTCTACATCGATGATTCAAATAAGTTGGAATCCTTTTTACTTAGTCCGAGAAATCGGAACTAAGTATACGAGCTAGCTCCCGCTGACTTTAAGAATTACCTAGTTAAGTACTTCAATTTTATATCTAAATCATATTTAGATTATATATATGAAGGCATAACCATTTGATATGTGCTTTAGATGGAATGTACTAGTGTCAGGTTGGGTTTGACGAATGAGTCAAATCAAGATCGGTTTAAGGAATCTTGACATTGACTCACTCAATCAAACGTCCTACACTGTACTTTTCCCTTTACTACATTTAATATTAACTCTTTAAGAATCAAATGTAGTATATTAAGTATTAATCTTAATATACGTATAATTGTGCTTACACATAATTTATACGCTCCTGGAACTTATACTTAACTACTGATTGACTACAACATTAAGTCAGCTCCAAAACAACCAAAAATTGCTGAAGCTTTGCATCGTAGTTCGAGAATTTTTGCTACCAACTCAAAAAGCCACAATCACAGAAATTTAAGCCAATCTCAATCAAATCTCAATTTCAACAGAAAGCACATTTCCGAGACATTCATTCAAATAACAGATTCATAAAAGATGAACCATAATATGTTTATCAAATAAACTTTGAGTGTTGTACACTCAATCATTGTTTTAATTTTAAGGAATGATACAGTTTATTCAACCAAAATGAGTATCAGCTCCTTCTTCATGTCTCTCGAAGTCTTCGCACGGCCCCAGCAGCAATGATTGCTCAGATGTCGACCGTCCTCCGAACTTCTACCAATCTTCGCTTCATTTCAGCCACCTCTATACATTACACAGATGTCTTAGTATCTCACACTATGTGATTAGAAATAATTATGCTTTATTGAATTTAATTTGTTGTACCTGAGGTAGAGGCATTAGTATGTCCCTTCTTCTTTTCTGCAAGATAGATCTTGCAGTTCCTCTTCCAATGGCCAATCTTATGGCAATGGAAGCACTCAGATTTTGACGGGGCCCCTTTGGTCTTTTTCTTCCCTTTCTTCGCCTTCGCAGATTGCGGGACCTGCCTCTTCTTACCCTTACCTTTCGACTGGTCTGAAGAAGCAGAGCCAACTACCAATGCAGTCGGTTTCTTCTCAATCTTATCAAACTGCTTGAGCATATTGAGGAGACCAGGAAGATCCGTTTCAAGACTGTTCATTATGAAACCTGTAATGAAAGGCTTGAAGGCCGAGGTTAAAGACTTAAGGATAATGTTATGGTTTGGTTTCTTCTCAATCTTATCGAAATTTTATGGATTGGTTGAACAATTTTTATTGAGTCCTTATCAACTATAAGGTTCATACATTCAACTATGCTACCCCAATCTTAGTAGGATTTTAATAAGACAATAACAACATTTTTCAAAAATAGTCCTTTTATGATAATCATCATTTAAACGATTTATTGCAATGATTGACAATCAAAAGGGACTACTCTAATCTGGTATTAGGTTTTGATGTTGTCTTGTTAAAAAATGTAACATGTCACTAGTCATTAAAATTTCATCTTATAAAATTTTAATTCGTTAATGGCTAACCTAAAGAGTTCATGAATACATTATTCAACATGTCCATTAATAACATTAACCAACTAATTTAACCACATAAATTAAAGGTTCATTTAGTGACATAAAATAAAAGGTTGCAAGTTAAAATTATCTATAACATAATCGAACAACTTGCAACACTAAAATTTAACATTTAAATACAAAGATTTAAAATTTAAAGCTTAAAGTATTTTTATCACATAAAACTAGGTTTCATAAAATTATCAATTAATTTTAAAACCTAGGCTTTAAAATTTTAACGATACAATTTTAAGATTAAAATATCGCATAGAGTAATCTTAAAACCAATATGTAATTTAAAAGAAACAAAATTTATTATTTCATCTTATGA
Source organism: Scilla litardierei (assembly GCA_030789695.1). Classification (NCBI taxonomy): domain Eukaryota; kingdom Viridiplantae; phylum Streptophyta; class Magnoliopsida; order Asparagales; family Asparagaceae; genus Scilla; species Scilla litardierei. The sequence continues at coordinate 17,306,736 of CM061142.1, read as the reverse complement.
GAATAAAATTTTCTTTATATCACATATTATTTAACAAATTCTAAAACCTTTTTAAAATCATTTGAAATTAATTTAATAAACTTTCGGATAAAGCCTTTTTAAAAAAATATCAATCTTTACGTAACCAAAAATATGAATTTTTCTATATCATCACATGAAATAAAATATTCCTTCTATGTTTCATAAACTTTTTTAAAAAGATTTTAAATGCATGCTAAAATTATTTTATCTTATAAAATAAAATTTTAAAACATTTAAATATAAGGGACCTACTTAAATTTATCACATAAAAATTTAAATCGTCCCAAAATTTTTCCTTGTTGTAAAAAATTTTAAAACATAAAAAATTATTTTAACATAAAGTTAAAATTATCCGTATGTTTAAAACAAGCAATTAAAAGATTTAAAAACGTCACTAAAATAGATCTACAAGCATAACCGTGGCTCTGATACCACTTTAGGGGTTTTGGCGAACCCTCAAAGCTCGGATCTGTGTCCGTCCTAAGTCGGACGGACCACAGGGGCATAAAAGCGTAGCGGAAAATCAAAAACAAAAACTAAGGCTAGCTAAACAATTTAGGTAGGCTCTGAGGGAGCCAGAAACTAGCTCGATCTATGCCAACTTGGGGTGGATCTGAGCACCCCAAGAGGGATCTATTCTACAGCGACAAAATTAAATCTACACTAAAAATGCCTAACCATATACCCGGAATCTTAACCCTGGGGCAGGCAAGATGTACCGCACCGTCTTCTGATGCTCCTCGTAGCCGAACCGCCTCGACTCGATCCACCCGAGCCGCCTCGCACCCTCGAACCAATCTGCCCGAGCCGACTCCCGCCTCCGAGCCGATCACACGCGGTAGAAAGTTTCACTTGAATAGACCCGCGTCTTAGACGTCTGGATCCGAATCCAAACCCCCTTCGTAGTCTTGCTAGGACTAGTCCGAAGAATATGAAGGGGAGAGGGGGAGAGAGAGAGAGAGAGAGAGAGAGAGAGAGAGAGAGAGAATAGTTTAGTCGTTGATCGAGCTAGCTCAAATATCTGGAGCTACTCGATCGAGGACTTGATGCATTTTTCAATGAAGAGAGTGCACCCCTATTTATATAGGGAGTCCGCACTCATTCTTTCGTAGTGAGCAATATGGGACTATTGTAATTGAAGGGAATTTATTTAAGCTAATTTAGCTTAATTGAAGTTTAGTAAGCTTTTCATAAAAGCCAACTTCAAAGAATTAATTCTCTTCATTCATTAAACTTTAGACACCAAACAAGCTATCAATTCGAAGGGCTTCGAATGGTGAACGCGTAGGAACCAACGGCGACGAATTTCGACTTCGTTTGACCGCTCAAACAATTGCCCAAAGATGGACAAAAAATCAATTTTCGTAGCCGTCATTTGGGGTTTCAAAAAACCCTAAAACAACTTAAGTTGCGGGCGCGCCCGCCCAAGGCAATGGGGTGGGCCGCCCGCCCGCTGGGCAGCGGTCGTGCCCCCACTGCTGCAGTGGACCGGGCCCGCTGTGCAGCGGGCCGCGCCTGCTGCAGCCAGCAGGCCATGCCTGTTTGCCCTTGCGGATGAGCTTGTTAGCCCAGTGGGTCTATCCCACTTTGCCTTGGACAGTTATCACGTTTCTGGGCTCTTTTGAGCTCCGATTTGGACATGGTTTGAACCTGTGTTTAGACCGGGATGATCCCATCATCCAGGTAACCCTTTCCAATGTATTCGTTCCTACAAATATTGTCGTAACCAATTTACGACACGTTTAATCTTTGTTTGCATCAAATCCATCATTGTCCATATTGCATATACGACTTATCATCACAACTTGATTTGTGAATATCAACTATTCAATATCATCAAATGAATCTCTCTCCGAATTAATCTTCCTATTACTAAGACACGAACGCTACTCGGTGTGAGACCCTACAGGCTGACCTTACTACAGGTTGGGGCTTGAAACCCCTAGACGACGAACATTACGGGCAGTAGTTGTCGTCCCTATTTCAGAATCATAATAACGTGATCGACCGATTGAAAAAAGCATCGTTGGGTTTACTTTGGCTGTGTCTGTGATGAATTCCCTTAGCTATAGTCCCTTGGTCAAGACTGTGTCCTTGTTGGCATACGGTATGGTAATTTTCAACTATATTAGACAACATTTGGTCAGTATACAACGGTCTCAGTTGTATTTACGTTGTACATGTTATGATGTACCGCGATCGAGGATTAATACAAAGATCGTACTAAGCCTGTGACACTAACTTCCCTTTAACAGAAGTGACGAATCCCATCTTAGTCATCTACTCGCCTCGAGAGCTTCGGGTGCAACCCAACCTAAGATCATTCAGCAGGCCTAGCCTCGAAGCTAGATCATAGGTCTAAGCTACACTGTTCACTCACAGGTTCATACAGATGACTTCAGATCTTGAGGACCAGCTTACCTATTATCACCCTAGAGTTATTATAGAAAGTTTAGTTAAAGTTAACCATTTAATAGCTCTAAGTTGGTCGTTCAGTGAAATCATTCTCCAATGAGCACATGTGTCTTGTCTCCGACTTCTCCAAGTCGAATGACTATGAGATCATCATTACCATAAGGTAAGACTAAGACACAATGGTCTATCCGATGTGTTGATATCCAGTTCTCAACACATCTATGACCACAAACCGTTTAAGACTTACATTTCTATACGGTCGCTTACTACTCATAATCGAGATCTTATCTGGATACGTAAGGACCTAACTATAAGTCTATGGACATTATCTAAGTATATTATTTAAACGATTTTATACTTAGAATAATGGACACCATATATTATATGAACAAGACGTACACTTAGGATAAATGGCCTTATGGGCATATATCCTCCTACATCTCCCACTTGCACTTAGGCTATTTATCTCGGTATCTCATACCATTATAGCATATCAGTCACTTTGACATTTATATGAAAAACCTCAGAGTGGATTTACTAATGAGTATCTATAATGTATTTTAATGTATATTTATTAATACATCTTTTGATCACACAAGGTTGATCCTTTGGGAAAATGATTTGGATCAATTTTCCCTTTCTTTGTATAGCTAACAACTAGCTTATACAATCTAGATGTAGGGTCTAACATTTCTATAAGTTAGTCTCAGCTCATTCCAATTTTCATGTGTTAACATGTCAAGTACATGCTGACACCCTAAGTCTCTATATAGTCGATTAAATCAAAACGATTTTGATTCAATGTTCTACATCGATGATTCAAATAAGTTGGAATCCTTTTTACTTAGTCCGAGAAATCGGAACTAAGTATACGAGCTAGCTCCCGCTGACTTTAAGAATTACCTAGTTAAGTACTTCAATTTTATATCTAAATCATATTTAGATTATATATATGAAGGCATAACCATTTGATATGTGCTTTAGATGGAATGTACTAGTGTCAGGTTGGGTTTGACGAATGAGTCAAATCAAGATCGGTTTAAGGAATCTTGACATTGACTCACTCAATCAAACGTCCTACACTGTACTTTTCCCTTTACTACATTTAATATTAACTCTTTAAGAATCAAATGTAGTATATTAAGTATTAATAATATGCGTATAATTGTGCTTACACATAATTTATACGCTCCTGGAACTTATACTTAACTACTGATTGACTACAACATTAAGTCAGCTCCAAAACAACCAAAAATTGCTGAAGCTTTGCATCGTAGTTCGAGAATTTTTGCTACCAACTCAAAAAGCCACAATCACAGAAATTTAAGCCAATCTCAATCAAATCTCAATTTCAACAGAAAGCACATTTCCGAGACATTCATTCAAATAACAGATTCATAAAAGATGAACCATAATATGTTTATCAAATAAACTTTGAGTGTTGTACACTCAATCATTGTTTTAACTTTAAGGAATGATACATTTTATTCAACCAAAATGAGTATCAGCTCCTTCTTCATGTCTCTCGAAGTCTTCGCACGGCCCCAGCAGCAATGATTGCTCAGATGTCGACCGTCCTCCGAACTTCTACCAATCTTCGCTTCATTTCAGCCACCTCTATACATTACACAGATGTCTTAGTATCTCACACTATGTGATTAGAAATAATTATGCTTTATTGAATTTAATTTGTTGTACCTGAGGTAGAGGCATCAGTATGTCCCTTCTTCTTTTCTGCAAGATAGATCTTGCAGTTCCTCTTCCAATGGCCAATCTTATGGCAATGGAAGCACTCAGATTTTGACGGGGCCCCTTTGGTCTTTTTCTTCCCTTTCTTCGCCTTCGCAGATTGCGGGACCTGCCTCTTCTTACCCTTGCCTTTCGGCTGGTCTGAAGAAGCAGAGCCAACAACCAATGCAGTCGGTTTCTTCTCAATCTTATCAAACTGCTTGAGCATATTGAGGAGACCAGAAAGATCCGTTTTAAGACTGTTCATTATGAAACCAGTAATGAAAGGCTTGAAGGCCGAGGTTAAAGACTTAAGGATAATGTCCACGGATATCTCATTGTCCAGGACAAAACCCAACTAGGCGGCATCCTCCACGTACCCGATCATCTTGATGACATGATCTTGTACGGGCCCTGCCTCCATCTTTGTGCCCCAGAGGTTGCTTGTGGCTTCAAACTTGGCAGCTCGAGACCTCTTAACGTATAACTCTTGTGCATTCAGAAGCATACTTTGAACATCCAAATGTTCATGCTTCTTCTGCAGTTCGTTATTCATCGAAGCCAGAGTAAGGCACCTGGCCTTCTCTGCATCCCTCTGGTATAGCTTATAGTCTTCTTTTTCCTCGAAGGTTGCATCGTCATCAGGCTTCTCCGGAGCGTCCTCGAATAGCACGTATCCAATCCCGGCTAGAGAAAGGACTAACTTAATGTTCTTAAGCCAGTCTTTATAGTTCGTTCCATCGAGCACGTCCTTCTCTACCATATATCTTAAACCTGAATCCATTCTGCAATTCTATAGATACTTTAGTCAGTATATGTTCGTTGTATAGTTTCAATGGTTTTTAATAAAACTATATTCTCCCACTAAATTTATTAAAGCCATAATAATAAACAGTTATTATAAAAATAAAATTTACCCTGAGTCTGACAACCATGAGTGTGTCTCAACAAGTTGTTTGACTCTGCAGTCGGTAGATGAACTTGTCGTCAATCATATTAAATATGATTCCCTATCATTATTACCCCTAGTCATTTGTGATCATGAGTGTGCTCATCCGGATCACAATGGCTAGCCTAGTCGGACCCTTGTTTTCGTGTCTAGCCTGACTTGCCCCGCCACTCGGTGTATGCACGACACGTCGGTTTGGGTCAGGACTTGGACTACATCTTTGGTTAGACTTACGCCGGTGCTCAGTATAGGGACGAGACGACGGTTTGGGTCAAGTCAAGATGTTAATCAAGAAATCGGTTTCTATAAGATTGCCATGTCACATCCTGAGTGTACTCAACATCCATAACATGGGTCTTACAGTTGCCAACTCCTAAAACAAGGAGGGCTACGATTTATCTTGAATAAGATTATTATCGTATTTGACTTAGGTATAGTCGATGGACTTACACAGTCATGATTCGACTCCTTGCGGTTCAGCAGACGCAGCAAGGGAATTGACTAAGCCAGGACCACTCGGCCCCTAGACTAGCTAGGGTGGTCTAGCAAACTTAGCCAAGCACATTGACCGACATCATGATCCATTGAAGGAGTTTCATCAATTCTATGTTCGTCCAACAACTAAATGGCTTTTAATTAAAACTAGTTAATCCTTATCAACTAGTGGATCCTAAAATTCGAAATTTTATGGATTGGTTGAACAATTTTTATTGAGTCCTTATCAACTATAAGGTTCATACGTTCAACTATGCTACCCCAATCATATTAGGATTTTAATAAGACAATAACAACATTTTTCAAAAATAGTCCTTTTATGATAATCATCATTTAAACGATTTATTGCAATGATTGACAATCAAAAGGGACTACCCTAATCTGGTATTAGGTTTTGATGTTGTCTTGTTAAAAAATGTAACATGTCACTAGTCATTAAAATTTCATCTTATAAAATTTTAATCCGTTAATGGCTAACCTAAAGAGTTCATGAATACATTATTCAACATGTCCATTAATAACATTAACCAACTAATTTAACCACATAAATTAAAGGTTCATTTAGTGACATAAAATAAAAGGTTGCAAGTTAACATTATCTATAACATAATCGAACAACTTGCAACACTAAAATTTAACATTTAAATACAAAGATTTAAAATTTAAAGCTTAAAGTATTTTTATCACATAAAACTAGGTTTCATAAAATTATCAATTAATTTTAAAACCTAGGCTTTAAAATTTTAACGATACAATTTTAAGATTAAAATATCGCATAGAGTAATCTTAAAACCAATATGTAATTTAAAAGAAACAAATTTATTATTTCATCTTATGAGAATAAAATTTTCTTTATATCACATATTATTTAACAAATTCTAAAACCCTTTTAAAATCATTTGAAATTAATTTAATAAACTTTCGGATAAAGCCTTTTTAAAAAAATATCAATCTTTATGTAACCAAAAATATGAATTTTTCTATATCATCACATGAAATAAAATATTCCTTCTATGTTACATAAACTTTTTTAAAAAGATTTTAAATGCATGCTAAAATTATTTTATCTTATAAAATAAAATTTTAAAACATTTAAATATAAGAGACCTATTTAAATTTATCGCATAAAAATTTAAATCGTCCCAAAATTTTTCCTTGTTGTACAAAATTTTAAAACATAAAAAATTATTTTAACATAAAGTTAAAATTATCCGTATGTTTAAAACAAGCAATTAAAAGATTTAAAAACGTCGCTAAAATAGATCTACATGCATAACCGTGGCTCTGATACCACTTTAGGGGTTTTGACGGACCCTCAAAGCTCGGATCTGTATCCGTCCTAAGTCGGACGGACCACATGGGCATAAAAGCGTAGCGGAAAATCAAAAACAAAAACTAAGGCTAGCTAAACAATTTAGGTAGGCTCTGAGGGAGCCAGAACCTAGCTCGATCTATGCCAACTTGGGGTGGATCTGAGCACCCCAAGAGGGATCTATTCTACAGCGACAAAATTAAATCTACACTAAAAATGCTTAACCATATACCCGGAATCTTGACCCTGGGGCAGGCAAGATGTACCGCACCGTCTTCTGATGCTCCTCGTAGCCGAACCGCCTTGACTCGATCCACCCGAGCCGACTCGTACCCTCGAACCAATCTGCCCAAGCCGACTCCCGCCTCCGAGCCGATCACACGCGGTAGAAAGTTTCACTTGAATAGACCCGCGTCTTAGACGTCTGGATCCGAATCCAAACCCCCTTCGTAGTCTTGCTAGGACTAGTCCGAAGAATAGGAAGGAGAGAGGGAGATAGAGAGAATAGTTTAGTCGTTGATCGAGCTAGCTCAAATATCCGGAGCTACTCGATCGAGGACTTGGTGCATTTTTCAATGAAGAGAGTGCACCCCTATTTATATAGGGAGTCCGCACTCCTTCTTTCGTTGTGAGCAATATGGGACTATTGTAATTGAAGGGAATTTAATTAAGCTAATTTAGCTTAATTGAAGTTTAGTAAGCTTTTCATAAAAGCCAACTTCAAAGAATTAATTCTCTTCATTCATTAAACTTTAGACACCAAACAAGCTATCAATTCGAAGGGCTTCGAATGGTGAACGCGTAGGAACCAACGACGACGAATTTCGACTTCGTTTGACCGCTCAAACAATTGCCCAAAGATTGAAAAAAAATCAATTTTCGTAGCTGTCATTTGGGGTTTCAAAAAACCCTAAAACAACTTAAGTTGCGGGCGCGCCCGCCCAAGGCAATGGGGTGGGCCGCCCGCCCGCTAGGCAGCGGCCGTGCCGCCACTGCTGCAGTGGGCCGCGCCCGCTGTAGCCAGCGGGCCATGCCTGTTTGCCCTTGCGGATGGGCTTGTTAGCCCAGTGGGTCTAACCCATTTTGCCTTGGACAGTTATCGTGTTTCTGGGCTCGTTTAAGCTCCGATTTGGACGCGGTTTGAACATGTGTTTAGACTGAGATGATCCCGTAATCCAGGTAACCCTTTCCAATGTATTCATTCCTACAAATATTGTCGTAACCAATTTACGACACGTTTAATCTTTGTTTGCATCAAATGCATCATTGTCCCTATTGCATCTACGACTTATCATCACAACTAGATTTGTGAATATCAACTATTCAATATCATCAAATGAATCTCTCTCCGAATTAATCTTCCTATTACTAAGACATGAACGCTACTCGGTGTGAGACCCTACAGCCTGACCTTACTACAGGTTGGGGCTTGAAACCCCTAGACGACGGACATCACGAGCAGTAGTTGTCATCCCTATTTCAAATCATCATAACGTGATCGACCGATTGAAAAAAGCATCGTTGGGTTTATTTGGCTGTGTCAGTGATGAATGCCCTTAGCTATAGTCCCTTCGTCAAGACTGTGTCCTTGTTGGCCTAGGGTATGGTTTATTGTCAACTATATTAGACAACATTTGGTCAGTATACAGCGGTCTCAGTTGTATTTACGTTGTACTTGTTATGACGTACCTCGACCGAGGATTAATAAAAAGATCGTACTGAGCCTGTGACACTAACTTCCCTTTAACAGAAGTAACGAATCCCATCTTAGTCATCTACTCGCCTCGAGAGCTTCGGGTGCAACCCAACCTAAGATCTTTCAGCAGGCCTGGCCTCGAAGCTAGATCATATGTCTAAGCTACACTGTTCACTCACAGGTTCATACAGATGACTTCAGATCTTGAGGACCAACTTACCTATCATCACCCTAGAGTTATTATAGACAGTTTAGTTAAAGTTAACCATTTAATAACTCTAAGTTGGTCATTCAGTGAAATCATTCTCCAATGAGCACCTGTGTCTTATCTCCGACTTCGCCAAGTTGAATGACTATGAGATCATCATTACCCTAAGGTAAGACTAAGACACAGTGGTCTATCCGATGTGTTGATATCCAGTTCTCAACACATCTATGACCACGAACCGTTTAAGACTTACGTTTCTATACGGTCGCTTACTACTCATAATCGAGATCTTATCTGGATACGTAAGGACCTAACTATAAGTCTATGGACATTATTGGTTGACTCGGAGAACGCGCACGGGGCACGCCTTCCGCTCCCAAGCGTAGGAGCGTCAATGCAATATATAAATAACCGGTGAGTACCGGATCGGATCACAGGGACAAGTCGTTCTACGTTCACAAAATTGATTGATAACGAAAAAATAAAGTGTGTTACAACTACCTCACCTAACGGTCGATGAGTGTGAGAAAAAGTGTGGTGAAAATCAAAAATCTAACCTAAGTGGCTAAGGGTGGAGAGCCGAATCGGCAAGTAACAAGGAGGACTCATGTGGTGTGTGTGTGTGAATGAGGCCGTGTGTATGGAAATTCATCCCAAATATAACTCAATTGATCTCCCGGCTAAGGGAGCTCAATCGGAAAATACGGCATTTCATCGAACGTGTGGGGTGCAATAAGTAATGAATGAAACTCACATGAGTAATAATCAATTAAGCACATTAGAGAGGGTCCGCTAGGATTATCCTCTTCTTGGATTCCCCCTTAGGGTTCCAATAAACAAAGTTCTAGGGTTTCATACACAAATTAGACAATGAAATTGTGCTAGAGATGAAAACCACAACCCAACAACAACAAGCACAACACAATCACAGAAGATAGATTTCAGAAATTCATAATGAAAAGGAGAAGATTTTACTCAAATTCTATCATCCAATTACAATACAAAAATCTAAATCAAATACACAATAGGTTGGAGAAATTTCACCCAAGTGTCACTCCAAGATGAAAATCCACCTCTCCCAAGTGCTCCTTCAAGCTTCAAGCTTCCTCAAGCTCCTCCCATGGCCTCCAAGCTCTTCTTCCCCCTCCAAAATTTAGCAAAAATATGAACTAGGGCTGAAAAACCCCCCAAATTCGCAATATAACTCAAACACAGCTTATCGGGTCTGTTTTTAAGTCAAACGGGTCGGATTCTGGCCCAAACCCGCAAGCAATGCCCAAAGCTGCAGAAATTTTCAGCACCGTCATCCTGTCTTGCGAAAATTCTAGAAAAATCATCCGACCTCGGAATGATGTGTTCCAGGCGGCGATGGAATCGGGACTTTACGAACTTCGACTGAAAAATATCATTAGGCCGGAATATATATTAAAATGATAGCAGAATTCTTCACAAGAGAGGCAAAACAGCAGAAATTTTCAGCACCGTCACCCTATCATGCGAAAATTCTAGAAAAATCATCCGACCTTGGAATGACGTGTTCCAGGCGGCGATGGAATCGGGACTTCACGAACTTCGACTGAAAAATATCATTAGACCGGAATATATACTGGAATGATAGCAGAATTCTTCACAAGAGGGGCAAAGCTGCAGAAATTTTCAGCACCGTCACCCTGTCTTGCGAAAATTCTAGAAAAATCATCCGACCTCAAAATGACGTGTTCCAGGCGGTGTTGGAATCGGGACTTCACGAATTTTGACTGAAAAATATCATAAGGTAGGAATATGCATTGGAATAACAGCAGATTTCTGCACAAGAGAAGGCATTGTAGAATTCTTCTTCTCTTCTTCTTGCTTCCGATAAATCTCCATAAATTTCAGAAAAATCCTAAAAAATAGGAAATGCACTTATTTGTGACAAGAAGTGGGTTTTAAGTATAACAAGTGATAAGATCTAATATACAGACTATGCACAATTACGAGCTAGATAGAGCCTATATGTGAAATATATACGCTAAAACCCAAGGAAATACGGGGTGAAAATGACACTTTTCATTCGGAATCACACCCCCCAACTAGCTTTTTGCTAGTCCCTAGCAAAATTTGCGATAAATTCAGATTAAATTGAAAAACATGCACCAACTCACAATATTCTCATGGCACACCCAAAATGGTATTTCAAAATGATTTCAAAGCCAATATACCCAATGTATGAAAGTAAACAACAAATGATACTCCCCTCGATCCAATTCAAAGAAAAGTGAAGAAATAAGCCCCGTATCACACGTATCGGGATATATCACGATGTCAAAATTTCCAATTTTCATGAAAATGGCCAAAACGAAAAAAATTCATCTAAGTTGTGGGAGAGGAGATTGCATCACTCATGTTGCTTATTCTTTCATTTTTTCTTTCATTTTTCTTTTCTTTTCTTTTTTTTTCTTTTTTTTCTTTTTCCTTTTTTGTTTTTGATGTTTATGTTTTGCATTCACACGATAATGCCATAAATGCAAACACGACCACATTTACATACACGCGATGACGCTATATATGCAAATGGATGGAATGATTCCCTAAATCTCATCTTTGGCGTCCTCCCCAATGTTTCGTGAGGCACCGGCTACTCGATTTGATTAGAAAAACCATTCACTTATACTACTATCTTTTTCTCATTCTCCAACACAAATTAGCAACTCATCCACCCACTTCTAAGAAGAAAACAAAGCATGCACAATTGGCCAAATCCAATCCAATTAGAAACTACACCATTCATCCCAACACGAAATCGCTTACACCAAACTTTTTCCAAATTATTTCGAAGAAAGCATCACGACATATGAAATAGCTTCATACATGGTATATTAACATATGAATCCAATTTGGAAAAGAAATGAAACATGTCAATCCAACATCGAGAAGTTGATACCAAAATGATAATCCAAAAAAATTGCATGGCATTAAGCATATAGGGACTAAGCAAAGCTAATGGCGTAGGAACGAGAAGGCCAAATATGATATGCAATGACATTCATGGAATGAGGCAAAACATGGAGGAATCTCAAAGAAAAAAAAATATGTACCAAAATCCTAACAAACCTAGAGATTCTAACACTCTCCCCCCAACTTAAAATAAGCATTGTCCTCAATGTTGGGAGAGTACTAGATCTCACAAAAGATACTAGAAAAGAAAAAGAAAAGCATACGAAAATACTAAAATAAAACTTTTATTTATTTACACTAATGGAAAGAACACACCGTGGCAAATGGCGGATCCAAAATGTGTAACTGTGGTGGCAACTGCTCGATCATATCCTTTCGCTCCTCCGCGAGCGTCGCCACGTCCAATGCCCTACCTCCATTGCGGTAATCAATGGCAAGCGACACAACCCCAAGCATCTCCTTGTGATAGGTTCCTGCAAAATGGGGGAGATAGGTCGTGTCAAAAATAATTGGGCGAGAGCGCCCATCCAAGTGAAAAGCTTGCCAAAATGGGTCGTCGAAATGAATAAAAGAATTTACAATCAAATGACGACAATCCGAATCATTTTGATATGGAATTAAATAATTTGATTCGGAGGTGGAGGGAAAAGAAATGTGGGAACTTCCCTGAAATGTGATGCTAGGCTCGGTATGATGCACGGCCTCAGGAGGAGGTGGAAGTGGCTGCAGAGAGAAAACTGGAGTAGGAGGAAGCTCGGGCTCAATATATACCATGTCACAATCCCCGTCGCTATCCTCTTCCTCGACATCAATATCAACTATCTCTGCGGCACTCCCCACAAATGGTAACTGCTCCTGACATATCTCCTCGATGACTGGCAAGTGCGCATCCTGAGGCGAGGGAAGTGACATCAGTGACGTGACTGGAGGTAGACTCGTCTCGGGCAAATCCAAGCACGCATTATCATCGCCATCCCAGAAATAGTTTATCTCTGTCGTCCTCCCAAAGTACTCAACCGCCTCGACCTGTGAAGCTAACTCTGAAGTGGAATGTGGCTCAGGCCCCATGGTGTCCTCAATCTGCTCTCGGCCATCATGCACATCCACGTCATCATCAACCTCAAAATGAAAATGCATCGTGTCACCGTCGTGGTCGACACGCACTCCATCACCTATCTCCTCCGACTCATCAAAATATAATCTGTCAATATCCTCTACCTGGCTCTCATGCAACCCATCCTCCTGCTCTACTCTGTATCCCATGGGGTCGCAAGAAAAAGAGCCCAAAGGTGGCTCCTCAAGCTGACACTGAGCCTGCAGCTCTGCATCCTGAAATGGAAACTGGGACTGGCCATCATCCTCATATCCAAGTAACGGCTCCCCAGATGGCTCAGTCTGCTCCCACTCTGCAAGGTCTCTCAGGTACAACCAAGAATCCTCGGTCGAATAATCAAAGAACTCTCCACCGCAGCTCATCTGCACCAAATCTCGCCCAGATGGCGATAACCCTGTGTAGAAGATCTGCAGAAGATGATCCTCGTGAAAGCTCTGGTGTGGGCATGCAATCACCAAATCAGTGAACCTCTGCCAAGCCTGATGGTAGGCCTCTTCATCAGACTGGGTAAAGCTCGCTATGTACTGCTTCATGGTCTGCCGCCCCTGTACCTGCTCCAAAAAGATAGGCAAAAACACTCGGAGAAATTGGTTGACTCGGAAAACGCGCACGGATGCACGCCTTCCGCTCCCAAGCGTAGGAGCGTCAATGCAATATAAAAATTACCGGTGAGTACCGGGTCGGATCACAGGGACAAGTCGTTCTATTTTCACAAAATTTATCGATAAAGAAAGATAAAGCGTGAAAACAACTACCTAAATTACGGTGGATGAGTGGAGGAAAAAGTGCGGTGAAAACAAAAATTAACCTAAATTGGTAGGGTTAGAGAGCCAAAGGTGGAGTTTAGGATAGCTAGGAGAGAGAGCATGAGTTGTGTGATCATTAAAATTGGCGTTAATCAAGTCCAAATTACCGCATATAACACAATCGGTCATCCGGCTAAGGAAACCCAATCGGAATATTTAGCTTTAACAACACAATAATTTTGCAATAGGGATGGATAGATTATCACGACACTAATCAAATTAAGCACATGGATTCTCTCAAATTTGCCCTCTCGGGACTTAGCCAATTAAATTTGTGCCCTAATTAAACATCCAACATTAACATTCAAAATAGGGCAAGAGGAAATTAGGGCTACAATTAACACCCAACATCAATAAACCACAACCCAAGCAATTCAATACTACACAATCATAGCAAACAATAGGATAATTGCATTCAAAATTAACCCAAGTTTCATACAAAAATGAGATATCAAATTACAATGGGAGAAAGGGGGGATTTCACCAAGATTTCTCCCAAATGAGCCTTCCCTCTTCCTATTTGCCTTCCTCCAAGCATCTCCAAGCTCCACCAAGCCTTCTCAAGCTTCCATGGCCTCCTCCCCCATCAAGAACCTCTCAAACCCTAAAAAAACAAAAAAAAACGCAAGAACAGCAGCCAAACTCGAAAAATTCCAGCCCCCTCTCAAAATCCGCACCTGGGCCTGTTTAACAGCATTGCGGGTCGAGTTTGCTTCAAACCCGATCCGCCCCACTTGCAAACCGCGCGCGCTGCTGCAAATGAAGCGGGGCCGGGTCGAAGACCCGGCCCGCTAAGCTCCCAGCGCCCGCACAAATGCGAGCGCTGCAAAAAATTCGAAAATGGGGGGGCACGTGCGGGGCACGTGCCCCCGCCCCCCGCTGCATCATCAGATGCGGGGCGGGCCGGCCGCTGGGCCGGCCCGCTCCGCCAAAAAAAAATTTTAATTTAATTTTTTTTTTAATTTTTTCAGCGGCCCGTATTACAGCCCCCTCTTGCGCCACGTGGCGCCCTCTGGTTGCGCCACGTGGCGCCCAATAGGAATTTCATTTTATGGGGTTTAAACACCCATTTCTCCTCCAAAAAATCCACGAAAAATAACTAGAAGTCCCAGAAAAATCCCAGAAAATTCTGGAAAATTCCCGAGACTCCTAGGGGTACCTGAAAAATATGAGAAGGAGAAATTAGTCCATTTGATGTGAAAATAGATATACTGACTGTTAAAGAAAACAATATTGACCTACAATAATCCATATAAAATGTTCCAATGCTCAAATAATTCCCAAAAAATGGAGATATGATCAAAATAATGGCAGGGGCATAGAAAAAATAATAGGAAGCCAATAAAGGCGATAAAAACTGTATTTTGTGCCAAGAATGAGAATAAGCTCTAAAATCGACATAAAGTGAAAATATACCCAAAAAGAGCACAATTAAGCCTAATCTTTGGCAAAAAATGGGGATAGTTAGGGGGTAAAAACATACAATTTATATCCCGAATCACACCCCCCAACTAGCTTTTTGCTAGTCCCTAGCAAAATATGCGAAAAATTCGGATTAAATTGAAAAACATGCACCAAATCCTCGATATCATCATGGCACACCCCAAATGATATTTCCAATTGATTTCAAAGCCAATATACCAAATGTATGAAAGTAAATAACAAATGAAACTCTCATCAATCCAATTCAAAGAAAAGTAAGGAAATAAGCCACGTATCACACGTATCGGGATATCACGATGTCAAAATTTCCAATTTTTATGAAAGTGGCCAAAACGAAAAAATTTCATCTAAGTTGTGGGAGATGAGATTGCATCACTCATGTTGCTTATTCTTTCATTTTTCATTCATTTTCTTTTCTTTTCTTTTCGTTTTCTACTTTTTGGATTTTTTTTTATGTTTATGTTTTGCATTCACGCGATAACGCCATAAATGCAAACACCGACACATTTGCATACACGCGATGACGCTATATATGCAACTGGATTGAATGATCTTTTAAATCTCATCTTTGGCGTCCTCCCCAATGTTTCGTGGGGCACCGGCTACTCAATTTGATTAGAAAGAAACATTCACTTATACTACTATCTTTTTCATTCCAACACAAATTAGCAACTCATCCACCCACTTCTAAGAAGAAAACAAAGCATGCACAAGATGGCCAAATCCAATCCAATTAAAAACCACACCGTTCATCCCAACAAATGCAATCACTTACACCAAACTTTTCCCAAATTGTTTCAAAGAGATATCACGACGTATAAAATAGTTCATACATGGTATATTAACATTCGACTCCAAATTGGAAAAGAAATGAAAACGTGCCAATCAAACATCGAGAAATCGATACCAAAATGATAATCCGAAAAATCGCATGGCATTAAGCAAGTAGGGACTAAACAAAGCTAAAGGCGTAGGGACGAGAAGGCCAAAAATGATATGCAATGAAATTCAATGGGTGATGGAGAAAAATGGAGGTATCACACCAAAAAATTTAGCTCAAAATCCTAACGAACCTAAAGATTCTAACACTCTCCCCCCAACTTAAAATAAGCATTGTCCTCAATGTTGGGAGAGTATCAGATCTTGGCAAAAGATCCTAGAAAAAAAGAAAAAAAAAACGAAAGCAAACATGCAAAAGCAAACTAACTAATTTTTTATTTATTTACACTACTTAAAGGAAAGAATACACCTTAGCAAATGGCGGATCCCGGATGTATAACGGTGGTGGTAGGTGCTCGATCATATCCTTTTGCTCCTCCGCCAGCTGCTTTGGAGCTAGGCCACCACCGGCCTCCTTGGATTCCAGCAATGCAACTCCAAGCATCTCCTTTGGATAATATGGATCACGTGGGAGACGAGCTGCATCAATCCAAGTCATGTCCTCATGCCCTGCAAAAGCATTCCAAATCGGGTCGTCAAAACAAATAAAACAATTTAAATGCAATGGACGACAATCTGAAGCAAAAATATGTGGAAGTGCAAATTGGGCTTCAGAAATGCAAGGCATGAGATGGTGGAAACTTCCCTGAAATGCGGTGCTAGATGTGACATGATGCACGGCCTCAGGAGGAGGTGGAAGTGGCTGCAGAGGGAAAACTGGAGTAAGAGGGAGCTCGGGCTCAATATATACCATCTCGCAATCCTCGTCGCTATCATCCTCCTCGATATCCATATCAACATCAATGATTCTGCAGCACTCCCAACATCTGATAACTGCTCCTCACAAACCTCCTCGATGACTGGCAAGTGCGCATCCTGAGGCGAGGGAAGTGACATCTGTGATAGGACTGGAGGTAGACACGTCTCGGGCAAATCCAAGCACGCCTCATCCTCGCCATCCCAGAAATAGCTCATCTCAGTCGTCCTCCCAAAATACTCAACCGCCTCGACCTGTGAAGCTAACTCTGAAGTGGCATGTGGCTCAGGCTACATGGTGTACTCGATCTGCTCTCGGCCATCATGCATATCCACTTCATCATCAACCTCAAAATGAAAATGCATCGTGTCACCGTCGTGGTCGACACGCACTCCATCATCTATCTCCTCCGACTCATCAAAATATAATCTGTCAATATCCTCTACCTGGCTCTCATGCAACCCATCCTCCTGCTCTGCTCTGTATCCCATGGGGTCGCAAGAAAAAGAGCCCAAAGGTGGCTCCTCAAGCTGACACTGGGCCTGCAGCTCTGCATCCTGAAATGGAAACTGGGACTGGCCATCATCCTCATATCCAAGTGACTGCTCTCTAGATGGCTCAGTCCGCTCCCACTCTGCAAGGTCTCTCAGGTAACACCAGGAATCCTCGGTCGAATAATCAAAGAACTCTCCACCGCAGCTCATCTGCACCAAATCTTGCCCAGATGGCGATAACCCTGTGTAGAAGATCTGCAGAAGATGATCCTCGTGAAAGCTCTGGTGTGGGCACGCAAGCACCAAATCTGTGAACCTCTGCCAAGTCTGATGGTAGGCCTCCCACTCAGCCTGGATAAAGCTCGCTACATGCTCCATGGCCTGCCGCCCATGTACCTGCTCCAAAAAGATAGGCAAAAATACTCGGAGAAATTCAGCCTGAAATGACAACCAAGTAAAATGTGAGTCCAGAGACAATGAATCAAACCAAAGTCTAGCATCATCCTGTAAAGAATCGGGAAAGAATCTAAAATATATGCAATCATCGCTAATGTTCCCACCAAGACATGAAAACATCCACTCTTCAAAAATTTTAATATGTAAGTGAGGGTTCTCCCACTCCGTGCCATGGAAATATGGCGGAAGTGGGATATCCTCCAAATCAAAGTCCGAAAAATCTGAAGAAGATGCCATGGTTTTTGTTTTAAAAAAAATTCCAAGAAAATGAAAATAAACAATCAAAAAGACTCAAAAAGTGGAAAATAAACAAATAGAAAGACACACACTAAGAGATAGAAGTATCACACTAAAAGTTTCAAAACCAATCAAAGATTGCTAATGATAAAAACCGTTGTCCCCGGCAACGGCGCCAATTAGTTGACTCGGAAAACGCGCACGGGGCACGCCTTCCGCTCCCAAGCGTAGGAGCGTCAATGCAATATATAAATAACCGGTGAGTACCGGATCGGATCACAGGGACAAGTCGTTCTACGTTCACAAAATTGATTGATACGAAAAAATAAAGTGTGTTACAACTACCTCACCTAACGGTCGATGAGTGTGAGAAAAAGTGTGGTGAAAATCAAAAATCTAACCTAAGTGGCTAAGGGTGGAGAGCCGAATCGGCAAGTAACAAGGAGGACTCATGTGGTGTGTGTGTGTGTGTGAATGAGGCCGTGGGCGTGGAAATTCATCCCAAATATAACTCAATTGATCTCCCGGCTAAGGGAGCTCAATCGGAAAATACGGCATTTCATCGAACGTGTGGGGTGCAATAAGTAATGAATGAAACTCACATGAGTAATAATCAATTAAGCACATTAGAGAGGGTCCGCTAGGATTATCCTCTTCTTGGATTCCCCCTTAGGGTTCCAATAAACAAAGTTCTGGGGTTTCATACACAAATTAGACAATGAAATTGTGCTAGAGATGAAAACCACAACCCAACAACAACAAGCACAACACAATCACACAAGATAGATTTCAGAAATTCATAATGAAAAGGAGAAGATTTTACTCAAATTCTATCATCCAATTACAATACAAAAATCTAAATCAAATACACAATAGGTTGGAGAAATTTCACCCAAGTGTCACTCCAAGATGAAAATCCACCTCTCCCAAGTGCTCCTTCAAGCTTCAAGCTTCCTCAAGCTTCTCCCATGGCCTCCAAGCTCTTCTTCCCCCTCCAAAATTTAGCAAAAATATGAACTAGGGCTGAAAAACCCCCCAAATTCGCAATATAACTCAAACACAGCTTATCGGGTCTGTTTTTAAGTCAAACGGGTCGGATTCTGGCCCAAACCCGCAAGCAATGCCCAAAGCTGCAGAAATTTTCAGCACCGTCATCCTGTCTTGCGAAAATTCTAGAAAAATCATCCGACCTCGGAATGATGTGTTCCAGGCGGCGATGGAATCGGGACTTCACAAACTTCGACTGAAAAATATCATTAGGCCGGAATATATATTAAAATGATAGCAGAATTCTTCACAAGTGAGGCAAAGCAGCAGAAATTTTCAGCACCGTCACCCTATCTTGCGAAAATTCTAGAAAAATCATCCGACCTCGGAATGACGTGTTCCAGGGGGCGATGGAATCGGGACTTCACGAACTTCGACTGAAAAATATCATTAGACCGGAATATATACTGGAATGATAGCAGAATTCTTCACAATAGGGGCAAAGCTGCAGAAATTTTCAGCACCGTCACCCTGTCTTGCGAAAATTCTAGAAAAATCATCCGACCTCGAAATGACGTGTTCCAGGCGGCGTTGGAATCGGGACTTCACGAATTTTGACTAAAAAATATCATAAGGCAGGAATATGCATTGGAATAACAGCAGATTTCTGCACAAGAGAAGGCATTGTAGAATTCTTCTTCTCTTCTTCTTGCTTCCGATAAATCTCCATAAATTTCAGAAAAATCCTGAAAAATAGGAAATGCACTTATTTGTGACAAGAAGTGGGTTTTAAGTATAACAAGTGATAAGATCTAATATACAGACTATGCACAATTACGAGCTAGATAGAGCCTATATGTGAAATATATACGCTAAAACCCAAGGAAATACGGGGTGAAAATGACACTTTTCATTCGGAATCAATTATCTAAGCATATAATTTAAACGATTTCATACTTAGAATAATGGACATCATATATTATATGAACAAGACGTACACTTAGGATAAATCGCCTTATGGGCATATATCCTCCTACAAGGTCGTCCCAACAATAACAATATCAACCAAGGCCACAAGCGGGGCCTTATAGACCCCCCGGATATAACCAAGGATGGAGGCCACAAAACCCTCCACCAGCACCACCAACATCCGATCATGCAGCTAGAGTTGAGGAGTTCATGGCCGAGCAAAAGAAGATCAATGCAAAATTAACGGCAGGCCAAGATTCTCTCAACACTTTGTGGTGTAATGGGCGGAGCAAATCACTTTGCTCAACAAGGCTCAATAACAATTGCCGGCTCAACCGAAGCAAAACCCGAGGAGCAACACAGGCCATATCAATGCGGTAGTGGCGGTGACTACGAAGGGCAGGAAGGATACTACTCCCGATATGATTCAAGCTAAAAGCGCAAAGGAGGAAATTCTGGTGAGATAGAGGTAAATAACGAAGAAGAGAGCCCCAAAACGGCAATTAATGAAGAAAAATCTAAAGCAGATGAACCTCAAAAGGAGCGAACATATCTGCCGCCCGTACCATTTCCACAACGGTTGGCAAAAGCTAAAATGGAGAAGAAATTCCCCAAATTTCTGGAATACTTGCGAGGGATTAGCTTGAACATCCCGCTCTTGGACGCGATAATTGAAATCCCGACTATGCCAAGTTCATCAAAGACTTGTTCACGGAAAAAAGCGAACGGAGACGATCATGCTAGCCGAGAAAGGTACTTGGTTCGTCAACAATGAGAAGTTACAAAAGAAAATGAAAGACCCCGGAAGCTTTCGGATTCCATGCACTCTTGGCTGAGTCCCCCTCCAAAAAGCATTGGTGGACTTAGGAGCGAGCGTGAGCCTCATGCCGCTCACTATGTTCAAGAAGCTCAACACAGGGACCGACCTCAAGGCCATGGATATGAAGATAGAACTTGCCAATGGGTGAATTACTAGTCCAGTGGGGATCGACGAGAACGTGCCACTTTAAATACCAAGAGGTCTTTGTGTGCCATGCGACTTCGTCATCATAGACATAAAAGAAGATTGTGATACATCGCTTATATTTGTGCACCCCTTTCTAGCTACCGCCAGAGTGATAGTAGACATAAGGGAGGGAACGTTTTCTCTCAATTTTGGCAATATAGAGGTTGAATTCCATCTTCCACGGGCAATGAAGCAAAGACCTTGGCCGAACAAAGGGGACTACGTAGACCTCCTTGATGAGGTCATAGATGAAGCCATGCCTTATGCCACTGGAGCCTTGCATACGGAGAGCCTTGATGGAGTCCCAAATATCGAGGACAACATCCCAAATGGAGAACCACCAGATCCTCTCATCGAGGAAGTGACCAAGCTCACCAGTGAAGAAAAGAACGATGCTAATGTCGTGAGGATTAGAGAGCTCTGCAAGCTCTCTACGGGGAAGCAAAGGGAGAAAGCGCCGCCGGTAAACACTCCTCAATCGTCGGGAAAGAAGAAAGATACCAAGAACACAAGCTTGGGGGGTCACCCCTCAACACCATTAGATAGGAGGCGAACACTAGGGAGGCCAAAAGAGAACAAGCGCTACTTCTGAACCCAAGTTGTCTCCTCGGAAAGATTGACATGCGCATCTCCTATGCACCGAACATCACGTGTTAAATGCTAAATCTTAAGGGGTCAAGCTCAAGACCTTAAACGAGTGCTTGTCGGGAGGCAACCCGACGGTTCTATCTTAGTTTTTAGCTAAATTTTACTATCCTTTTTGTTTTAGATCTTTATTAGTTTATAGAGTCTAAAGTCTAGGAAGAATCTGACGACGGACTATATTTTTCATTGCAGGAAGAAGATGAGAGGAGTCCATATGAATGGAGGATAGCCATGGCGATGGAGAGCACTCCAAGGACGCGCTTGAATGCTTGAGGAAGGAAGAAACAAACAGGGTAGGAAGAAACAGATAGGAGAGGAAGAAACAGAAAGCGTCGCAAGAACATAGAGTAGGGAGCTGAAGCAGACAACCTACTCGACCGAGTGATATAGTCACTCGGCTGAGTGGAGAAGCCACTCGCTCGAGTGACGCACTGACAGGGAAGTCTCTGAAAACAACTCTCTGGAAATTATTTACCACTTAGTCAAGTGACTTTGTCCTCGACCGAGTGAGTCTGATACCATATTGCTCTAAAACAGCTCTGCGAGGTCTGTTTACTCAGCCGAGTGGCTTAGTCCACTCGATCGAGTGACTATTTCTACTCGGCCGAGTAGAATATTCGAAAAAACCATACTCTGTTTTTAATTGCCACTCGACCAAGTGGAACTTGTCACTCGCCCGAGTGAATAGAACCACTCGGCCGAGTCATCAACACAGCCGACTATAAGATTTTTGAAAATTTCATTGAGCTAGTCGACCGAGTGACGCATGGCACTTGGTCGAGCGACTTACGCGAACCCAGCCCTATAAAATCTCAATTCGTATGGCTCGGGGGAGAAATTCCCAAAATCGCAAAGACATCCCCTCTTCCCTCCCACTTGCCCGACCAGCGCCCCTACTCTCCATTGCCCCCACATCAACTCGCCATAGCAACACCGACCGCAGCTCCCGAGCAATGGCTCCAGGCGGCCCCTCTGGCGTCAATCTGCAGCGAGCACACCCCCAAATCGCCCTGTTTTCCCCATTTCTTCTCCTACCCATTTCGTAAGCCCCATTCAGCCACGTGCAAAATTAAACCCTATTTATAGCCTATTTTCTTTGATTTACCCCATGATTTCTGATATTCATTGCTAACCTTTCTTTTACTATCTTCGTTAGAGATGAATTCCCTATGATGACTATATCTTGGAGTTTGCTTTACTCTTATACACATATATTCTCTTGCCATGCTATCATTTTTATTTCTGATATCATATGCAATATATTGCTATGCATTTGAGAAAAAGAACTTCCATCGTCTACTATATGATTATGAATGAAATTTTAGCGTTAACTGAGTCTGGGAATTATTATTGTATACTCTTCGTAGAAAACACACCAAGCTTAACGCATTGATTACCTATACTTGGAGTACAATTTTCATCTCTATTATCACTTCTTTTTGCATGAAATGTGTATTGAACTTCCAAGTTGAATGAATGATTTCCATTTGATATGATTAGATTAGTTTACTTTTTATTACCAAACTGAGTAGATTACATTACCCTGCTGAAGTTGTTGTGCACAAACAAGGGAGTGAACTGAGCGTTATATATTTATTTCTCCACATATCTTGAACATCATTTCTATACTTATACTCATTGGTGAATCTCCCCTAGGTGAATCCTATATTTGCATCTTTCACGTGCTTAAAAAGAATAAGCTCCATGAATCCCAAAATCTCAAATAAAAAATATATATATCTTTCTATCTTATTTGGGATTGTTCTTGTGTATAAAAAAGAACAAAAAAGAACAAAAAAGAACAAAAGGAAAAAAAGAAAAAGAGAAAAGAGAAACAAAAAGGAAGTTCCATTGTATGTACACAATCCCTTCTTTCCTCTTTCTTGCTCATCTTCAACTTATTCAGTTGGAGCTACAAAAATATGGGAAAAAGTCGTATTTTTATATTTGATGCCACCACGCTTATAAATAAGCTTGTGGGAGGGGATCCAATGATATGTGAGAGAGTGACTACCTATATGTTCATGACAACCTAAGCTAGGTAATCTTTGATACTTAGGGAGATTTCTTAAAGTATACCGACGTCTATGAATTGAAAATTGGCATGAAATTCATGAACACCTTCTTTTTCTATTCTTATTGATTTGAAATGTGTGATATCTCTTATACTCTAAGTAGAAAGTGATCAATTGAAAAGTGTGTGATCCACGATTATGTATATCGTTTTATATGCCTTTGGCGATGTTGATTCTAAAATGATTTCATATTTAATATGATTCTCGATGTCCTTAGTTTTTCTATCAAAAGCACTTATTTGAAATGATACCGAACTTAAAACCGTTAGAATGTTTATAGTCATTGTTTGTGCTATTTGAGTAAGTAACTACGGGTTCTGAGAGAACGATTTAGCACCTGCAACTCTTCATCTTATTTTTCTTTCGTTCCTTCTTCTTTATTTTTATTCGCCAAGTTCGTCTCTTTACTCATCTTCCTCCAGGACGAGTAAGAAGTAAGCTTGGGGGATTTTGATAATATTATATTTTACATTGTATTTCTGCATATTTGCATGCCTTTTAGATTGCTCATATCGTGCTTTTCATGATTATTCGACGATATTTCGATGCTTTTCACTATTTCTTGGTTTTCGTCTGATTGCAGGAGATATGGAGCAATCAGGAGCAATTTGGAGCATAGAGTACTCACACACATGTCAGAGCGTCACCCATGATCATATCGGAGAGCTAATGGCGCTGGAGGATGAGTGGAAGAAGAAGAACGTCAAAAGAATCTACGAGGAAGCGAGGAGTAGAAGAAAAGAGTTCGAAACAGGCCACTAGGTCGAGTGACGCAGCTCACTCGCCCGAGTGAAGCAGCTAACTCGACCGAGTAATGCTGATACGAAGATCATTTCCCGCCTGAGTGCCTAAATGTTCTTGCCGAGTGGTAACTTCTACTCGACCGAGTAAGAACTCCACTCGCCCAAGTGGAGGCAAATACTTTGAATAAATCCAAGGCGACTTCTCTGTTTTTGGAAGGATCTGCAGACTGTCTTACTCGACCGAGTAGACTTCTCACTCGACCGAGCGAGAAATCCTAATCGGCCGAGTGACATGAGCGCCTGAATGCTGATATTCTATTTCTGTCTACAGATCTGGCACTCGGCTGAGTGAGATTCTCACTCGGCCGAGTAGCGCCGACAGCCAGTCTCGAAAACTAGGGTTTCTGCTACGCAGGTGCAATTTGGTCTGGGTTGTTTGTGTTGGAATTCCATAATTCCATATTCCTACTTCATATGGTTTTGATATGACAAACTTAATATTATTATTACTAACTCTTTCTGTGTAGAGGTCAGACTACTCAACATGTGCATCTTGGACATAATCGCCAATTGCATTTATCTGCACAAAGTCTACTCTAATTCAAGATGAAGTCTATCTACAGCTTATTGTATAATATGTAATTTTTCTTTTATAGGTTTTTAAGCCTTATGATGCTTAACTTAGATACCTAGGGTCACTCCTATCCTTTATTTACAAACTGACTTTTTCCGTTTCTCGAAACTCCTCTTTAAAAAATTAGCCGACCAGGTGAACTTGGTTGGCAGGCTAATTTTTTATTTTCGAATTAGACCATGAAATTTTGTGGGTATCTTCCTTTCCATGACTTATTCATGTCTGTAAAATTTAACGGTCAAATTCTGTCATTTGAAAATTGGTCGACCAACACATTTTGTTGGCAGGTAATGCCGTCTTTTGCAGTTTTCAGAACCGAATTTTTTCTATCCGTTTGGGGTAGTTTCTAGCTGTTGCGATTCAGTTTCTATAACTTATCTCCAATCCTATAACTACATGGGTACCCCCCCTTTCTTTTACACATCCCTTTTTACAACTTCTAGCTCTAGAAATTGATTTCTATCTTCTCCAAGAGAGAAATTCTGCCATTGTTTTTAGTTTGAAGAAATAAATTCTGATATTTTTTCTTCATTTGAAAACTCAAACTTTCAAGTTTTTTTCTTCCACTCTTAATTTAGAAACCTTGAATCTTTCATTTTACACCTCTTCCTTGAATTTCATTTCGAAAACTTCATCAAGGCTTTTAGGTGTTATTTTCATTCATCATTTTATAAGTTGAATCTCTTGGTGTTAAGATTGCACAAAGTTTGAGACGCTAAGAGTGTTGCCATTTTTGTATGTTGTTGCTTGCGGGGCAAGTGTTATAGTGGATTGAAAATCTCTACGGGGTAGAGGACTGGACGTAGGATCACGAGGATCCGAACCCGGATAAATGCTTGGTGATTGCGTTTGCTTGGCTGGTTTGCTAATTTGTTTTGTTTCATTAATTGTGTTGATTCATTCACTGCAAGTTATTTATATTTAAAGGATTATACAAGTTACTTTGTATATCTCCTAATTGTTGACAATACTAATCATTTCTGCTGTTTAGTACTGAAATAGCCATATCGACGATCATTAGAGTTTGTTTTTTTGCAGGTATTTAAGCCCAGTTTTGTCTCCAGCCCCAGGGTAAACCAGAGAGACTTCTTAAAATAATTTTTGTTTATTTTTAATTTTAGTTAAGCTTTTGTATTGGTGAGAGATTGAAGACTTGTTCTTAATTTTCCATTTGAAGCTTCTTCGCAACATTGGTTTGTCTTGATCTCTTACAAGCTTTGATTTTTATGCTATATCTCTTATTAAATCTTGATTGCGTGATGAATTCTATTGTTGATCTTGCTTTCCTATTGACTTCAAATATGATTTGTGAGTAGTTCCTTTACTGTAGGGCAATGGGATGAACCCTATGGATCTAATGTTTGATTTGTGAGATTTATTGAATTGCTATGATATTAGGCTTGTTAGAAAGGTTAGATGTTGATTAATTTACTACGGATAGATATGGATTTCTCTTGTATTTTGGGAGCTCGACAGAGGATCTTGATCCAAGGAAAGTCGTAGATATTCGATTTAGGATTACAATCGAAATTTCCTAGATTTGGTGCGTGACAGCGACCAAAACTAGAATTTTTATTGTTCTTCTATACTCATATTTGTTGCACGATAGTGAACGAGTATGAACTATCACGATCTAGATCCGAACTAAAGTTGCGCGACAGCTAGCTTGAGTTGGGATTGGACATAATTGCCTATCTTAATGCTAGTGGTCTGGACTAGGCTTGCGCGACAGCGAGGCTATAGTTTAGATTGCTATAGACTTGCATAGCGCGACAGCGTGTACCGGTTCTCCAATTAGTTGCGTCAAGATCACCTTAAACCAAGTTTAATTGCATAGTAATTCATAACTCACATTGATGACTTGAAAATCCATAGTGGGGATTCTCTAACCCTAAACATCTTTATTATATTGAATTTGCATTGATACTCGAACGATTGTGACACCAACCATTCCCACACAACTTACCACCAAGTAGCTTAGTAATTAACATAGAGTACCCCATTCGTCCTCCCTGTGATTTGATACTCGCTTGCCATTTAACCGTGCACTTGCGGTAAAGCTACATCATGTCCCCGGTGCATGTATCCGGGGGTTGATCACAGGGAACCCGCATGATCTGCAGCGGCTCTTCTGGAGGTGAAAAGCTCCGACGACCAAATCGGACATAGAGCGTATGGGTCTTTTTCCTCCTCTTTCTAAAGCTCCCATTTCCTTTTCCCATTTTTTGATGGGTGTTCTTAGGTCGCCCCTCTGGAGTTTGGCGACAACCGAAAGAGGTAACGCATCCCAAAACCTCAAAGATTG
The DNA here is from genome assembly GCA_030789695.1 of Scilla litardierei. Classification (NCBI taxonomy): domain Eukaryota; kingdom Viridiplantae; phylum Streptophyta; class Magnoliopsida; order Asparagales; family Asparagaceae; genus Scilla; species Scilla litardierei. The sequence goes on along the minus strand of CM061142.1, from coordinate 17,279,365 downwards.
CATCGCTCTAGATGAATGGAAGAAAAGAGTTTCTGAAACTAGAGGGATTCGGATGGATCGGGAGCGGAATGGCATCATCCGCCCCTTCGAGTTTGGCCTTTTAGGCCTTTAATTGGTGGGGTGAGTCGACATCGTCAGTGTTAGGTGGTGACGCATATGTTGACCCTTGTTCCCACATGCGGTACCAACTGTTTATTGAGTATTGATTCCCCGGATTTGGCTTTGGATGATGAGAAAACATAAATATTGTGTACTAACTCTTTGTGAGCGCAGTTATGGAGATCATCGCCAAAATACTACGTACATCAAAAGCGACGTCTCAAGACTTCTCAAAACGTGTGATCGTATGCCTGAAGCTTCGTTGAAGCTCAAGGAGTATTATTGAAGTCAAGAGTGAAGATTGAAGCTTTGAAGACGGTTCGTCATATTTTATTTATTGTCTTCTAGCTTCAAAGAATAGAATTTTAAGCCTTGAGTAGGACTTACATTATAATCTTCATTTCGCTCATATCTTATAGCTAGGATTATCTTAGAAGCCATTAGAAACTTTCACGAAGCTTATCACTTCTTCCCTCAGCTTCTAGTGCATCTTAGTTGGTTCAAGTAGAAGAACCAACCGACTAGATGACGATCTAGTCGATCGGTAATTCCTCTTGAACCGACTAGATGTCCTTGCTCAATTCAGCCTGGCATTGTTGATCAATTAGTCGGTCAAAGAAGGTTCACCGACCGACTATGTGACGATCTAGTCGGTTAGGAATCCTTCTCAGACCGACTAGTTATCATTGCCTCTGTACAGCCTATCTTACTGTTTATCGTTAGTCGGTCAAAGAACATCTGCCGGCTGACAAGTTGAGAAACTAGTTGGTTAGAATTTGTTCTTAGACCGACTAGTTCAACTTGAAGTCAGTCTATTCTATTTCGACTCTTAGTCGGTCAAAGAACACTCACCGACCGACTAGTTGTGAAACTAGTCGGTTGGCAAGTCTTCTTAGACTGACTAGTTCATATTGCCTGGAATTCACTTTATTGGCTGTCAACCTCTTAGTCGGTTCATGTTGAATCACCGACCGACTAGTTGAGAAACTAGTCGGTCAGTGATCCTTCTTTGACCGACTAGTCTGCTTCAGAATAGAGCCGTTGGAGTATTTATTACACGATTTTCTCTCCTCTCTTTCCTCTATCCTATATATACTTGGAGGGGTTCTTTCATAGGATCCAAGGCTGCATATTTCGGGTTTTAGAGAAATCAAAGAGAAGCAAATCAACTCCATTCTAAAGCTATCTCTTCTCACTAGAATCTCTCCCTCACTCTTATTCCTCAAGAGAGATTCATTGATTGTGAGCCTTCCAAGCCAAGAGCTTGATTCTAGGTCACCAACTCCACCATAGGCTTCTATTGCTGGTCAACTTCTTGGAGCTAGGGTTTGGTGACATCTTCTTCCTCAAAATCCATTCTTGCCCTAAATTGGTAAGTATACTCAAGGCATAGGATTTTGTGGTAAGTGTTTCATTATTTCATTTACTTCGTTATTGCAAGTGTTTCTCTCGGTTGTGAGAGAAAGTGTGTGATCCCGGGTTGTGGGAGTCACATTTACATTTGTGTATGATTTGGTCTTGTAGATGTTTTTCTACAAGAATTTCATAGTGGAAATCTTCGGTTAGTGGTTTCTAACTCAAGTATCCGGAGGGGATCCAGGTGGTTGGGACGTAGGATCACCGGTAACAAGTTGGGGAGAGTTGGGTGGATCCGAACCCGTTACATGCTTTGTTTGCATTGTCTATTCTTGTTGTTTGTAGTCTATTCCGCATTTTTTGTTTGTATGTTTGCACAATAATTAGGAATAACACTCTTGATTATTTTAAAGTACTATTCACCCCCCCCCCCCTCTAGTACATGTGCAGTAGCTTCACAGGGCACTACAATTGGTATCAGAGCCAAGGTTCATAGCTATGACAAACAACGACTACAGCGTCTTCAAGAATCGTGAAGGATCTTCTTCAGTTATGGAAGGACAATCCTCTGTCAGTCCTCCTCACTTCAACGGTACCAACTATGGGTACTGGAAATGCCGGATGGAAACCTTCCTTCGGAGCGCTTCACTTTGGAGAGCCACATTACCGGAGTATGTTGAGCCCACCGAACAAGACTTCACAAAGTGGACTACCGCGGAGGTTGCCGCGGAGGTAAACAATGCCAAGGCAATGAATGCCTTGCAATGTGCGTTGGAGCCTGAAGACTTCAACAAGTATGCACATGTAAGAGTGCATATCAAATATGGAACTCACTCCTCATATTGCATGACGGAACGAGTAGGGTAAGAGACTCCTAACTCGTTGTTGTGAATAAAGATTACGAGTTATTTCATATGCAACAGGGTGAGAAGTTGAAGGAGTACTATGCTCTCTTCGTTGACATCACCAACGAGTTGGAGGCTCTTGGAAAAACTTACACCCAAAAGGAGAAAGTCTCAAAGATCATTGATGAACTTCCTTCTTGTTGGGAAAAACGTACCTTCGCCATCGAGGAAGGTAACGATATGAGTAATGTTCATGAAGAATGTTCATGAAAAACGTAACTTCATCTTTTGGATGTCTGCATGTTAGTATGTTCATGAAGAATCACCGACCGACTAGTTGGCAATCTAGTCGGTCAGTGATCCTTCTTAGACCGACTAACTGCTTCAGAAATATGACCGTTGGGAATCTTTTGAGCACGATTTTTCTTGCCTCTATAAATACAAACTTGATTCGTTTGAGGCAAGGCAAGAGGTCCATTATCCAAGTAATTTCAGACCTAAGAGAAGAGTTTTCTCAAGCTAATTCAAAGCTCTCTCTTCCTCACAAGAATCTCTTCCTTCACTCTTTGAGCCAAATTCCTCAAGAGAGATTCTCTCCATTATGAGCATTCCAAGCCAAGGAGCTTGAATCAAGGTCACCATCTCCACCCTAGGCTTCCATTGCTGGTCAACTTCTTGGAGCTAGGGTTTGGTGACATCTTCTTCCCCAAAATCCATTTTTGCCCTAATTTGGTAAGTTATACTCAAGGCATAGGATTTTGTGGTAAGTGTTTCATATTTCATTTCAATTGATATTGCAATTGTGTCTCTCGGTTGTGAGAGACGGTGTGATCCCGGTTTGTGGGAGTCACATGTCATTTGTATGATTTGGTCTTATGAAGGTTTTTCACAAGAATTTCATAGTGCTAAATCTTGAGTTAGGGTTTCTAACTCAAGTATCCGGAGGGGATACGGGTGGTTGGGACGTAGGATCACCGGGAACAAGTCGGGGAGACTTGGGTGGATCCGAACCCGTTACATGCTTTGTTTGCGTTTGTCTTATTCTTGTCAATTGTTGTTTGTAGTCTAATTCCGCATTGTTGTTTGTTTCTTGCACAATAATTAGGAATAACTATCTTGATTATTTTAAAGTACTATTCACCCCCCTCTAGTACATGTGCAGTAGCTTCACAGGGCACTACAATTGGTATCAAAGCCAAGGTTAAAGCTGCAAGTTCAAAGTTATGACAAACAACGACTACAATGTCTTCAAGGATCGTCAAGGAGCTTCTTCAGTTTTGGAAGGGCTATCCTCAGTCAGGCCTCCTCACTCCAACGATACCAACTATGGGTACTGGAAATGCCGGATTGAAACCTTCCTCCGGAGCGCTTCACTTTGGAGAGCCACATTGACGGAGTATGTCGAGCCCGCCGAACAAGATTTCGCGAAGTGGACTACCGCAGAGGTCGCCGCAGAGGTATGCTATGCCAAGGCCATGAATGCCTTGCAATGTGCGTTGGAGCCCGAAGACTTCAACAAGATATACACATGTAAGAGTGCATATCAAGTATGGTACCAACTCCTCATCTTGCACGAAGGAACGAGTACGGTAAAAGATTCTAAACTCGTTGTCGCTAACAAAGAATTTGAGTTGTTTCACATGGAACATGGTGAAACTATAAAGGACTATTATGCTCGCTTCGTGGACATATCCAACGAGTTGGAGGCGCTTGGGAAGATCTACACCCAAAAGGAGAAAGTCGCAAAGATTATTGACGGACTTCCTTCTTGTTGGGAGAAGCGTACCTTCGCCATCGAGGAAGGTAATGATATGAACAAATATACCGTTGTTCAACTAATGGGTACCTTGTTGTCTTACGAGGTACGCAAGGAAAGAAATATCAAGATGAAGGAAAAGATGAAGGCATACTTGAAGCAAGACGAGCCAAAGAAAAAGGCGATTGCATACAAGGCCGCTCTATCTACCGATGATGAAGAATCGGAAGAAGAGTTGGACATGGAAACTTTGGCCGATATGGCAAAGAAGTTCAACCGATTCTTCCGACAAGTTAAGTTGAAGAGTAAATCAAAATTAATTTTGTCATGCCCCGCTTCCCTGAAATGGAGGCGAGACGTGAAAAGGTCCGCACGAGAGTGGAGCTGTGAAGCCCCAAACCCGATAAGCGTCAATAAAACATAAGCAGGTCCATGTAACCACAAACAGAAAAACAATAATAACACGAGGAGAGACAGAAATAAAATCTCAAATCTCAGAATTTGTCCAACATGAAAATTAAGTTCAACATCCAGAAAAGACACCAGGCTAAAAGAAAGAGTCTAAAGGCCCAGAACAAGGCCAACAAGGACAACATAACAAAGTATAGGTGCCACGCACCGACAACCAAATAGCAGTCTAAACAAAAGGGAAAAGCTCAACGAAGACACTAGGGCAGGTTCCAGTGTCCACGTACTCCTCGCCAAACACAGGCTCGGGCTCGGCGTCGGCAAACACCTCGTCCTCAACAATGTACTCAGGCTCAGGATCTAACATGTGTCACCCAAAAGAGTAAAGGGGCACATGTCAGCAAGTCTAAAAGACTTGGGCAAGGAAACTGAAAGTAAGGCAAACTAACAACCTAGCAGTTATAGTATGCATGACATGGCAGTTATGGTATAAGTGCACAAGCAAGACATGGTGAAACAATAAGTACAAGAGAACAATTTATCAGGGCATGTCAAGAGTAGCCAAGCTACTAACAATCTCAATATTTTCACTAGTCACTTTTCAAGTTGTTTGTAGATGTTTACGCCTTACAGCTAAACGGTTTGACATTCAACTAATTGGCCGCTTAACACTACCCCAGAACCCAGGGTTTATGCCTTACAACTGCAGTTGCTGATCGGGCAGACTCCCAGTTGAATGGTCGCTTAACTCTTACCCCAATACCCACATGTGAACGAGCCAGGGTCCCTGCACACGAGCCCAGTAAATGAGCCAGGGTTGCCCCGCACAAGAGCTCGTTTCCTGGATCACAACCAGGAGCGTATTTCATTTGGCATAGGGGTGCACCTAGCCTCAATCATTTCACAAGGTGTAGCGGAGCTACGCAATCACGGGAACACTTAAAGAATGCAATGACATGACAATTAATTCGCGTGCCGTTAATGGAAATTAAACATGGCATGGTAGTTATGCAACATGATAAATGTCGGATCTAGCTTTGTTGTCAAGCTAGTTCCTAAATTTGCGCCTAGGCGAGTATCATTTCGTCGCCTAGTCTCTTTTACGCCTACAACAAGCAAATGGCCTAAGACATGGCCCAAAACCCTAAGTGGCAAGTTTCACTTGCCTAGCACCGAGGATGACGATCACGAAGGTTCGTCTCACGGACGCTAATCTACGGGGAAGTCGCTGTTATGGAGAAACAATCATCAAAACAACATTCATTTCATTAGGGTTTCACAAAAACACAAATGAGTTAAGAGAACATTAAGAGATCGATTTATTACCGTATAGGAAACAGAAGAATGATGCCGAGCAAGCACGGCAACGGAAGAAACGCTCCGGGGAACCTAAGGTTCAGATCTGGAATGGATGGGGAAAATCTGGAGAAATGGGGTTTTGGGGATTTTTGGGGGTTGGAGATGGCCTAGGGCATGATGGTAGACCAAAATGGAGAGGGAAACTCCAAGGGAGGAAGGAATGGCTTGGGGAAATGTTGGAGAGTGATTTGGGGAAGAAAGGGGCTCAGAAGAATGAAAGAGGGGTGAAAGAAATCGTGGGTGGGGTTTAAATAGGGAGTGCTGGCGGCTGCCCAGAAATTAGGGTTTAGATACAGATTAGTCGGTCAAAGAGCAACCACTGACCAACTAGTTTGGGAACTAGTCGGTCGGTTGACCAACGCAGACCGACTAAGTCCAAACAGTAACTCCTGTACAAAAATAGGATTTAGATTTAGTCGGTCAAAGAACAACTACTGACCGACTAGTTCGTCATCTAGTCGGTCGATGAACGTTCTTAGACCGACTAAGGATGAATAGTACTTGGTGTCAAAAATGATCATAGAGCTAGTCGGTTAAAGAACGATTGCTGACCTACTAGTTTGCAACCTAGTCGGTCGACCAATGTTCTTAGACCGACTAACGATAAACAGTAACTCCTGAGAAATTAACAAATCCAACTAGTCGGTCCATGAAGGTTTGCCGACCGACTAAATCGTCATCTAGTTGGTCGGTTCCCCTTCTTACACCGGCCAACGTGCACAGAAAGTTCCGAAATGGAGCGTGAAGCTCCGGGATCGATTCCTAAGACTCCTAGGCTTGATCTAACAATAAGATATGACCGATATGAAGCCCGTCACGAATGACTTACTCCAAAATCGACGATTCTAAGGAAGAAGCTAAGAAAACACGACAAAACGATCGAAAATGAAAGCTACGGAGACGAAAACCACACATGAGGAGAAAATCCACCAAAATATATATATATAATATAATAAATCCAGATACATGAAAACCAGTCGTTACATATTTCGACTAATGCTTCTACTCACATGTGTTATAAATGCAACAAGCCAGGACACATCAAGCCGGATTGTCCTCTCTACAAACAAAAGGAGAAGTGGAAGACATCCAAGTACGACAAGTCGAGAAAGCACAAGAAAGGACTTGTCGGCACATTCACCGACTCAGAAGAGGACTCCTCAAGTGGAGAGTCGGAAGATGAACGAGTGGAGAAAGCACACACGTGCTTCATGGGAAAAGAGGAACGTGTTCAAGAGACCTCCTCCGATGAAAGCGAAGATCAAAGCGAGGATGGAAGCGAGGATGAAGGCTAAGAGGTAACCATTGATGAACTTAGAATAGCTAATGAACAACTTTGGAATAAGTTTTCTAATTTGGCTACTAGATTTATTAAGACTAAAAATGAGCTAGATAGTCTTAAAAGCTCGCCTAAACCTATCATCGTCAACAACGACACCGTTGTTGAAGGGTTGAGAAATGAGATTGTAAATCTCAAATCTCAACTTGAGCATGTTCATATCGAGGATTTGGATGAACATGTGATAGCAGATTTGACGTCTCAAAACTCAACTTTGAGTATTGAGAATAAAAATCTCAAATCACGTGTTTGCACACTCACATCGCAAGTGTCACCTTGGATGCTTCTTTGCTTTCTCTCACTGAGAAGTATGAGTGCACATTAGGCCGAATCAATGAATTCAATAAAGGTAAGGGCCATTTGGATAATATCCTAAATGACTTACTTCCAGCCAATCATCACATTGGCTTGGGGTATAAGATGGGAGATTCATCCAAATCGTCCGCCACCTTTGTTAGGCCATCTTCCGATGCTTCTACTAGTGGGAGTAAACACTTCATGGGTAGTTCTTCTACCAATGGTGCTTCCGCTAGGAACACACCCCCATTTGGAAAGAAACCTACTTTGGGTGGACCTCCAAAGAAGGGTCATGCTTTCATGTATAACATGCCACGTAGGAACACACATCCTACCCCACATGTTAGCACATATGATGATTTTTATACTTCACATCCACGAGCACGTGCACACCATGTGAGACACACTCATGCACGTGTTCCACCACATGCATATGTTCATTCTCATTCTCATATGAATAATTATCATCATGCACCATTGCATCATATGCCTTATGCTTATCCACAACACGCATCACATAGACATCAACAACGTATGCATGCTCCCAATAGGATTAGGACTCCCAAGACATACACTATTTGGGGTCCAAAGAACACAATCATGCATGCTAAGGATATGTATGTGAAATCATTTATTAATGATATTATTTTGAATGATGATTATGTTGGGAAATCACGGTCCTCGTGGACTTGGTTTCCGAAGGGTTAGTTTCCTTTGACCCTTCATTGCTTGGTACCATAAGTTTAATTTCATTTTATGGGTACCAACGCAATTGTGGTAAGAATTGGTTTATTTTTTATTTTGCATATTAATCATGGATGTGTATGTTAATTTGAATTTAGTTAGGATATGGGTTACATTTAATTTGAATTTAGTTCGCTAAATTTATTGTCTAACCCATAGGATCCAAAAAGATTTTTGGATACCAAAATGATGCTTTCTAGGTTCAATCTATCATGGGATACCAACCCTACCAACTCATCGATTTACAAAGTTTTTCATTCAAATGGAGTTGATGGTGCTTAAGTGATGCACCAAAGTAGGGGGAGCTTAATGTTGTAAGTATCTTCTTACATTGATATACATTTGGTATCCATATGTGTTGATTGCATACTTTGTTAGAATATCTACATTGGTATCATTCGCTTTCAATTAGTATGCTATAATTGTGTGTGCCATAGATTTATGATGTTCTATCTATGTTTGGCATAACACTTTTGCATGTTACATTTGGTATCATTTTTTCTACATTTGGTTTTCATATTGGATTTTTGTCTCTGATGTTGATTTTGTCGCTCGACGATTAACTTGGTTAAATAGAATTGGTTCTATGAAAACATAGAATTGTTTTCCATGCACTATTTAACTAAGAATGTTGATATTGGAGAGTATGTTCCATAACTCAATAAGTGAAATTAATTTGAGTTTTGAAGATTTCGATTTTCGCCTATGGTTTAATGATTTCGTATTTCGATTTTCGCCTATGGCTTCATGATTTCGTTTTTCGAATTTTGCCTATGGTTTGATGATTTTGTATTTCGATTTTTGCCTATGGCTTGATGGTTTCGTTTTTCGATTTTCGACTATGGTCGAGTTGGCACACTTTGATTTTCTTTTGTATTTTACTTTGGTGTCATTTGGACCGTGGTCGTATTCTTAGAATCTCTTGCTTTTATTTCTTAGCCATTGAAATCTTGTCATTGATCTCCTCCCGCTCTTTTTGCTAATGCCAAAAGGGGAGAGAATTAATAATAATGACAATGTGCTAATTGATATCAAAGCAATTTACCATGAATCTAAGTTGATATGTTATATTCAGGGGGAGTTAAGATATAAAATGGATTTAGATCCTAAATTTCGATAATAGGATTCATATTTCATATTTCTCTTGTCTGCTTGATGCGTATGAATATTATTGAATACGGAACTAACATGTCATCAATGCAGGGGGAGTAAGTAAATTTTATTTGAATCATTATTATTGATTACTATTTATGTTGGTTTGTCATCACCAAAAATGGGGAGAATGTTGAGTATTGATTCCCTGGATTTGGTTTTGGATGATGAGCAAACATAAATATTGTGAACTAACTGTTTGTGAGTGCAGTTATGGAGATCGTCACCAAAAGAATACGAACATCCAAAGCGACGTCTCAAGACTTCTCAATACGCGTGATCGTGTGCCTGAAGCTTCGTTGAAGCTCTAGGAGCAATATTGAAGTCAAGAAGAGTGAAGATTGAAGCTTTGAAGACGGTTCGTCATGTTTTATTTATTGTCTTCTAGCTTCATAGAATAGAATGTTAAGCCTTGAGTAGGACTTACATTATAATCTTCATTTCGCTCATATCTTAGAGCTAGGATTATCATAGAAGCCATTAGAAACTTTTCTGAAGCCTATCGCTTCTTCCCTCGGCTTCTAGTGCATGTTAGTTGGTTCAAGTAGAAGAACCAACCGACTAGATGACGATCTAGTCGGTCGGCAATTCCTCTTGAACCGACTAGAATGCCTTGCTCATTTCAGCTCATTCCCTGTTGATCAATTAGTCGGTCAAAGAAGAGTCTCCGACCGACTAGATGACGATCTAGTCGGTTAGGAATCCTTCTTAGACCGACTAGTTATCATTGCCTGATTTCAGCCTGAGCTACTGTTTACAGTTAGTCGGTCAAAGCTCAACGAACGACCGACTAGTTGAGAAACTAGTCGATTGGAAGTTGTTCTTAAACCGACTAGCTGTCTTTGTTTCCAGCCTATTGTTTTTCTCTCTTAGTCGGTCAAAGAACACTCACCGACCGACTAGATGATGATCTAGTCTGTTGGCAAGTCTTCTTAGATCGACTAGTTCATGTTGCATGAAACTTCATCTTTTGGATGTCTGCCTGTTAGTCGGTTCATGAAGAATCACTGACCGACTAGTTGGCAATCTAGTCGGTCAGTGATCCTTCTTAGACCGACTAACTGCTTCAGAAATATGACCGTTGGGAATCTTTTGATCACGATTTTTCTTGCCTCTATAAATACAAACTTGATTCGTTTGAGGCAAGGCAAGAGGTCCATTATCCAAGTAATTTCAGACCTAAGAGAAGAGTTTTCTCAAGCTAATTCAAAACTCTCTCTTCCTCACAAGAATCTCTTCCTTCACTCTTTGAGCCAAATTCCTCAAGAGAGATTCTCTCCATTGTGAGCATTCCAAGCCAAGGAGCTTGAATCAAGGTCACCATCTCCACCCTAGGCTTCCATTACTGGTCAACTTCTTGGAGCTAGGGTTTGGTGACATCTTCTTCCCCAAAATCCATCTTTGCCCTAATTTGGTAAGTTATACTCAAGGCATAGGATTTTGTGCTAAGTGTTTCATATTTTATTTCAATTGATATTGCAATTGTGTCTCTCGGTTGTGAGAGAGGGTGTGATCCCGGTTTGTGGGAGTCACATGTCATTTGTAAGATTTGGTCTTGTGAAGGTTTTTCTCAAAAAATTTATAGTGCTAAATCTTGAGTTAGGGTTTCTAACTCAAGTATCCGGAAGGGATCCGGATGGTTGGGACGTAGGATCACCGGGAACAAGTCTGGGAGACTTGGGTGGATCCGAACCTGTTACATGCTTTGTTTGCGTTTGTCTTATTCTTGTCAATTATTGTTTGTAGTCTAATTCCGCATTGTTGTTTGTTTCTTGCACAATAATTAGGAATAACTATCTTGATTATTTTAAAGTACTATTCACCCCCCCCCAGTACATGTGCAGTAGCTTCACAGGGCACTACACAATTTTCATCATGCACCATTTCATCATATGCCATCTGCTTATCCACGACATGCATCACATAGACATCAACAACGTATGCATGCTCCCAATAGGATTAGGGCTCCCAAGACATACACGATTTAGGGTCTGAAGAACACAAGCATGCATGCTAAGGATATGTATGTGCAATCGTATATTAATGATATTATTTTGAATGATGATTATGTTGGGAAATCACGGTCCTCGTGGACTTGGTTTCCGAAGGGTTAGTTTCCGTTGACCCTTCATTGCTTGGTACTATAAGTTTATGTTCATTTTATGGGTACCAAAGCAATTGTGGTAAGAATTGGTTTATTCTTTTTATTTGCATATTGGTCATGGATGTGCATGTTTGTTTGAAACTTAAATTCATATTGAATTTGAATTTAGTTGGGCTATGGGTTACGTTAATTTGAATTTAGTTTGTTAAATTTGTTGCCTAACCCATAGGATCCAAAAGGATTTTTGGATATCAAGAATTATGTTTTCTAGGTTAAATCCACCATGGGATACCAACCCTACCAACTCATTGATTTGCAAAGGATTTTCATTCAAATGGAGTTGATGGTGCTTAAGAGATGCACCAAAGTAGGGGGAGCTTAATGTTGTAAGTACATTCTTACATTTGATATACATTTGGTATCCATGTGTGTTGATTGCATACATTGGTAGACTATTTACATTTGGATGCATGCTAGTACTAGAATTGCGTATGCCATAAGTTTTTATGAAGTTTCTATCTATTTTTGGCATAACACTTTTTGCATGCTACTTTTGGTATTCTCATTGGATTTATTTGTCTCTGATATTGACTTTCGTCGTTCGACGATTTTATTGGTTTAAATAGAATTCTTTCTTTGAAAACATAGAATTGTTTTCCATGCACTATTTAACTAAGAATGTTGATATTGGAGAGTATATTCCATAACTCAATATATGAAATTAATTTGAGTTTTGATGATTTCGTTTTTCGATTTTCGCCTATGGTTTGATGATTTCGTTTTTCGATTTTCGACTATGGTCACGTTGGCACGCTTTGATTTTCTTCGGTATTTTACATTTGGTATTTTACTTTGGTTTCATTTGGACCATGGTCGTATTCTTAGACTCTCATGCTTTTATTTTTTAGCCATTGTAATCTTGTCGTTGATCTCTTCCCGCTCTTTTTGCTAATGCCAAAGGGGGAGAGAATTAATAATGACAATGTGCTAATTGATAATTCAAAGCAATTTACCATGAATCTAATTTGATATGTTAGATTCAGGGGGAGTTAAGATATAAAATGGATTTAGATCCTAAATTGCAATAATAGGATTCATATTTTATATTTCCCTCGTCTGCTTGATGCGTTTGATTATTATTTAATACGAGACTAACGTGTCATCAATGCAGGGGGAGTAAGTAAATTTCATTTGAATCATTATTATTGATTATTATTTATGTTGGTTTGTCATCACCAAAACGGGGGAGAATGTTGAGTATTGATTCCCCGGATTTGGTTTTGGATGATGAGCAAACGTAAATATTGTGTACTAACTCTTTGTGAGCGTAGTTATGGAGATCGTCGCCAAAATACTACGTACATCAAAAGCGACGTCTCAAGACTTCTCAAAACACGTGATCGTGTGCCTGAAGCTTCGTTGAAGCTCAAGGAATATTATTGAATTCAAGAGTGAAGATTGAAGCTTTAAAGACGGTTCGTCATGTTTTATTTATTGTCTTCTAGCTTCATAGAATAGAATGTTAAGCCTTGAGTAGGACATTATAATCTTCATTTCACTCATATCTTAGAGCTAGGATTATCTTAGAAGCCATTAGAAACTTTCCCGAAGCCTATCGCTTCTTCCCTTGGCTTCTAGTGCATCTTAGTTGGTTCAAGTAGATGAACCAACCGACTAGATGACGATCTAGTCGGTCGGTAATTCCTCTTGAACCGACTAGATTTCCTTGCTCAATTCAGCCTGGCACTGTTGATCAATTAGTCGGTCAAAGAAGGTTCACCGACCAACTAGATGACGATCTAGTCGGTTAGGAATCCTTCTCAGACCGACTAGTTATCATTTCCTCTGTACAGCCTATCTTACTGTTTATCGTTAGTCGGCCAAAGAACATCTGCCGACCGACTAGTTGAGAAACTAGTCGGTTAGAATTTGTTCTTAGACCGACTAGTTCAACTTGAATTCAGCCTATTCTATTTTGACTCTTAGTCGGTCAAAGAACACTCACCGACCGACTAGTTGTGAAACTAGTCGGTTGGCAAGTCTTCTTAGACCGACTAGTTCATATTGCCTGTAATTCACTTTATTGGCTGTCAACCTCTTAGTCGGTTCATGTTGAATCACCGACTGACTCGTTGAGAAACTAGTCGGTCAGTGATCCTTCTTTGACCGACTAGTCTGCTTCAGAGTAGAGCCGTTGGAGCATTTATTGCACGATTTTCTCTCCTCTTTCCTCTATCCTATATATACTTGGAGGGGTTCTTTCATAGGATCCAAGGCTGCATATTTCGGGTTTTAGAGAAATCAAAGAGAAGCAAATCAACTCCATTCTAAAGCTATCTCTTCTCACTAGAATCTCTCCCTCACTCTTATTCCTCAAGAGAGATTCATTGATTGTGAGCCTTCCAAGCCAAGAGCTTGATTCTAGGTCACCAACTCCACCATAGGCTTCTATTGCTGGTCAACTTCTTGGAGCTAGGGTTTGGTGACATCTTCTTCCTCAAAATCCATTCTTGCCCTAAATTGGTAAGTATACTCAAGGCATAGGATTTTGTGGTAAGTGTTTCAGTATTTCATTTACTTCGTTATTGCAAGTGTTTCTCTCGGTTGTGAGAGAAAGTGTGTGATCCCGGGTTGTGGGAGTCACATTTACATTTGTGTATGATTTGGTCTTGTAGATGTTTTTCTACAAGAATTTCATAGTGGAAATCTTCGGTTAGTGGTTTCTAACTCAAGTATCCGGAGGGAATCCGGGTGGTTGGGACGTAGGATCACCGGTAACAAGTCGGGGAGACTTGGGTGGATCCGAACCCGTTACATGCTTTGTTTGAATTGTCTATTCTTGTTGTTTGTAGTCTATTCTGCATTGTTGTTTGTATGTTTGCACAATAATTAGGAATAACACTCTTGATTATTTTAAAGTACTATTCCCCCCCCCCTCTAGTACATGTGCAGTAGCTTCACAGGGCACTACACTGTTGACGTGTAAATCTGTCATGCAGTAAATTATGCCAAAGTGGATGCCTTCGGTGGTGGGGCGCCTCATTGGCAGAGGAGTGGGACCCGCAGAGAGGCGATCCCTAGTCAGTAAGAGCTGGGTCTGAGCTACGGGTGGAAGTTTGACCTAACTTTGTTCTATATTCGTAAATCTGCAGCATATGAAAAATCGTCAGGGGGTCGAGTCTGGGACCCGACCAAATCCACTCCGATGCTTAAGTCAGAGTATGACTAGAAAGGGGCTCGGGGTGGCTAGGTCCGACTATTTGGGATGTCGTCCGATCACCGTCACGTCGAGCTATAGAGGAAGAAATATGAAATGGAAAAGTATTAAGTATAGTGATACCTCAATGTTGTATCTTACCCTCTTCTTCCATCGTCTTCTGGGACTTTTATTGGTCATCTCTTGCCATGTAACCGTCAGGCTAGAAATGTGGCCAAATTGGAGCAACATCCACCATGAAAGTAGGTATTAGTGGCCATTAAAGTAGACCGTGATGAGGTGTAACCGCCCATCATTGATGGCTCTTTGTGAGGAAGGTGGAGGTTGACTCAATCAACTTAGGTGCTCTAGGCCTCAGGGTGTCCATCGGGCCGGCCCGGGCCTGGCACGGCCTTGACCGGGCCACGGTCCAGGCCGGCCCGGTTGACCGGGATGTACAGGCCGGGTCAGCCCAGAATTGCCCCGGGGGCCGGAAGCCCCGGCCCGGGCCGGCCCAATATTTAAAAAAACTTTAAAAAAGTTATAAAACCTTTAAAAAATTCTAAAAATAATATTTACTTGAAAATAATATTCCTATTTACTTGAAAAATAATGTCGTCCTATTTACTTAAAAAATAATATGTCTCCCTAAAAAATCTAAAAATTTATTAAAAAAATCTAAAAAATTCAAACAACTTGGAAATAATATCTACACTTGATATTTACTTGAAAATATTCAAACAATTTGTAAGTAGATAATTAAGCCTGAAATTTTCGAAGGTCCCGGGTTGAACCTTTAAATTTTATTAATTAAAATCTTTTTTGAGAGGGGACGTACATCGGCCAACCTTACCCCTCATACAATGGCCAAAACAATAAAAATAATACAACTAAGAAAATAATAATACATCACTCATCTTCTTCATCAGAATCTTCAGAAAGATCCTTCTTGTTCTGTGAGCAGTTTTCAGCATGGAACCAATCCTTCGCACAAACAGCAACTTCAACTATGTCTTCCTTCAACTATGATCTCTTGTTTCTCAAAACGCGACCACATGCACTAAAAGCAGACGCCGAAGCAACTGTAGATATAGGTACAGATAACAAATCTCGTGACATAATGGAAAGAATGGGATAAACAGATTCATATCCTTTCCACCAGGTAAGAGGATCAACATGCTTATCATCCATTACTTCCTCCGAAAAGGGAAATGGATTAGCTAAATATTTGGATAGTTCACTAGTAGAACAATCCGAATCTACGGTTTTTTATTTCTTCTTTCCTAACATTTGTCGAATCCTACTAGAAGAAGAAGCAGTAGCACTAGCAGGCATAGATGAATTATGTGAAACATTACCAAATTTAGCCTCATAATAAGCATACATGGATTTTAAGCTAGTTTTAACAGCAGATACTTGTTCAACATGGGAAAATCCTATGTTTTCAGAATATATTTCTAATAAACCTAGTGCAACATCCCCCTTATAACGAGAATCAAAAACTTTAGACAATGAGTAAAGAAGAGGAATTGGATTCCAATACTTAGCTAGTTTTACAGACATGTCATTTATCATAGGCATTATGGCTGTGTTTGGGTGTGTACTTTCTCTATGTCTAAATATCTGATCAGAAATAAAAACTAATTGTTCTAATCCTAAAAAAATGTTGTGTAGTAAACCCCAGAAAATTTGTTTGTAGCAGTAAAAAAAATTCTAAAAAGCCATGCACATGCTCTACATTTTACCAATCTATTTCAGTTTTGTCAAAAATAGTGTCATGTAAAGATATGTAAGTGAATAATCTGTAAGATGCTCTTTATTCTTAAGCATAGATCGCAGCATTAAGTAAGTTGAATTCCACCTTAATGCAACATCAAATTTAAATGCCAGGTATGGTCTTTGTCTAATACGACACAGTTGTTTGTACTGAAGTCGCCTAGTGTTAAAAGTATGTATGAACAACATGAGATGCCTAATTTTATCTAAATAAGGTGAACAAGTTGCAAGTCCATCACGAACTATCAAGTTCAAGACTGACATGCACATCTTTGATGGAACAACAACCCCCCATATCGAGGGTCAAATTTCTTTTTAATACGCTAACTGCACTAGTGTTATAGGATGCATTATCAAACATAATAGAAAAAATATTTTCTGCAATATTAAAATCATGAATTACAGACATTATGACATTAGAAATAGAACCTCCAGAATGATCAACCTCTAACAGTTTAAATCCAATAATCATCTTATTGAGTATGTAAGAATTATCTACAAAATACGATGTAACACATAAATATGATGCACCCCATTTTGTTGTCCAAATATCAGAAGTCAACGATATTCTAGATTTTACACAAGAAAAATTTTCAATCAATTTAGCTTTACCAACTTCAAAAACTGACATAGCATCTCTTCGAAGAGTGTTTCTAGACGCTCTTCTATGTTGAGTATTGGTGTTTCATACCAATCTTATTTTGATGATGATCACAACATTATGTTGTTGCTAATGAATCTCATGTTTTAGTCTCTCAGTTTATTTCAAGGATATCTTTCTTGTAGACTAATCACTTGGTGTAAGGATGAACATCATGTGAAGAAGGGCCAAAGTTTGGACTCAAGGTGTGCCAAAGCTTGGAGATGGTGGAGCACAATCAAGGCATCAAGATTGAAGACTTAGACTCTTAAGAAAGCATTATAATACATGTAATTTACTTTATTGCTTTCTCTCTTTTGAGTCCAGGGTTAATGTAATGCCTTACTAGATGGTTTGCTCATTCATGCACATGCATTTAACCATCTTAGTGAACCTTAGGATTATCATAGAATCCAACCCAATAGTTTCACTCTATCCAAAGACTCACTTGGAGTCTCTGGCTTTCTGTCAGTCGCCTGATGAGGGAAACACAGCCGACTGGGTGATTTTCAGTCGCATGTAGATCCTTCTACACTCGCATGATATGCACAGCTCAAGTCAACATTTCAATTGACTCAAACTTGAGCTTTACGCACAGTCGCCTGAATATCAGTTTACAGTCGCCTGTATTTTTTACAGTCACCTGGAAATTGGCCAACAGTCGCCTGTCTAGCGTAAGTGCAATCACTGCATCTCTCTGTCTTCTCTCCATACTTTACAGTAGTCGACTGATGAAGAATGTACAGTCGCCTGACTATTTGACAGATGACTGTAGTATTAACATCAGTCGCATGTGCGAAGAATTGGAGAAAGAGTGCAGCTCTCTGTTTCGATCCATCCCCTGCAGCAGTCGTCTGCTGAAGGATTAACAGGCGCCTGTCCTGTTTTTCAGTCGACTGTATTGACTTCGTCAGTCGACTGTCCTGGCTCAGATTATAGCCGTTGGATATTTTCTATCCGTTAATCAGTCGACTGTCTTTTGATCATCAGTCGACTGTTCCTGTCGTTTTCACCCAGTTTCTAGCCATTGCAGATTTGATTATTTGGTTGTTTCTTTGGGGTTTTGGGCTTGATATAGGATTCCTATATATATGAGTGTACTGCCATCACTTGAGAACTCTTGACAACACTTGATAACTCTTGACTTTATAGAAAATCTCAAGAGATCTTTAAGCCACTCTCAAGATCCCTCATTTCCCTCTATTGAGCACTCATCTTCCTTCATGCATTGAAGTCCAGCTCAAGGGAAATCATCCAAGTGCTCTCAAGCATATTCCAACACTTGGAGATCCTCTTCCATGCCTTGCATTCATTCATGAGTAAGCATATCAAGGCATAGGTAAGAGTATTTACTTTACATGGTGTAATTTTTTTTCCTATTTCTCTTTGTGGGATTAGGATACTCTCTTTGTGGGAGTTTCTCTCTTTGTGGGAGATTGTCTCTTTGTGGGACTAGGGAATTCACTTTGTGGGAATTAACTCTCTTTGTGGGAGTTCTAGTGTCCTAGTATAGGGCTAACCCTAATTCTCTGAGTGGGAGTTAGTGATTCTCTGTGTGGGAGTCTTGATCCTTGTGTAGGATTTGTTGGGTCCTTGTGTAGGGCATAAATCCTCTTTGTGGGGAATCTCCTTGTGAGATTTGTATTCACTTCTCTGTGTGGAAATATAGTGAATATTTGGTGTGGCTGGATGTGCCCAAGTTTGAGGAACCATGGTAAAAATTTGTGTTTGCGTTTGGATTGATTGTGCCATTTAATTCCTCTTGCATTTATAATTCCGCATTTGCAAGTTAAATTTTATTTGGACAATTTTATTGACATTACACTATTCACCCCCCCCCCCCTCTAGTGTATGTTGTTAGTATTGCAAGGGTTAGACGATCCCACAATTGGTATCAGAGCGAGGTTAAAGCATACTGCAACGATGGCATTCAACGCTACTTCCGCGACTCATGAAGAAGGTCTTTCTACCGTTCGACCCCCGCTCTTCAACGGAACCAACTACTCGAGTTGGAAAATCAGGATGATGGTCTACTTGAAGAGTCATGACCTTTGGGACATAACAGAGTCATCTTTCGAGGAGCCTACTTCTCCCGCTGCCTTGAGAACTAAAGCGGAGAAGGACTTGATCGAAGTCAATGCTAGGGCTATGTGTGTTCTCCATTACGCCCTCACTCCGAATGAGTTCGATCGCATCTCCATATGCAAATCGGCCAATAGTATTTGGCATACATTGGAGATTTCTCATGAAGTTCTACTTCAACATAAGGAAGAGATTCAGTCAACCAAGCCCGAGAAGAAAAAGGGTGGTGCTCTGCATGGTGAGAAGGAGTCTTTCAAGTGGAAAAAGAAGTTCCAACAAGAAGCTCCAAGTGATGATGATGAAGTTCTTAGTGACGATGACTACATCGAGCTTGCCAAGCAATTCAAGAATTTCAAGGCATTCCTCAAGGACAATCAAGGTATATCTTCATCAAAGTTTGTCTCACAGTCTAACAAGTTGGTTTGTTTCAACTGCAGTGGAATAGGTCATGTGGCTACCGAATGCCCTTCCAAACCCAACATAGGTACCGGTAAGGGTAAAGGGAAGAAATATTGGAAAGCCAAGTCCGAGGTCAAGAACCAAAAGAATGGACTTTTCAGCACATTTGATGATTCCGATGGGGACACATCTAATGATGAAGAAGAGGATGACAAGGAGCACGATCAAAGGTGTTTCGTTGCCTTTAATGATTCTTCATCAACTTCATCTAATTCTAGCGATGAAGAGATAGAGACATGGCTCAACTCCAAAGAAGAAAGTTGCCTTATGGCTAATAGGGAAGAGTCTTCGTCAAGCTCAAGCGAGGAGGAAAGTGATGAAGAAGCCGAGGAGAAAAAGCCATCTTATGAGGAGCTTGAATACCGCCTAAATGTGGCGTCCAATTTGGCAAGTAAGTGCATCGACTCATATGAGAAAATGAAAACTAAACTTGATAATGCTATGAGTAGGATGCATGATTTAGAATCTTCTAGTGTTATTCATGATGAAAGGCATGTTTATGACACGTGTGAGAGAGACACACTTCTCTCTCAAGTTAAGGAATTGAGCCTTTCTAATGAAAATCTCATTGCTCAAAACCTTAGCTTATATGCTCACATTCAACAACTTACGTTGAAATGTGAAGAGGAATCCCGGAAGCTCATAAGCTTTGTGTATTCTAGGGATTCGCTCCATGATTTGTTGGAAAAACAACATCCGGAAAATCATAGAGGAGATTTGGGTTATATTCAAAATGTGGTTCCCAACCCCACCTCTAATTCCTCTTATGGTGCAAATACAAGAGATATCGCTAAAGCACCTAAGAAGAATCACCATGCTTTCTTGTACAACAATAACACCAACAAGAAGCATGTAGATCACAAGGTGATGAGGAAGAATGAAGAATCTTCATTTTTTGCTAAGAAGCAAAATCCTCATTCTTTGCATGCTAAGAAATTTGTTTCTACACCTAAGCATGCCACATCCTTCCCTCTTGCAAAGGCAAAACCATTGCCTAGGAATTCCTTGAGATTATGGATTCCCACTAAGGTTAGTGTGCAAGAGAGAGATAGTTACATCAACTCTCTCGTTAGGGATGTGATCACCTCGTGTGATTACGTTAGGAAATCAAACTCTTCTTGAGTTTGGTTACCTAATGTTTAAGTTCCTCACACATATGCATATTGCATGGGTATTGTGCTTCTATGTTTATTTTTAAGCATACCCATTGTTTGTTTGTGTTTCATGATTTTGAAAATATTTTCAAATTTATTTCTTTTCATGAAAAGGGTGACTTTGGGGTT
This sequence comes from Scilla litardierei, assembly GCA_030789695.1. Classification (NCBI taxonomy): domain Eukaryota; kingdom Viridiplantae; phylum Streptophyta; class Magnoliopsida; order Asparagales; family Asparagaceae; genus Scilla; species Scilla litardierei. Next base: position 17,258,470 of record CM061142.1, on the reverse strand, counting down.
TATTGACATGCATGCATTTTTGATCCATGTGTATGTCAATGGGGGAGTTAATATATTATATGTTTAAATTATTTTAAAGACAAATTTTAACTCTCATTTCGGAGGTTATTTGAGATCATTATTTACATTTGGTTATTTTGGGTCTTAAACCAAACCTCTTGTTTATTGCCAACTTGTTTCATGTCTCATTTTTTTGGCAATATCCTTGTGTATCATTGAACCTTGATTTCTCCATATCTATTGCTTTGATACACTTTTTAGGCCCATGGCTCTATTATTTAATTGGTATTAGATCCTAGAAGTCAAAAGTTGACCATTTCTATGATCTAGGGGGAGCATGGGATAGTGAATTGATACCTACTAAAATTTTAAATTTGGTATCATACATATCTTTCTTTTCTTACATATTGTCACATCTTGGTGAAGATGACAAAAGGGGATATTTTTGGTGTCCACCTTTTTGACGATGTCAAGGGAGAGATATATATACATTATGTGATCATAGCTATAGTGGGAGAGATATATACATATGCATATGGGAAGAGATATCTCTATAGGGAGAGATATATGGGATTAGATAAACCATTCATGTTTGCATGCCTTTATTCTTTGCAATTGGTTTATGTAATCCATACCTATTATATGTCACCATGTTTTTATTGGTATTATGAGTATTTACCTTTGTGTAGCTCATTATATAATTGGTGCATATAAGTAGGGGGGAGATCATTAGCATTGTGCTTTAATTCTTTATGATTTACATAATGTGTGTCATCATCAAAAAGGGGGGAGATTGTTGAGTATTGGTGTTTCATGCCAATCTTATTTTGATGATGATCACAACATTATGTTGTTACTAATGAATCTCATGTTTTAGTCTCTCAGTTTATTTCAAGGATATCTTTCTTGGAGACTAATCACTTGGTGTAAGGATGGACATCATGTGAAGAAGGGCCAAAGTTTGGACTCAAGGAGTGCCAAAGCTTGGAGATGATGGAGCACAATCAAGGCATCAAGATTGAAGACTTAGACTGTTAAGAAAGCATTGTAATCCATGTAATTTACTATATTGCTTTCTCTCTTTTGATTCTAGGGTTAACGTAATGCCTTGCTAGATGGTTTGCTCATTCATGCACATGCATTTAACCATCTTCGTGAACCTTAGGATTATCATATAATCCAACCCAATAGGTTCACTCTTTCCAAAGACTCACTTGGAGTCTCTGGCTTTCCGTCAGTCGCCTGATGAGGGAAACACAGCCGACTGGGTGATTTCCAGTCGCCTGTAGACCCTTCTAAAGTCGCCTGATATGCACAGCTCAAGTCAACATTTCAATTGACTCAAACTTGAGCTTTACGCACAGTCGCCTGAATATCAGTTTACAGTCGCCTGTATTTTTTACAGTCACCTGAAAATTGGCCAACAGTCGCATGTCTAGCGTAAGTGCAATCACTGCATCTCTCTGTCTTCTCTCCATACTTTAAAGTAGTCGACTGATGAAGAATGTACGGTCGCCTGACTATTTGACAGATGACTGTAGTATTAACATCAGTTGACTGTGCGATGAATTGGAGAAAGAGTGCAGCTCTCTGTTTCGATCCATCCCCTGCAGCAGTCGTCTGCTGAAGGATTAACAGTCGCCTGTCCTGTTTGTCAGTCGACTGTATTGACTTCGTCAGTCGACTGTCCTGGCTCAGATTATAGCCGTTGGATATTTTCTAGCCGTTGATCAGTCGACTGTCTTTTGATCATCAGTCGACTGTTCCTATCGTTTTCACCCAGTTTCTAGCCGTTGCAGATTTGAATATTTGGCTGTTTCTTTGGGTTTTTGGGCTTGATATAGGATTCCTATATATATGAGTTGTTGAATATTGGACTCCCCAGATTTGGTTTTGGATGATGAGCAAACATAAATAATTCATGAACTAACAATTTGTGAGCGCAGTATTGGAGATCGTCGCCAAATTCACGAGAACAATCAAAGCGACATCTCAAGACTTCTCAAAGCTCGTATTCATTGCCTAAAGCTTCGTTGAAGCTCTTGGACCGTTTTGGAAGTCATGAAGAATTGATCGAAGCTCTCGAAGACCGTTCATTAAGGTTTTATTTATAGTCTTTTAGATTCGATCTATAGAATGTTAAGCCTTGAGTATATCTTACGATTCTATCTTCATAACGCTCATATCGTAGCTCTAGGATCTTAGTACAAGTCCACTCTAACTTCCTCGAAGCATCGTGCTTCGATTCAGACTTGTTTGTGCATGTTAGTTGGTACAAGAAGAAGTACTGACCGACTAGATGGTGATCTAGTCGATCAGAAAAGCTTCTTGGACCGACTAGTGTGAGTTAATCTTTTCTTGTTCAGTACTGTTAACAGTTAGTCGGTCTACGTTGACTCACCGACCGACTAGTTTGTGAACTAGTCGGTCAGTGATGCTTCTTTGACCGACTAGTTGTGATTTACTGTACATACCAAATTTCTCCTAAGCTACTGTTTATCGTTAGTCGGTCTAAGAACGTTTGGTGACCGACTAGTTGATAATCTAGTCGGTCAACTTTTGTTCTTGGACCGACTAAGTCATTTTGTATTCAGCCTATTTGTTTTTGCCTCTTAGTCGGTCTACGTTCACTGACTGACCGACTAGTTGTGAAACTAGTCGGTCAGAAAGTCTTCTTGGACCGACTAGATTTCTAGGTCTGAGTTTCTATCTCTTCTCAGTTCTTCACTTAGTCGGTCCATGTTGTTTGACTGACCGACTAGTTGATGAACTAGTCGGTCAGTGGTTGTTCTTTGACCGACTAGTTGCCTCAGATTTTATCCGTTGGGACTTGACCTAACTTGTTTTTATGGGACCCTATAAATACGAACCTAGGTCATTTCTCTCTAGGTTAGAGCTGCCATTAAGAGATTCATTGAGATTGAAAGAGATAGCCATTCTCACTCATTTCCAAAGCTCTCTTCCTCACAAGAAATCCATTCTCTCACTTTCTAGATCTAGAATCCGTCTTGAGAGAAGTTTGTTCTTGGTGAGCCCTTCAAGCTCTAGCTTGATTCAAGTCTCCAAATCACTCCTAGGCACCCTTTGCTGATCATTTCTTTGGTGCTAGGTCTTGGTGACTTCATCTTCCTCAAATCCCTCCTTGCACCTATTTGGTAAGAAAACTCAAGGTATAGGATTTTGTGGTAAGATTGTTTATTTCATTATAAACTTGTTTATATTGCTTGTTGATTCTCTCGGTTGTGAGAAAAGGTTGTGATCCCGGGTTGTGGGATTCACTATTTCCATTGCATGTATGATTTGATCTTGTGAAGGTTTTTCACAAGATATCATAGTGGAAATCTTGGGTTAGGGTTTCTAACCTAAGTATCCGGAGGGGATCCGGGTGGTTGGGACGTAGGATCACCGGGAACAAGTCGGTGAGACTTGGGTGGATCCGAACCCAGTAACATCTTTTGTTAGCATTGTTAATTTTTTTGTTGTCATTCAATTTAAGCTTCCGCAAATTGATTTGGTAGTTGTTTGCACTATAATTAGGAATTATACTCATTGTTATTTTTAAAGTACTATTCACCCCCCCCCCCCCCTCCCTCTAGTACTTGTGCAGTAGCTTGTAGGGCATTACATTCGGTATCAGAGCCAGATACTTAGCTATGTCTGCCAACGAAAACAAGACCGTGCGTCCACCTTCCGACTATGGCACCTTCAAGAACCGTGAAGGAGCGTCTTCGGTGATGGAAGGACATTCCTCTACGAGGCCTCCATTCTTCAACGGTACCAACTACGGGTACTGGAAATGCCGGATGGAAACCTTCCTCCGGAGTGCATCTCTATGTAGGACCACAATGAAGGAATACATCGAGCCCGAAGAAGAAGACTTTGAGAAATGGACTACCGCGGAGGTCGCCGCGGAGGTAAGCAATGCCAAGGCAATGAACGCCTTGCAATACGCATTGGAGCCCGAGGACTTCAATAAGATATGCACATGTAAAAGTGCATATCAAATTTAGAACTCCCTCCTCATTTTACATGAAGGCACGAGTAGGGTAAGAGACTCTAAACTCGTAGTTGTAAACAAAGATTACGAAATGTTTCAAATGCAATAGGGCGAGAAGATGAAGGAATATTACGCTCGCTTCGTTGACATAATAAACGAGTTAGAGGCCCTTGGCAAATCATACACCCAAAAGGAGAAGTGCTCGAAACTTATCGAAGGACTTCCTTCTTCTTGGGAGAAACATACCTTCGCCATCGAGGAAGGTAATGACATGAATAAGTATACCGTAGTTCAATTGATGGGTACTTTGATGTCATACGAGGTACGCAAAGATAGCAAGGTGAAGTTACAAGAAAAGATGAAGTCATATTTGAACCAAGACGTGCCTAAGAAAAAGGCAATTGCATTCAAGGCGGCTTCATCCACCTCTACCGATGATGAGGACTCGGAAGAAGAAATGGACATGGAATCCATTGCACTCATGGCAAAGAAGTTCAATCGCTTCTTCTGAAAGGGTAACTTCAAACAAAAATCTAAATTTACTTCTACTAACGCCTCTCCACCTTTGTGCTTTAAATGCAATAAGCCAGGACACATCAAAGCGGATTGTCCTCAAAACAAGCAAAAGGAGAAGTGGAAGGCGCCGAAGTTCGACAAGTCCAAGAAGTACAAAAAGGGGTACAAAAAGGGACTTGTCGGAGCAACATTCACCGACTCCGAGGATTCCTCAAGCGGAGAGTCGGACGATGAGAAAGTGGAGCAAGCCCACATGTGCTTCATGGCAAGAGAGGAGCATGATCAAGGATCTTCCTCCTCCGATGATAGCGACGATGAAGGCGATGAGGTAACTATGGATGATCTTAGGGATGCTAACTCTCATTTATGGTCTAAATACACTAAATTAGTAAATAGATATACTAAAGTAAAAGATGACCTAGCTAGCATTCAAACCTCGCCTAAGACTATCATCACCAACAACGACACCGTTGTTGAAGAGTTAAGAAATGAGATTGTTAATCTCAAATCTAAACTTGAACATGTTAGCATTGAGGATCCGGAAGAACATAAGATAGAGGATTTAACTTCTCAAAACTCAACTTTGAGTATTGAGAATGAAAGTCTTAAATCTCGTGTTTATGTGCTCACATCGCAAGTATCCACTTTAGATACTTCTTTTCGTTCTCTCACCGAGAAATATGAGAACACATTAGGCCGAATCAATGAATTCAATAAGGGTAAGGGCCATTTGGATAATATCCTAAGTGTCTTACTCCCGGCCTGTCACGCCCCGCTTCCCAAAAACGTGGAGGCGAAGCGTGAGAAGGTCCGCTCAGACTTGAAGCTACAAAGCCGCAAGTCCGATAAGCGTCAATCACTTTAAACTGCAGGTCCTTGCAACGCGAAACGAAACAAATATAATAATAACGAAAGAGACAAAAAGAACATCTCAAAATATCCATAATAATAAATCTCAACATCGCAGGAAAGCCACCAGGCTAAAATAAAAGAGTCTAAAAGAGGCCCAGCATGGCCAACAAAAGTACAAAGTACGAAAACAAGGAAAAGGTGCAAGCACCGACAACTAACAGCAACCTAAAGCAAAAGCAAGTAAAATCAGTCTCTAAGACTGGTCTCCGGTGTCCTCGAACTCCTCAATGAACGTAGGCTCGGGCTCAGCGTCAGCAAACACCTCGTCCTCAGCAACTGTCTCTAGCTCAGGGTCTAACATGTGACACCCAAAAGAGCAAGGGGCACATGTCAGCAAGTCTAAAAAACTTGTGCAAGTGAAACTGAAAGTACAAGTAAAACAACCTAGCAGTTCTAGCATGATGCAATGACATGGCAGTTTAAGTAATGAGTGCAACAGGTAAAGTAAAGTAAAGTAAGGTACGAGCATGGCATGACATTCACAAGACAAGTACAAGACAAGGAAAGTAAGCACCTCGTGCACAGAGATTCCGTCTTTTGGCTAGAGTGGCTGCGCGGGCCAACTCCTAAGCTCAAGTAACCGTTTATCCCTACCCCTCCACGTGTATCGGGCATTGGTTTCTAGCCAACACATGAGGCCCGCTTCTGGACCACGAGCCAGGAAGTGTTTAAACAAGTATGGCGTAGGGGTGCACCTAGCCGGACAAGTAGTACGAGGACAAGTATTGTAGCGTGTGCTACGAATGCAACATTCAATGCATGGATGACATGGCATGGCAAGTAGTAAAGCGTACAAGTAAGAAAAGTAAACGTGACAGTTTAGCATGCATGAATGACAAGTTTAAGGGTTGGATCTAGCTTCGTTGTCAAGCTAGATCATTTAGGTGACGGATCTAGTTTCGTTGTCAAACTAGATCAAGTAGGCGTCTAGCCAGCTATCATTTCACTGACTAGTCTCTTTTACGCTAAAGGCAAGGAAGTGGCCTAAAAACATGGCCCTACACAAGAGTTGGCAAGTTTCACTTGCCTGCAACTATCACGTCAAGAAAACACCGTCCAACGAGTCCAAAGTCACGATTCCTACGTGCACAAGTCCACCGGCCTACATCCGTTTTATTAATCTTGATTAGTGGTTGCTAAAACATTTAAAAATACTTTAAAATACTGATTTTTAGTCTTGATTAGCATGCAATTGGGTTGGGGGTCCTAGGGGTGCAAAACGTTACCTCAACACGACGCGAAAGCTACACCGGCGTCGGGTAGCGACGCCGGGGGTTGGAATAAAAGATCGCGCTCCAAGTCCAGATTCCAATTAGATTCCTCGCTGGAAATTTCAGAGCAATCAACCCGGGCGACGATTCCAGATTCCGAAGCTAGTACGTGCGACGACGGGCTACGACGTGCGACGACGTCGTACACGACGAATCCTTGAAGAGCAAGCACCAAGGTGGGGCCCACAGTACTCCTAGGGGCCTTTGGGGGACCCACAATAACTCTGGAGAACTTGGGGGGCCCACGGAGGCAAGTGGTGCGACGGATGCGGGGTTGCGACGAGTGACTCTCGGTCGTACACAGCCGATGCGGGGAGATCCGTCGGTCGTGCGCTGAGAATGCGGGGCTGCGATGTTTTGGGGCGTGCAGCGGCTACGGGGTGGCTGGGTGCGAGAGCTTCCGCCGGTCAGGTCGAGGGAACGGGTCGGTCGTGCGGGGTGCGGAGCGGGGCGACAAGCGGGGTCGATGCGGGCGCTGTGCGGAGCTTGGGGCCTCGGTCTGACCGAGAGCCTCTCTCGGTCAGAGCGGGGGAACGGGGGCGGCGGCTGCTGCAGCGTGCGGAGCGGGGCGGAGCGGGGTTGGGCTTCGGTCTGAGCGGGGGAACGGGGCCGTTTCCTTCGGTCGTGCGGTGGCTGAACGTCGCAACGTTGCGACGAATCGTCGCAACGTCCAATTTCAAGTTTGGAAGAGGCTAGGGCTAATTTCTTGCGAAAATAGGTCTTTCTAGGGGTTGCTTATATAGTATAGATGGGTTGACTTGGTCTAGGGCTAAATCTAATAGGATTAGGAGTTTAAAAAGATTTAAAATTTGAAATTCAATTACTCCAACTCATCCAAGGGTTTGACCTGGTCCAAATGAGCTGGAAATTGGCTCAAAAATTCTTTAAAACGTTTAAAACTCAAATAAATTTTATTTGGCCGAAAATAATTTATAAATTAATTATTAAAAATAATATAAAACTTGTAAAAATTATAAAAGTGGTCAAATAAACTCCAAAAATTATAAACTAAATATCGGGGTGATCGTGATGACGAATGTGAGCTAACTAAGAAGACGGATCTCAAATTCGACGTCGGACGACGAAACTAAAAATAGAAACGTCTCCCGTCAAAAGTGAAAATCGTCACGTCTCATCGAGTAAGTTTAAATTGTGGAAAAACGACTCGAGAAGTGTCGTTCCAAGATAGTGCCACTATTTAATACTCTCAGAGACGTTCGCAACGGCATATCACACAAAAGTATTCAAAATCAAACAAAGCCTAAAATAAACACGTGCACGGCCAAAAGCACGTGCACGAACGAAGTACAACAAAAACGTACCGTTACATCATCCCCACCTTAGAAATGATTCCGTCCTCGGAATCAACATCAAGCACTGCTCGGAAAAAGGTGCGGGAAGCGCTCTCTCATCTCATCTTCACGCTCCCAGGTAGACTCACCGAGGGAACTGTGACGCCACTGCACACGAACCAAGTCGACGGTCTTATTCCTCAGTTGCTTCTGCCGACGATCCAGAATCTCAACGGGCTGCTGATCATAAGACAGATCCGGCCGAACCGTAATCTCCGAGAAATCCACAGCGTGGGATGGATCACTAACGTATCGTCGTAACTAAGATACGTGAAATACGTCGTGAACTCCCACAAGCGACGGTGGCAACGCCAAGCGATAAGCCACAGCTCCAACTCTCTCCAGAACATCGATCGGTCCAATGAACCTCGGACTCAGCTTGCCTCTCTTCCCGAATCGAATAACTCCGCGGTTCGGAGAAATCTTCAGGAAGACATGATCGCCAGGCTGAAACTCCAAAGGCCTCCGTTTAGCATCCGCCCACTGCTTGAAACGGGCCTGCGCAATCCTCAGCTTCTCTCGAATATTTCTCACAACATCCACGGCCTCCACGATCATCTCCGGTCCTAACAGCTCCCGATCTCCAACGTCATCCCAGCTCAGTGGCGATCGACATTTCTTTCCATATAGCGCGGCGAAAGGCGCCATTCCAATACTCGCCTGGTAGCTGTTATTATAGGCAAACTCAACGTGATGGAGATGATCCTCCTAAGATCCCTTAAAGTCCAATATGCAAGCTCGCAACATATCCTCCAAGATCTGAATCGTCCTCTCGGACTGGCCATCCGTCTGCGGGTGGTACGCCGTGCTGAAACTCAGACTCGTACCCAAGCTCTTCTGCAGACTCTGCCAAAACTGAGATGTGAATCTCGTGTCTCTGTCTGACACGATACTCACGGGGACTCCGTGAAGTCGTACGATCTCATGCACGATTCACGTTACATCACTATCTAAACTAGTAAAAGGAAATAGAAACGGAGAGTAAACGAATTTACCTCCATGTATCTCCTCGCTAGCGTCTCGGTAGACTGTCCTACTCGGAAGGGAATAAAGTGCGCGGATTTGGTCAATCGGTCTACGATCACCCAAATCGCGTCGTTCTGCTTCGGACTCCGATGTAGTCCAGTCACAAAATCCATAGTGATGTGCTGCCACTTCCACTCCGGAATCGGAAGCGGTTGTAGCAACCCTGCCGTACGCTGATGCTCCGCCTTTACTTGTTGGCAAACCAAACACTTGGCTACACTCCGAGCCACACTCCTCTTCATACCATGCCACCAAAAGTTCAGACGAAGATCCTTATACATCTTGGTCCCACCAGGATGCACAAAATACGGCGAACTGTGTGCCTCGACCAATAATTCCTCTCTGATATCTCCAGCTGGCACACACAACCTGGCTCCAAATATCAACGAACCATCCTCGTGAATCAAGAAGTCAGTCCGCAGACCGGCTTCCACCTGCTCCTGAATCTTCACCAGCTTAGCATCTCCAGCCTGCCCAGCCTTGATCCTATCCACGATCGACGATTGTATCTGCATACTCATCATCGAAGAGGTCTCTCCAGGAAGAATGATCTCGATACCAGACTCGCAAAAATCCTGCTGCAATCTCCACTGCGAGGTCAACATCATCACCGCTGGAAGTCTGCTCAGCGCATCCGGAACTACGTTCACCTTGCCAGGGTGATACTGCAAGTCAATCTCGTAGTCTGCCATGAGCTCCAACCATCGACGCTGTCGCATGTTGAGCTCCTTCTGAGTAAAGATATACTTCAAGCTTTTGTGATCGGTGAAGATCTTCACTTTCTCACTCAGCAGGAAATGCCTCCAAATCTTCAGCGCAAACACGACGGCAGCCAACTCCAAATCATGTGTCGGGTAATTCTTCCCGTGAGCCTTAAGCTGACGAGAAGCATACGCAACCACATGCCCATGCTGATGCAACACACATCCAAGACCCTTTCCAGAAGCATCGCAAAAGATCTCGAATCCTCCACTCCGGTCAGGCACAGCAAGTACAGGGGCAGTCGTCAATCTCTCCTTCAGGATACCAAAAGCCTTCTCGCAATCTGCAAACCAAACATAAGGCACATCCTTTCACGTCAGTCTGGTCATCGGCTCAGCAATCCGAGAAAAGTCCTTAATGAAACGTCGGTAATAGCCTGCAAGTCCAAGGAAACTCCGAATCTCTGACGCCGACTGCGGAACCGGCCACTCTCTGATAGCCACAATCTTCTCGGGATCCACAGAAATTCCATCACCAGACACCACATGCCCGAGAAAGGCAACTCTATCCAGCCAGAACTCGCACTTGGAATACTTAGCATACAAACGATGCTTCCTCAAAATTTCCAACACTGTCCTCAAGTGCGAGGCATGCTCTTCCTCCGACTTTGAGTAGATCAGAATATCGTCGATGAAGATGACGACGAACTTGTCTAAAAAGTCGTAGAAGACCAAATTCATCAGGTTCATAAAGACTGCGGGTGCATTGGTTACACCGAAGGGCATAACCACGAACTCGTAGTGACCATACTTCGTCCTGAAGGCTGTCTTCGGGATGTAGTCCTTCTTCACCTTAAGCTGATGGTAGCCACTTCTCAAATCCAATTTAGAGAACACCCTCGATCCTCCGAGCTGATCAAAGATGTCATCTATCCGTGGCAAGGGATATTTATTCTTGATAGTCACAGCATTCAGCTCCCGGTAATCCACGCACATGCGACGCGAGCCATCCTTCTTCTTCACCAGCAACACCGGTGCTCCCCACGGAGACACACTAGGATTGATGTATCCTTTCTGCAAAAGCTCGTCCAGCTGCCTACGCAACTCCTCCAACTCTGCTGGAGCCATCCGATACGGCGCCTTCGAAATAGGCTGCGCTCCCGGCATAAGATCGATCGAAAACTCGAGAGCTCGATTGGGAGGCAATCCAGACATCTCCTCAGGGAAGACGTCGTCGAATTCCCGTACCACAGCTGGTCTATCCTGCTCCATCTGCATAGCAACAAGCTCCACCGGCTTGGCCCGAAATCGGACAGGGCCAAGCGAACTGCTACCTCGACTGAACTCAAATACCGGATGTCCGGGGATCTCGAACACCACCTTCTTCCTCCGACAATCGATCGTAGCATAGAAACTCGCAAGCCAATCCATCCCGAGCACGGCATCGTAGTTGATGATGTCGTGGACAATAAAGTCAGCGTAAAGCTCATGTCCACAGACCACCAAAGGGCAAGAAGTGCACCCACGATGCACCGAGATCACGCCATTTCCCTTGACGATGTTCCAACTCTTGGGAAGAGGGGAAGTCGTCAAGGAATGCTTCTCGACGAAGCTCCGAGAGATAATGCACATTGATGCACCTGAGTCAAAGAGGACTCGTGCGGGAAATGTGCACACCAAAATCACACCTAACAAATAATCTAACAATCAAGCCCTAATCTAACAAACAATCATATGCAATCAATTCAAACATAAACTAAAATCAAAACTATCTAAGGAAGGAAACAACTAGTTTGAGAATTACCTGCGATAACCTCATCCGTAGCCTCATTCTCCACTGCCGTCATCAGGTAAGCCTGCCTCCTCGGCTGCACAGCCTGCTGAAAAGCCTTCTTCTGCGGAGGAAGAGGCGCTCCACGACCTGCAGGTACAAGTGCTCTCTGCTGCAATGGCTGTGCGGCAACGGGATCCTTCCAAGGTAGCTTAGATCTCGGGCAATCCTTCATAGCATGGGTAGGGTCTCCACAAATCAGGCACTGTCCCAACATCTTCCTACACTGATCTTTGATATGCCCGGTCTTGCCACAGAAGTAGCAAGTCTTCTCAGGAGGCACACCCGGCTTCTTGAACTGCACCGTCTGATTAGGCCTAGTCCCAGGCCTAACCACTCCTCTGACCTGCTCCATAGGCCTCTTCCCAGCTCCAGAAATCTGTCCTCTCTTCAGCTTCGCAATCTTCTCCTGTCTCCGAGCAGCTACCAGCAACTTCTGATAAGACTCCATGTCCGACGTAGACACCAGACTCTGCAAGTCTAGAGAAAGACCCTGCAGAAACTTCTGAGCCTTCTCCTCAGCATCCTCTACCATCTTCGACGCGAAGCGACTCAATCTAGTAAACTCCTGGTGGTACTGGTCCACCGTCAGACTCCCCTGCTTCAGCTCAATGAAGCGCTGCAACATCTCCCTCCTAGCGGCCTTCGGAAAGTACTCCTCATCGAATCTAGACTTGAAAGTAGCCCAAGGTATAGGGCTCACCAACAACTCCTCCTCTGCATCCCACCAATTTCGGGCATTATCCTTCAGCTGCCTCTTTGCCAGATCAACTCATCCAGCCGGGTTGACCTTCGACATCTTCAGATTATCCTCGGTATTTCTGATCCACTCCTCTGCAGCCATCGGTCCTTCAGATCCATCGAAGTACGTCGGGCCCAGCTCCCGAAACTGCTTCGCTCCTGGCTCATGGCGAGGAGCACTCTGAGTGTTCTGGAGCATGCCCTGCTGTACCTGCATCATCTGATGCATCATCCTCATGATCTCAGCATTGGTGGGCTCTCTATCCGGCTCCTCAGCACGATTGGGCCCACTGCCGAATCGGGTCTGTCGTCGTCCAGCCATCTAATGACATAGAAAACGAACAAACAAACTAGACTCATAGCTTAATTACTTGGATGTTGCATTTTATTTAATGGATATTCCGTTTATTATCGTTGTTCCGTTAGTTCGCAATCGCAAGAAGAGGACCTGCATGGGCCACCAACAAAACCTGTCACGCCCCGCTTCCCAAAAACGTGGAGGCGAAGCGTGAGAAGGTCCGCTCAGACTTGAAGCTACAAAGCCGCAAGTCCGATAAGCGTCAATCACTTTAAACTGCAGGTCCTTGCAACGCGAAACGAAACAAAGATAATAATAACGAAAGAGACAAAAAGAACATCTCAAAATATCCATAATAATAAATCTCAACATCGCAGGAAAGCCACCAGGCTAAAATAAAAGAGTCTAAAAGAGGCCCAGCATGGCCAACAAAAGTACAAAGTACGAAAACAAGGAAAAGGTGCAAGCACCGACAACTAACAGCAACCTAAAGCAAAAGCAAGTAAAATCAGTCTCTAAGACTGGTCTCCGGTGTCCTCGAACTCCTCAACGAACGTAGGCTCGGGCTCAGCGTCAGCAAACACCTCGTCCTCAGCAACTGTCTCTAGCTCAGGGTCTAACATGTGACACCCAAAAGAGCAAGGGGCACATGTCAGCAAGTCTAAAAAACTTGTGCAAGTGAAACTGAAAGTACAAGTAAAACAACCTAGCAGTTCTAGCATGATGCAATGACATGGCAGTTTAAGTAATGAGTGCAACAGGTAAAGTAAAGTAAAGTAAGGTACGAGCATGGCATGACATTTACAAGACAAGTACAAGACAAGGAAAGTAAGCACCTCGTGCACAGAGATTCCGTCTTTTGGCTAGAGTGGCTGCGCGGGCCAACTCCTAAGCTCAAGTAACCGTTTATCCCTACCCCTCCACGTGTATCGGGCATTGGTTTCTAGCCAACACATGAGGCCCGCTTCTGGACCACGAGCCAGGAAGTGTTTAAACAAGTATGGCGTAGGGGTGCACCTAGCCGGACAAGTAGTACGAGGACAAGTATTGTAGCGTGTGCTACGAATGCAACATTCAATGCATGGATGACATGGCATAGCAAGTAGTAAAGCGTACAAGTAAGAAAAGTAAACGTGACAGTTTAGCATGCATGAATGACAAGTTTAAGGGTTGGATCTAGCTTCGTTGTCAAGCTAGATCATTTAGGTGACGGATCTAGTTTCGTTGTCAAACTAGATCAAGTAGGCGTCTAGCCAGCTATCATTTCACTGACTATTCTCTTTTACGCTAAAGGCAAGGAAGTGGCCTAAAAACATGGCCCTACACAAGAGTTGGCAAGTTTCACTTGCCTGCAACTATCACGTCAAGAAAACACCGTCCAACGAGTCCAAAGTCACGATTCATACGTGCACAAGTCCACCGGCCTACATCCGTTTTATTAATCTTGATTAGTGGTTGCTAAAACATTTAAAAATACTTTAAAATACTGATTTTTAGTCTTGATTAGCATGCAATTGGGTTGGGGGTCCTAGGGGTGCAAAACGTTACCTCAACACGACGCGAAAGCTACACCGGCGTCGGGTAGCGACGCCGGGGGTTGGAATAAAAGATCGCGCTCCAAGTCCAGATTCCAATTAGAGTCCTCGCTGGAAATTTCAGAGCAATCAACCCGGGCGACGATTCCAGATTCCGAAGCTAGTACGTGCGACGACGGGCTACGACGTGCGACGACGTCGTACGCGACGAATCCTCGAAGAGCAAGCACCAAGGTGGGGCCCACAGTACTCCTAGGGGCCTTTGGGGGACCCACAATAACTCTGGAGAACTTGGGGGGCCCACGGAGGCAAGTGGTGCGACGGATGCGGGGTTGCGACGAGTGGCTCTCGGTCGTACACAGCCGATGCGGGGAGATCCGTCGGTCGTGCGCTGAGAATGCTGGGCTGCGACGTTTTGGGGCGTGCAGCGGCTGTGGGGTGGCTGGGTGCGAGAGCTTCCGTCGGTCAGGTCGAGGGAACGGGTCGGTCGTGCGGGGTGCGGAGCGGGGCGACAAGCGGGGTCGATGCGGGCGTTGTGCGGAGCTTAGGGCCTCGGTCTGACCGAGAGCCTCTCTCGGTCAGAGCGGGGGAACGGGGGCGGCGGTTGCTGTAGCGTGCGGAGCGGGGCGGAGCGGGGTTGGGCTTCGGTCTGAGCGGGGGAACGGGGCCGTTTCCTTCGGTCGTGCGGTGGCTGAACGTCGCAACGTTGCGACGAATCGTCGCAACGTCCAATTTCAAGTTTGGAAGAGGCTAGGGCTAATTTCTTACGAAAATAGGTCTTTCTAGGGGTTGCTTATATAGTATAGATGGGTTGACTTGGTCTAGGGCTAAATCTAATAGGATTAGGAGTTTAAAAAGATTTAAAATTTGAAATTCAATTACTCCAACTCATCCAAGGGTTTGACCTGGTCCAAATGAGCTGGAAATTGGCTCAAAAATTCTTTAAAACGTTTAAAACTCAAATAAATTTTATTTGGCCGAAAATAATTTATAAATTAATTATTAAAAATAATATAAAACTTGTAAAAATTATAAAAGTGGTCAAATAAACTCCAAAAATTATAAACTAAATATCGGGGTGATCGTGATGACGAATGTGAGCTAACTAAGAAGACGGATCTCAAATTCGACGTCGGACGACGAAACTAAAAATAGAAACGTCTCCCGTCAAAAGTGAAAATCGTCACGTCTCATCGAGTAAGTTTAAATTGTGGAAAAACGACTCGAGAAGTGTCGTTCCAAGATAGTGCCACTATTTAATACTCTCAGAGACGTTCGCAACGGCATATCACACAAAAGTATTCAAAATCAAACAAAGCCTAAAATAAACACGTGCACGGCCAAAAGCACGTGCACGAACGAAGTACAACAAAAACGTACCGTTACACGGCCAAACACCATGTTGGTTTGGGGTATACTTTGGGAAAGTCATCCAAGTCGGTCACTACTTTTGTTAGGCCAACTTTCGATGCCTCAACGAGTGGTAGCAAACACTCTATTGGTAGTTCTTCTACCAATGGTGCTTCCACCTCGTCCACACCCCCTTTCGGAAAGAAACCCACTATGGGTGGACCTCCAAAGAAGGGCCATGCTTATATGTACACAAATACCATGCCACGTAGGAACACACGTCCTACTCCACCGGCTCACACATATGATGATTTTATGCAACACATTCTCGGGCACGTGCACACCATGTGAGACACCCTCACGCACGTGTTCCCACACATGCATATGTTCACCCACCTCATCATATGAATAATTCTCGTCGTGCACCATTCCATCATGTTCCTTATGCCTATCCATGACATGCATCACGTAGAAACCAACAACGCATGCATGCACCCAATAGGATGATGGCTCCCAAGATTTTCACTATTTGGAGCCCAAAGGACACAAGCATGGATGAGAAACAAGTGTATATGAATGCTTATTTTTCGAATGTTGTGCATAGTAGAAATTATGTGGGGAAGTCTAAGTCCAATTGGACTTGGCTTCCAAAGGTCTAACCTTTGAGGACCCAATGACCTTGGGTACCATGATATGAAATTTTCTATCTTTAGGTACTCAAGGAAAAGAAAAAGAAAAGGAGCAACAAATTCAAATTTAGCTCCAAAGGGAATTGGATACTCGATAGCGGGTGTTCAAAACACATGACGGGTGACGCTCAGTTGCTCTCCGGAGTAGTTCCCATTGCAAATGGAAACCGCGTCGTATTTGGAGGCAACGAGAGCGGAACCATCGTCGGTGTTGGTAAAGTGGGTAACCCATCTAAACCCTTAATTAGTGATGTTTATCTAGTTAATGGTTTAAATCATAATCTTATTTCAATAAGCCACCTTTGTGACAAAGGTTACAAAGTTAGATTTGCGAAAGGATTATGTCATATTTCAAATGATAATAATAAGTTATTATTTTCCGGCACACGCCATAAAGATATTTATATTTTGGATCTTCCTAAGTCATATGAACAATGTCTCGTTGCCAACACAAGTGAACAACACTTATGGCATCGACGCTTTGGACATGTGAACTTTGGAACACTTTATAAGCTTTCAAAATTAAATTCCATTAAAGGTTTTCCGAAGCTCGTTTTTGAAAAGAAAAGTTTTTGTGATTCTTGTCAACGTGGCAAGCTTCCTAAATCTTCATTTAAACCTAAGAAAAGCATTTCTACTAAACGGCCACTAGAGCTATTACATCTAGATTTATTTGGGCCAACTAGAGTTGCTTTCTTAGGAAATGCAAGATATGGACTTGTCATCGTCGATGATTATTCTAGATTTACATGGGTATTTTTCTTATGCAATAAAAATGAAGCTTTTGAAAACTTCACAATATTTGTGAAGAAAGTACAAAATCTCATCGGAACCACCATTGTCACTATTCGTAGTGATCATGGGGGTGAATTTGAGAATGAGTCTTTCTCAAATTTTTGTGATGATCTTGGAATTACTCACACGTTTTCTTTCCCTCGCGCACCTCCTCAAAATGGTGTTGTTGAGAGGAAGAATAGAACGCTTGTGGAGTGTGCTCGCACTATGCTCAAAGATAGTCAACTTGGTTATCAATTTTGGGCGGAAGCGGTACACACCGCTTGCTATGTGTTTAATAGAATACTTTTGAGGCCCGGCACCAAACAAACTTGCTATGAATTGATGTTTGGTAGATTGCCTCAAGTAAAACATTTTCGTGTTTTCGGCGCAAAATGTTTCATTAAAACACATATGATAATTTGGACAAGTTTGATCCGAGATCGGATGAGGGGATATTTGTTGGGTATTCCTCACGTAGCAAAGCCTACCGGATATACAACAAAAGATCCTCTACGATCGAGGAATCACTTCATGTCTCTTTTAATGAGAATTTTATTACTTCTAGAATTTCAAATGATGATGATTCTATGAATGTTTTATGTGATTCGTTTGAAAATTCTAAGTCTATTGATTCAATTGATTCTATTGATACTAACCCGACTAATGAAGTTGTTGAGAATGTGCCTAGTGATCAAGGTATTCCCAAGCGGCTTCATACCGTTCACGATCATCCCCATGAGCAAGTCATTGGCAATATTCATGATAGTGTCAAGACGAGATCGCAAGTCCACCACTTCGCCAATTGTGCCGTTGCCTCATCGATAGAGCCAAAGAATATAGTTGAAGCGTGCAAAGATAGTGCTTGGATCCTTGCCATGGAGGAGGAACTCATTCAATTCGAGAGAAATGAGGTATGGGAGCTTGTTCCTTTGCCATCGAAGAACCACACCGTCATAGGGACAAAGTGGATCTTCAAGAACAAAACCGACGAAAACCAAGTCATCGTCCGGAACAAAGCTCGGTTAGTTGCTCAAGGCTATCGCCAAGAGGAAGGTATCGATTTCGAAGAATCCTTCGCTCCGGTAGCTAGATTAGAATCAATTAGACTATTATTGTCTTTTGCATGCCATAAAAATTTTAAGTTATTTCAAATGGATGTTAAAAGTGCATTTTTAAACGGAGATGTTGTTGAGGAAGTTTACGTTTCTCAACCTCCGGGCTTCATAAATGAAAAATTTCCAAATCATGTTTTTAAACTAAAGAAAGCTCTTTATGGTTTGAGACAAGCTCCTCGAGCTTGGTATGATCGCCTAAAGAATTTTCTTTTGGATTTGAATTTTAAAATGGGCGAAGCCGATTCTACACTTTTTGTTAAGCATGCGAATAATGATATTTTATTAGTTCAAATTTATGTTGATGATATCATTTTCGGTGCTACTAACTTCACTCTTTGCGAAGAGTTTTCTAATGTTATGAAGGAACAATTTGAGATGAGCCACATGGGCGAACTCAAATATTTCTTAGGTCTCCAAATTCGCCAATTGAACGATGCAATCTTCATCCACCAAACAAAGTACACGGTGGAGTTGCTAAAGCGATTTGGAATGGAGAATGCCTCCGGGAAAAAGACTCCTATGAGCACTACAACGCATCTTGATAAAGATACGGGCGGAAAAGATGTAGACATTCGTCTATATCGAGGTATGATAGGTAGTTTACTTTATCTTACCGCAAGTAGGCCCGATATTATGTTTGCCGTTTGTATTTGTGCTCGTTATCAGTCTCAACCTAAGGATTCTCACTTAGTAGCGGTTAAACGTATTTTTCGCTATCTAAGTTACACTTTAGATTTTGGATTACTTTATCCGAAATCTAGCACATATGAGTTAGTCTCATATAGTGACGCTGATTATGCGGGATGCAAATCCGACAGGAAGAGTACTAGTGGCACTTGCCATTTTCTAGGAAATTCCCTTGTCTCTTGGTTTTCCAAGAAGCAAAATTCGGTATCACTTTCAACCACCGAGGCGGAATACATTGCCGCCGGTGCCGCTTGTGCCCAGGTTCTTTGGATGAGACACACACTGAAGGATTTTGGTATTCATTGTGATACTAGCCCTATCATGGTGGATAACCAAAGTGCTATTTGTCTCTCAAAGAATCCGGTGCACCATTCCCGATCTAAACACATAGATGTCCGACACCATTTTTTAGATGATCATGTTGCTAAAAAGGACATCATATTAGTGTACGTTGAAACCCAAAAGCAAATCACCGATATTTTCACGAAACCCCTAAAGGAGGACTCCTTTGTGCGGTTGCGTCGAGAATTGGGGATTATGGGTGAATCCGAGATATAGGATTCATGTTTCATTCAATTATCTTGCATGCCATTATATTTCGCGATATTTCGTTCATGCTAGATTTATTGAATTTTTGGGGATTTTATGTGATATGTTTGAATTTTTGCTCGAATTCTAATTTGAATGTCGTGTTTAAGATTTCGATGTTTTATGGGGTAGTTTAGATGACTAATGAGAGGGTTAAGATGTTTCATCCAAGTGTTTTATGAAGAGAACTCATTTATCAACTTTTGGACTCTTCTAGTCGGTTTCAAGTCATCAGCCAACCAACTAGATGCTCATCTAGTCGGTCAGCTAGTGAACTCAGACCGACTAGTTCAAGCTTTAACTTTCTTTTGTCATTAACTTCTTTTAGTCGGTCACAGTTCTCTTACCGACCGACTAGATTGAAAACTAGTCAGTCGGTGATTATACTGCGACCGACTAACTCTTGCCCTAGAATTTTCGTTTTGTCTCTGTTTCGACTTAGTCGGTTTAAGCTCATTGACCGACCGACTAGATCGTAATCTAGTCGGTCAGTGCTTGAACTGTGACCGACTAAGTGCTCTAGGGCAATCGCGTCTTTTCGCATTCCCGACCGACTTATATCAAATCTATCCGATCGTTTTGCATTTTAGTCGGTCTATTTCTTATCTCCAGCTCGAAAACCCCTCTCTCCCTGCTCGAGACCCTTCGTCTTCCGTCGTTTTCCGGCCACTTTTCCGGCCATCTCCGCCGCCAGTCGCCGTCGAACACTCCCCTAGGTATCTCCCCCCTTCCTAGATCTTGTTTTTCATCCCTAAGGTCTGCTCTAGACTTTGTTTTCACCTCTAGGGTTCTATGGTTTCGAAATTTATCTTAGGGCTTTGTGCTTAGGTTGTTGTAGGTTCTAGGGTTTAAGCTTAGGGTGTTTGATCCTATCCCGTCGCTTGTTTGTACTCGTTGTGCCGTGATCATGGCAAGAACGAGACTCCCGATTACATCTTCTGGGGCATCCCCCATGACCGTAGATGCTCCTACCGCTTCGACCCCTCCTAAGCGTAGGGCCAAGACCACCCGTCCTCCCTCTTCGTCTTCAACACCGTTGAAGAGGAAGAGGACGTCCAAGCCTAAACCTACCGACCAATCTTCCAAGCCTAAACCTAAACCCAAAAAGTTCCGTGCACCCACTCCTCCCGGTGAGCGTTCAGATAGTGATTCCGAGGATGATTCCGATGAAGAATACACTCCTGAACATCCCGAGAAAGCTCCTTCTCCACCCCCTCCTCCACCTCCTCCTAAGCCACGTAAGGCTAAGGGTAAATGTCCAATGCCAGTCGGCGGTGTAGATATATCGTTGTGCCGCGACGACCCTCAGTGTCTAGCTGCGTACAACCGTATAGAGCACTGCCCACTGCTGTTGGAGCATTACGTTCAGTTTTCTGATTTTCTTGGCCTTGCGGATCATCTCTCCTATAGTGGCCTATTGGACTACCTTAGATATGACCCTAAGGCGAACCCCCGACCCTATCCTCGCCTGGTCAAGCTATTTTATGTCAATCGTGTCCGGGGCCAGTACGGTGAGTCTCACTCCATCGAGACTTCTGTTTTGGGGACTCCTATAGTCCTCACGGCAGAAATCTTGGGGGAGTTGATAGGTTGCTCGTCGTGTGGCCTCCTCCCTTCTGACATCTCTGTCGACGATATCTCCTCCCTCGATCAGCGGACCCGAGGCAAAATCTTCCAGGTTATCCCCCCTGCATTCATAGGAGTCCCTTCGAAATCATTCAAGCCGAATGCTTGGGTGATTAACCTTATCTTGAAATCATGCCTTCTTCCCAAGTATGGATCCTCTTCTCTTCCATCCCAGCCGTTTCTGAAATTGATTTACGCTCTGTTTATGGGTAGCGAGATTAATTGGGCTCGCATTATACTCGATAAGATGGATTCTTTCGAGTGTATTCGCAAGACCACTAAATCTGCGCATATCCCATATCCATGTCTTCTGACCTTGGTTTTTCGTCGATTCGGTGTGCCCTTGCCTCCTGATGATGAGCGTCCCCGTGGTCCTCCTCTGAACGCGACGGTCGTTAAGAAATCTCTTGCGGCACTCCGTCACGTGCAGCGGTCGACACCTTCTGCATCTCAGGCCACTCCTTCAGCTGCTTCAGTCCTCCTCCCTCCGCCTCTCTTGATGATGTCGTTCGGTTGCTTCGTCGGCACGAGTCGCGTTTGGCTCGTACCGAGGAGGTAGTTTGCCGCATGGCTCGTTTGATGGGCATTGAGCTTCCTCCTTCCGTTTCTGAGGATGAGGAGATGGACGATGAGGATATTGATGAGTTTGTCACCTCCTTGGCTCGTGGCGATGAGGCCACTGCTGCTGCTGCTGCTACCACATCTGCTCCTGACGCTGGCACCTCTTCCGGTGCTCCTGAGACTTCTGCACCAGTGGATCAGCCTTCTGCTGCTGCTGCTCCTGCTGACGACCTTGCTCCTGATTTACCTGCTGATGTTCCTGTTGAGACCCCAGCCGTTGAGCCTGTCGTCGATGTCTCCACTCCTGCCCCGACGATCCCTTCTGTTCACACGCCTCTCCTCCCTGCAGAGCCTGAGTCCACTCCCTCGACTGGACCCCCGGAGACTGCAGATCCTGCCACTTCCTCGTGATCTTCTGTTTCGAGGCCTCTCCTATGATCTTTGGATGATGCATCTTATTGAGAGTATTTTGGGTTAGGATGGAGTGTTGGGGTTGTTTTGATGTATTTTGGTTTTGTGGATGTCGGTGTTGTATTTTGATGTACTTTGGATGTTGATGATGGGTCGTTGTTGTATGATGTATTTTCTTTTTGATGTTGATATACATGGTATGTTGCATTTGATATGATGTAGTCGATATCTTTTTGGATGTACTCATGATGTTTTAATATATATATATATACATCGATGTTCTCTCTGTTTTACTTTGTCGTGCACATTTTATATTCATTCAATGCCTTTGACATGTGAATTCGTCGCTCGTCGCTTAAAAACTTGGTTAAATAGATTATATTTCTATGATTGTATAGAATTGTTTTCCATGCACAAATTTAACCAAGAATATTGAATATTGGAGAGTATGTTTCTTTATTCAATAAATGAATAAATATTTTGTATTTTTGTTGATTTTAATTATCGCTTTTTGATAATGGACAATTTGGCACGCCTTGATTTGATTTCATCACTTTTCCCTTGGTGTCAATTAGTTCCATCGTCAATATCTAAGACTCCCGATGTTGGATTTTCCATTTCCTACTTGTTGTCGTTGTATGCCCCCCATTTTTTGGGATAATGCCAAAGGGGGAGAGATAATGATAATAAATAGGACAAATGAAAATTTATCTCATTTTCCAAGAATCTAATTTGATGTGTTAGCTTCAGGGGGAGTTAAGATATATATAAGGATTTTCAAAATCCGATATTTCAAAAATCGATTCTCGTTATATATCTTACTCGTCTGATTGATGCAATTTATATATATTCATTTTGGAATTAACGTGTCATCAATGCAGGGGGAGTAAGTATTTTACATTTGAATCATTATTTTTTATTATTATTTATGTTGGTTTGTCATCACCAAAAAGGGGGAGAATGTTGAATATTGGACTCCCCGAATATTTGGTTTTGGATGATGAGCAAACATAAATAATTCATGAACTAACAATTTGTGAGCGCAGTATTGGAGATCGTCGCCAAATTCACGAGAACAATCAAAGCGACATCTCAAGACTTCTCAAAGCTCGTATTCATTGCCTAAAGCTTCGTTGAAGCTCTTGGACCGTTTTGGAAGTCATGAAGAATTGATCGAAGCTCTCGAAGATTGTTCATTAAGGTTTTATTTATAGTCTTTTAGATTCGATCTATAGAATGTTAAGCCTTGAGTATATCTTACGATTCTATCTTCATAACGCTCATATCGTAGCTCTAGGATCTTAGTACAAGTCCACTCTAACTTCCTCGAAGCATCGCGCTTCGATTCGGACTTGTTTGTGCATGTTAGTTGGTACAAGAAGAAGTACTGACCGACTAGATGGTGATCTAGTCGGTCAGAAAAGCTTATTGGACCGACTAGTGTGAGTTAATCTTTTCTTGTTCAGTACTGTTTACAGTTAGTCGGTCTACGTTGACTCACCGACCGACTAGTTTGTGAACTAGTCGGTCAGTGATGCTTCTTTGACCGACTAGTTGTGATTTACTGTACATACCAAATTTCTCCTAAGCTACTGTTTATCGTTAGTCGGTCTAAGAACGTTTGGTGACCGACTAGTTGATAATCTAGTCGGTCAACTTTTGTTCTTGGACCGACTAAGTCATTTTGTATTCAGCCTATTTATTTTTGCCTCTTAGTCGGTCTACGTTCACTGACTGACCGACTAGTTGTGAAACTAGTCGGTCAGAAAGTCTTCTTGGACCGACTAGATTTCTAGGTCTGAGTTTCTATCTCTTCTCAGTTCTTCACTTAGTCGGTCCATGTTGTTTGACTGACCGACTAGTTGATGAACTAGTCGGTCAGTGGTTGTTCTTTGACCGACTAGTTGCCTCAGATTTCTATCCGTTGGGACTTGACCTAACTTGTTTTTATGGGACCCTATAAATACGAACCTAGGTCATTTCTCTCTAGGTTAGAGCTGCCATTAAGAGATTCATTGAGATTGAAAGAGATAGCCATTCTCACTCATTTCCAAAGCTCTCTTCCTCACAAGAAATCCATTCTCTCACTTTCTAGATCTAGAATCCGTCTTGAGAGAAGTTTGTTCTTGGTGAGCCCTTCAAGCTCTAGCTTGATTCAAGTCTCCAAATCACTCCTAGGCACCCTTTGCTGGTCATTTCTTTGGTGCTAGGTCTTGGTGACTTCATCTTCCTCAAATCCCTCCTTGCACCTATTTGGTAAGAAAACTCAAGGTATAGGATTTTGTGGTAAGATTGTTTATTTCATTATAAACTTGTTTATATTGCTTGTTGATGCTCTCGGTTGTGAGAGAAGGTTGTGATCCCGGGTTGTGGGATTCACTATTTCCATTGCATGTATGATTTGATCTTGTGAAGGTTTTTCACAAGATATCATAGTGGAAATCTTGGGTTAGGGTTTCTAACCTAAGTATCCGGAGGGGATCCGGGTGGTTGGGACGTAGGATCACCGGGAACAAGTCGGTGAGACTTGGGTGGATCCGAACCCAGTAACATCTTTTGTTAGCATTGTTAATTTTGTTGTTGTCATTCAATTTAAGCTTCCGCAAATTGATTTGGTAGTTGTTTGCACTATAATTAGGAATTATACTCCTTCTTATTTTTAAAGTACTATTCACCCCCCCTCTAGTACTTGTGCAGTAGCTTGTAGGGCATTACATGAGTGTGCTGCCATCACTTGAGAACTCTTGACAACACTTGATAACTCTTGACTCTATAGAAAATCTCAAGAGATCTTTAAGCCACTCTCAAGCTCCCTCATTTCCCTCTATTGAGCATTCATCTTCCTTCATGCATTGAAGTCCAGCTCAAGGGAAATCATCCAAGTGCTCTCAAGCATATTCCAACACTTGGAGATCCTCTTCCATCCCTTGCATTCATTTATGAGTAAGCATCTCAAGGCATAGGTAAGAGTATTTTCTTTACATGGTGTAATTTGTCTTTCTATTTCTCTTTGTGGGATTAGGATACTCTCTTTGTGGGAGTTTCTCTCTTTGTGGGAGATTGTCTCTTTGTGGGACTAGGGAATTCTCTTTGTGGGAATTAACTCTCTTTGTGGGAGTTCTAGTGTCCTAGTGTAGGGCTAACCCTAATTCTCTAAGTGGGAGTTAGTGATTCTCTGTGTGGGAGTCTTCATCCTTGTGTAGGATTGGTTGGGTCCTTGTGTAGGGCATAAATCCTCTTTGTGGGGTATCTCCTTGTGAGATTTGTATTCACTTCTCTGTGTGGGAATATAGTGAATATTTGGTGTGGCTGGATGTACCCAAGTTTGGAGAACCAGAGTAAAACTTTGTGTTTGCTTTTGGATTGATTGTGCCATTTAATTCCTCTTGCATTTATAATTCCGCATTTGCAAGTTAAATTTTATTTGGACAATTTTATTGCCATTACACTATTCACCCCCCTCTAGTGTATGTTGTTAATATTGCAAGGGTTAGACGATCCCTACATTCTAAAGGCAGGGTTCAGAGCCACTTGATTAAGTCTTTTTAATTCGGGGCTTTCCCTATAAGTAAATGGCAATTCTCTACATATTACAAATATTGCCATCTCTTTTCTCATAATCTCACAGAGTATGAGAAATTAGATAAAGAGGAAGACGGGGTAGATAAGTTTAATGTTGTTTGTTAAGGTCGTTTTTAAGTGAGAGGCATAATGTCTCTTTAGGTGTGTTGTGCCATCAGAAGGTTTGCAAGTAAAATCAGATCTGCATATTTTGCAAACTGCCCGTGTGCCTCTGCCAGGGACAGTTTCAATTGTAAAGTGCTCCCAAACCGCAGATTTTGTTGATCTGGGTTGGGTTTGTTGTGTTACTTGTGTAGGTGGAATTGTAAGTGGAAATCAGCAGGAATAGGTTGTGCAGGTGTAGCAGCGTGTACAGAAGATGTTTGTGCAGAAATAGTATAAGCAGATTGTATAGGATTTGTGTACTCATACGATTCAGTTTGTTCATTTTGTGACATTTCCAAATTAAAGTTATCTCGCATCATATTAAAGTTATCTTTCTTCTCATTGTTAAGGTGGAATGTATAAGACCTACGGTTTGATGCTGACATTATTCTAAAAATATAGGAACCTCATTTGCTGGGTTGCGAGTGGTGTAGAGAATTTGATCGTAAGAGCACTGAGATGATGTTGAATGATAGAGGAGGAAGATGAGAGCGATATCGATTTGAGACTTGAATCTTGATCTTGCTTTAGACTTGAGACGAGAATATCAGATCCCCTTGCTTGAAATCAGGTTGAGAGTGGTTGATCTTGCTTTCTTGAACATATGAGAGAGTATGAGAGCGTTTGATATTTTGAGAATTATGATATAAACTGAGAGGGGTTGGCTGAAATTTATAAGGTTTTTTCGGTGTAAATGTCCAAAATACCCCTCTCCCGAATAGTCGTTTATGACCGTTGGGAGGGGTATTTTTGGTCAAATGACCAAAAAAGACCAAAAACCCCCTAAGAATTGCTGTCCAAGAAGAAAGTAAAAAAATAAATAAAAATAAAATAAAGGCCGGCAACGGTCATGAGACCGTTGCCTACGGCTGCAGGCTGCCTGCAGCGCGGGTGCGGGCCGGGCCGGGCCGGGCCGCACGGTCCGGGCAACGGACCGGTCCGGGCCCGAGTCCGGCCCGGCCCGGCCTGGCCCGGCGGGCCAGGGGGGCCGCCGGAAGCCCGGCCCGGCCCGGCGGGCCAGGGGGCCGCCGGAAGCCCGGCCCTGGCCGCGGGCCGGGCCGGGGTTCGGGCCCGGTCAACGCTCTCGGGCCCGGGCCCGGGCCGGCCCGTTGACTGGGCCGGATGGGCCGGGCCACGGACATTCGAGCTTTTTAGACACCTTGATCTAGGCTGTAGGCAGGCATAACAATGGCCTAACTTCAGCAGGCCATAATTGAAGTAACAGGTTACATATGGTAAAATTGCTTACAACCTCTGCGATACTCAAGTCAAAGTCTATGTGATGTAAGAGGAAATATCATTGACCGACGGTAGCATTGTGATGTTTTGTGCCGCACTACTTTGAGCTAAAACAAGTTTTATTAGGCATAAATCAAAGACACATAAACATAACAGACGATTATACATGAACGTGGAAGTGATCGATCTGCAAAGGAACAGTGAATGGAATCCAAACTTCGTAGTAAACTCTGTTTGATCTAATCGAGTGGATGGAATGTTAACAGTTGGGCAATTTGCATGGGTTGCTGTGCCCCTTTATAAGGTTGTTTGGGTCCCACGTTATGGTTGCAAACAGGAGTTTCAACCTCACAACCCCACCCCCCACCGCCCTCCACGATACTAGGCCTGAAACCCTAGAAAGCAAAAAAGGGGCCCTACTCAGATTCAAGAGTTGTTGCTGTCAGAAACATTGGACCAAGCCGTGAACCTCATATCATTCTGGACTCCGTACCAACACCATCACTCCCCCCAAAAAAAACCCTAGCCACCGCTCTCACCTCCATGTATATCCTTTGGATAATTTATAGGGCTTGTTGTCCTCACAAGTAAATATACAGTTAGGGTTTCCTTTCGGTGCCACGGCTGCAATTTTAGAAAGTTGGCACAAAAAGGGCAAGGATGAAGATCATGATAACTTAGAGGCAGGAGCACACAAAAAATGATGAGACTTGAGAGAGCGAGTACCCCCGTGCACCCTCTTTCACAACAAAAGGAAGACAAATGTTATTCCCACTAAAAAGGGTAAGCAAAACCAAAACAAAAAAAAAACCCTAGCTTTTTTGAGTTCAGTACATGCATCACATGAAGTCAACCTCGAACATGGCTTGACTCAGATGGGTTGGGCTGGCCTGGTGCTGGTCAGACCCGCCCCCAGTGGACTGATATGCTTCGCTTGAGCCGGACCCAAACTGCAGGCTCTGATGGTAGAAGCTTGTACTGCTGCTGCTGCTGTTGTTGGTGGCTGAGGCTGAAGGAGAGAAGTGATGCAGTTGGTAATTGTTGCTGTAGACCCCTCGCTGGTTGTTTCCTCCAAGCCCTCCAAGCGACAGAGCCGGCCCGTTTCTAAACATGACTGCTTTGCTCTGATCTCCTTGATAACTCCCTTCTAATCCCCCACAGCTGTTTGCAGTTTCCTCACTCGTAGTTTTGCGTGCTGCCCAAAATGCAGACACATGTTGTTAGAGACCAAGAAGTGCAAATATTGTATCTAAATGTACATAGAAAGAGAGAGAAAGCAAACTACAAGTAGAGTCTCTTGAAGGCCTTGGGGCTCCAATGAGTTTGGTCTTGTCGTCAGAGGAGTAGTAGTTGTTGTTGTTTTGGGGCTTTCTCCTCCTGCGGTTGTGATCAGCCAGCCTCTTCCTGCAGCTCCTCTTAGCCTCATCAAACTCGGCCAGAACATGAAACCTGACCAAAACCCACAAGCACAAGAAAAAAAGGAAAAAATCAAACCAAGCCTTGTGGTTGTAGTGAGAAAAAGGGAAGAGACCTACTCTCAGAAGAAGCATCAAAAGCATGCTAAATAGAGATAGGAGCAATCCAATCAAAAGATCACACTGTCAAATAAAGAAGTGGGCAGGGAAAAGAGAGGGCTGCCTATTTGAAGGAATATGGGACTAAATTTCACAGGAGAACATAGAGAAGACAGTAAGCAAGCTTAAAATTAGTACACTATAATTAGTAGAAACCCGAAAGGCTAGCACAAACGGAACATCCTTTTCATGAATACTTTTGAAGTGCCAACCTTTATGTTGAATCTCAAAGCAAAACCCATGATTTTATGCAAGAAATTAATGAACGCCTGAGCTTAAAAAAACCAGCATCACCTGCTGCACTGCTGGCAGAACCTCTGGTGCAGGCCGCCGGCGATGGCGACGGTGGCCTTGGAGTGGAATTCGCACACCTTGTGCCGCCTGTGGTAATGCTTGGCCCCCGAGAGGTCGGCCTTGCACCCCTCGGCCTGGCACCGCGGCGGCTGGTGGTGGTGGTGGGCCCTGGCCGACAGCAGCCGGTCGATGGCCATGGCGTCGCCGGGCGAGAAGTACGTCCTGTGGCCCAGGTTGAGCCCAATGGGCCTGCCGCCTCCGGCATCCTCCATCTTGACCACATAGCCTGCAGGAGCAGCATGATGCTGCAGCGGCAGCGGGGGGTAAAAAGGGAAGCTGTGGGAGGAGAAGGCAAGGGGGAGCGCAAATGGGGGCTGGTGGGGATCAAAGATGGGGATTGGGTGGGTGTGGTTCTGGGTGTAATTCACCTGGGCCTCCCAATTGCTTTGAGCATGATCAAGGCCAGCGTAGGGCATGAGGGAGGGGGAGATGCTGTAGGGATCTGATGAAGGGGATGATGGCCCGTTCATCATCTTGCCATCAGATTGGAAAAAGATAAGGGGGGGCTTGTTTTGTTTATAAAGGAGGAGGAAGGAGATAAAAGAGAGAGGAAAGATTAGCTTCAAATGGGAAGTTGAAATGTTATTAATTTCAAGAGTTTTGTGAGGTGGTGGGGGGTTTTAAAAGGCAATGTGGAGATAGAAAGGGAGAGGGAGAGAGTTGTGTTGAGTGTTTCTATTATAGCAATGATTTTCTAAACTTATGTCCAACTTTTTCTTAATTATTCATTGCTTTTTGTGGAACAGTAGAACCAAATCTGAACTGAACCGTGTTGGAACCAAACTGAACCTGACTAGAACTAGAAGCGGAGCCGGAACCGAACCGTCACAGCCATTAATCGGAACCGGACCGAAACCGAACCGAAACCGAACCGATCACCTGGGATGGTGTTATCCGAATCTGATGACTGAGGGCTGAGTCAAGGTGTCCAAATGGCCCGCGGGCCCGAGGCCCGGCCCACCCGGCCCGGTCAACGGGCCGGCCCGGCCCGGGCCCGGTGCCGTTGACCGGGCCACGGGCCTGGCACGGCCCGGCCCAGAGCCCAGGCCGGGCTTCCGGGTGCCCAGCCGGCCCGGCCCGGCCCGCCTGCAACGGTCATAAGACCGTTGCATTTTTTTTAATTTTTTTTTAAAATTTAATTAAAGGGGCAGATTTTTTGGGGGGGTGGTTTTTGGTAATTTCTTGGGCTTTTGACCAAAAATACACCTCCCAACGGTCATAAACGGCTATTTTGAAGGGGTATTTTGGGTATTTTACACCGAAAAATCCCTATAAATATCACCACACCCCTCTCATTTTTTTCACAATTCTCATACTCTCAAATTCTCAAACTCTCTCAAACTCTCTCATACGTTCAACTGTTCAAGCAAGCAAGATCAACCTCACTCAAGTAAGATCAAGATTCGCGGCCCAAATCGTTATTGCGCTCATCTTCCTCCGCTGTCAGCATCATCTCAGTTCAATCCGCTGTCAACAAATCAGGTTCCTAAATTTTTAGAATAATGTCGGGACCAAACCGTAGGGGCAGGCCTCATACTTTCTACCTCAACACTGAGGAGGAAGATAACTTTGCCATGATGATGGATAACATCCCAGAAACCCAAAATTATGACCATTTGGAAATGTCCCAAAATGAACGTACTGAATCGTTTCAGTACCCAAATATGCAACATGCCTATACCATGTCTGCACAAACCTCTTCTGTACACGCTGCTACACAATCACAACCTACTCCTTCTGCTGTTCCACCTACACAAGTAACACCACCAACCCAACCCAGATCAACAAAATCTGCGGTTTGGGAGCACTTTTCAATTGAAACTATCCCGGGCAGAGGCACGCGGGCAGTTTGCAAAATATGTAGATCGGATTTTACTTGCAAACCTTCTGATGGCACAACCCACCTAAAGAGACACCATGCCTCTACTTAAAAAAGGACCTTAAACAGACCACACTAAAATTATCTGGCGCTTCTTCCTCTTTATCAAATTTCTCATACTCTACTGAGACTTTGAGAAAAGAGATGGCACGATTTTTAATATGTCAAGAATTACCATTTACTTATGGGGAAAGTTCCGATTTAGAAAGATTAAATCAGTTGGCCCTTAACCCTGCCTTTAGAAGAGTGCCTAGAAACACTCTTCGAAGAGATGCTATGGCAGCTTTTGAAGCTGGTAAAGCTAAATTGATTGAAACTTTTGCAGGCCAAAAATCTAGAATAACGTTGACTTCTGATATTTGGACCACAAAATGGGGTGTTTCATATTTATGTGTTACATCTCATTATGTAGATAATTCATACTTGCTGAATAAAATGATTATTGGTTTTAGAATGTTAGCGGAATCACATTCTGGTGGTGCTATTGCTAATGTAATAATGGATGTTATTCATGATTTTAATATTGCAGACAAAATTTTTTCAATTACGTTTGATAATGCATCTAATAACACTAGTGCAATTAACGTTTTAAAAAGATCTTTGCCCCTTGATGTGGTCGGGTTGTTCCATCAAAGATGTGCATGTCACGTCTTGAACTTGATAGTTCGCGATGGACTTGCCACTTGTTCACCGTATTACGAAAAAATTAGAAATCTCATGTTGTTTATACATATTTCTGGCCCTAGACGACTTCAGTACAAATAACTGTGTCGTACTAGACAAAAACCATACCTGTCATTTAAATTTGATGTTGCATCAAGGTGGAACTCAACTTACTTAATGATGCGATCCATGCTTAAAAATAGAGAGCAGATTACAGATTATGCATTTACATATTTTTCACATGATCCTGCTTTTGACATTACTGATATAGAGTGGTTAACTGTAGAGCATCTGCATGACTTTTTGGAAGTTTTTTTTACTGCTTCAAACAAATTTTCTGGGGTTTACTACCCAACATCTTATTTAGGATTAGAACAATTAGTTTTAATTTCTCATCAGATATCTACGCATAGAGAAAGTACACACCCTGCTATAATGCATATGATAATTGAAATGTCTGCAAAACTTGCTAAGTATTGGTATCCGGTTCCTCTTCTTTACTCTTTATCTAAAGTTTTTGATTCTCGTTTTAAGGAGGATGCTGCACTAGGTTTATTAGAACTGTATTCTGAAAACATGGGATTTTTCCCATGTTGAATATGTATCTGCTGCTAAAAATAGCTTACGAACTTTGTATGCATCTTATGAGGCTAAATATGGTAATGTTTCACACCATTCATCTGTCTCTGCTAGTGCTTCTGCTTCGGCGTCTAGTAAGATTCGACAAATGTTAGGAAAGAAGAAACAAAAAACCGTTAGTTCGGATTGTTCTACTAGTGAACTATCCAAATATTTAGCTAATCCATTTCCCTTTTCGGAGGAAGCCATGGATGATGAGTATTTTGATCCTCTTGCCTGGTGGAAAGGGTATGAATCTGTTTATCCTATTCTTTCCATTATGGCACGAGATTTGTTATTTGTACCTATTTCTACAGTTGCTTCGGAGTCTGCTTTTAGTGCAGGTGGTCGCGTTCTGAGCAACAAGAGATCGCGGCTGAAGGAAGACATTGTTGAAGTAGCGGTATGCGCGAAGGATTGGTTCCATGCTGAAAGCCGCTCACAGAACAAGGACATATCTGAAGATTCCGATGAAGAAGCTGAGTCGTAAATTTTTATTGTCTAAGTTGTATTTTTTTTCAGTTTTGGCCATTGTATGAAGGGTAAGGTTGGCCGATGTAAGTCCCCCCTTCAAAAAAGTTTTTAAGTAATAAAATTTAAAGGTTCAACCCGGGACCTTAGGAAAATTTCGGGCTTAAATATCTACTTCCAAAGAAACTTGAATGTTAGTTATTAGGAAAAATTTTATTACTTAATTATCTACTTGTTCACATTATTACTTATTATTTTAGTATTTAAGGGTTATTTATCTACTTAGGGTAAGTTGTAAATAAGTAGAATATTTTAATATTTTTTTAATATTTTTTAGATTTTTTTAACCAAGTTTCAATTTTTTTTTTAATTTTTTTAATTTTTTTTAAAAAAATTAAAAGGCCCGTGGCCCGGCCCGGGCCCGGGCTAGGCCGGCCGGGCTTCCGCCCTCCCGGCCCCCTCCGGGCCGGGCCGGCCCCGAGCCCGGCCAAAGCCCGGCCGGGCCCGGGCCGGATCGGGCCGGGCCGGCCCGTTGGACACCTTGAGGGCTGAGTAGTGCAGTTGTGTGGAGAGAGATGGAAGGGCATTTGAGAAGCACTGTGATGCGAACAAGGTGAAGTGTGGGATGGTGAAAGCAATGCAAGTGGATGGTGGGATTCTACTTGCACTCTATTGGGTGACATGGGATTTGGTTACATATTAAAAAAGGCTTAGAAAGCCAACATTTGGAGGGCATAATGAGGGGCTTAGCTTTAAAAGGGGATTAAGATTGATGTAGTTGTGATTGGTGGGGAATAACACCTTTACATCTACTTTCTTGGCTTTTTGCATGTAATCTTTGTCAGAACTCAGAAGTTGATGTGATGGTTGTACTATGGATGGATATGGAGAGAGAGAGACTTTGCTTTGCTTTCTTTCCATTGAAATTTTTACAACTCCTTGTAATTAGCACATTTGATTTATATTTTATTTTCATCTAACTCCTGACAGTCAAGTCAAGAGGAAACAGGGTTTTGTATCTTTGACTGTATCTTGGTGATGTCCACTTTGTCTGTGTTATTACAGCCTTTTGAAAATCTTTTAACGGGGAGAAAGTTGCTTCATTTTTTTTTGGATGTTCTCGTTCACAGGTTAGCGCAAAGCACAGTGAAACACGTTTGAGTTCTAAAGAAATTAAGACTTCATTATCTCCATGTCTTTTTCAAAAAGAATTTCAATCCATATTTGCAAGTTGTTCATTGAATCATTATAACTGTAGCATACTGCTATCATGTTGTTGTCCGCTAGCGACATGATTGCATGCAATGCAGACACGTCGCATTCTGAAATGAGCATTCAATAAATGTAAATGTTAGCTAACTTGGGGCATGTTTGTTTCATGGAATGTGGATTGAAAAATAGGTTTGGAAATCCAATTTGATACTGTTCATGGTTGAAAAATGTGATAAAAACATTAAGAATATTTAAAGATTAATCTAAGATTTATGAGGATTTTATGGAGTTATTTGAAGATTTTTGGGGCCCCAAAATAACGGTCCTCAAAAGCTTGAAAGCAGATATATTTCAAATTTTTCTCTTCGCCTAATCAACACATACTTTAGCCCAGCATTGTTCGGCCTACGCTCAGCGGCCCCTGTGTGCAGCCTGCGTGCGCAGTGCATGTGCCACGCGATGGGTGGAGAAGCGATCACGCCCGATACATGATCAATTGCATTAGCGAAACGTGGTGCACGTGCAATCAATCGCGCCCCGATCGAATGGCTAGCAGCACTCTGGATTCGAATCAATGCGGTTAGTCGGCACGGGGGCGGCGACGGTCCCAAATCCTCTTTGGATGCGGATTCTAAAACAAACCCATTGGAAGTTGTTTAAGGGTATTTAAACCCTTATTTTGGCCAGATTTTATAGCGAATTTCATGTGCAAGTTTGTGTCTTCCTGTAGAAATACAGAGGGCAATTTGAGTGGCCAAAAGAGGGTTACTTGAGAGCCAAAAAAGAGAGTTTTATCCATTATTTTCTTCTCAAAATTCTTAGCGGACTTGGTTTTTTCCTTGAACCAAGTGTCATAATATGTAATCCAAGAATATTGAAGTATTAGTGATCTCTCCGACTAAATATACACCAAAAGTTGAGAGAAACAATATAAATCATGGAGCAATGTACGTATTTTTCTTTTATTTTGCATTTAATTTTCATATATATTAATGTTGCAGGTTTTGTAGAGAAAGTCACTAACTTTGTTTGTTGGTTCAACAATTCTTGGAATTCTGCGGGATGATTGTCCTCTTGATAATCGTATCATATGGCCGTAGGAGCCCAACATGTGGTTACAGACGCCCCAACAATCAGTAGTAAAGCAATATTTGTGAAACAGGTTCAAGGTAAATGGTGGAGAATTATTCAACAAAAGGCGACACAACCATTGGAGTAATTGGTTCAATATCATATACTTGTGATCTATATAGGACGGTTGGAGAAGAACTGTTAGGGTTGAATTTCTGCTGATAATTGTTGGCATTAGTGGCACTATATCTGGAGAGCTCAGTTTGTGGAATCGAATAAGTCAAGTTAGCCTACAGATGTTATGACGTATGCGCCAAAGTCTCACGGAAAGGGGGAGGATGTGGAATGATTGTTCGTAGCATAGGATTTGCTGACCTGTTTATGAAATGTTGCTTTTTTATCTGATCTACTCTTGTGTGTCTCTGAGAACTATCAAGAACAATACAAAACTGAAAATTTTGATGACAAGAAAACAACGAGATATGATAGTAAAAATGACTAAAATCATAAGAAAGAATCATATCTACATGGTGGTGTATGTCTTGGCTACTTTACTAATGGATATATCCGATCATGAGAAGATGGAAATGGAGGACATTACTA
Organism: Scilla litardierei; assembly: GCA_030789695.1. NCBI lineage: Eukaryota > Viridiplantae > Streptophyta > Magnoliopsida > Asparagales > Asparagaceae > Scilla > Scilla litardierei. Next base: position 17,223,076 of record CM061142.1, on the reverse strand, counting down.
TGACAACCATCCAGTTTAGTTTGTTAGATGAGATGATTTATCAGGTGTTTGAGGAGACTATGCCGACGGGACAATGGGAAAAGCTTGAGAAGCTATTTATGAAAAAGCTACTCACCAACAGGCCGACTGATCTTTCTAAAAACTTTTTTCCCATTTAAGATACAAGAAAGAACCTCATTGAAGGACTACATGAATACCTTCAACAACTTAACATTGCATATGAGGGCTATTGGATTGACTATGGATGCAGCGTAATCTGATGATTCTGCTCCTATCGTTACCAAAGTGATATACGACATTGTTAATACCATGTTCTATAGTTAGGATATTCTCAGTCACGAGGACATGAATTTGGGGCTCTACAGTGAAGAGTTAAAAGATCAGATGACTAGAGTTGATTTGATTGAATGGCATTCAGACATCCTGGATCTATTTGCTTCATGATGAAGCAATGTTGAAGGTAGCAACAGAAGGAGATTGAGATCAAGGACTAGAGGCACATCATGCTATATTTGCAAAAAAACTTGAATATCGTAGAGAGACTACCCAGTGAGGAGGAACATCAACAAGGAAGATATGTCAGCATCTTTGTTAGTTATGGTTGTGTAAATGAAACATGAGGTGAACAAAATGGTGAACTTTAACGAGCTGGAGTTCAAGGAGGATTGTGTCTATGGCAAGTATGTGAATATTAGTTTTAGTGAGGGGAAGCATGACACTGCTTGTCTCAAAATATTGCAACTTCCAAGCGCATGAGGTCAATAAGTAATAAATATCCGGTGAGTCCTAAGTTCTATTTACAGGGAGAATTGTTACAATTATCACAGCCCAAATCAATAAGAGTGATCAATTAGTGAGACAATTGCCACTTTCAGAAGGTGGTTGAATATTTGGAAAAGTTTTTCAGAGATAATAATTAACCTAAAATTAAATGGGCTCCGAGAGAATGTGGGTAATCAGTATTATGAGTGTGTGCATGATGTGGGTTCATTAAGGATTATATTTAGCATTAATTAAATCTCTAAAGTATAACTCAATGATGAACCTTCTAGGCTTGCATCATCGAATGATATCCTTTTTGGGGGTTAAGCACAATAGCACATGGGTAATTGCCCAGATGGTAGATTTCATGATTATGAAGGTGATACATCCTTTAGGGATGAACAATCTCTCAAATACAATCTTTTCGATTAGTGTAAGAGATGGTTAACATAGAAATCTAATATTTAAGCAATATAAACAATAAACCTTATGCAGATAAACTCATTCAATGCTAAATACCAACCCTATTAACACCACATTATACACAACAATAATTTAGCCAAACATGACGAAGAAGATAATAATTTTCATAATCGAAATCATCATCTAAATCAAATACAATGCCAAAGATATCAAATAAAAGGATGGAGTTCAGGACTTTATCACCAAAAAGACTCCTTTACGAAACCCCTAAACTGTTCTTACCATCGTCTCCTATAGCTCCACTCTAACCTAAACCCTAGATTACAAAAGATTATCCCTAACCCTAATGAAAGATGAATATTTTTAGCCACAAACCCCCCAACAAATCTCTACACTCCAATCTGAGATCAAGGATCTTCAAATCAAGGCTTATGATGTGTGTTTGGGTCGGGATGGAAAGAAACTGGACGTAGATCGCATCAAGAGTCGTGCAAAACTTATTTCTGCCCATCAGTCATCTAAATCTTGGAATTAGTCGTTTGGATTGGGTTGCAGTCAGACGTCTGTAGTAGAATCGTCAGATGTTTGGGGAAGGCTTAGCAGCTGCCTAGCTAAGCTGTAGTCAGACGTTTGAAGTTGGCATGTCAGGCATCTAGAGCTTGGTCTAGATGTCTGGGATACTTGCGTCAGACGTCTGATAAAATGAATGCACAGTTTCCAAAGAGTTGGAAAATAATTATACCCATTGCCCTAGACATCTGATGAACATGTCTCAGATGTCTAATATTGAAGAGTCAAGCAGCTAGGTTATGTGTGTAATTCAGTACGAAGAGATTAATCAATCAAGCATAATGATTCAACACAAAACCAAGTAACGACATACAAAACTTGGTAACGCAGTTCAGTGCGCACACCTACATCTACAGAGCCACGCCCAGAAAGATCAGATTACTTCACTAAAAATATCATTGAATACAATCACTAACACCTGATGTCTATTAGGAGGAACAAACTCCCTCTCAATACAAACCATGATGGGTGGTATCTACCAAACCCATGGAGTAACCTATGCAAGCTCCCCTTGCATGCAAGATTCTCTTGCCAAACTGACTAGAATCAACTCTCTTGATTCCTACCACGGTAGCCGTCAGCCTCCCTCCCGGAGTTCCACGAAAGCTTTCGTAATAGTCGTAGCCCTAGCCGCAAAGCCGCACGCCCTTAGATACTCCGCTCCCCCTCAATCTCGGAGTAGGTAAGGTAGATGGCGCAATAGATCCCGTTCAGATCGACAGCCCGCAAATTAAGGAACAACTTCCGGCATGTGGTTTCGCAATATCTTCAAAGATATTTCAACCATTATTTGCGGGCTAATATCTCTCTCAACAGATTCTTCAATTAAATCTAAGAGATAACAACTTCCAAATGCATCTTCAGTGATTTTTCAATCATAACAACATATAACAGAATACTTTGAAGAGACTGCATAGATCTGGAGTAATCCACCTTTAGTACTGCAAATGAGCGTCATCCTTTTCAAGGCCTTCGACACAGCATGTTGGACCTCATGTTGCAACATAACATTCAACATGTCATACAACATGGCCAATTAACAAGATTTCTCATTCCAAGGTAATTAAGAGCTACAGAAGACTAAATGGGTGCCACTAATGACAACACAGTCATACAGCGTACGACCTAGCAATGTACATCGATAGTTGGAAGAGCCAAATTCTATGCATTAAAGTATCAGTTCTTCCCAGCCATCTGGAAGCATACTTCCAGCCGTTTGAAAGCATGTGGTCCGTCTATTCCCAATGTTTTCAACTTGAAATTGAGGCAATATAAAATCTTGTAAAAAATTCCTAAAATTCTTAAAAATTCTACAAAATGTATTGAACTCTAAAATACATTGAATGTTCAGAAATGCACAATCTAGAGCCCAATTGATCATGTAAACACATAGACATACCATAAAATTGATGGTGAATATGCAATATTCACTTGTAATCAGACAAAAGGGATTCCTGAATATGTTAACACTGATATTTAGGTTCCTACACCAATTCACTCTCTAGGTAGAGCTCATTACTTCATATTGTTCATCGATGATTTCTTCAAAAAGTTTGGGTGTGTGTGATGAAGGAAAAGGCTGAGACATTTGATAATTTCAAGACAAGAAAGACCCAGTCAAACAGAAAGAGCTGAAGGTGTTGAGATCCAACAATGATGGTAAGTTTATTGAATTTAAAAAATTCTATGAGGAACATGGAGTAAAAATTAAGTACTTTAATATACTTAGAGATCTGTAATCAAATGGAGTTGCAGAGAAGATGAATAGGACAATTTTATAGAAGGACAAAAAGTTAAGGGGAGAAAAGTAACTTCATTTTACTGATTTTCTTATAATTCATAGTTTGAATTAAAAAGAAAAGATTTCCATATTTCTATTGGGATATTGAGACCCACCCTAGTGGTTTTGATGATGTACACAAGTGATATAAGGACTATCAATCTCATCTCAAGTGTGTATAGATATGTTTAATGGTTGGAGCCATTACGACGCAAATCGGAGAATTTAAAGCTACGATCAAGAACGCTACAAATTGAAGCACATGATGATCTTGGATCGTGAAGCAAATGAAGAATTAAGAACAAGAGGAGTTAGCTCAAGATCAAGGATGAAAATGAAGAGCTAAAGCTATAGTTGTGTGAGTAATTTTGTAGAATGTAAAAGCCATAGTACATTACACACACATGTTCAAAAATCCTCTAAAAATATTTTTAAATTACATTACTTAATATATTTATTATATATAGTTTTAGAAATTATTTTGGACGTATTTTTAAGTATATATTATAAGGTACCTCAAAATAGCCGACTATTTTGGACTGGTAGCCGACTATTTCCAACAGAGATTTGTAAAAACTCTCTGTCAAAATAATAGCCGACTATCTAAAATTATTGTCGACTATTTGAAGCTGATAGCTGACTATCTGGGCGAATAGCCGACTATCTGGATCAACTCGGGTCAGATTTGGAATCTACCTTGATTTTTGCTAGCCATTAGAGTTGACTTTGAGAGCTGATTTTAAGCTGTTTTTGAGCAGAATTCAAGCTTCTATTTGCCTATAAATAGAAGAGGATTTCAGAAGTTTTCAATATCATTATTCTTATTGAAAAACTCTTTATATTGCTCAAAAGCTCTCTCTCTATTCTTTGTGATTCAAAAGTTCAAATGCTAATGTTTTAATCTTAGTTCTATAATATTTTCTAAAGATCTTTTTCAGTAATCTTATTTAGCCTTTTCTTTATACTTGTTATATTGATCTCCAAGATTTAATCGCTTTCTTTTGAGATTCAAAATACAAGTTCTTTTTATTTAATCATTGTACTGATTTTAAAGCTCATACTTTTTCAAAGATTAGAATACTTGATTTTTCGTTCTCTAAAGCCCTAGAGCTACATTTTAGAGAATCGATTTTCAAGACAAAGAATTTGATCAAATCGTCTTTTACTCTATAACATATATTTGATCAAAAGGAATTCATTTTTCTTTAGCCACGTTTCACACACATATACTATTGGCTATAGAAAAATTGTGTACTTTCATTTTATATTAGTTGCAAGTCTTTGAAGAAGACTTCGAGTTTTAAATTCTCGTGTTATAAGGAATAGTGGAAATCCTAGTATTGTTGCAACTAGGTGCTGAAATTCCTAGAGATGGAAGCTAGGTGGTTGTACGAAGTCCTTTTCATTTGAGGCAAGATTTGCCCTCATTGAGAGCTAGTGGATTGGTTGCTAGAGTAGGATACAGTGGACAAGTGGGACTTGCGTATCCGAACCAGGGTAAATTGCCGTGTGTTTGCGTTGTGAATTTGACTCTTTAATTTCTTTATTATTATTGCTTGTACACTTTTATTTCCGCTGTTATTAACTCTCAATTTTTACAAGCATAATATTGTTGATTAAGTTCAAATTTGAGGCAACTCAATTTGTAAGCAACACATAGAAGGATCATTGTTTGTTGAAAAAGTTTATAATTGTTAACAACCCTATTCAACCCCCCTTCTAGTGTTGTTTGCCATCCATATGATCCAACACTTGGTATCATAGCAAGGCTAAGACAATGGGATCAACATCTCACCACTCCAAAGGGCTCAATACCATGCGATCACCTCTGTTCAATGGAACAAACTATGCTAGTTGGAAGATCTGTATGAAGACTCATCTACAATCTTTGGACATTAACGCGTGGACGGTCACCAAAGATCCATACAAAGCACCTACCAAGGCAGACACTGGAAAATGGTCAGCAGATGCAAAGAAGAGAGGTAATCTTAATGCAAAAGCTTTGAATGCTTTATTTTGTACAGTAACAGGTAACGAGTTCAACCATGTCTCTCAATGTGAGACCACACATCAAATATTGCATACTCTCGAGGTAAGTCATGAAGGGACGAAAAAGGTAAAGGAGTCCCAGAAAAATATGTTACATTCCAAATTTGAAAGTTTCAAAATGGAAGAAGGAGAGAGTACTAGCAAAGTCAATACTTGATTCACTAACGTTACAAATGAGCTTGTGGTTTTATGGAAAATAATTTCCGAGTATGATCTGGTAATGAAGATCATCCGATCGCTTCGATCAGAATGGAAAGTGAAGACCACCGCCATTTGAGAATCGAACAACATAAAGACGATCACCGTAGAGGAACTAATGGGCAATCTCATGGCTTATGAGATTGAACTTGAGGAGGATAAGAGAGTTGAAGAAAAGCCAAAGCAAAAGAATTTGGCATTTAGAGCAAACGAAGAAAGCTCAGACACTGAAGACTTTGAAGAAGGCGAACAAGAAATCACTTTCATAACAAAGAGATTCAAGCACTTACTCCAAGGTAAATTTGCTAAACATAGATCTCGTTCGACTAATGAAATTATTTGTTTTGGATGCAACAAACCAGGTCATGTTCGAAGGGATTGTCCTCTGGAGAAAAATCGTGACCAAGGCAAAGGCAAAGAGAGAGAAGGAGATAGAATACGGAGGCAAAAGGACAGAAAGTTCACAAAGCCGAAGAAAAAGGCTTTTGCAGCTTTTGACCAAAGTGACGTGTCAAGCTTCGATAAATCGTCAACTTCATCTGACGACGAAGAACCAAGAGGAGAACGAGCACATATGTGCTTTATGGCTTCGACATCCTCAAAGGTAAAATCTAAACCATCTTCACATCATTACAGCGAAAATGACCTCCTTAGAAATAGTGATAATAGTGATGATGAGAGTGATTATGAGTTTGAATATAAGGGAGCATATGAGGAATTATGCAATGTTCATGAAAGCCTTATTAGAGAGCATCATAAAGTGAGCAAGAAGTTTAAGACTTGCATTAAGAAAAATGAAGAGCTTATGAAGGAAAAAGAAAACTTGATTAGCAGGAACAAATCCATATTGGAAGCAATCAATGAAATAAAAACTAGGATAAATGACTTAGATAATATTGTGACCACTACCTAAAAGAAATTTGATGATCTATCTAAAGTCATTTAAAAATTCAATAAAGGAAAGGGAAAGCTAGACGATAATATCGATTCACAAAGGCTTCGGGAAGTAGGACCTGCTTAAGATACAAAAAATCCAAACCTAAGCATATAGAAAAGCATGCTAGAAATTCTCATTTAAATTGCAGGTATATCAGAATGTGGATTCCAAAAAGCGACACTAACAAAGCAAAGCAAAGGTATGTAAATGAACTCTTACATGATGTTCATTTTAATAAGAATTATACCTATGTGTGTGACGAGAGTACAAAACCATATTGGGTTTGGCTTCCATTAAAATGAATTTTTTATCTTCAATCTCCCGGACCCAAAAAAAGGGGTACCTAAATTATTTGTTTTCAGGTAGTAACGGATACCGGGAAAAGAAAATTTGTCTCAAAATCTTGTCTGCTTACAACGTAGAGACAAAAAGAGAAAATAGTAAGAGAATTAAGTTTAATTATTTTTTATTATAATAATATATCTGTTAATAAATTTTTATATGTGTTAAATGATTGTATGAATTTATAAAGATATTTGGCATAATTAAAAACTGGATTTAAAACTATTTTTGATAAAACTACCAGATAGCCGACTATCTGTGTGAGTATTGTTGACGTGTTTCGCGTGTGTGCCCCCGGTTCGCTATGCCGCGAATGGCCGGGGGACCCGTGTGACAGGGTTTAGATATTTGTAACCGCAAGCGCACGGTGTTGTAGTGTGGCTTGGGGGTCGAACACAGGGAGGCTAGGATGTGCTTGTGTCAAGGAGGACCAAAATCACCCCATGGGCGAGCTAGCCCGAATCGGTTGGTGGGTTGTCACGGAAAGGAATGCAAGGTATGAACAATAAGAAAATAAACCCGGGACTTTGGTTTCCACTCCAACGAGCGACTCTTGCCGATACGGCCTACGGGTAGGATAGCGATCGGGATTGGGGTCTAATGGTGAGACGTTGCCTCTGAAAGTGGTACCGGCATCCCATGGGCCTGATATTCCGGTCGGTGCCCAGGATGATACACCGGACTTCCCGGATTCGATCAGTGGGCACTCCCGTGTCCATTAACACTGATCGATTCCGGGAGCACTAAGCTCGCAACGATAACTCCCAACGTCTCATCCTGCCGCTCCCGCGCGCTAGGATTCGGCGTCTACGCTAAGGGCGTGAGCTATGGCTAGGGAGTCAACCGCCAAGTTTATTCCCCCTTGGCCCAACGGTCAAAGGCGGTCTTTTTCCCGCCGATGACAATGAAACACCCCACGTAACCGTTAGATTCCTAATCCCTATCGCGGGTGATCCGTTGCAGATAATAAAAAGAAAACGGCGGACTTTCACCCGGTCATATGAACCGGTCGGTTGAGTTCTTGGAGTGACCGGTTGGATCTTGGCGCCATCGGGTGAAGGGATCGGTTGGGTGCCCGTGTCTTCGGCTCCTCAGCATCAGCTACAGATTGGTAGGATACGTCAGAAGCGGCGACCTCTTTCAACGAGAATCCTCCCCAGGCGGCCTGTATCTGATACGGTTAGTTATCAACCGCAGTGGTTGGAGAAAGAATTTCTTCGTAGGAGGAAGGATCTCTCTTCAGTATATCGTGCAAGGGATTGTCCTTCTGGAATTTCGCGTTTTATTATATATCTGACGATTATTTTGATCATTTTGGGTTATGGGGCTTCCTATTGGGTTTTTACCATGACTATTCACTTATACCCATTAAGGATGAGAGATCTCAACCTTTGATTTGAATCCTAGGGTTATGATTCACTAAACTAGAGTAAAACCCTAAGTTGTACCCCTTTCTCATTCATCTCCCTCATAGCCGACTATTACCATATCTTTCTCTCCAAACTGAAAATTTCAGATTGATTCTAGAGATCCAAGTGGTTGGTGAAGATCATTTCAAAGGAGAAGCATCTACTAGGTATATCTTCATCTCACCCGCATTTTAATTTCTAGATATTAATTTCTAGAACCATGGTTAGGGGAACATTCATTAAGAAAAAGAGAATGGAAGAATCTTCATCTTCATATCTCTCCGAGAAGGAACTCATCCTTCCATACATTGTCAAACCCGATCTCATGTCTACATTTGAGATCAACTCACATAGAACCATCCTTCATGAATGGTTTGTCAAGATTAGTAACCATGAGAATTATGGCATTCATCACATCTTTCAATATCAAGGCCTAAACGACTTATTCTCATATCGGAACAAGTGTAAATGTTTTCCTAGACTTATAATCTTGTTCTACACAAACTTGACCATGAACACTTCCAACACAACCATCACAACCAAGGTGTTTGATACCACTATCAAATTCACCTTTGAAAATTTGGGCCTAAGACTCGGCATTCCTAGCACGGGGCACTACTTCGTGAGATTGAGATGACGTACCATGATGTCCTCAAACTCATGTATAAGAGAAGAAAGAGCTACAATGCAAGCCTACCCACTAGCTACCGCACCTCCAAAGCAAGAATCCTTGCCAACATACTTTCCTACAACATTAATCGTAAGGGAGGTAGTAGAGCCGTTCTCTCACTCAATCAAGCTAAATGTGTCTATGCCATGTTAGCTAAAATTCGAGTTAATTGGTCCTAAATCATTTTCAATAACATTGTTCATAGTTTTGTTTCCGTGAACCCCAGTCCCCCTCTCCATCATGGAAACTATTTTACTTTCATGTTTGTCTCCACCGGTATCAATATTGAGAGTGAGACCCACTTTATCGAACCGATGACCCGATTTTATCTTACTTTCATGCTTGCCGTTAGAGTAAACTTTGAGAGCTGATTTTAAGCTGTTTTTGAGCAGAATTCAAACATCTATTTGCCTATAAATAGAAGAGGATTTTAGAAGTTTTCAACACCATTATTCCTATTAAAAACTCTCTATATTGATCAAAAGCTCTCTCTATTCTTTGTGATTCAAAAGGTCAAAGGCTACTATTTTAATCTGGGTTCTATAATCTTTTCTAAAGATCTTTTTCAGTAATCTTATTTAGCCTTTTCTTTATACTTGTTATTTTGATCTCCAAACTTAAATCGCTTTCTTTTGAGATTCAAAATACAATTTCTTTTTATTTTAATCATTGTACTGATTTTAAAGATCATACTTTTTCAAAGCTTCGAATACTTGATTTTTCGATCTCTAAAGCCCAAGAGCTACATTTTAGAGAAACGATTTTCAAGACAAAGAATTTGATCAAATCGTGTTTTACTTTATATCATATATTTGATCAAAAGGAATTCACTACTAAAAAGGACTTTTGCCAGCGTTTTTTACATTTTTCGGCGTTTTTGAAGTGCTAGCAAATGTTTTCCCGGCGTTTTATGAAACGCCGCAAAGACGCTGCAAATAGAGGGTGTTGCTAAAAGAAAAGGTGGCGTTTTTGTGAAACGTTGGGAAAAGTCTACTTTTCCCTGCGTTTCACTGAAACGTTGGGAACAGTCCAGCATTTACCGGCATTTCGAGAAAACGTTGAGAAATGCTAATGGTATTTACCAACGTTTCACTGAAATGTTGGAAAAAGTCCAGTATTTATCGGCGTTTCGAGAAAACGTTGAGAAATGCCAATGGTATTTCCCGACGTTTGGCTGAAACATTGGAAAATGTCAATGGTATTTACCGGCGCTTCCTTAAAACGTTGGAAAATGTCAATTTTTTTTAAAAAAAAGTTATATACCACCCACCGGCCGTCGCCAGCCGCCACGCCGTCGACCGGCTACCCGCTCGTCGTCCGTCTCTCGGTTGTTATATAGATGTTAGAACAATAGCTTCTTAAACTTAAAGAAACTTCATAGTTTTTTCGATGTGGGACTAAACAAAATGCTAGTATTTGCCCGTATTTTTAGTAAAGCGCTGGGAAAAATCCAGTATTTCCCAACTCTTTTTAAAGCGTTGGAAAAAGTCCAGCATTTTTCAACGTTTTAAAAAAGCGTTGGAAAAATTCCAGCATTTGCCAGCGCTTTTCGGAAGCGCCAGCAAAAATCAAGTATTTCCCAATGATTTTTTAAAGCGTTGGAAAAAGTCCAGCATTTGCCAATGTTTTTCGAAAAGCGTCGGAAAAAGCTCAGCATTTCCCAACGTTTTAAAAAAGCATTGGAAAAAGTCCAGCATTTGCCAGCGTTTTTTGGAAAGCACCGGGAAAAGCCCAGCATTTACCAACGTTCTTTTAAACGCCGTTAAAAGTCTAGCATTTGCCGGCGTTCTTATAAACACCGGCAAATGTCTAAATACCAATAGACATTTGCCAACGTTTCTTTCAAACGCCGACAAAAAAATGTTGGCAAAAGCCATTTTTCAGTAGTGATTGATTTTTCTTTAGTCACGGTTCTCTCACATATACTATTGGCTAGAAGAAAATTGTGTACTTTCGTTTTATATTTGTTGTATGTTTTTGAAGAAGACTTTGAGTTGTAAATTCATGTGTTACAAGGAAATAGTGGAAATCCTAGTTTTGTTGCAACTAGATGCTAAAATTACTAGCGAAGGAAGCTAGGTGGTTATACGAAGTCCTCTTCGTTGAGGCAAGGTTTGCCATCGTTGAGAGTTAGTGGATTGGTTGCTGGAGTAGGATACAGTGGACAAGCGGGACTTGCATATCTGAACCAGGGTAAATCGCCGAATGTTTACGTTGTGACTTTGACTCTTCAGTTTCTTTATTATTATTGCTTGTACGCTTTTATTTCCGCTGTTATTAACTCTCAACTTTTACACGCATAATATTGTTGATTAAGTTCAAATTTAAGGCAACTCAATTTGTAACTTAGGAAACACATAAAAGGATCGTTGTTTGTTGAAAACGTTTATAATTGTTAACAACTCTATTCAACCCACCTTCTAGTGTTGTTTGCCATCCACATGATCCAACAATTTCCGTGTCTTTTTCAAAAAGAATTTATCAATGCAAGTTGTTAATTATTACCGTTGCATACCACTATCATATTGTTGTCTGCTAGCGATATGATTGCTTGCAATATGCAGCTACATCGCATTCTGAAATGAGCATTCAATTAATGTAATGTTAGATAATTTAGGGCATGTTTGTTTCATAAAATGTAGATTGAAAAGTGGGTAGGTAACCCAATTTGACACTGTTTATATATGGTCCATAGTATCGAAAAATGTGATACTAAACAGTAAAATATTTCAAGATTAATCTAGGATTTATGAGGATTTTTCGGAGATTTTTTGAATATTTTTTGAGCTTAAAGCACCGATTTTCATAAGCACATAGGTTTCAGATTTTTTTCCCTTGACCCAATCAACGCATAATGCGGCCCATCACTGTGTGGCATACCCTCAGCCGCCTGTGTGTGCGGCTCGTGGGTGTGTTATGCATGCCACATGACAGGTGGAGAAGCGATCGCAACCCATGAACGATCAGATGTGGCAGTGATGCATGCCATACGCTCAATCAATCCCACCCAGATCGAATGGCTAGCAACACTCTGGGGTTGAATCGATGCTGTTAGTGGGCAGTCGAGTGGTGGTGGATCTGAATCTGCTTTCGATGCAGATTCTAAAACAAACCCGTTAGGGTTTGTTTAAGAATATTTAAACCCTTGTTTTGGCTAGATTTTATACCAAATTTCTTATACAAGTTCGTGACTTTTTGTATAAATACAAAGCACAAATTGAGGGGCCAAAAAAGGATTGTTTAAGAGCCAAAAGAGAGTTTCTCTATTATTTTCTTCTTTAAATTCTTAGCGGGCTTAATTTTTCCCTTGAACCAAGTGCCATAACGTATAATCCAATATTATTGAAGCATTAGTGATCTTTCTAACTGGACATATACTAAAAATTGAGTGAAACCAGTATAAATCTTGGTATCATGTATGTGTGTTTCTTTTATTTACATTTAATTTTCATATATAGTAATGTGTTGCGGGTTTTGTAAAGAAAATCATTAGCTTTGTTTTTGGTTCAATGATTCTTGAAATTATATTGTGTGCTTGTCCTCTGAATAAGTGTATCATATGGCCATAAGAGCCTAACAGGTGATTACGAACCACCAACAATTGGTATCAAAGTAATGTTAGTGAAACAAGTTCAAGGTAATGATGGACAAGTCTTCTACAAAAGGCATTACGACCAGTGTAGCAATTGGTTCGATCTCGTATACTGGTGGTACTCCATCTCATATATTAGCTGGGTTTGGATATGACACAAAAAAGTACGAGTGCCAGAGGTAGGAGCTATGGCCATTGGCTATGCTAACTTGGGGTTGGACATTGCACGACCGATGTATGAGTGCCAGAAGTCGAAGCTACAGCCATAGGCTGTGCCAGCTTGGGTTTGGATGTGTCACGACTGAAGTACAAGTTCCAGAGATCAGAACTGTGGCTGTGGGCTCTGCCAGCTCGGGTTTGGACATGGCACGACCAAAGTACGAGTGCCAGAGGTTGAAGCTGTGTCTCTGGCTGTGCCAACTCGGGTTTGGAAGTGGCACGATGTGGCACGACCGAAGTTCGAGTGCCAAATATCATAGGTGTGGCTACAGGCTGTGCTAGCTTAGGTTTGGATGTGGCATAACCGAAGTACAAGTGCCAAAGATCGGAGCTGTAGCAATGCCAGCTCAGGTTTGGATATGGCACGACCAACGTACGAGTGCCAGAGGTCAGAGCTATTCTATGGGTTGTGCCAGTTTGGGCCCCAGTGTAACTAATGGCCTAGATAAGAAGTGCGAGCTTGAAGTCTTGCAAGGAGAACTCCTTTACTGATTTAGAATTTGTACATTGAAGGTTTTTCTCCTTATGGATGTCAAAGGTAGTTCTTTCAAAGGTGTTCAGCATTTCATGGTAGTGCTGCCTACAGGCCGAATAGGTGAGAGGTTGCCATTTTGTGGGCCAGGAGCATACACTTCTTAGCTGCTGACTGTAATCCTTTGAGCACACCAACCCCATAAACAGTGGGAAATTTCACCAGGAGATGATAGGTTGAGGTCGGCATTAAAGGGTGGCAACCATATGATAGTGTTGAATGCTCCGAGACAGTTGACCATAAGGAAATGGATGTTTCACAAATGATGGGAAGGTAGTATGCCGAACTCCACCTGTAGAGAGACCATTTCCTCCAAGGTCACTTGAGCTCCTGTGAAGCCAGAGAGGCTGTTGTGCATGGGCTGCATAACTTCACGGAGGATCACTAGCTTTTGGAACATGTTCAGGTAAAGGATGTCGATCGTGCTCCCATTGTCGGTCAAAACGTGGCAAACCCTGTGGTTGGAAATCCATAGGTTGACCACAATGGCATCATTGTAAGGCTAGTGGCCGTTTTACCTCATTCTCCGTGAACATTATACGCACCTTAGAGAACCTAAACTGCTTCAAGGCTCGATCTGTGACATTGAGCTTAAGGTCAATCTAATGGTTATACGCCTGATGAGCATGGTTCTTCTGTACGTAGTTGGATTGCTGTGCTAGGTTGCAATCCACCATGGTGATAGATGAAAAGAGCACATCGATGATACTGAGTGCCCTTATCTTAGGTCTATCAGCTTGGAACTCCCAGAGTCACTCCCCTTGAAGTGGCTCTCAATTTGGTCTTGGATGGCCTTATAGTGATATATGTCATGTCTGTGCTCTTTGTGGAAATCATAGTACTTGGACTTGTCCATGTTGGGGTAGTCTACCCAGGGGCAAAGATGATCAACCTCCTTTACCGTTCTGGCTAGTACATTTGATGGTGCGATCGATAGAGAAATGTTGTCCCACACCTCAGGAGATCTGAGTCTCCTGTTTCTTTCCCAAGGGTGCTTAGCTCGGTCGAAGAGCTTCTTGGGCCTTAGATGCTATTAGGAGGAGTGGGGTCGAGATCTGCCTTCTTGCGAGAGGATATGTGGTTGGTAGCTGATCGCCCCTCAGGCCTCCTCTGCAGCTATGAACTTGTTGACCTGACTCACTAGGTGAGAAAAGGTTAGAGATCTAAGCTTGCAGATATCAAACTTCAAGTCGGACCCGTCTCAAAAACCTGCCTGAAGAGCTATCTTGGTAAGGTCGTCGGGTCCATGTGAGCTTTGGTGAAATGGGTCAGGAAAGTTTGGCTGAATTTGTCAAGTCCCTACTTGATGGAAGCTAGGGACCGATGATACCTCTTTGTCACCTTCTAGGCAGCAACGTGAGAGAGAAACTCATTTTGGAGGTCAACAAAAAAGTATATTGACCCATTGTAAAGGTTCCTAAACCACTTTTGTGTCCCTCCCGTTAAGTACCTCAGGAAGGCCATGCATATGAGGTCTGGTGGATAACCTTTTGATTCTATGTACTCAATGTCTTCGGATGCTTTAACGAGTCACTGATGCCGACGTATCTTGGGATGTCATCTGTAGAAGGCTGTGTGCACTTCTGTGGGTATGGTGTATTGAGGATGGTGGAGGTGGATGGTGAAGTGGAGAGGAATCTTGTATCCTCAGGAGGATATATGTCTTCTTACTGAAGTTGATCAATTTGCTGCTGCAGGTCATCGATCTTTCATAGAGGGAGCCTGAGCTGCTCGCCTCATGTTAAGCCTTTGCCTAAATTTTGCCAAATGGCCATTCGTTGCTTGTATACGGGAACACATGTCTTCCCTTAGAGTAGGTGAAGGGCTTCAGGTATGTCAGCTGATGATAGCCTTCCCCTTGTTATTGCAGTGTGCTTGGTCACTGCACCTGGATCCTTTGGTGCTGCTGGAGACATGCGTCTCCCTACCGTCCACATCTTCCATGTATTCCCTGTTAAAGGGAGCGCGCCATGGTTGGAGGTCACTAGGGCAATGGTCCAGACACGAAGCAGGTCTAGGTACATCCCCTCTAACAATTTGTTCTTCTTACCTTCGACGGCCCAAGCCTTCCGCATCACCTGGAGCTCTGCCATGAGAGCCTAGTTATCGGCCGCTGGGGGTGCGATGGGAGCCACTATGAGAGTAGCAGAAGTCTGTGGAGGTGGGCTGACAATGAGTTAGCTGTCCTCCTTGAAGCTACAAAGCTGCAAGTCCGATAAGCGTCAATCAAATTTTAAAACTGCAGGTCCTTGCAACGCGAAACGAAAACAAAGATAATAATAACGAAAGAGACAAAAGAAACATCTCAGAATATCCATAGCAATAAATCTCAACATCACAGAAAAAGCCACCAGGCTAAAAGAAAAAGAGTCTAAAAGAGGCCGAGCATGGCCAACAAAAGTACAAAGTACAACAACAAAGTAATGGTGCAAGCACCAACATCTAACAGCAACCTAAAGCAAAAAGCAACGCCAACAGTCTCTAAAACTGGTCTCCGGTGTCCACGAACTCCTCGACGAAACGTAGGCTCAGTGTCAGCAACTACCTCGTCCGCTACAACTATCTCTGGCTCAAGGTCTAACATGTGACACCCAAAGAGAAAGGGGCACATGTCAGCAAGTCTGGAAGACTTGTGCAAGTGAAACTGAAAAGTACAAGTAAAGCAACCTAGCAGTTCTAGCATGATGCGATGACATGGCAGTTAAAGTATGGGTGCAACAGGTAAAGTAAAGTAAAGTAAAGTACGAGCATGGAATGGCATGGATGACAAGTATTACATGAATCATTCACAAGACAAGTACAAGACAAGAAAAAGTAAGCACCTCGTGCACAGAGATTCCGTCTTTTGGCTAGAGGGGCGTATCAGGCCCACTCCTAAGCTCAAGTAACCGTTTATCCCTACCCCTCCACGTGTATCGGGCATTGGTTTCTGGCCAACACATGAGGCCCGCTTCTGGACCACGAGCCAGGAAGTGTGTAAACAAGTATAGCGTAGGGGGTGCACCTAGCCGGACAAGTAGTACAAGGACAAGTATTGTAGCGTGTGCTACGATGCAACAATCAATGCATGGATGACATGGCATGGCAAGTAGTAAAGCGTACAAGTAAGAAAAGTAAACGTGATAGTTTAGCATGCATGAATGACAAGTTTAATGTTTGGAATCTAGCTTCGTTGTCAAGCTAGATCATTTAGGTGACGGATCTAGTTTCGTTGTCAAAACTAGATCAAATAGGCGTCTAGCCAGCTATCATTTCACTGACCTAGTCTCTTTTACGCTAAAAGCAAGTAAGTGGCCTAAAAACATGGCCCTACACAAGAGTTGGCAAGTTTCACTTGCCTGCAAGTCTGACGTCTGAGCACACCGTCCAATGAGTCCAAAAATCACAATTATCCTACGTGCACAAGTCCACCGGCCTAAAGTCCATATTATTAATCTTCATTAGTGAATTTAAAACATTTAAAAATACTTTGGAAATACTGATTTTAGTCTTGATTAGCATGCAATTGGGTTGGGGGTCCTAGGGGTGCAAAACGTTACCTCAACACGACGCGAAAGCTACACCGGCGTCGGGTAGCGACGCCGGGGGGTTGGAATAAAAGATCGCGCTCCAAGTCCAGATTCCAATTAGATTCATCGCTGGAAATTTCAGAGCAATTGACCGGGCGACGATTCCAGATTCCAAAGCTTGCACGTGCGACGACGGGCTACGACGTGCGACGACGTCGTACGCGACGAATCCTCAAAGAGCAAGCACCAAGGTGGGGCCCACAGTAGTCCTAGGGACCTTTGGGGGAACCCACAATAACTCTGGAGAACTTGGGGGGCCCACGGAGGCAAGCGGTGCGACGGATGCGGGGTTGCGACGATTGGCCATCGGTCGTACTCAGCCAATGCGGGAGGATGGCTCGGTCAGACACTAGGGGCGGGCTGTGCAGCGCTTGGGGTCGGTGCGGTGGTCGGGGCTCTCGGTCGGTGCGGGACAGGCCATCGGTCAGACCACGGGGGAAAGCGGGGCCGGGCGCTGCAGCGGTGCGCTGCACACGTTGCAACCGTTGCAACGTTGCGGAGAGCGGCGATGGGCGGTGCGGGCGCCTCGGTCAGACACGGGTGCGGAGCGGGAGCGTGAAGCGGGGGCTTGCAGCGATGCGGGGAGCTGCGATGGCGGGCGAAAAGCTCTCGGTCAGACCGAGAGCTCCCCTCGGTCGGTGCGGAAGAACGGAGCGGAGCGGCAGCACGGGGTACGGACGGGGCTTGGTGCGGAAGCGGGCGACCGGTCGGAGCGGGGGAACGGAGCCCGTTCTCTCGGTCGTGCGGCTGCTGAACGTCGCAACGTTGCGACGATTCGTCGCAACGTCCAAAAATGAGTTTGGAAGAGGCTAGGGCTAATTTCTTGCGAAAATAGGTCTTCCTAGGGGTTGCTTATATAGTATAGATGGGTTGACTTGGTCTAGGGCTAAATCTAATAGGATTAGAATATTAAAATAATTTAAAATTTGAATTCCAACTACTCCAACTCACCCAAGGGTTTTACCTAGTCCAAATGAGCTGGAAATTGGCTCAAAAATTCTTTAAAACGTTTAAAAACTTAAATAAATTTTATTTGGCCGAAAAATAATTTATAAATTAATTATTAAAAATATTTTTAAAGCTTGTTAAAAATATAAAAGTGGTCAAATAAACTCCAAAAATTATAAAATAAATATCGTGGTGATCGTGACGACGAAAGTGAGCTAACTAAGAAGACGGATCTCAATTTTGACGTCGGACGACGAAACTAAAAATAGAAACGTCTCCCGTCAAAAGTGAAAATCGTCACGTCTCATCGAATAAGTTTTAAATTGTGGGAAAACGACTCGAGAAACGTCGTTCCAAAATAGTGCCACTATTTAATACTCTCAGGGACGTTCACAACGGCATATCACACGAAAGTGTTCATAACAAAACAAAGTCTAAAACAAACACGTGCACGGCCAAAAGCACGTGCACGAAAAAACGTACCACGAAAAGTGGTCGTTACATTCCTCCCCACCTTAGAATAAAGTCCGTCCTCGGACTTTCTAATATAGCTAGTCACTCTAGTAACTACCCCAATCAAGCCACATTATAATTTAAACCAAGTATAGTCATTGCAAGTGCTTATATATGCACTAAGTAGTCAAACATTAATACCACCAACACGTATATACATTTCACATACGTATACACTTATACCTATTATATTCAGTCAATTTCATACATGTATTTTAAATCATATATTTAAGCATACATCCCTTATATAACTATTACTTACCTAAACACAAACAATATTTCAGATACTCATAATAGGATAGTCTCACACTTAGCCAATACAATCATGCTCTACCTATATGTAGCTACCTATGCACAAACATCAAGGGTATACTACCCTCTGATATTCATCCCTAGTATGCATCAACACATGTAGTCACACCATACCATAATTAAGGTCAAGTTTCACTATATTTATATATATATATTCACCACTACTAAAGTTTTCACAATATATAGTCATTCACATACATGCAAATAGTTCACCATATATTCACATCACGTACGGTCTTATAACTGTATTTACGACACACCACATATATCATAGTCATCAATACCTATAACTAAGCACATACTTACCCGTGCATGGCGCACACCCATACACGCTAACATTTCATTTACATACACCAATCATACCATTATATAACTAGCACACATACATACCTAGTTTTAGCTAGTACACATATGTTCACACGAGCAAGTCCTTAGTAATTAACTATACCACAAGACCAACACCTATAACTATATACTGGCGTAGCGACCCACAATCATGTGCGTAGCACAACCAGGCACAAACACTCCTATCACTATTTCATACATCAACCCATTTCTATATTCAACTACAATCATACATTCAATATTCTTATAGTATACCCACTCAAGCTTGAGTGAGACTCAATACATATATTAGAATATTCTATATACGTAACACTGCATTCATACATATACCAATACCACTCCATTATATATATATATATGCATCTACCAATGCAACCATATACATTCCATAAATCAATCACACTTAATATCTAGTCAGATAACACCCACATAGTTCAAAACTAATTATATACCGTAATAATAACATTACCGACATCAGCACCCACATATTTTATAATACCCTCTCTAGTACAAACATTCACCGTATAGTCACACATAAATAATGTATATATTCCCCACCATAGCCTACTACCTATAATTAGTATACTAACACATTCACACATACATAATTAAGATGTGCAATAGTCGTGTATACCTCACGGTATGCACGCATGCAACATCCCGCAAGAGCAAGCAATACCAACCAAAATTATACTCCTACTACCATATGTATATCACCTATATACTCAGGCATCAAAACATAACTACTTATGTCTAAACACAATGCATACCCCACATACGAGCACACGCTCATACGTGCTAAATATATATGGGTCACTCAATAGGCCTACTTACTTAACTATACGTACACTTATTATTATCACTACTATCATACACATAGCTTTACCAATCATTTACTTCAACCATTATAAGTATCTCTAACTACATACACAACTTAGATATTTTCAACGCTAACTCTAATACATAGGCATCCCTAGTATAGTATAGCTATCCACACAAAAATCTATAACTACTAACACACCACAACTTCATACTATCACGAATAACTCCGAGTATATATATATATATACCACACAATAGGCAAGCATCAATATACTATGGGGGCACACTCATTCAAGCCCACGTACACAACTTAGGTACGTGCACCATGACTACCTCACAAGGTCCAAGGGCCTACTAACGGCTAGGGGGTTGAGCACAGACATTGACGGACCCCAAGGCCTAAGCAATAAAGGGAGATCGAGGGCGAGAAGAGGGAAGGATCGATAAGCACGAGTTCAGATAGGACGAATACAAGGAGACAGTTTGGTTAGGGAAAACATTGGCTCAATGGTGATGTTTAGGTTGAAGGAAAGGAGAGTGGTGATGCTTACAAAGGATGGAGAAAAGAAAATAGGGTAAAAGCACAAGCTGAAATACGTGGATTTTGAAAACTGTCATTCTTCAAAAGTTAAAATCCCAGTCTGAAAAGAATTATTTGGAGATAGATAAAACGAGTTGTTCAAAAATAAATTTTGAGTCGAATATTCATAATAAGAGAAAATGGTCTATTGGTTTTAAAAATCATTTTAAAAGGAAGTAGAATCATTTACACGAATATTAAGGACATGGTTTAGAAAATTTATACGTCAATAATTTTAATATAATGTTGCCAAAAGTTTTTGAAAGTCAAAGAATGGAATCAAGCAACGGTAGAGTTTAAAATCAGGTTAAATGCTTTCAAAACTTTAGGCTATGGAAAATTGAAAATAATCAATTTGTAACTACTTTTAGGGAACCAAGGTTTGCCAAAAAAAATGAGGAACAGATTTGCACAAGGTTCTTAATATATGAGCACAACAAGTCTGGCACGGTTATAAAAAATAGTTGAAATTCAATTTGGTTTAGAAATTTTTCTAAAAGCGTGTATGGTGAGCGGAAAGAAAATAGTAGTAACTTAGCATAAGAATTATCAGGGTCGAATAGCAAATCTTTAAAAATCAAAATCAGGGGGGGTCTAAAAGCAGGAAGAGGTTATGAAAATAGTAATTTTTGCAAAAGAATCTGAAGTGGAGAAAACGACGAGCAAAAACCAACTTGCTGAAAGCTGAAATTCCCATGTGTCTTGAAAGTATATTAAAGTAAAACACGACGTATCATTCGAATAACACAAATAAGAGGGAAGATTATAAATTGAATTGGGCAGGGCAAAAAGTAAAAACTAATATATGAAAGATCGACTCATTTACATAAGTATTAAAAAAATATAGGCTGGGAAAATACCATAAGCTAGTATTCAAAAATTTCCGACAAATGTTTTAAAAAATTTAAATCAATGAAGGAGGATGAAATATAGGTATATTAAAATTTTGAACAAAATTAAACTTAGTGGAAGAGAAGATTGAAAAATACCTTCAGAAGGTTCAAGTTTTTGCAATGGCGATGTTTTGAAAATTTGACGACGATCGTCACGGGGCGATCTCGTTAATCGAGGCAAGGAAGTTGGTCGGAGATCAAAAACATTCATACGCCTAGGATATGAATCAGAAAAGTCTACGGGAGACTCCTACGGTCGACCAACTAAAGATTAAAACTAAGCGCTAAGACGTCTAAAGGTTAGACGGTAAAGAAATACGTTCGGCTTGGTCTGAAATCGATTGAACCCAAGTGAACGACAAAGGAAATTCTAGAAGTCTAATATGGTCAGGGTTAGGCAATAACCGCTAAGGTAACTCCTACGACGATTAAATCAATTGCTAAAAGGGAGGTCTAACTACAATCAGGGCCTCTACTTAGCAAGCACAGACGTCTAAACTAAGCCTTCTTATCACCTAGTGTCCTAAGAAAACAACTAAACTCAGGGCTTATTACTCGGATGTTGCAATTTTATTTACTGGACATTCTGTTATTATCGTTGTTCCGTTGATTCGCAATTGCAAGACTGACCTGCATGGGCCACCAACAAAACCTGTCACGCCCCGCTTCCCAAAAATATGGAGGCGAAGCGTGAGAAGGTCCGCTCAGACTTGAAGCTACAAAGCTGCAAGTCCGATAAGCGTCAATCAAATTTAAAAACTGCAGGTCCTTGCAACGCGAAACGAAACAAAGATAATAATAACGAAAGAGACAAAAGAAACATCTCAGAATATCCATAGCAATAAATCTCAAACATCACAGAAAAAGCCACCAGGCTAAAAGAAAAGAGTCTAAAAGAGGCCGAGCATGGCCAACAAAAGTACAAAGTACAACAACAAAGTAATGGTGCAAGCACCAACATCTAACAGCAACCTAAAGCAAAAAGCAACGCCAACAGTCTCTAAAACTGGTCTCCGGTGTCCACGAACTCCTCGACGAACGTAGGCTCAGTGTCAGCAAACTACCTTGTCCGCTACAACTATCTCTGGCTCAAAGGTCTAACATGTGACACCCAAAGAGAAAGGGGCCACATGTCAGCAAGTCTGGAAGACTTGTGCAAGTGAAACTGAAAGTACAAGTAAAGCAACCTAGCAGTTCTAGCATGATGTGATGACATGGCAGTTAAAGTATGGGTGCAACAGGTAAAGTAAAGTAAAGTAAAGTACGAGCATGGAATGGCATGGATGACAAGTATTACATGAATCATTCACAAGACAAGTACAAGACAAGAAAAGTAAGCACCTCGTGCACAGAGATTCCGTCTTTTGGCTAGAGGGCGGATCAGGCCACTCCTAAGCTCAAGTAACCGTTTATCCTTACCCATCCACGTGTATCGGGCATTGGTTTTCTGGCCAACACATGAGGCCCGCTTCTGGACCACGAGCCAGGAAGTGTGTAAAACAAGTATAGCGTAGGGGTGCACCTAGCCGGACAAGTAGTACAAGGACAAGTATTGTAGCGTGTGCTACGATGCAAACAATCAATGCATGGATGACATGGCATGGCAAGTAGTAAAGCGTACAAGTAAGAAAAGTAAACGTGATAGTTTAGTATGCATGAATGACAAGTTTAATGTTTGGATCTAGCTTCGTTGTCAAGCTAGATCATTTAGGTGACGGATCTAGTTTCGTTGTCAAACTAGATCAAATAGGCGTCTAGCCAGCTATCATTTCACTGACTAGTCTCTTTTACGCTAAAAGCAAGTAAGTGGCCTAAAAAACATGGCCCTACACAAGAGTTGGCAAGTTTCACTTGCCTGCAAGTCTGACGTCTGAGCACACCGTCCAATGAGTCCAAAAATCACAATTATCCTACGTGCACAAGTCCACCGGCCTAAAGTCCATATTATTAATCTTCATTAGTGAATTTAAAACATTTAAAATACTTTGGAAATACTGATTTTAGTCTTGATTAGCATGCAATTGGGTTTGGGGGTCCTAGGGGTGCAAAACGTTACCTCAACACGACGCGAAAGCTACACCGGCGTCGGGTAGCGACGCCGGGGGGTTGGAATAAAAGATCGCGCTCCAAGTCCAGATTCCAATTAGATTCATCGCTGGAAAATTTCAGAGCAATTGACCAGGCGATGATTCCAGATTCCAAAGCTTGCACGTGCGACGACGGGCTACGACGTGCGACGACGTCGTACGCGACGAATCCTCAAAGAGCAAGCACCAAGGTGGGGCCCACAGTAGTCCTAGGGGACCTTTTGGGGAACCCACAATAACTCTGGAGAACTTGGGGGGCCCACGGAGGCAAGCGGTGCGACGGATGCGAGGTTGCGACGATTGGCCATCGGTCGTACTCAGCCAATGCGGGAGGATGGCCTCGGTCAGACACTAGGGGCGGGCTGTGCAGCGCTTGGGGTCGGTGCGGTGGTCGGGCTCTCGGTCGGTGCGGGACATGCCATCGGTCAGACACGGGGGAAAGCGGGGCCGGGCGCTGCAGCGGTGCGCTGCAACGTTGCAAACCGTTTGCAACGTTGCGGAGAGCGGCGATGGGCGGGCGGGCGCCTCGGTCAGACACGGTGCGGAGCGGGAGCGTGAAGCGGGGCTTGCAGCGATGCGGGGAGCTGCGATGGCGGGCGAAAGCTCTCGGTCAGACCGAGAGCTCCCCTCGGTCGGTGCGGAAGAACGGAGCGGAGCGGCAGCACGGGGTGCGGACGGGGCCTTGGTGCGGAGCGGGCGACCGGTCGGAGCGGGGGAACGGAGCCCGTTCTCTCGGTCGTAGCGACTGCTGAACGTCGCAACGTTGCGACGATTCGTCGCAACGTCCAAAAATGAGTTTGGAAGAGGCTAGGGCTAATTTCTTGCGAAAATAGGTCTTCCTAGGGGTTGCTCTATATAGTATAGATGGGTTGACTTGGTCTAGGGCTAAATCTAATAGGATTAGAATATTAAAATAATTTAAAATTTGAATTCCAACTACTCCAACTCACCCAAGGGTTTGACCTAGTCCAAATGAGCTGGAAATTGGCTCAAAAATTCTTTAAAACGTTTAAAAACTTAAATAAATTTTTATTTGGCCGAAAATAATTTATAAATTAATTATTAAAAAATATTTTAATGCTTGGTTAAAAAATATAAAAGTGGTCAAATAAAACTCCAAAAAAATTATAAAATAAATATCGTGGTGATCGTGACGACGAAAGTGAGCTAACTAAGAAGACGGATCTCAATTTTGACGTCGGACGACGAAAACTAAAAATAGAAACGTCTCCCGTCAAAAGTGAAAAATCGTCACGTCTCATCGAATAAGTTTAACACTTGTGGGAAAACGACTCGAGAAACGTCGTTCCAAAATAGTGCCACTATTTAATACTCTCAGGGACGTTCACAACGGCATATCACACCGAAAGTGTTCACAACAAACAAAGTCTAAAACAAACACGTGCACGGCCAAAAGCACGTGCACGAAAAAACGTACCACGAAAAGTGGTCGTTACACAATGAGTTAGCTGTCCTCCATTGGATGGATTCCATCAGCACCATTGTGCTCACCGTTCATGACCTTTGTGCTTTTTGCCATGGAAGAGGATGAAGAGGATGAAGATGATGAAGTTGCTGAAGAAATTGCTATGATGAGAGTATGTTCGACCATATTTGCCACACAGCCCCTCCTCTAGTGTCAATTGTTCATGTCTAGAATCTTGTGGAGCCAGATCCAGTCGCTAGGGCAAGGAATCAGACTACTGCAGTGAGTATTCATGCAACAGAGTTCTTGGATAAGGTTTCACTAGGATAAGGGACTCCTTCGTCGTCGCCTGAAATGGATTGAAAATGCATCAAAGGAAATAGAGGAGGCGTGGCCCTCCGATTTGTCTTCGATGCTTAAGTCAGTATCAAGGATGGATGGAGGGAGTGTTGACTGAGTGTATCCACCACTAGGGTTAGAGTTTGTGAGTTGGAGACATGGATACTAGTGTTGATTCAGTGGTTGAGATACTTGATGAATGGGTTTTCTCGTAGGTTTATATAAACACGGGGGGGGGGGGGTTTGGGGGGGTGGTATGCCAAGTTAGAAGATTTCCCACCTTATTTGTAAAAAGCTACTCATAAGATTTGTTAGGATCTTGGTCGTGGCTACCGTAATTGCTACTTTGCTAAAGCTGGCCATGATCCCCTCTGGTAAAGACGGCAGTTACGTACATATTGGATGGATCCGTTGGTAACGGCCTAAAGAGGATACGACTCATCCTCCTAAGATCGTGCCGATGTGCTCGTGCGGGCTAACCCTGCTAGGCAAGTGAGTTCTCTGGCCATAAAGTTGAGGGGCCGACCTCAGGCGCTGAGATCTCCCCTGCAATAGTCTGCTAGCGAGGAGCTGACCTCGAATGCCGAGGTTATTCTCACGGAGGGCCACCGTTGAGGGGGGCAATCTCGTAGAGGTCATCCCGATAGACCTATGCAGCTGTGGGAGCCTGTTCGAGCCCGCAAGTACATGGTGTCAAGGTTTTGTAATATAGAAAGATGTCGGTCCCACAGGGAGAGGATTTGTTAATGTCTTGGGATTTATTTCAGAGTTATACGATCTTATCAACTATAGGCGTAACCAAGAGAGTTGTCACAATTCTCTTCTAACAATTAAAATCAATATAATGGAAACTAGGGCACTATGAATCACCACTAGGATTGTCAGATATCAATGCTAGGTTATAATTTCTAGGTTGGACTGGGTTTATATGGAGAGATTGTCGCATATCAAATGTGGAATTCGTAGCCAACTATTGTTGTACTACTCATCTAACGTATCATGTGCTTAGCCCCACCATCTGGATGGCCTTGCACGCGATCCATGCATTAAGATCGATAATTGTTCTCAATCTCCACTCACGCACCATCGTGGATTAGAGCTTTGATCTGTAATTTAATGGCTCTCATTGATGCTACTATCGTAAATCATCAATTAGTAATATAGGGCGTCGGTGGAAATCATCAAGATGCATGTCACTATCGTGGATCACGAACTCCAATTGAATTTACTAACGAACCTAATTAAGTTCATAGGATAATATCTAGGATGTGTGCCACTATTGTGGATCACAAAACCTAAATAAGATTATTACAAACTTGGCTAGATCAATCCAATCTCATCCTTTATTCACCAAACCAACATAAAAATCACAACTATACATCTAAATCCTAAGATCCTAGGGCTCATCCATTGGCCCTAGAAATAACTACTCACGATTCATGGGAATAGAAATAGAAACGATAATATCGATAACACAAGACATCGTAGCAATAGTAATCATCAAAACTACGACAGAGAGAGATAAGAAATCATTACCAAACAACGAGGAATAAGAACTAAACTCCAGAAAATTAAGATCCAAGAGATTTCAGTACAAAGCAATAACAAAATCCAAGCTTGGATCTTTGAAGGAAATAACGATGGATCAAAACTCTCTACTAAACTCAAAACTAAAATAATAAGCCAGCTCTCTGAACCTAGGTATAAAAATAGGTTTATATACAAGGGGATTGACCCCACAAAATTTCCGCCAAAAAGCCCAACTACGGCCCAACTGTGTCTGCTGCGTCTCCCTACTTGACTGAGCGGCTCTCATTTCGAGTAGGGCATCATCGCTCCGCTGGCACCTTGAGTCTTCGGTTCAGGGAGTTGGTTGATCGGACCGAGTGGATGGCCAACTCGGTCAAGCTGCATGGGGCCATTGCTTGGCTCAAAAGTCGCTCTGTCGCTTGCTTAGCTACTTTGATCTTCTCAGTGGCTAAGTCCTTGGGGATGCTCTCTTCTACTCACTTACTCGATCGAGCAACTGACTTTGCTCGGTCGAGATCAGGGCTCTTCTTTGGCCTAAGAAGCGTTGCGCTGCCATGTACTTCACTCGATCAAGTAGCTCGGCTACTCGGTCCGAGTGAGCTTTGAAACTCGAACGTTGGAAAGAAGCTGGAGCCGCTCCCTTTGCTGAATCTGCTCGGACCGAGTGAACTTAGTTCAATCGGTCGAGTTCCTGGGAAAAGCTGACATGATTTTGGAGCTTCCATTCTCATTGCTATTTCCTTCTTCTTTTTTCCTCTTCTCCTCCAATCTCCTTCTCCACCTCGTCAAGCAACAAGTAGACCATGTCGTTGATGCTCCGACAAGATCGGATGTGTCCATGTCTCCAATTTGCTCCGAATCACTCCAAATGTCTTGAAAATTCCCAAACTCCACGAGAATCAAATATATCGTGAAATGCGCGATAAAGTATAGAAACGTGAACTTTGGACGATGGAAATGCTATGAAATTATGCAGTAAAAGTATAGAAAATATAGACATATCAGAGCCGACCTCGTGGATGTCGTCCTTGCGAAGCTGTGCTGCCGAAGTAACCGACCTTGTGGAGGCCGTCTTGTAGAGGTGTCGTTGTCAGATGGAGTAAACCTCGTGGATGCCATCCTTGCTCGCGTGAGGGATCCGACCTCATAGTGGTCATCCCTGCTGGTGAGAGGGGGCCGACCCGGGTCGGAGAGAGTAAATCTGCTTGGTGGAGTCATGCTGCACCTTGGTCCGGCTGACCTCCTAGGCTACTCTTGGGCGGTCCTAGGAGACACGCGTAGCTTCCGTGCTCGAGCAAGGTGGGTCCCGTTGTCAGATCTGGCTGGGCCATAGCCAGAAATATCACTAACATGTAGATATTTAAATTTTAATTTATTTTTATCAATTTCTATTTTTTAAACGACACCCCTTAGTCTCAAGTAGGATTCTTCTTGAGTTCGAAATTTGATTAGAGAAGGAACAAAATATGAGCGACAAACTTGAGCGGAACTGGGTGATGAATTGGACAGGAAAGGAATCAGCTGCCAAACAATGAACCTGATCTCTCGCACCATGTTAAATTCAGATTAATGCAGCTTCGATTGGATTAAACACGTGAATGCATGATCTTGGCCAAGACAAGCATCAACACAATAAGATGAATTTTCCAACAATATTTAACATGTGCACGTATAATTATTTTTTCATACATCAGAAAGCAGTAAAGCGTGCATCGATCGGGTCTCAATCCCGTACCTCCCAAAAAGGAGGGGAAAAAAATGTCATATGAGCAAGAAAAGAAAAGAATCATGTCAAAAGATCATTGGCTAATCCTTCTTTCCAAAGCAAGAAAAGAATGTTTTTGAGGAGATATTTTGAGACACATCCAACTGTGGCCGGATTTGGTGGTGTTTGGGATGGAGGTGGCATGTTTTGATTTGTCATGTCACTGATGAGTTCTGGTGGGGGGCAGGTATGGGGTAAAAATTGCAAGTGAAATCAACAAAATACCAAAAAGAAAGGAAGGATAATTGAAAAGGGGAGGCCTTCTCATGTTTCCTTTTCAAGGACTCTGACACTCTTTTATGGAGGTCTTCAGTGTACATCGACAATGTACGAGAGCTAGTAAAACTTAAAAAGGAGTAGTGTATAGTGCAGTACATGGAATTAATGTTGGTATCTTTCCTTTCTCTATACGTAGAGCTTGAAATGTCAAGGAGTAGATTGGGCTGATCATCAAGCGGAATAATGCGTCCGTAGCCTCCCCTACATCCTTTTTCAGCCCCCAAAAAATATATATGTAAATATAAACATCCTGAACTTTAAAATTTTAGAAAAAAATAATATTATTAGATTTTGTATAACTATCTTAAACTTTGGATTAATATCATTAAGCAAGTTTATTTAGCTTCCACTCACAGTTTATCTTCCAACCACTTTGTACAACTCCCTCCCCTGCTTGAATATAAATGAGTAGCAGCACACTCGTTTATTTATTTATTTTATTTTATTTTTTAAGAGAGCAAAGAAAGGACTTAAATATCCTATAAGCCTAAACTCCATCAATCTTGTCAAGTTAATAACCCCTCCCACTTGCCGAAGAAAGTGTGATGACTCATGATCGAATGAGTTACAATGTCGAGAGCCCTCTAACGCACTTACTCCATGTTTACGAGAATTGCAGTGGATGTTGTTAGGGTATAAACAGAAATTGATATCACCAACAATGCAAACACACAAACATGTGGAGGTTCGGCGCAAGTCCTGTTTATGGGGTGTTTTCTCACCACCGAAGTTGTTGGGAGATGATTCGATTGATAATATTGACATAGGATGACAGTGGCAGCTGACTGAGCACTGGGCGAGCTGACCACGAGCGGAGGAGGCTCCGGTCCGCACTATAGGAGTAGGGTCCGAGCTATATACGGGATGCCTGCAACACAAGGAGCTCGTCAGGATGGTCGGATCTGGGGTCCGACCTAATCCCCTTTGATGCTTAAGTCATCAAATGACTCAATAGTAACTATGTCCGAACTGTCCGCTAGTTATCGTGGTGCGTTATGGAGGAAATGTATAAAGTGGAGCATATACCGAGATTGGGCTAACTGATTTTGGTAGTTGTCAGAGAATGAGAATGTCTGAGAATGTGGAAGAAGCAAAAAGTTCTTTCCTCGTAGGCCGGGAGGCTATTTATAGGTAGCGGACGTTAGATGGCAACGTCTGAGCCTTTATGGAGATTTACTGCATTTGGATCTGAGCCGTCGCTATTGATGACGGGCTGAACTATCAGCCATTAAATGCCTGGATCATGAGTCGACGCATTAACTGAAGGAGCCCAATGTTCAGTCGAGTTTTCGCATTGAATAAGTAGGTGAGTGGTCACACGTGAAGACATCTGGGCTGCTGGGCCGAAGCTGTGGGCATTACTGGGCTTGCCCACTCAAGTAATTGTTGGAAGATATATGCCCTCGAGGCAATTTATCTATACAACATTTTTTTCGAATTTAAATGGTACTAATTATCCTAGTATGAATAAAATGTTTCAAATACTTGGATAATTTCCTTTGGCTTAAGGCAAGTTCATACACGTATCTAGATAGAGATCTCAATTGTAGGAAGTGTCTGACAGATAAGAACATGAGTCTTAAATCGTTCATGATCATAGATATGTCGAGAAAAGGATATCAGCACATCAGATAGACCATTATGTCTTTGTCTTAACCAAAAGGGTGATGATGATATCATAATCATTCGACCTGGCGAAGTCGGAGACGAGACACATGTGCTCATTAGAGGATGAGTCAACTGAACGACCTAATAAAGAGTTATCAAATGGTTAACATTAACTAAACTATCATTGATAACTCTTAGTGATGATAGCAAGTTAGTCCTTAAGACTTGAGGTCATTATACGAACCTATGCATGAACGGTGTCACTTAGATATATGATCTAGCTTCGAGGCAATGCCTGCTAAAAGGTCTTAGGTTGGGTGACACTTGAAGCATACGAGGTGAGTAGTGATTGATCGCTCATTATTCTACACCTTTTTCTGCATGTTTTCATATCATTTCAATCGCTCATATTGCGTTTTTCACGATTATTCGACGATATCGCGTTGCTTTCCACTATATCTTGTTTTTGTTGGATTTCAGGAAATATGGAGCGATGTGGAGCAATAATGAGATCAAGGGACTTTCACGCGCACCGGAGCATCGCACACGGCCTTATTAGGGAGCTAGCAGTGCTAGATGATGGGCGGAAGAGGAAGAAGTTCGATGGAATCGACGAGGAGGCAAGGGGGAGAAGAAAAGAGCCCGGAAACAGCTCACTCGGCCAACCAGAGAGTTCACTCGACCGAGTGAAAGAGTGCGTTCGGCCGAGTGAAACAGATACATGACTGCCGATTTTTAAATTTCACTCGGCCGACCAAGAAAACCCACTCGGCCAAATGGAGAAGCCCACTCGCCTGAGTATGACAGGGTTTTCCTCCCGAAAATCATCTGACTGACTGGAATTTGGAGAAGACCCACTCGGCCGACCAAGAAAACCCACTCGGCCGAGCATGAAAGCTCACTCGGCCGAACGAAGAAGACCACTCGCCCGAGTGTGACAGGGTGACAGACCCCCAATTTTCCCAGATTCTCTGTTTTTCTTTAGGTTTGTCACTTGGCCGAGTGACATGTTCCACTCAGCCGAGTAGCGCAGTCCGACTGTGTCACGAATTAGGTTTTTTTGGCTGCACCAGGGGCAAATCTGTCAGGATTTTCTGGACGATTTTGGCTTGTATTTAAGGCTAGTTTTATCCTAGTTTTAGGGCAGACTTGAAGTTAATTTTGACGGCTATTATTATTGTAAATCTTAGCTGGAGATCATAGACGCGTAATTTGGTTTGTTCTTTCTATCTAAAATTCTTGTTTTTATGAATTGTTTTCTCTTAACTATGAATTGTGCTATGATCTTATTCTTTATTTCTGAGATTTCTATGATGAATTGTGAGTAGTTTCTCCGTTCTAGGGCATGGGGATGAACCCTATGGATTCGATCCTAGAATTGTGATGAATGAATTGAATTGTTGCTAGGATTGATAGACGGTTAGGTTGTGATTGATTTATTACGGATAGCTAGGGATTTCCATCGATTGGGGTTTGCAGGAGATTGGATTTCAATCGATGGGAAGGCCTAGATATTCGATTTAGGTTTATAATCGAGATTCTCTAGACTTGGTTTGCAAGAGATTAGACCAAAGATACGATCTTTATTATAGATCTATACTCATATTCGTTTGCAAGAGATTGGACGAATACGAACTATCATAACCTAGATCGTAGCTCGAGTTTGCACGAGAGTGGGCTCGAGGTGCGATTGGACGATGACGTCGATCTTCATGCTAGTGGCTTAGGTTAGGGTTTGCACGAGAGTGGGCCCGAATCTAGGTTGCTATAGACCGGCAATAGCGCGAGAGTGTGAACTTGGTTCTATATTCAGTTACGACTAGTTCACCTACATTCAAGCCTTGCAACATTGAGATTCATGATCCACAAGGATAAGTGACGATCCGTAGTGGGGATTTCCTTGCTCTAGACGCTTTTATTATATAGAATTCTATTTGTTATTTGAACGACAGTGACATTATTATCCAAACCATTCTATTCTACCATCAATAGCTAGGTGATCAAGATAGAGTACTGTCATTTGTCCTCCATGTGTTCGATACCCGCTCGCCACTTCACCGCGTGCTTGCGGTAAGACTACAGTCGTTTTTCGGGTGTATATCCGGGCGCGATCAAGTTTTTGGCGCCGTTGCCGGGGACACGACGGTATTTTATTTTGTTCACCCATTTATATCACATCTTCTATCTTTCTCTTATTTCTTTTTGATTTTATTTGATGCTCAAATTGATGTGCTCTTCCAAATTTTCCAATAGAATCTTGAGCAGGTAACATGGGAGACACGATGATGAGAACATAGCGTAGCCCACGAGAGGATGATTCCTTTGCAACTCTTCTGAAAGAACTTATTGATGAGGTCTGATCTACATGGGCTTTGGCCATCGACATTGAGGACCCCATTGAACAACTATTTGCTAGCTTTGTAATTGATCAAATCTCTCCGGATGGGACTATCGAGGGCAATATTAAAGTCGACGTAAGGGACGATAAGTTATACTTAGAAGGCGGTGAAGCATGCATCGGAGAGAGCTTTGCTTTCGAAGAGTCCATTTGGCAAGCCAAAGTTCAGGGAAGTGCTCTTGACGATCCTCTTTTCAACACTGATGAACGCACTGACCTATCTCTTGATTTCAGGTGCGAACTTGAGGAAAATGGTAGCTCCGCCGATGTTAGAGCAGAGTTGTGCAGCATCCACTCCGATGCACCTTCCTCACCAAGAAGCGAATCTGAGCCGGCTTACGAGAGCCCACTCCCAGAGCGGGAACTGAACTCAGAGGTGACTGAAGACGCCATGCTTTCACAGGAAGAGGAGATAGGGGGTACAGCGCCCCCTGAGGTAGTACTGAAACAATTACCTCCTAATTTAAGGTATGCTTTCTTGGAAGATAAACTGACCTATCTGGTGATTGTTAATGCCAACCTCAACCACACCCAGCTTGAGAGACTTCTGGATGTCCTTAGTAGCCATAGGGACGTCCTCGGCTACACCATCTCTGACCTCAATGGAATAAGCCCTAGACTTTGTACGAACAGGATCCACCTAGATAACATTGAAGCCACCTACATAGAGCCTCAAAGGCGGTTAAATCCTAACATGAAGGAGGTGGTTAAGAAGGAGATCCTTAAACTGCTTGAAGCCTATATCATTTATCATATTTCTGACAGCAGATGGGTTAACCCTGTGCATGTCGTTCCTAAAAGGGGGGATGAACGGCATAAAAAATGATAAGGGAGAGCCTATATCCACACTCACCGTCACGGGTTGGTGGATGTGTATTGATTACAAGAAATTGAATAAGGCCACCCGTAAAGATCATTACCATTTCCCTTTATTGACCAAATGCTAGAACGCCTCGCCAGACATAAATACTTTTGCTATTTGGATGGGTATTCGGAATTCTTTCAGGTTCCCTTACATGAAGATGACCCAGAAAAGACCACTTTTACGTGCCCTTATGGTACTTATGCCTACCGTAGAATTCCCTTCGGACTTTGTAATGCCCCCGCCACATTTCAAAGGTGCATGCCATCCATCTTTTCTGATTATATTGAAAACATCATGGAAGTCTTCATGGACGATTTTCCTGTCTATGGTGACGAGTTTGACTCATGTTTGGCTAATCTCACTAAAGTCCTTAAAAGATGCCAACAAAATAATCTCACTCTTAACTGGGAGAAATGACATTTCATGGTCACTGAGGGGATAGTTCTTGGGCATCTTGTTTCACCTAGAGGGATCGAGGTTGATAAGGCAAAAATTGAGGTAATCGAAAAGCTTTCCCCTCCTATTAATGTCAAGGTCATTAGGGGATTTCTTGGTCATGCGGGATTCTACCGCCTCTTTAACAAAGATTTTGCCCTAATTGCCCATCCTCTTACTGCTTTACTCACTAAAGATGCTCCATTTGTCTTTTCAGGAGATTGCTTGCAAGCCTTTAATACATTGAAGGAGGCCCTCATTTCCGCACCGATCATACAACCGCCGGACTGGAATCTCCCTTTCGAGCTTATGTGCGACGCAAGTGACCAAACAATTGGGGTAGTGCTAGGACAAAGGAAGGACAAGAAGCTTCAAGCAATATTTTATGCAAGTAAAACTTTAGACGAGGCACAAAGGAATTACACTACCACTGAAAAAGAGCTCTTGACGGTTGTCTACTCTATTGAGAAGTTTCGCTGTTACCTCCTTAGATCTAAAGTGATTGTGCACACCGATCATGCGGCATTGAAGTACCTATTAAGCAAAAAGGAAGCCAAGCCAAGACTAATAAGATGGATACTATTATTGCAAGAATTTGACTTGGAAATCAGAGACAAGAAAGGCACGGACAATGTTGTGGCGGATCACTTGTCTAGGCTTGTTCGTGACGAAAGGGATGATAGCCTACCGATTGATGACACTTTTGCTGACAAGAGGCTATTTGCCATCAGACCCGGAGAGGTGCCTTGGTATGCGGATTATGTGAACTATTTGGCATGCGGGATAAAACCATGCGGGATGGCCACGCAACAAAAAAAGGAGGTTCATGCACGAAGTCTGCAACTATTTCTGGGAAGACCCGTATCTCTTCAAGATATGCAAGGATGGTATTATACGGAGGTGCGTTTCAAAAGAAGAGGCCACATCTATCATTTCGCATTGCCATGATATGCCCTGCGGGGGACATCACGCTGCCTCCAAAACTACCACGAAGATATTGCAGTGCGGGTTCTTTTGGCTGACCATGTTCAAAGACACACATGACTTCGTCAAGTATTGCGATAGATGCCAACGGATGGGAAACATATCCAAACGGAATAAGATGCCAATGAAACCCATTTTGGAAATTGAGCTATTCGATTATTGGGGAGTGGATTTCATGGGGCCTTTTCCATCAAGTAAAGGAAACACGTATATTCTATTGGCTGTTGACTACGTCTCGAAATGGGTAGAGGCCATTGCAACCCCAACCAATGATGCGAGGGTGGTGTCCAAATTCTTCAAGCAAAACATATTCCCGTGCTTTAGAGTTCCACGAACCTTGATAAGCGATGGAGGTAGAAATTTCATAGAAAGCAAGTTCGAGGCCATGCTTAAGAAGTATGGGGTGAATCATAGAATCGGTATGGCATACCATCCTCAGAAGAGTGGACAAGTGGAAGTGTTAAACCGGAAAATTAAACAAATTCTAGAGAAGACCGTCGATAGATCTAGGAAGGATTGGTCCATGAAATTGAATGATGCACTATGGGCATATCGCACGGCCTTTCACACTCCCATTGGCATCATCCCATACCGGCTTGTTTATGGGAAATCTTGTAATTTACCGGTAGAGTTGGAACATCGTGCATATTGGGCAATCAAGACCTTGAATTATGACTACAAGAGCGCGGCACTGGGCCGACTCCTAGACATCAATGAGCTTGACGAGCTAAGACAGGATGCTTACGAGAGCTCTAGCATTTACAAGGAGAGAACTAGAATTCTCCATGACGCACGCATCACCGTTACGGACTTCAAGGTCAGAGACAAGGTCCTATTATTCAATTCTAGACTCTGACTCTTTCCCGAAAAGCTAAGGTCACGATGGTCCGGACCCTTCACCATTAGGCACATACAACCGGGAGGAGCCTTCGAGTTGGAGGAAAAAGACGGTGTCACATTTAAGGTAAATGGACAAAGGGTCAAGCATTATTCAGAGGGAGCCCCTACTGGTGAAGTGAATAGCATATACCTACTCAAGGGTTGGTCCCAAGATCTCTCGTACCTCCTCGACGAAGTGATTGATGACACCATGCCATTTGCCAGCGGGGCCAAGCACGATGACAGCCTCGAAGAGGCCCAACTTACTAAAGATGGCGAGATGATGGGAGACCCGCCGGACCCTCTTACGGATGAGGAGAAGGATGACGTTGATGTCGTCAAGATTAGAGAGCTATTCAAGCTCTCTACGGCGAAGCACATGAAGAAAGCTTCACCGGACAACAAATCTTCGCCACCGGCCAAGAAAAAGGATGTTAAAAGCTCAAGCTTAGAGACTTGGTCGTGCCCAGATATATATCCAGAAAACGACTGTAGTCTTACCGCAAGCACATGGTGTAGTGGCGAGCGGGTATCGAACTCAGGTAGGACAATTGACAGTACTCTATTTAGATCACCTAGCTATCGATGGAATAAGAATAGTCGTGATGGTAATGTCACAATCGTTCAAATAGCAAATAAAATTCAATATAATAAAGCGTCTAGGGATAGGAAATCCCCGCTACGGACTGTCTTTTATCCTTGTCGATCATGAATATCTATGTTGCAAAGCTTGAATATAGGTGAACTAGTCGTAACTTAATGTAGAACCAAGCTCACGCTCTCGCGCTATTGCCGGTCTATAGCAACCTAGATTAGGGCCCACTCTTGTGCAAACCCTAACCTAAACCGCTAGTGTGAAGATCGACATCATCGTCCAATCGCATCTCGAGCCCACTCTTGTGCAAACTCAAGCTACGACCTAGGTTATGATAGTTCGTATTCATCCAATCTCTTGCAAACGATTATTGGTATAGATTTATAATAAAAATCCTAGCTTTGGTCTAATCTCTTGCAAACCAAATCTAGAAAATCTCAATTATAAACCTAAGTCAAATATCTAGGCATTTCCATCAATTGGGATCCAATCTCTTGAAAATCCCAATCGATAGAAATTCCTAGCTATTCGCAATAAATCAATCACAATCTAACAACAATTCTATTCATTCATCACAATTCAAAGATCGGATCTATATGGTTCATCCCCATGCCCTAGAACGAATAAACTACTCACAAATCATCATGAAAATCTCGGAAATAAAGAATAAGATCATAGCACAATTCATTGTAGAGAAGAGACAATTCATAAAAATAAGAGTTTTAGCAAGAAAGAACAAACCAAAATTATCGTCTATGATCTCCAGCTGAGATTTACAAAAGGAATAGTCAAAAAAAAAATAATACAAGTCTCTCCTAAAACTAGGGATAAAACTAGGTTTAAATACAAGTCAAATTCGTCCAAAAAATCCTGACAGATTTGCCCCTGCGCAGCCCAGAAATCCCACTTTGCATAGAGTCGGACTGCGTCACTCGGCCGAGTGAACATGTCACTCGACCGAGTAACAAAACCAATAAAAGACAGAAATTCTGGGGGTTTCGGGGGTCTGTCACCCTGTTCCACTCGGACAAGTGGTCTTCTTTACTCGGCCGAGTGAGCAATCATGCTCGGCCGAGTGGGCTTCTTCAAAATTTCCAGTAACTTGGCCACTTCTCGGAAGAAAATCCATGTTCTACTCGGGCGAGTGAGATTTCTCACTCGGCCGAGTGAACTTCCTTGTTCGGCCGAGTGAACTCTGAAAATTGGCTGTGTGTATCCGTTTCACTCGGCCGAGTACAGGTCTTCACTAGGTCGAGTGAACTGGCTGTTCGGCCGAGTGAGCTGTATCTGGGCTCTTTTCTTCTCCTCCTTGCCTCCTCGTCGATTCTATTGAATTTCTTCCTCTTCCGATCATCCTCAAGCGCTGCTAACTCCTTAAACAAGCTGTGGGCGACGCTCCGGTATGCGTGAAAGTCCCTTGATCTCATTTTTACTCCAGATCGCTCCATATCTCCTGAAATACGACAAAAACAAGAAATAGTGAAAAGCAACATGATATCGTCGAATAATCGTGGAAAACACAATATGGGCGATCGAAATGACATGAAAACATGCAGAAAAAAGGTGTAAAATAAGGAGCGATCAAAATCCCGCAAGCTTACCTCTTACTTGTCCTCGAGGAAGATGAGTAAAAGACGAACCCGGCGGGTAAAAATAAGGAAAAAGAGGAAAAAGAAGATAGAAAAAACAAAGAGGGAGGTGCTAGATCATTTTCTCAGGACATGGGCTTGCTTTCTCAAATAGCATACGGTGAATAAAAACATACCAGAGATTTTTATTTCGATATCGTGATCATATAGGGATGCATTCGATATAGAAACCCAAGACTATAAAAACAATATGAAATATGAAATCATTCTAGAATTAGCATCGTCTGAAGCATCTAAAGTAATATACATAATCATAGACCACACACTTTTCAATTGACTGTTTTCTATTTTGAGTATAAGAGGTATCACACAATATGAAGCAATAAGAATAGAAAGGAGTGGTTTTCATGAAATGCATGCCAAATCTCAATTCCTGGAATTTGTAATGCTTTTAGAAATCTCCATGAGTATAGAAAATTACCTAGCTTAGGTTGTCATGCACAGACAAGTAGCCACTCTCTCACACATCATTGGATCCTCTCCTCCAAGCTTATCTATAAGCGTGGTGGTATCAGATAAAACAATAAGACTTTCCCCATTTTTTGAAGCTCCAATGATAAAAGAAAAAGAGGGAAGAAAGAAAAAGAAATGAAATGGAATCATATATGTAATTCTTTTCTGAATCTCTTTCTTCTCTTTTTTTTATTTTTGTGTTTTTTTCATATTACATATATACAATAAGGATCCCGAATCAAAAGATAGAGAGATATGCATGTATATTTTTTTTGATTTTGGGGTGTTGGAGCATGGACTTTTATAGCAGGGGGATATGCCAATATATGATTCGCTAAAGGGAGATTCACCAATGATTTTAAGTATAGAAATGATGTCCAAGATATGTGGAGAAAGAAAAATATGTAACTCTCAGTTCACTCTTTAGAATGAGCACGCCAACTTCCAGCAGAGTAATGTAATCTACTCAGTTTGTTTTCAGAAAGTAAACTAATCCAGTCATATCAACATAGCACAACCTGAAAGTGAAGCGTACAATTTTCATGAAAAAAGAAGTGATATCAGATAGCAAAGTAGTACTCCAACCATAGGCAGTCATTGCATGAAGCTTGGTGTGTTTTCCAGAAAAGTATACAATATAAATCATCAAACTCAGCTAATAGTAGAACTTCATTCACATTAATATAATAAAGGTGCAGGTTACTATCTCGAATGCATAGCAGGCATGTCATATGATATCTGAAATAAAAACGATGGCATGTCAAGATAATATGCATATAGAGATAAGCTAATTCCACGTTGTCGTCATCACATAAAATTTATCTCTAGCAAAAAAGATAAAGGAAATAAGGATAAAAGAAAAATAAGAACTGCTATACATATGTGACACACATAAAAGGTAAGAAAACGTGATGCATGAGAAAAAAATGAAAAAGTGGGTGAAAATAAGTGTAAAACAAAGAAAGGTGGGAAATAAAAGTAAAAGGGAAGAAAATGAAAAGTGCGTGAGACACTCACTCCCCCAAGCTAAACGGCTCAGTGTCCTCAATGTGCAAAGTGTGGCACAACGAGAGAAATGATATGGGTGGGGTGGGTGAGGATGCATGCATGATAAGGATGTAAATAAAAGAAAATGAGATGGGTATGCAAATGATGTATGCAGAGATGCAAGTGGTGCATGCAGAGATCAAGATGGCGCAATATAAGTGTCCCCAAAAATACCTCCTCTCTCCCAAAATGATATAGACAAGTATGAGCAAAAGGTGACCAAAATGTGTGTGGAGGAGGTGTGCAAAATCAGCAGACAAAATGACAGCATAGCAGCAGCAAAAGTATGAGAGGCATCAAGAGTGTGCTTAGGTGGGTGGTGGAGCACCAGCACTATCCTGTGGTGGATGTGGTGGTGGAGGTGGCTGCTGGGTGGTGGGACACGGAGTGGCAGGTGGCGGTTGTGACAATCGTGCAAGAATCTGGTTCAGGCTAGCCTGAATACCAGGAAGTTAGGCGACGCGAGACTGTACAGTACTAACGGTAACGGAGAGAGGCCGGAAATCTCCTCTGATCCCACTAAATGCCCCCTCTAGATCACGCAGGTGCTGAACTAGGGTGTCGGGGGGAGGTGGAGCAGAGGGTCGAATAGGTGAGGAACGGGGATGTCTCACACGGCTACCATAAATCACGGATGCAACTACTTGGTGGGGCTGTGGGGCTGTGCTCACAAAAAGACGCTCAGCCTCTGTGGGAGTCTGAGATGCAGGAATAGTCGAGGAAGAGGGAGCAGCAGCAGAGGCTGAAGCGGTGACAGAGGGCGAGGAGGACAGAGGGCGAGGTGACACAGAAATGGGGACAGACGTCACGACACTCTCGGTGAAGACAGCTGTAGTGGAGACGGAAGGATCGATGACTAGGGAGGCAGTGAAGTGTGCAAAAAATGACTCCCCAGGGGTCGAGAATAAGAAAGTGGACATGGTCTCCACTGCGGAAGCAAAGGAAGGCTCGCCGCTCTTAATAATGGTGGTGGGACGCTCAGGGCTCATAGCAGAAATGTGATCCATGGATAACAGCACAGTGGTGGTGGTGGTGGTGGTGGTGTACTCAGCAAGTGTGCTGCCGACACTAACAGAAGTGTTGACAGAGGTGTCAGGAGGTGCAGGCAGATCAGGTGCAGGCTGAGGGATCTCTGGGTCCAGAGGTAGAAGGAGGGGCTCCTGCTGAGTGCCCTCAGGCTCTAGCACGTACACAGCAGGGATGAGGGCGTCCATCGCTGGAATCCACTCCCCTCTTGTGGGTCCAATATGGGTCTGAGTGGGGCTCGAAAGAACCATGTAATCAGCGTCGAAAGGACCGTGCAGCCATACCCAGTGGTGCTGACCATGAGGGCGCAGCATCCTCATCCAGGCCATAATGTCTATGGAAAGAGAAGTAGGGCCCGGTGGTCTAAGCAAGGCAGCTGGAAGGTCTACTCCGTACATGGGAGCCAAAAGAGTAATGAGACCGCTGCAACAGATAGGCGTCCTAGCGCCGACAGAGATAACGATGCGGTCCAAGTACCAACTGGCTATGTCAATCTGAATGGCAGGGAGTAAGAGTCTCCACCTCTCTCAAAGGCTTGCACTCGAGTCATCCCGTAGAGCATGTAAAGCTCAGGGGTCGACATCGTCCCAGGTTCATACCTCGCTAGGAAAGTGGTCGCCATGAGGCACTGTGCAATGCGAAGGCATGGGTGGAGGATAACGGAGGCCTTGGCCTGGCTAGGGTCGAAGGCAAGAGTTGATCCCGTGATACGTGTCCAGAAGGCGTGTGTGTCGAATGACGGCGGTGGGATGTGCGTGGGACTGTAGGCTCGGTCTGGGTCCGAAACTGGGGGCCACTGAAAGTAGGCTCGGAGCATGTCGAGAGTGACCTCGCACTCTCGATCCATCAGTCGAAAAGAGCAACCCCCAGGAGTCCTAGCAATAGAACTCAGAACCTCTAGTGTCAGCCGGATATATGTGTCGGCCGACACCGACAAAAGTCACACCACCCCACGTTGTCATACAACTGGAGTAGCCCCTCGAGTACCACTAGGCGCTCAAAGTATGCTAGGTGCACGAACCTAGAGGGTACGATCGAATGATGGGTGATACGCTCAAATCTGGCGCGGTGCGCGTCATCTCTGAATGTAATGCCCAGCGTGTCGAATGCAGGGGCGGGCTGTGCCGGTGGTGGTGGGATAGGTGCGGTAGGAGGCGGAAGTGTGGGTGGTGGCGGGCTAGGTGGAGGGGAGTCCGCTCTAGCGGAAGAGGATCCAGGCTCGCTGGTCCTCCTCCGCATCGAGGCGGGCGCCCGCGTGTGCGACCTAGTGCGGGGCGACATGTGAGCCGCGAAAAGTGCCCACCCAAATGCGAAGTGCTGTAAATGAGGAACGAATGTACCCGAACACGACGCGAGTGCAAGCGGTGGATGCGTGCGGAGAATCGCCTCCTCCTGGAAGCTCCAAATCAGCTCATGTATCTCCCCCAAGCTAGCCTGAAACACAAATAGACAAATCAGCAATGAATATCGATATATATGGGAGAATATTGGAGATAATAGGTATATATAGAGATTAATTTTGATTCGGGGCTTAATATGGCTTACGGATCGGAGATTGGGAGAAAAAGGGTGAAATAGGATTTAATGGAGGAGGAACGGCAGCGGGGAGCGCAGCGCAGGCGGCGGCGACAGGCGCGGGTCGGCGATGGGGGGCGGTGACTCGACCGGCGGATCAGGGTGGCTCGAGCGAAGGCGGGGTTGGCTCGGGCGAATGCGGGGGAAGTCGAAGAGTTCGGGGAAAATTTTGAGAATTTTTGGGTTTTTGGGATTTGAGCCCGTGTCGTTTCGTTTATAAAGGATAAGTCACTCGGGCGAGTCACGCGTTCACTCGGCCGAGTGGCACAGTTTTAAAAAATTTCGAAATTTCCCGCAAAAGTAGCGACTCAGGCGAGTACACCTTATCACTCGGGCGAGTGGACAAAGGTCACTCGGCTGAGTGGCAAGGCCACTCAGAGATTTTTGAGCGCTGAAAGTATCTGATTCACTTGGTCGAGTGACAAAGTCACTCGGCCGAGTGGAATATAAAATACAGATAGTGGTTTTCAGAGTCTTCCCTGATCAGTACTCTACTCGGTTTAGTAAGGTCTTCATTCGGCTGAATGCCAATGTCACTCGGCCAAGTAGGCTGCTAATTTCAGCTCCAACTCTCTGTTTTTCTTCTCTCCGTCAGTTTCTTCCTTCTCCTGAAGCCTGATCGCATTCTTGGAGCGCTCTTCTTTACCATGGGCATCCTTCATTCAAATGGTTCCTTGTTCTCCATCTCCTGTCATGAAAAATAGAGCACGTTGTCAGGATTTTCATCGACTCTTCACTCTAAACCCTAACAAAGATCTAAAACAAAAATAAAATGAAAAATTCAACTAAAAATAAGTTAAAACCGTCGGGTTGCCTCCCGACAAGCACTCATTTAAGGTCTTGAGCTCGACCCCTTAGGATACTCGTTTAATGCTCGATGTTCGGTGCATATGAGATGCGTGCGTCAAATTTACCGGGAAGGCCACTTGGATTTAATTATTGTTGTTCATGGGCATTTCTCGGCTGCCCCTCATCATGGGTAGTATTGGGAGATGAGTCCCTCAAGCTTGAGCTTTTCCCATTCTTTTTCTTTGTCGGTGACGATAATCTCTTGTCCGGCGAGGCTTTCTTTGCATTTTTCACCGTGGAGAGCTTGCATAGCTCTCTAATTCTTGCGACATCGATGTAGTCTTTGTCATCGTCCATAAAAGGATCCGGCAGGTCTCCCAACATCTCGCCGTCTTTAGAAGATTGGCCTTCTTCGAAGCCATCATTATGCAAGGCGTCGATAGCATATGGCATAGCATCATCAATGACCTCATCGAGGAGGTATGAAAGATCATGGGACCACCCCTTGATTAGGTATATGCTATTAACCTCCCCGGTGGGGACTCCCTTGGAGTAATGCTTGAGCATTTGTCCATTCACCTTAAAAGTGGCACCGTCCTTTCCTTCAAGCTCAAAGGCCCCTCCCGGTTGTATGTGTCGGATGGAAAAAGGTCCCGACCATCGCGACCTTAGCTTTCCGGGAAAAGTCGAAGTCTAGAATTGAATAATAGGATCTTGTCTCCGACCTTGAAGTCCGTAACAGTGATGCGTGCATCATGGAGAATTCTCGTTCTTTCCTTGTAGATCCTAGAGCTCTCGTAAGCATCCCGTCTAATCTCGTCAAGCTCATTGATGTCTAGAAGTCGGCGCAATGCCGTGCTCTTATAGTCATAATTTAAGGTCTGGATTGCCCAATATGCGCGATATTCCAACTCTATCGGTAAATGACAAGCTTTCCCATAAACAAGACGGTATGCGGTGGTGCCAATGGGAGTGTGAAAGGCCGTGCGATATGCCCATAGTGCATCATTCAATTTCATGGACCAATCCTTTCTAGATCTATCGACGGTCTTCTCTAGAATTTGTTTAATTTCTCGGTTTGACACTTCCACTTGTCCACTCGTCTGAGGGTGGTATGCTGATCACTCCGTATTTTACACCCTTTTTCTGCATGTTTGCAAGCCACTTTGATCGCTCATATCGCGTTTTTCACGATTATTCGACAATATTGCGATGCTTTTCACGATTTCTTGTTTTTGTCGTATTTCAGGAGATATGGAGCGATTCGGAGTGATTTTGAGATCAAAAG
The DNA here is from genome assembly GCA_030789695.1 of Scilla litardierei. Classification (NCBI taxonomy): domain Eukaryota; kingdom Viridiplantae; phylum Streptophyta; class Magnoliopsida; order Asparagales; family Asparagaceae; genus Scilla; species Scilla litardierei. The sequence continues at coordinate 17,178,594 of CM061142.1, read as the reverse complement.
GAATTACACACACTCCGGAGTGTCACCCAAGGCTCTTTTGAGGGCTATTCGACGATGGAAGACAAGTGGAAGAAGAAGGAACTTCTTTGGAGCGACGAGGAGGCGAAATGATGAAGATTGGGCATTTATAGCATCTCACTCGGCAGAGTGAAGCACTCACTCGGCCGAGCAAATAAGACCGCTCGGTCGACCAGACCGGACATGCTCCAACAGAAGGAATTGGGCGTGCACTCGGCCGAGGGACGATATCCCACTCGGCCGAGTATGAAGATCGCATCGCCCGAGTGGCATGGAAAATCCACCATCAAAAAAGGCCGACTTACTGTAAATGTACAGGCTTTTGACAGTTTCGACTCGGCCGAGCAAGAAATGACCCTCGACCGAGTGAGTAAATCCACTCGGCCGAGTCACCTCCGAAGACAGACCCCCAAAAATCCCCAACTTACTGTAATTGTACAGGGTCTGTCACTCGGCCGAGTGACATTTGCCACTCGGCCGAGTGACATTTGCCACTCGGCCGAGTGAGCCGCCCCGCCTGCTGCGTAAACTGCGATTTCTGGGCTGCGCAGGAGCGTTTTTGTCACGATTTTTTGGGCGATTTTGAGGGGTATTTAAACCCAGTTTTTGCCCTAGTTTAGGAGAACTTTTTGATACTTTTGGCAGCCTTTTTAGAGAGATTTTTAGATGAATAGATTTAGCTTTTCTCTTGGAGATTAAAAGGTTATTTTTGTTGGATGTTATTGGGTTCTCATTGGTTTGTCTCTCTTCTTATCAAAAACCCTATTTTTGTTGATAATTTCTCTATTGCAATGAATTGTGTTGATTTTGCTATTGATTTTCTCATGAATTGCATGATGATTAGTGAGTAGTTTTATTGTCCTAGGGCATAGGGATGAACCCTATGAACCCTATTTCTAAATTGTGATGAATTGGTGAAATTCTTGCTAGAATTGATTAGGGTTAGGTTGGGATTGATTAATTACAGATATCTAGGGATTCATATTGATTGGTATTTGCAAGAGATTGGATCCCAATTGATAGGAAGCTCTAGAAATTCGATTTAGATTTACGATTGGACTTCCCTAGAATTGGTTTGCAAGAGATTGGGCCAAAGCTAGGGTTTTTAATCGTGCTTCTATACCAATATCCGTTTGCAAGAGATTGGACGGATAGGAACTATCTCAACCCAGGTCGTAGCTCGAGTTTGTACGAGAGTGGGCTCGAGATGTGGTTGAACGATGATGTCGATCCTAACGCTAGCGGCTTAGGTTAGGGTTTGCAAGAGATTGGGCCCTACCCTAGGTTTGCTATTGACCGGCAATAGCGCGAGAGCGTGAGCTTGGTTCTACATTTAGTTGCGACTAGTTCACCTAAAATTCAAGTCTAGCATTGATGTAACCTACGAATCATAACGATGAGATACGGTCCGTAGCGGAGATACCCTATCCCTAGGCGCTTTATTTTATTGATATTTCTATCGACATTCTAACGATTGTGACAACTTTACCCCAAATTATTCTCGACCATTTTGATAGCTAGGTGATTAGAACGAGACACCATCATTGTTCCTCCCTGAGTTCGATGCCCGCTCGGCACTACGCCGTGCGCTTGCGGTAAGACTACGAGTCGCTCGTCCCAGGTGCGTGTGCATACCGGGGCATCGATCAAGTTTTTGGCACCGTTGCCGGGGAGGGGTTTTGACGGTGTTCGGTCTCGATCACCCGGTTAAATTTTGATTTCTTTCTTTACTTTTTCTTTATTCCTTTCTAACTCTGTTTACAGCCCAGTTTGCATGTTCGCCCAATACTTTCCATAAGATCTTAACAGGTAACATGGAGGATGCAATGTTAGTGACTGAATCTAGCCAGTGAGATGAAGATTCCTTCGCAGACCTTCTTAAGGAACTTGTCGATGAGGTCCACGCCGCCGGAGCTTTTGCTATTAACATCGAGGACCCCCTTGAATAAATGTTTGCTAGCTTTGTGATGGATCGAATCTCCCCGAATTGGACTATTGGGGGCGACATCAGAGTTGATGCGAGGGACGACAAGCTATATTTCGAAGACAGTAGAACATGCATCGAAGAGTGCTACACCCCCGAGCTACCCTTTGGGCATACCGATATTCAGGGAAGTGGACTCTACGACTCCCACTCCTATATTTTGTGCATTAACTGACATATCTCTTGATCTTAGGAACGAACCGGAGCAAAGTAGTTGCCATATCCATGCCCACATGGAAGTGTGCAGCGTCTATTCCGATGCACCGTCCTTACCAAGAGCGAATCTGAGCCTCCACATGAGAGCGCACCGCATGAGCAGGATCTAGACTCAGATATTGATGAAGAAGCCAAGCTCTCACAAGCAGAGGAGATAAAGGGTACAACGCCTCCTGAGGTAGAGCTAAAACAATTACCACCAGATCTAAGGTACGCTTTCTTGGGTAGTAAATTGACCTTTTCGGTGATTGTTAATTCCAACCTCACCCATGATCAACTTGAAAGACTCCTAGACATCCTTAGGAGTCACAAGGATGTCCTTGGCTACACTATCTCTGATCTTAAGGGAATAAGCCCTAGGCTTTGCACGCATAGAATCCATTTGGAAAACACTGATGCGACCTCCATAGAGCCTCAAAGGCGGTTGAACCCTAACATGAAGGAGGTGGTCAAAAAGGAAATCCTTAAATTGCTTGAGGCCGGAATTATCTATCCTATCTCAGACAGTAGATGGGTTAGCCCCGTTCACGTTGTCCCCAAAAAAGGGGGGATGACTGTTATAAAAAACGAAAAAGGAGAGCCCATCTCTACATGCACCGTCACGGGATGGCGGATGTGTATTGACTATAGGAAACTAAATAAGGCCACCCGAAAAGACCATTACTCATTACCCTTCATTGATCAGATGCTTGAACGCCTTGCTAAACATAAATACTTTTGTTTTTTGGATGGGTATTCGGGGTTCTTTCAAATCCCTTTGCATGAAGATGACCAAGAAAAGACTACTTTTACTTGTCCCTATGGCACCTATGCCTACCGTAGAATGCCCTTTAGTCTTTGTAATGCACCCGCCACTTTTCAAAGGTGCATGACATCAATCTTTTCCGATTACATTGAAAATATTATGGAAGTCTTCATGGATGATTTTTCTGTGTATGGAAGTGAGTTTGATTCCTGTTTGGCTAATCTTACTAAAGTCCTCGAACGATGCCAACAAAACAACCTCACTCTTAATTGGGAAAAATGTCATTTTATGGTCACCGAGGGGATAGTACTTGGGCATCTTATGTCCTCTAGAGGAATTGAGGTCGATAAGGCGAAGGTTGAGGTAATCAAAAAACTCCCTCCTCCCATTAATGTAAAGGGCATTAGATGCTTCCTTGGTCATGCGGGGTTTTACCGCCGCTTTATCAAGGACTTTGCCCAAATTGCTCGACCCCTTATTTCCTTACTTGCTAAAGATGCCCCCTTTGTCTTTTCAGGAGGGTGTTTGCAAGCATTTAATACGTTGAAGGAAGCACTCATCTCCGCCCCCATCATACAACCGCCAGATTGGAGCCTTCCCTTCGAGCTTATGTGTGATGCAAGTGACCAAGCCATTGGAGCGGTGCTAGGACAAAGGAAAGACAAAAAGCTTCATGCTATATTCTATGCTAGCAAAACATTAGACGACGCGCAGAAAAATTATACTACCACCGAGAAAGAGCTTTTAGCGGTTGTCTACTCCATCGAGAAGTTCCGTTCCTACCTCCTTGGATCCAAGGTTATTGTCCACACCGACCATGCGGTATTGAAGTAACTTCTAAGCAAGAAAGAGGCAAAATCAAGATTGATAAGATGGATACTTTTGTTGCAAGAATTTGACTTGGAGATTAGAGACAAGAATGAAACGGACAATGTTGTGGCGGACCACTTATCTAGGCTTGTTCGCGACGAGGAGGACGAGAGCTTACCTATCGATGACACCTTTGTTACTGAAAGGCTATATGCCATAAGGCCAGGAGAAGTGCCTTGGTATGCGGATCTCGTTAATTATTTGGCTTGTGGGATAAAGCCATGCGGGATGCCCACGCAACAAAAGAGGAGGTTTATACACGAAGTCCGTAATTATTTTTAGGAAGATCCGTATCTCTTCAAGATTTGCAAGGATGGTGTTATCCGGAGATGTGTTTCGAAGGAGGAGGCCACGTCAATCATCTTGCATTGCCATGGTATGCCATGCGGGTGACATCACGCCTCATCTAAGACCACCGCTAAGATATTGCAATGCGGATTCTTTTGGCCGACCATGTTCAAGGATACGCATGACTTCGTCAAGGGATACGATCGATGCCAACAGACCGGGAATATATCAAGGCGAAGCGAGATGCCGATGAGGCCCATTCTAGAAATTGAGCTATTCGATTGTTGGTGAGTGGACTTCATCGGACCTTTTCCGTCAAGCAAGGGAAACAAGTATATCTTATTAGCCGTGGACTACGTCTCTAAATGGGTGGAAGCCATTGCGACCCCTACTAATGATGCGAGGGTGGTATCCAAGTTTTTCAAGCAAAACATCTTCCCACGCTTTGGAGTGCCTCATACTTTGATAAGCGATGGGGGAAGCCACTTTATAGAGAACAAATTTGAAGCCATATTGAAAAGATATGGGGTGAATCATAGAGTTGGAATGGCATACCATCCACAAACGAGTGGCCAAGTGGAGGTGTCAAACCGAGAAATCAAGCAAATTCTAGAAAAGACCGTAGATAGATCTAGAAAAGATTGGTCAATGAAATTGAACGATGCACTATGGGCTTATCGTACGGCCTTTCGCACTCCTATTGGAACCACACCGTACCGACTTGTTTATGGGAAAGCTTGTCACTTGCCGATAGAGTTGGAGCACCGCGCATATTGGGCTATTAAGACATTCAACTATGACTACAAGAGTGCGGCGGTGAGGCGACTCTTGGACATTAATGAGCTTGATGTGATGCTTATGAGAGCTCAAGGATTTATAAGGAAAGGACCAAAATCATACACGACGCACGCATCACCGTCACGGACTTCGAGGTCGGAGATAAAGTCCTCCTATTCAATTCCCGGCTCCGTCTCTTTCCCGGAAAATTGAGATCGCGATGGTCCGGACCATTCACTATTAAACACATACAATCGGGGGGAGCCTTTGAATTGGAAGGGAAAGACGGAGCCACATTCAAGGTGAATGGACAATGGCTCAAGCATTATTCCGAAGGAGTCCCCTCCGGCGAAATAGATCACGTGTATCTACTCAAGGGACATCCCCACGACCTTTCATATCTCCTCGATGAAGTGATTGAAGAAGCAATCCCCCATTATATTGGTGCTCTCCATGACGACGGCTTTGAAGAAGGCCAAGCTTCGGGTGAAGAAGAGAAGTTGGAGGACCCTCCAGATAGCTCCATGAATGATGATGAAGGCGACGCTAATGTCGCAAGAATACGAGAGCTTTGCAAGCTCTCGAAGGCCAATAATCCGAAGAAAGCTCCACCGAACGAAATATCGGTGTCACCGACCAAGAAGAAGATAGGAACAAGCTCTAGCTTGGGGGACTTATCCCCCAAGATTGCCCATGATGAGGAGGCGCCGAGGAAGACCAATGATCATCACGACCCAAATCCAAGTGGTCTTCCCGGCAAGTTTGATGGACGTATCTCGTATGTGCCCAACATCACGAGCTAAACGAATATCTAAAGGGGTCGAGCTCATGACCTTAAACGAGCGCTTGTCAGGAGGAAACCCGACGGTTTTTGCATTACTTTTATTTGATTTTCATTTTTGGTTTAGCCTTTTATTAGTTTTTAGAGTTTTATGTCCATGGAAATCGTGACAACGGGTCCTAATTTTCATGACAGGAAAAGGAGAAAGGGAGATCAATCATATGGAGGATGATCGAGGCAAGGAAGAGCACTCCAGGAACGCGCTCAGGCCTTAGGAGGAGAAAGAAACAGGCTAGAGGAAGAAAAATAGAGACTGGAGCGAAAACGGAGAGCCGATGCAGAAAACAGCACTTCACTCGGCCGAGTAGTTTATGCCACTCGGCCGAGCAAAGACACCACTCGGCCGAGTGGATCACCAAACATGGAAGTTTCTGCAGACCAACTCTCTGTCAATTTCTGTAAGTTTTAGTTTTAATTACCACTCGGGCAAGTGACTCGTCACTCGACCGAGTGAAACAGATACCCTCCTAGCTTAAAATTTACTGAGTGGCAGAGCCACTCGACCGAGTGGAGTTTCTCCCTTCGGCCGAGTGAAGCAAAGACACTCGACCGAGTCGTAAGTGGCAAGGAAATTTTTGAAATTTTTTTCGTTTACGCACTCGGCCGAGTGACATCGTCACTCGGCCGAGTCGTAACAATTCCGATATATAGAGGAATCGCAACGGCGCGATTTGTGAGACTTGAAAAATCCATGCCGTTTCATTTACCCCCCTCGCCCGCTGCGAAACCCCGACCCCTCGCCTGCTACGAATGCTGCCGCGCCCGAGCCGACCACCCCCTCGCCGGCGCTCGACACTCCTCGACCGCCGACGATCGGCCACCACCACCCCTCGCCGGCGCCGGTCGCCACCCCGCCTCCGATCACCCTGTTTTGCCCCAAAAGCCCCGTTTCTCCCCATTTCTCTTGATTTATATGCCCGTTGAGCCCCTAATCCAAATTAACTTTCATATCTATCTATTATCCCCCATCTCCCCCATACATATTGAATATTATTCGCTAATTTGATCGTTTGATTTGCAGGCTAGCTTGGGGGACCTTTGGAGAGCTTTTGGACGCGCTTTGAGCTTTGCGGCGGAGGTGTCTCTTCGTACACACTACTTATTGCTCTCGCGGCGTGTTTAGGTACACTCGTTCCATCATTTAGCACGTCGCTGTATTTATTTGGTTGGGACACGTCTCACGGCACACATGCCGCCGTGCACTAGGCCACGTACACGGGGAGCCTCTTTGAAGCGGAAGAGGACCGATGATGTCGGATCCCTCTCACGCTAGGGAGGACTCCCCTCCACCTATCCCACCACCGCCACCGCCACCTACACAGCCGATCCCTGCTGATCCTGTCCGTCCACCCGCTCTCGCCATCTGGCCGATGGGGATTACGTTTCGAAATGACGCACACCGCGCCAGATTTGAGCGTTTCTACCATCGCTCGATTGGTACCTCTAGGTTCGCACACTTAGCCGACCTTGACCGCCTAGGGGTACTCGAGGGGCTTCTCACGTTATATGACAACGTGGGATGGCGTGATTTTCTGGCAGTGTCGATGGATACCTACATCCGTCCGACACTTGAGGTCCTGAGCTCTATTGACCGGACCCCTGGAGGATGCACATTCTGCTTGATGGATCGAGAGTGCGAGATCACTCTCGACATGCTTAGAGCATTCTTCCAGTGGCCCGCTGTCCCTGTCCCTGACCGCGCCTACGCTCCCACGCACGTCCCACCCCCGTCGTTCGACACCTCCACCTTCTGGACACGGATCACGGGATCCCCACTTGCATTTGACCCTAGTATGGCCAAGGCTTCAGCTATCCTGCACCCCTGCCTCCGTATTGCACATCGCCTCATGGTGACTACTTTCCTAGCGAGGTACGAGCCCGGGACCATGTCTACGCCAGAGCTCTACATGCTCTACGCGATGACTCGCCCTAGGGTTCTGGACAGGGGTAGCGACGACTTGGTCCCCGATGTCGAGATAGATATCGCCAGTTGGTTTTTAGACTGCATTATCATTTCGGGGAGCGCTCGCTCACCTATTTGTTGCGGCGGTCTGATCACTCTTTTTGCCCTTATGACCGGCGTGGACCTACCTGACGACTTGCGTCGAGCACCGGGCCCCACTTCACTTTCGATAGATGTTATGGCCCGGATGAAGATGCTTCGTCCCCACGGTCGCCAGCACTGGGTATGGTTGCACGGTCCCTTCAGCACTAACTACATGGTTCTTCTGAGCCCCGCTCAGACACACATTGGACCGGCTCACGGGGACTGGATTCCAGCGATGGACCTGTAGGATCCTGCCAAAACAGAGTTATGATCGATGCTATGAAGTTTAGACTTACGCTTGCGTATGCGGCACGGTAGTCTACGAACTTCACCTTCGGATTCGCCACGACGGATCGAGTCTTCTCACGAACGGAGTAAGGCTACTAAATCCACAATCTAAATCTCTACTTTAGATTAAGAACTTGGATAGAGGAAGAGAAAGGATTTCTGCAGAGCTTCGCTAGAATGAAGTTGCATGCATGAATTTCATGCAAAAAGGTGTAAGAAATGGCTTACCCTTGGGTCTTATTTATAGCCCCCAAGGTAGTTATTTTAGGGTAAATTGTTCCTTTGGAACAACTTAATTAAGGTGTACCATGATACATGGCACATTATAAGCTTAAGTTGTACCATATGCATGGTACAACATAAGCTTAAGATATTCCCCCTTTATTAGCCATATGTCGCATGCACTTATGCATATATAATGCGACTTTCCCACTCATCCAGAGATCCTCTCCGCAAGGGAACAGATTCCCTTTGCACACGACTTCGTGTGCGCGACGTTCGAGGTCCGTATTCCCTCGTACATCCCCCACAAGGGTGTACAAACGTCTTCCATATCCAACATCTCCCACTCACACTTGAGGGGATTGTAAGAGAACGTCTTTCCCTTAGTTCTTTCATCTATCATACCGAGAAATAGACCGTGCGACCGTCATGCGCGTAGAGTCTGTTGTTGTGCACTTGTTAGAGATACACAACGACCTCGAAGGTGCAAAGTTGAGTAGTTCAACGCATGCTTTACCCTAGATTATTTCTTCACATTTCTTATACTTTATATTCAACAATTGAATCCCATCTGGATCACAATTGGCTGGCCAGCTTTGAATCATTAAATTCCAAATGTGAATATGAAATCAATCTTCCTCTTCTTGCGAACCTTCTGATCTTGACTTGATTCGCTTTTCTAACGTGCCCCGCCGAGCCGAATTATCATAGCCCATAAGTAACACGCTAAGATAGCGATCATCTCGTCAAATCTAAAGGAACCAATTGGAGTCCTTGAGGGTAAGAGTTAAGACCAGTATGGCCTTTGAGTCTCACATAATAGCAAACACTATTGCTACTAACTCAGTGGTCGAAATGCATACGTGGTATGAACACGTATTACAACATCACTCCTTTCCCAGGGAGAGTATGTCTTAATGATGTTGTACGGATGAAAAGATCATACACCACAGTGCCTATCTTTTTGAGTCCCTTTACTACTCGTGAAATATTCACGGACTCTCATCCTGCATAAGACAGATAGGATTTAAAAAATCCTACGAGATCTCTTTCAAATATCCTTGTGATACAGATCTCAGATCTTTTGTAAGCATCCATATGATGCAGATCTTTCATTCGACTATCTTGTTTAAGTCATGACTCTAAATCATTCGTCTAATGATTTTGACTTTAAACTAGTCTCATCTCTATCTTATCCATCTGATAAGATAAGGCGGTTGCTCATGTGAGATAGCCAACCTTTATCTGTCCGACATACACACAATTCAGCTGAGATTTCAAAAATGTACACAAACATTTCTTTAAGAAATTCATATGCAATGTTTGAAAAAGAACTTATTCTTTTATTAAATTTGATCTTTCTTAGACATGGGAATATATATTGGTACAACTCAGCTCGTACGCAATCCTTGGGATGATAAGTGTTTATAAAACACATTTCTGGGGATCGCTTTCGTAAGCTAATCCTCTATCATCTCATGCGTAGATATGTACCTTATGTCTACCTTCTTGGTTTTATCATAGTCTTTTGCAAATCTGCAGTTCCTTTAAGATACTGCATTATCCTCTTAACCGCTTTCCAGTGTTCTTGCCCTGGGTTGGATTGGTAACAGCTTACCATTTCCAACGGCAAAACAGATGTCCGGTCTCGTACACACCATAGCGTACATAAGACTATCAACTGCACTGGAATATGGAACTTTTTCCATAATTTCCTTTTCCTTTTGGTTCTTTGGACACGATTCCAGATATAAATTATCGCATATGCTTATATGAATATCAATGGACTTGCAGTCATGCATATTAAATCGTTCTAGAACCTTCTTTATATAAGTCTCCTGTGAAAGAGAAAGAAGTTTCTTCGAACGATTCCTTGAAATCTTAACTCCAAGGATATATGCGGCTTTTCCTATGCCTTTCATCTCAAATACTGATGAAAGCCAAGCCTTGATACTCATCACAAAGCCCTTGTCATTTCCGGCTATTAAAATTTCATCTACATATAGAGACATAATAACATGCTTGCTTTTAATCCTCTTGATATATACGTAGTTATCTTCATCAAGTATGGAAAATCCATTTGATAAGACAACTTCTTGAAATCGTATATACCATTGCCTCGAGGATTATTTAAGACCATATATGGATTTACGAAGTTTACAAACCTTATGTTCGTTTCCTTCTTTTACAAACCCTGTTGGTTGTTCCATATAGATCTCCTCGTCCAATTCTCCATTGAGAAAGGCAGTCTTTACATCCATCTGATGTAATTCGAGGTATAAGCAAGCTACCATTGCCAGAATCATGCGAATCAAGGTAAAACGCACAACAGGTGAGAAGGTCTCTTCGTAGTCTATCCCTTCCTGTTGCGTAAAACCTTTCGCGACAAGGCGAGCTTTATATCTGTCAATAGAGCCATCAGCCTTATGCTTGATCTTGAGAACCCATTTGTTCCCAATTGCTCTATGTCCTCTGGGTAAGTTAACTAAGTCCCAGACTTGGTTAACTTTCATGGATTTCAATTCCTCCTTTATCGCTTCCATCCATTTGTCTTTTGCAGGGCATGATACGGCCTGTTTGAAAGTAGCAGGCTCGTCATCATCTTGTAGTAAAGTCATAAAGGTTTGCGGAAATTCATCCTCAAATCTTAGAGGAGCCAACCTTGTACGACTACTACATCGTATTTGAGATTCTTCAAGTCCTTGTTGACTCGAATTTAGATCAATTCTAATATCACTCCCACTTGGAATGTCGTTAGAATTGCTCCCACTTGGATCATTATTCCCGTATGGAATAGGATAATCGTCATTCGTATAATCCATTGGTGAAGATTGAAACGTATTTTCGTTTTCACCAAGAATTCTCCCACTCGAATGAGGTAATCCTTCTTGATCATAAATCTCAAATAGAGATAAGTCCTGACTTATCTCGCCCTGTCTTGGAAACTCGTTTTTCCAAGAAAGTGACATCCCTCGACTCAAACTCAATTAGCCCACCATTGTCTTCCTGACTAACATAAAACATAACCTTTGGAGTTTTCTGCGTATCGTATAAAGATACATTTCCTTCCCTTTGGCCCAAGTTTGCCATACCTATGGGAGGAAATATGTGCGTAGGATGCACAACCCCAAGGTTTCAAAATGTTTAAGTGAGGAGACCTTTGGTTCCACAACTCACAAGGAGTGGAGCTAACTGATTTCGAGGGTACGCGGTTCAAAAATGAAAGCGGCCGTCAATAATGCATCACCCCAAAAGGTGATTGGCAAGTTAGCTTGCGCCATCATTGAATGGACCATTTTTCATTAAAGTCCTATACCTCCTTTCTGCAACAACAATTTGTTGAGGAGTATAAGGCATAGTTACCTGATGTACTATGCATTTTTTCATCATAAAGTTCCTTTAAACTTGTTGATTGATATTCACCGCCCCTATCGGTTCGCATGACCTTAATCTTGCGATCTAATTGATTCTCCACTAAACTCATATAGTTTTTAAAGCAGGTTTAGTGCTTTCACTTTTGTGGGATATCAAATAGATATGACCGAATCGGGTGAAATCATCAATAAAAATGATGAAAAATAGGACTTCCCGCGTCTTGTCTTGACATTCATCGGACCACATATGTCCGAATGGATAAGCTGTAATGGAACCTCGGCCCTTGTGCCGGTTCCAAACGGCTTGCGACAAGATTTCCTCACAAGGCAATGTTCGCAGGTCGACATTTCAACCTTTGAAACATTGGATAGAAGGCCACGTTTGGCAAGTCTATCTATACGCATTGGTCCAATATGACCAAGCCTTGCGTGCCAACAAATTATATTAGACTCATTAGTCAAAGAATTTGTCACAAGGAAATTTTCATTACATGAGGAAATACATTGTACTTATTACAATAAATCCTTTGAAATACAAACCCAGTACCAATAAAGGAATTATTACAAAATAGGTCCATATTACAATCATGAAGGAACCAACTATAACCCAGACCCATTAAATTGACCACAGTATTAATATTCCTTTGAATATATGGAATGAAGAGAACATCATAAAGTAGGAGAGTGTGGCCGTTGTCCAAGTCTAGCTTGCAATTCCCAACGCCTTTCTCTACAACACGTGTGTTGTTTCCTACATTGATCCACTTCATTCCTTGGGGTATCCGGTGATACTCCACGAAGGACCGTCTGTCCTTTGCTATGTGGTCGGTGGCACCTGAATCAATTATCCCAAAATGGATTAGATTCCACAAGAAATATTGAACTAGAAACACATATGTAACTAGTATTACAAGTTACCTCGTCACTTCCACTCGTACACGAACGAGCATAGTGACCGAGCTTGTTGCACTTGAAGCACTTGATCCTTTTCAAGTCTTTCTTCTTGTGCCATTTCTTGTGCCCACCCTTATGTTTGGGTTCCTTGGTAGACTCAGGTTGCTTATTACGTTCATTAGAAGACTTCGAACGATCTTTACATTTCTTTCCCCCGTGTGAGGAACTAGCAACCATGTGCACTTCTGCACTTGGCTTGGCAGCCGCAAGCCGCTCTTCCTCTAATTCGAGGTGCTTGGAAACGTCGTTGAAGGTCTTGATGCTCTCATCATGAGTGAGATGCATCTTCATTTGATCCCACCCATTTGGTAGGGAACGTATGACTGCTTGGATTTGTTGCTCATCTGTGAGCACATGACCTGCATCCTTTAACTCCGAGATAAGGTTCGCCATATGTCACAGATGTTTCCCCATGGAATGATCTAGACGTTTCTTATATGAATCGAACCTTATAGTTAAGGAGCGAAGTTTGGACACCGATGTGCCACCGAACTTCTCCTCTAGCTTGGACCATATGTCCATGGCTAGGTCATGTTCTCGGAAGATGCGCATTATGTCATCAGCCATACTGCTTAATAACGTAATGCGCGCTATCTTATTCTTCCGAGACCAACGTTTCGCATGACCTTAATCTTGCGATCTAATTGATTCTCCACTAAACTCATATAGTTTTTAAAGCAGGTTTAGTGCTTTCACTTTTGTGGGATATCAAATAGATATGACCGAATCGGGTGAAATCATCAATAAAAATGATGAAAAATAGGACTTCCCGCGTCTTGTCTTGACATTCATCGGACCACATATGTCCGAATGGATAAGCTGTAATGAAACCTCGGCCCTTGTGCCGGTTCCAAACGGCTTGCGACAAGATTTCCTCACAAGGCAATGTTCGCAGGTCGACATTTCAACCTTTGAAACATTGGATAGAAGGCCACATTTGGCAAGTCTATCTATACGCATTGGTCCAATATGACCAAGCCTTGCGTGCCAACAAATTATATTAGACTCATTAGTCAAAGAATTTGTCACACGGAAATTTTCATTACATGAGGAAATACATTGTACTTATTACAATAAATCCTTTGAAATACAAACCCAGTACCAATAAAGGAATTATTACAAAATAGGTCCATATTACAATCATGAAGGAACCAACTATAACCCAGACCCATTAAATTGACCACAGTATTAATATTCCTTTGAATATATGGAATGAAGAGAACATCATAAAGTAGGAGAGTGTGGCCGTTGTCCAAGTCTAGCTTGCAATTCCCAACGCCTTTCTCTACAACACGTGTGTTGTTTCCTACATTGATCCACTTCATTCCTTGGGGTATCCGGTGATACTCCACGAAGGACCGTCTGTCCTTTGCTATGTGGTCGGTGGCACCTGAATCAATTATCCCAAAATGGATTAGATTCCACAAGAAATATTGAACTAGAAACACATATGTAACTAGTATTACAAGTTACCTCGTCACTTCCACTCGTACACGAACGAGCATAGTGACCGAGCTTGTTGCACTTGAAGCACTTGATCCTTTTCAAGTCTTTCTTCTTGTGCCATTTCTTGTGCCCACCCTTATGTTTGGGTTCCTTGGTAGACTCAGGTTGCTTATTACGTTCATTAGAAGACTTCGAACGATCTTTACGTTTCTTTCCCCCGTGTGAGGAACTAGCAACCATGTGCACTTCTGCACTTGGCTTGGCAGCCGCAAGCCGCTCTTCCTCTAATTCGAGGTGCTTGGAAACGTCGTTGAAGGTCTTGATGCTCTCATCATGAGTGAGATGCATCTTCATTTGATCCCACCCATTTGGTAGGGAACGTATGACTGCTTGGATTTGTTGCTCATCTGTGAGCACATGACCTGCATCCTTTAACTCCGAGATAAGGTTCGCCATATGTCGCAGATGTTTCCCCATGGAATGATCTGGACGTTTCTTATATGAATCGAACCTTATAGTTAAGGAGCGAAGTTTGGACACTGATGTGCCACCGAACTTCTCCTCCAGCTTGGACCATATGTCCATGGCTAGGTCATGTTCTCGGAAGATGCGCATTATGTCATCAGCCATACTGCTTAATAACGTAATGCGCGCTATCTTATTCTTCCGAGACCAAGCATCAAAAGCTTCCTTGTCTCGTCTGTGTTGGGCCGTAGTGCCCAACTCGGGTTCAATCATTACGTTCTTTAGAGTTTCGAGCACTTCTTGCTCCTCTAAAACGTATTGTATCTTAATGGACCAAAGTTTGTAATTATCGCCGTTGAGTTTTTCATCTTTGTTTAACTCAGCGACGATATTCTTTGAAGCGGAAGACATTTTACTTTTAAAATGCTGCAAAAGACACAAAACCGAAGGTTCGATCAAAACATTGCATAAAAATTCTTAAAATATATAACTCCCACTTGAAATGATAATAGAGTATCCCATTTGGATAGTTCTAAAAAATTCAAATCCCACTTGGAATTATATTATATTTGATAAGTTACTTTCGAAAAATATTGAAGATGTTGTTCTAGAATCGAAAAGGTCTCTATGATTCCAATCACCATCTAGAACAACCTTCAATATTCCCCCATCACTTATCAAACAATAGTACTCTTATAGTACTAGCAGCGAAAAAACGAGTTTGAAAACGTATTTTTCAAATATAATTCCCACTTGAAATGATAATAGAATATCCCATATGGATAGTTCTAAAATCAACTCCCACTTGGAATGATACTCATAATTTGATAAGTTACTTTCGAAAAATATTGAAGATGTTACTCTAGAGTCGGAAAGGTCACTATGTTTCCAATCACCATCTAGAGTAACTTTCAATATTTCTCCCTCACTTTATCAAATGTTAGTACTCTTATAGTACTTTGCAGCGGAAAAGCGTTTTTGAAAAACGTATTTTTCAAAAATTAAAAATACATTGGCTAATCTCCGTAGAGTAGAGCACAACGTCATAAGTACATTGGCTAATCTCCGTAGAGTAGAGCACAATGACATGGCTAATCTCGCATGAAGTAGAGCACTAAGGCTAATCTTCAAGGAGTAGAGCACAATTTCATAAGTACATTGGCTAATCTCTGTAGAGTAGAGCACAATGACTTGGCTACTCTTGCATGAAGTAGAGCACTATGGCTAGTCTTCAAGGAGTAGAGCCCAAAGAAAAACTTCATTAAAACGTTAGTCCCGTATGAACTAGTCGGCACTGTGGTTAGCCCCGTATGGACTAATCGACACATTCGAGTTTGACCAAGTCCTTTTGTTACCCCGTATGGGTCATTTGGCAAGTTTGCAATCGACCCAGACCTTTTGTCGGATTGGTCGACCAAAAACACCAAATTGGTCGACCAATTTTTGGTCTACAACTTCTTCCCGGCCAGGGCCTCTGCCCTGGCCGGGGCTTGGCCAAGGGCCGGCCAGGGCCTCTGCCCTGGCCGGGGCTTGGCCAAGGGCCGGCCAGGGCCTCTGCCCTGGCCGGCCAGGGGCCTTGGCCCCCTCGGCCAGGGCCTCTGCCCTGGCCGAGGCCGGCCAAGGCCGGCCAGGCCCTGGCCGAGGCCAGGGCATTGGCCCTGGCCTCTGCCAGGGCAGGCCAGCCGGCCCTGGCCCCTGCCAGGGCCGGCCAGGCCCTGGCCGGCTGGCCTTGGCCAAGGCCGGCCATTGCCGGCCTGGCCTTGGCCGGCCACTGCCGGCCTGGCCATGGCCGGCCATGGCCGGCCATGGCCAAGGCCATTTGGCATTGGCCGGCCATGGCCCCTTTGGCCATGGCCGGCCACCCCCTTTGAATGGGGTTGCCGCACATACTCCTCCCCCTTGATGGGGTGGTCGCCGGTGGTTATTGGCCGTAGCCAACCCCCTCCGCAAGTGGAGGGGGGGTGCATAGCCTTCATAGCCCATTTGGCCATGGTGCACATGCACCAATTTCCTCTTACCCGATGGAAATAACTACCATCATCTTCCTCGATGAAGCACCCGTTCGTCGATGAAGCACCCATTCGTCGAGAAATTAGTTATTTCCTAATGGCCGTGTGCCAAAAATGAAAAATAACATACTACGTGAACGGTCGGTTCTTCCCGTCACGGAGAGTTCCTACCATATCCGTAATGATAGGAGACCCTAACGTGAAAAGAACAACCGCTGCGTTCTCTCCGTCACGAAGCGTTCCTACTATATCCGTAATAGTAGGAGACCCATTCGTGAAAAAGACAACGACTCGTTCATAGTTTCGACGGGGCGGTGGTTTGACCGGGGCGAACCCATATGGCTCTGATACCAATGTAGGATCCTGCCAAAACAGAGTTAGGATCGATGCTATGAAGTTTAGACTTACGCTTGCGTATGCGGCACGGTAGTCTACGAACTTCGCCTTCGGATTCGCCACGACGGATCGAGTCTTCTTACGAACGGAGTAAGGCTACTAAATCCACAATCTAAATCTCTACTTTAGATTAAGAACTTGGATAGAGGAAGAGAAAGGATTTCTGCAGAGCTTCGCTAGAATGAAGTTGCATGCATGAATTTCATGCAAAAAGGTGTAAGAAATGGCTTACCCTTGGGTCTTATTTATAGCCCCCAAGGTAGTTATTTTAGGGTAAATTGTTCCTTTGGAACAACTTAATTAAGGTGTACCATGATACATGGCACATTATAAGCTTAAGTTGTACCATATGAATGGTACAACATAAGCTTAAGATATTCCCCCTTTATTAGCCATATGTCGCATGCACTTATGCATATATAATGTGACTTTCCCACTCATCCAGAGATCCTCTCCGCAAGGGAACAGATTCCCTTTGCACACGACTTTGTGTGCACGACGTTCGAGGTCCGTATTCCCTCGTACATCCCCCACAAGGGTGTACAAACGTCTTCCATATCCAACAGGACCTTCTTATCCCCGCCGCCTACGTGCTTGAGCCTGAGGATGCTGAGCAGGCACCCCCTGCACCACCTATCGACCCCGTGATCCCTCAGCCTGCACCTACACTGTCTGCACCTCCCGACACCTCTGTCCACATGTATGTTAGTGTCGGGAGCACTTTAGCTGAGTCCACCACCACCACCACCATCGACCCTATGTCCATCGAGCCTATCACCTCTCTGAGCCCTGAGCATCCACCCACCATTCTTGAGAGCGACGAGTCTTCCTTTTCTGCTGCCGTGGAGAACCTCTCCCGATTGCTGTCCACGACTCCTGGGGAGTCCACTTTTGTGCCCTACACAGCCTCCCCAGTCATCGACCTTACGGTCTCCACCGCCCCTATCTTTACCGAGAGTGTCGTGACTTCTGTCCCCGCTTCTGCGTCACTGACCTCTCCTGCTGCCTCGTCGCCCATTTTGACTTCCACCTCTGCTGTTGTTGCTTCCGCTTCGACCCAGCCTGCGTCCCAGCCTCACACCGAGGCTGGGCATCCCGTAGTGAGTACATCACCCTTTCCACACTTTCCTGCTGGCCCCATCCTTTACACTGCCCGCCAGAGACAGCCCTGCACCTCACCTGTTAGACCTGTGCGTCCCTCTGCTCCACCACCCCAGACACTCTAGTTCATAGCATTCATGCTCTTGAGGGGGCTGTTAGTGGACTTCGAGGAGACTTTAGGGCCCTCTCTGCCACGGTCAGCGCCGTGCAGTCCCGCGTCGCCATCCTTCCCAGTATTCAGGCTTGCCTGAATTAGATTCTGGCGCGACTGCCTCCACCACCCACACCCTCCCAACAGCCACCACACCCACCACCTCCACCACCACCTCCGCCACAGGACGGTGCTGGTGCAGCGCCACCACCAGCCTAGGCACACTCTTGATGTCTCCGATATTTTTTGTCGTTTTGCTGCCCGTTTGTTCTTGGGCCTGGTGATTTTTTGCTCCCCTCCTCCACGTACTCCTTTGGTGCCTTTCTGATCATATCTTTCTATTGCTTTTTGGGAGTGAGGGCGAGACTTTTTGAGGACACTTATATCTGCATCATCCTGATCTTTGCATGCATCACATTCATTCACATTTTATTTTCTTTTTCTTTTTCTTTCTTTTCCATCATGCATGCATCCTCACCCACCCCACCCACTTTACGTCTCTCGGTATGCCACACTTTGCACATTGAGGACACTGTGCACTTCAGCTTGGAGGAGTGAGTTCTCACACTTTTTATTTTTTGCCACCCCTTATTTTTGATTTCTCACATTTTCTTTCCACTTTTGCACTTATTTTCACCACTTTTTCATTTTTTTATCATGCATCACGTTTTCTTTTCCTTTTTGAGTATGCTGCATTGTATATATAGTTCTATTTTATTTTATCTTTGTTCTATTCATCTTTTGCTAGAGATGATTTTTCTGTGATGATGATGACGTGGTGTTAGCTTATCTCTATGTGCATGCTATTTTGTCACGTCATAGCTTTTGTTTCAGATATCGTATGTTATGTTCTGCTTTGCATTTTGAAATAGTAACCCACTCTTTTCCTGTATAAATATGGATGAAATTCTGTTATTAGCTGATGTCTGATGATTCATATGTATGCTTTTCATAGAAAACACACCAAGCTTCACGCATTGATTGCTTATATCTGGAGTACTGCTTTCCTTTCTTATATCACTTCTTATTGCATGAATTGTACGCTTCACCTTCAGGTTGATTGAATGTTTGCTAGGATGATATATCTGGACTAGTTTACTTTTTGAGATTAAACTGAGTGATTATATTACTCTGCTGAAATTTGTCGTGCACGTCTTATAGAGTGAACAAAGTGATACATTTATTTCTTTCTCCACATATCTTGAGCATCATTTCTCTATTTGAAATTCATTGGTGAATCCCCCCTTTAGCAAGTCTATTATCGGCATTTCCCCCGCTATTAATTTTCATGCTCCAAATCCCCAAAATCAAAAAGAAAAAAATATATGCTTGTATATCTTTCTCTCTTTTGATTTGGGATCGCTTATGTATATATGTTTATTCAAAAAAAAGAAAAGAAAAGAAAAAGAAAAAAACTGAGAAAAAGAAAAGAAAAGAGAAAAGAAGTTCATAACGATCCCATCTCATACTATTTCTCTCTTTCTTCCCTCTTTTTTATTTTTATTTTTACCTTTTTTTGGAGCTTCAAAAGAAATGGGGAATGTACATATTGATTTGTTTATGCCACCACGCTTATGGATAAGCTTGGGGGAGAGGATCCAATGGTGTGTGTGTGAGTGACTACCTGACGGTGCATGACAACCTAGGCTAAGTAATCTTCTATACTCGGTAAGATTGCTAAAGTTTTACGAAATCCAGAAATCGACACATAGCATTCATTTCATGAAAACCATACTTTTCTATCCTTACTATTCCATATCGTGTGATATCTCTTATACTCCTTATAGAAAGCATTCAATTGAAAAGTGTGTGATCTATGGTTATGCATACCACTTTAGATGCTTCAGACGATGTTAATCCTAGAATGATTCCATATTTCATGCTATTTTGATATTTTTGGGGTTTTCTATTTCGAATGCATTATTATACTATGATATCGAGATAAAAGTCTGTGACATGCGTTTTATGTTCGATGTATGCTATATGAGTAAGCAAAACCCACGTCCTGAGAAAAATGATATAGCACCTCTCTTCTTCGCTTTCTATTCTATTTTTATTTTTTATTTTCCTTCTTTTCCATTATTTTGCCCGTTGGGTTTACTTTTTACTCATCTTCCTCGAGGACGAGTAAGAGGTAGGCTTGGGGGATTTTGATCACTCCGTATTTTACACCCTTTTTCTGCATGTTTGCATGCCACTTTGATCTCTCATATCGTGTTTTTAACGATTATTCGACAATATTGCGATGCTTTTCGCGATTTCTTGTTTTTGTCGTATTTCAGGAGATATGGAGCGATTCGGAGTGATTTTGAGATCAAGAAGATTTGCACCCACTCCGGAGTGTCACCCAAGGCTCTTTTGAGGGCTATTCGGCGATGGAAGACAAGTGGAAGAAGAAGGAACTTCACAGGAGCGACGAGGAGGCGAAATGATGAAGATTGGGCATTTGCAGTATCTCACTCGGCCGACTGAAGCACTTACTCGGCCGAGCAAATAAGACCGCTCGGCTGACCAGACCGGACACGCTCCAACAGAAGGAATTGGGCGTGCACTCGGCCGATGGACGATATCCCACTCGGCCGAGTATGAAGATCGCATCGCCCGAGTGGCATGGAAAATCCACCATCAAAAAAGACCGACTTACTGTAAATGTACAGGCTTTTGACGGTTCCGACTCGGCCGAGCAAGAATTGACCCTCGGCCGAGTGAGTAAATCCACTCGGCCGAGTCACCTCCGAAGACAGACCCCCAAAAATCCCCAACTTACTGTAATTGTACAGGGTCTGTCACTCGGCCGAGTGACATTTGCCACTCGGCCGAGTGAGCCGCCCCGCCTACTGCGTAAACTGTGATTTCTGGGCTGCGCAGGGGCGTTTTTGTCACGATTTTTTGGGCGATTTTGAGGGGTATTTAAACCCAGTTTTTGCCCTAGTTTAGGAGAACTTTTTGATACTTTTGGCATCCTCTTTAGAGAGATTTTTAGATGAATAGATTTAGCTTTTCTCTTGGAGATTAAAAGGTTATTTTTGTTGGATGCTATTGGGTTCTCATTGGTTTGTCTCTCTTCTTATCAAAAACCCTATTTTTGTTGATAATTTCTCTATTGTAATGAATTGTGTTGATTTTGCTATTTATTTTCTCATGAATTGCATGATGATTAGTGAGTAGTTTTATTGTCATAGGGCATATGGATGAACCCTATGAACCCTATTTCTAAATTGTGATGAATTGGTGAAATTCTTGCTAGAATTGATTAGGGTTAGGTTGGGATTGATTAATTACGGATAGCTAGGGATTCATATTGATTGGTATTTGCAAGAGATTGGGTCCCAATTGATAGGAAGCCCTAGAAATTCGATTTAGATTTACGATTGGACTTCCCTAGAATTGGTTTGCAAGATATTGGGCCAAAGCTAGGGTTTTTAATCGTGCTTCTATACCAATATCCGTTTGCAAGAGATTGGATGGGTAGGAACTATCTCAACCCAGGTCGTAGCTCGAGTTTGCACGAGAGTGGGCTCGAGATATGGTTGAACGATGATGTCGATCCTAACGCTAGCGGATTAGGTTAGGGTTTGCAAGAGATTGGGCCCTACCCTAGGTTCGTTATAGACCGGCAATAACACGAGAGCATGAGCTTGGTTCTACATTTAGTTGTGACTAGTTCACCTAAAATTCAAGTCTAGCATTGATGTAACCTACGAATCACAACGATGAGATACGGTCTGTAGCGGGGATTCCCTATCCCTAGGTGCTTTATTTTATTGATATTTCTATCGACATTCAAACGATTGTGACAACTTTACCCCAAATTATTCTCGACCATTTTGATAGCTAGGTGGTTAGAACGAGACACATTCATTGTTCCTCCCTGAGTTCGATACCCGCTCGTCACTACACCGTGCGCTTGCGATAAGACTACGAGTCGCTCGTCCCGGGTGCATGTGCATACCGGGGCATCGATCATATGCCATACCGATTCTATGGTTCACCCCATATTTCTTTAGCATGGCCTCGAATTTGCTTTCTATAAAATGTCTTCCTCCATCGCTTATCAAGTTACGTGGCACTGTAAAGTGCGGGAATATGTTTTGTTTGAAGAATTTGGATACTACCCTCGCATTATTGGTTGGGGTTGCAAAGGCCTCCACCCACTTCAAGACGTAGTCAACGGCCAATAGAATATACTTGTTTCCTTTGCTTGATGGGAAAGGTCCCATGAAATCCACTCCCCAACAATCGAATAGCTCAATTTCTAAAATGGGTTTCATTGGCATCTTATTCCGTTTCGAAATATTTCCCGTCCGTTGGCATCTATCGCAATACTTGACAAAGTCATGCGTGTCTTTAAACATGGTTGGCCAAAAGAACCCGCACTGCAATATCTTTGCGGTGGTTTTGGAGGCGGCATGATGTCCCCTACAAGGCATATCATGGTAAAGCGAAATAATAGATGTGACCTCCTCCTTTGAAACACACTTCCGTATGATACCGTCCTTGCATATCTTGAAGATGTGCGGGTCTTTCCAAAAATAGTTGCGGACTTCGTGCATGAATCTCCTTTTTTGTTGCATGGCCATCCCGCATGGTTTTATCCCGCATGCTAAATAGTTCACATAATACGCATACCAAGGCACCTCTCCGGGTCTAATGGCGAATAACCTCTCGTCGGCAAAAGTGTCATCAATCGATAGGCTTTCATCCTTCTCGTCGCGAACAAGCCTAGACAAGTGGTCCGCCACAACATTGTCCGTGCCTTTCTTATCTCTAATTTCCAAGTCAAATTGTTGCAATAATAGTATCCATCTTATTAGTCTTAGCTTGGCTTCTTTTTTGCTTAGTAGATACTTCAATGCTGCATGATCGATGTGCACAATCACTTTGGATCCAAGGATGTAGGAGCGAAACTTCTCAATAGAGTAGACGACCGCCAAGAGTTCTTTTTTAGTGGTAGTGTAATTCTTCTGTGCCTCGTCCAAGGTTTTGCTTGCATAAAAGATTGCATGAAGCTTTTTGTCTTTCCTTTGTCCTAGCACTGCTCCAATAGCTTGGTCACTTGTGTCGCACATAAGATCGAAAGGAAGATTCCATTCTGGCGGTTGTATGATCGGTGCGGAAATGAGGGCTTCCTTCAGTGTATTAGGGCAAGAAATCACCTAATGCCCGTTAGCAAGTAAGGAAGTAAGAAGACGGGCAATTAGGGAAAAGTCCTTGATAAAGCGACGGTAAAACCCCGTATGAACAAAAAATCACCTAATGCCCTTGACATTAATAGGAGGAGAAAGTTTTTCGATTACCTCAATTTTCGTCTTATCAACCTCAATCCCTCTAGATGAGACAAGATGCCCAAGAACTATCCCATCTGTGACCATAAAATGGCATTTCTCTCAGTTAAGAGTAAGATTATTTTGTTGGCATCTTTTAAGAACTTTAGTAAGATTGGCCAGACATGAGTTAAACTCGCTACCATAGACAGAAAAATCATCCATGAAGACTTCCATAATATTTTCAAATATAATCGGAAAAGATGGAAGTTATGCACCTTTGAAAGGTGGCTTGCGCATTACAAAGTCCGAAGGGCATTCTACGGTAGGCATATGTGCCATAAGGACACGTGAAAGTAGTCTTTTCCTGGTCATCTTCATGCAAGCGAATCTGAAAGAATCCCGAATACCCATCCAAATAGTAAAAGAATTTATGTTTAGCAAGGTGCTCTAACATTTGATCAATGAAGGGCAATGGGTAATGATCTTTACGGGTGGCTTTATTCAATTTCCTGTAGTCAATACACATCCGCCAACCCGTGACGGTGCGTGTGGATATAGGCTCTCCCTTATCATTTTTTATGACGGTCATCCCCCCTTTTTAGGCACGACATGAACAGGGCTAACCCATCTACTGTCAGAAATAGGATAAATTATGTCGGCTTCAAGCAGTTTAAGGATTTCCTTCTTAACCACCTCCTTCATGTTGGGATTCAACCGCCTTTGAGGCTCTATGGAGGTGGCTTCAATATTTTCAAGGTGGATCCTGTGCGTACAAAGTCTAGAACTTATTCCCTTGAGATCAGAGATGGTGTAGCCAAGGACGTCCCTATGGCTCCTAAGGACATCAAGAAGTCTCTCAAGTTGGATGAGGTTGAGGTTGGCATTAACAATCACTGGATAGGGCAGTTTCTCCTAAGAAGGTGTACCTTAAATTAGGAGGTAATTGTTTCAGTACTAACTCAGGGGGCGATGTACCCTCCTACCTCCTCTTCCTGTGAAAGCATGTCGTCTTCAGTCATGCCTGAGTTTAGTTCTTGCTCAGGGAGTGGGCTCTCGTATGCGGGCTCAGATTCGCTTCTTGGTGAGGAGGGTGCATCAGAATGGACACTGCACAACTCCGCTTTGGCGTCGATGGGACTACCATTTTCCTCCGGTCCACACTTGAAATCATGAGATAGGTCAGTGCGTTCATAAATGTCGAAGAGAGGATTGTCAAGTGTACTTCCCCGAAACTCGGTAAGCCAAATGGACTCCTCGGGATTATAGAACTCTCTGATGCATGCTTCACTACCTTCAAAGTATAACTTGCCGTTCCTTACGTCGACTTTAATGTTGCCCTCGATAGTCCCTTTCGGAGAGATTTGATCCATCACAAAGCTAGCAAATAGTTGCTCAAATGGGTCCTCAAGGTCGATGGCCAAGGCCCCTGTGGTTTGGACCTCATCAACAAGTTCTTTTAGAAGAGTTGCGAAGGAATCAGCATCCCCCGGGCTAGACTCTGTTCTCATCATCGTGTCACCCATGTTACCTGCTTAAGATTCTATTGGAAAATCTGGGAGAGCACGTCAATTTGAGCAACAAAAGAAATAAAAGAAAGATAGAAGGTGAGATATAACTGGGTGAGCAAAATCAAATACCGTTGACGTCCCCGGCAACGGCGCCAAAAACTTGATCGCGCCCGGATATATACCTGAAAAACGACTGTAGTCTTACCGCAAGCGCACGGCATAGTGACGAGCGGGTATCAAACTCAGGGAGGACAATTGACTGTACTCTATTTAGATCACCTAGATATCGATGGAAGAAGAATAGTCGTGATGGTAATGTCACAATCGTTCAAATAGCAAATAAATTCAATATAATAAAGCGTCTATGGATAGGAAATCCCTGCTACGGACCGCCTTGTATCCTTGTGGATCATGAATATCTTTGTTGCAAAGCTTGAATGTAGGTGAACTATTCGTAACTTAATGTAGAACCAAGCTCACGCTCTTGCGATATTACCGGTCTATAGCAACCTAGATTAGGGCCTACTCTCGTGCAAACCCTAACCTAAACCATTAGCGTGAAGATCGACATCATCGTCCAATCACATCTCGAGCCCACTCTCGTGCAAACTCGAGCTACGACCTAGGTTATGATAGTTCGTATTCATCCAATCTCTTGCAAACGAATATTAGTATAGATTTATAATAAAAATCCTATCTTTGGTCCAATCTCTTGCAAACCAAATATAGAGAATCTCAATTATAAACCTAAGTCGAATATCTAGGCCTTTCCATCAATTGGAATCCAATCTCTTGCAAATCCCAATCGATAGAAATTCCTAGCTACTCGCAATAAATCAATCACAATCTAACCATTCATCAATCCTAGCAACAATTCTATTCATTCATCACAATTCAAAGATCGGGTCCATAGGGTTCATCCCTATGCCCTAGAACGAATAAACTACTCACAAATCATCATGGAAATCTCAGAAATAAAGAATAAGATCATAGCACAATTCATTGTAGAGAAGAGACAATTCATAAAAATAAGAGTTTTAGGAAGAAAGAACAAACCAAAATTGTCGTCTATGATCTCCAGCTGAGATTTACAAAAGGAATAGCCGTCAAAAAAATAATACAAGTCTCTCCTAAAGCTAGGGATAAAACTAGGTTTAAATACAAGTCAAATTCGTCCAAAAAATCCTGACAGATTTGCCCCTGCGCAGCCCAGAAATCCAAATCTGCGTAGCAGTCGGACTGCGTCACTCGGCCGAGTGAACATGTCACTCGGCCGAGTGATAAACCCAATAAAAGACAGAAAGTCTGGGGGTTTCGGGGGTCTGTCACCCTGTTCCACTCGGGCGAGTGGTCTTCTTTACTCGGCCGAGTGAGCAATCATGCTCGGCCGAGTGGGCTTCTTCAAAATTTCCAGTAACTTGGCTGTTTCTCGGAAGAAAATCCCTGTTCTACTCGGGCGAGTGAGCTTTCTCACTCGGCCGAGTGAACTTCCTTGTTCGGCCGAGTGAACTCTGAAAATTGGTTGTGCGTATCCATTTCACTCAGTCGAGTACAGCTCTTCACTCGGCTGAGTGAACTGGCTGTTCGGTCGAGTGAGCTGTATCTGGGCTCTTTTCTTCTCCTCCTCGTCTTCTCGTCGATTCTATTGAATTTCTTCCTCTTCCGCTCATCCTCAAGCGCTGCTAACTCCTCAAACAAGCTATGTGCGACGCTCTGATATGATTGAAAGTCCCTTGATCTCATTTTCGCTCCAGATCGCTCCATATCTCCTGAAATACGACAAAAACAAGAAATAGTGAAAAGCAACGCGATATCGTCGAATAATCATGGAAAACACAATATGGGCGATCGAAATGACATGAAAACATGCAGAAAAAAGGTGCAAAATAAGGAGCGATCAGGACTCATCCTCCACTATCACCTAGGATGAAGGGGAGCCGAGGAACGCCGATGAACATCAACAACTAAATCCGAGCGGCCTTCCCGGCAAGTTTGACGCGCGCATCTCACATGCGCCGAACATCGAGCTTTAAACGCGTATTTTAAGGGGTCGAGCTCAAAACCTTAAACGAGTGCTTGTCGGGAGGCAACCCGACGGTTCTATCTTATTTTTAGTTGAATTTTTCATTTTATTTTTGTTTTAGATCTTTGTTAGTGTTTAGAGTCAATTGTCGAAGAAAAACCTGACAAATGGCAATATTTTTCATTGCAGGAGACGGAGAATAAGGAACCATTTGAATGTATGATGATCATGGTAAGGGAGAGTGCTTCAGGGATGTGCTCAGGCATCAGGAGAAGGAAGAAACTGACGGGAAAAAGAAAATCAGAAAGTGGCGCAAAAACAGAGAGTTGGATCTGAAAATAGCAACCCACTCGGCCGAGTGAAATTTTCATTCGGCCGAGTGAAGACCCTATTCGGCCGAGTAGGGTACTGATCAGGGAAGATTCTAAAAACCCATCCTGTCATTTATATGCCACTCGGTCGAGTGACTTTGTCACTCGCCCGAGTGAATCAGACACTTTCAGCACTTAAAAAAACTCTGAGCGGCCTTGCCACTCGGGCGAGTGACTTTGTTCTACTCGCCCAAGTGGGACGTGATACTCGCCCGAGTCGATACTTTTACGAAAAATTTTCGAAATTTTTTTAACTGAGCCACTCGGCTGAGTGGACCGTCACTCGGCCGAGTGACTTATCCTATAAATTCGAAATCTCGCGGCTCAATTCCCAAAATTCCCAAAAATTTCCCAAATTCGTTTCGCTGTCGCCCGAGCTTCTCCCCTGTCCCGAACCATCCCTTTGTTCGGCCAAGCCGCACCAGCCCTACCCCCGAGTCGGCGACTGCACGTCACCGACGTCGCGACCGCACGTCGCCGGTGCCACCCTCCTTCACCGCCGTGCGTCCCCATTTCGCCCAATTTCTCCCCTTTTCTCCAAATCTCCATTTTGTAAGCCATACGCTGCCCCGAATCAAAATTAAACTTTATATACATCTATTACTCTTGATTTTACCCCATATATATTGATATTTATTGCTAATGTGTCAATTTGTGTTTCAGGCTAGCGTGGGGGAGAATCAGAGGCAGATTTGGAGCTTCCCGGAGGAGGCGTTTCTCCGCTCACATCCATCGCTTGCATTCACGTCGTGCTTGGGTACACTCGCTTATTTTATATAGCACTTCGCATTGTTAGGCACGTATCATGGCACATATGCCCCCACGGACTAGATCACGTTCGCGGGGGCCCGCCTCGAAGCAGAAGAGGACCAGTGAGCCTGGCTCCTCCTCCGCTAGAGCGGACTCCCCACCACCTAGCCTACCACCACCCACACTTCCTCCTCCTACCGCACCTATTCCACCCCCACCGGCACAGCCGTCCCTGCTTTTGACACGATGGGGATCACGTTCAGAGATGACGCACACCGTGCCAGATTTGAGTGGATCTCCCATTGTTCGATCATCCCCTCTAGGTTTGTGCACATTGCAGATTTTGAGCACCTAGTGGTGTTTGAGGGCCTGCTCTAGTTGTATGACAACGTGGGGTGGCGTGACTTTCTGTCGGTGTCGGTGGACACCTACATCCAGCCGACACTCGAGGTCCTTATTTCCAATAGTAGGACTCCTGGGGGTTGCTCATTCCGATTGATGGATCGTGAGTGCGAGATCACTCTCGACATGCTCCGAGCCTATTTTCAGTGGCTCCTTGTCCCAGACCCCGACCGCGCCTATAGTCCCACGTACATCCCCCACTGTCATTCGAACTCATGCCTTCTAGACACTTATCACAGGATCACCGCTCGCCTTTGACCCTAGCCGGCCCAAGGCCTCTGCTATCCTCCACCCATGCCTTCGCATTGCACAGCGCCTTATGGCAACCACTTTCCTAGTGAGGTATGAACCAGGGACGATATCGACGCCTGAGCTTTACATGCTCTACGCGATGACGAGAGCGCGAGCCTTCGAGGTAGGTGGAGACGTCTTACTCCCTGCCGTTCAGATTGACATATCCAGTTGGTACGTAGACCGCATCATTATCTCTGTTGGCGCCAGGATGCCTATCTGTTACAGCGGTCTGATTACCCTTCTGGCTCCCATGTGTGGAGTTGACCTTCCAGGTGGTTTGCTTCTACCCACGAGCCCTACTTCTCTTTCTATGGATGTCATGGCCCGTATGAGGATGTTGCGTCCTCATGGTCAGCACCACTGGGTCTGGCTGCATGGTCCATTTGGCGTAGATTACATGGTGCTCCCGAGCCCCGCTCGGACCCACATTGGACCCGCAGGAGGGGTGTGGATTCCAGCGATGGACGTCCTCATCCCACCTGCGTACGTGCTAGAGCCTGAGGGCGTTCAGCAGGAGCCCCTCCTTCCACCTCTGGACCCAAAGATCCCTCAGCCTGCACCTGATTTGTCTACTCCTCCCGACACTTCTGTCCACACTTCTGTCAGTGTCGGGAGCACACTTGCCGAGTCCACCACCACCACCACCACCACCTCTGTGCCATTGACCATAGACCCCATTTCTTTTATGAGTTTCGATAGCGCCCCTGCCACTATTCTTGAGAGAGGCGAGCCTTCTTTTGTTTCCGCAGTCGAGACCATGTCCACTCTATATTTCTGGACCCCTGGGAAGTCATTTTCTGCACACTTCACGACCTCCCCAGTAGTCGACGTTTCCGTCTCCGCTGCCACTGTCTTTTCCGAGAGTGTCGTGACATCTGTCCCCATTTCTGTGTCAGCGACCTCTCTGTCCTTCTCGCCCTCTGCCACCGCTTCAGCTTCTGTCGTTGCTTACACCTCTGAGAGCATTCCTGTGTCGCAGTCTCCCACAGAGGCTGAGCGTCTTTTAGTGAGCACAGCACCATAGCCCCACCCAGTAGTTGCACCAGTTGTCTACGGTAACCGTGCTAGGCAGCCCCGATCCTCACCTGTTCGACCCTCTGTCCCTCCTCCCCCTGACACCTTAGTTCAGCACCTGCGTGCTCTAGAGGGTGCTGTTAGTGGGCTCAGAGGAGATTTTAGGGCCCTCTCAACTACCGTTAGCGCTTTGCAGTCTCGCGTCGCTCTACTCCTTGGTATTCAGGCTAACCTGAACCAGATTCTTGCACGACTGTCACAGCCTCCACCTGCCGCTACCCATCCCATTTCACCGCAGCCTCCACCACCACCTCCACCACCACATGGCGGTGCTGGTGCTTCACCACCTGCTTAGGCACACCCTTGATGCCTCCCATATTTTGGCCGCTGCCATGATTGTTATCATTTTGTCTGCCGATTTTGTACCCCTCCTCCACACACATTTTGGTCACTTTTTGTTCATATTTGTCTATATCATCCTAGGAGAGGGAGGTATTTTTGGGACAGTCATATTGCACCATCTTGATCTCTGCATGCATCATTTGCATTTCCATCACATTTTCTTTCATTTTCATACTTTATCATGCATGCATCCTCACCCACCCACCCATATCATATCTCTCCTTGTGCCACACTTTGCACATTGAGGACACTGTGCAGTTTAGCTTGGGGGAGTGAGTGTCTCACGCACTTTTCATTTTCTTCATTTTTATTTTTATGTTTCCACCTTTCTTTATTTGCCACTTGTTATCACCCACTTTTTCATTTTTTCTCATGCATCACGTTTCTTTTTATTTTTTGTATGATGCATATGTATAATAGCTCCTATTTTCCCTTTATCTTTATTTCTTTCACCCTTTTTGCTAGAGATGAATTTTCTGTGATGATGATGATGTGGAATTATCTTACTTTTATAAGCATATTATCTTGTCATGCCATCGTTTTTATTTCAGATATCATATGCTATGCTTGTTATGCATTCGGAATAGTAACCTGCACCTTTATTATATGAATATGAATGAAATTCTACTATTGGCTGAGTCTGATGATTTATATTGTATACTTTTCATAGAAAACACACCAAGCTTCACGCATTGATTGCCTATATTTGGAGTATTGCTTTTTTATCGGATATCACTTCTTATTGCATGAAAATTGTAAGCTTGACTTTCAGGTTGATTGAATATATGCCATTTTGATATAACTGGATTAGTTTACTTTCTGAATTCAAACTGAGTAGATTACATTACTCTGCTGAAAGTTGTCGTGCACATTCTAAAGAGTGAACTGAGCGTTGCATATTTTTCTTTCTCCACATATCTTGAACATCATTTCTATACTGTAAATCATTGGTGAATCTCCCTTTAGCAAATCTTATATTGGCACTCCCCCCTGCTATAAAGCCCATGCTCCAACACCCCAAAATCAAAAAAAATCCTTGTAAATCTCTCTATCTTTTGATTTGGGATCCTTATTGTATATATTGATTGCAAAAAAAAGAAAAAAAGAAAAAAGAAAGAAAGAGGAAAAAAAGAGAAGAGAATCAAAAAGAGGTTCATACATGATCCCATTTCTTTCTTTCTTCCTTCCATCATTTATTTTTATTTTTCATGGAGCTTCAAAAACGGGGAAAAGTTGTATTGTTCTATTTGATGCCACCACGCTTATGGATAAGCTTGGGAGAGAGGATCCAATGATGTGTGAGAGAGTGACTACTTGTCTGTGCATGATGACCTAAGCTAGGTAATTTTCTATACTCAGGGGGATTTCTAAAAGTATTACAAAGTCCACGAATTAAAATTTGGCATGCATTTCATGAATACCACTTATTTCTATTCTTATTGCTCCATATTGTGTGATACCTCTTATACTCCAAATAGAAAGCGATCAATTGAAAAGTGTGCAATCTATGATTATGTATATCACTTTAGATGCCTCAGACGATGCTAATTCTAGAATGATTTCACGTTTCATATCGTTTTGATATTCTTGGGTTTCTATATAGAATGCATTTATATATGATCATGATATCGAGATAAAAATCTTTGGCATGAGTTTATTCGTCGTATGCTATTTGAGTAAGCAGCTCCATGTCCTGAGAAAATGATCTAGCACATTCCTCTTTGTTTTCTTTTCTATCTTATTTTTCCTTTTTCCTTATTTTTACCCACCGGGTTTGCCTTTTACTCATCTTCCTCAAGAACGAGTAAGAGGTAAGCTTGGGGGATCTTGATCGCTCCTTATTCTACACCTTTTTATGCATGTTTTCATGTCATTTTGATCGCTCATATTGCTTTTTTCACGATTATTCGATGATATCATGTTGCTTTCCACTATTTCTTGTTTTTGTCGGATTTCAGGAAATATGGAGCGATCTGGAGCAATAATGAGATCAAGGGACTTTCATGCACACCGGAGCGTCACCCACGGCCTTATTGGGGAGCTAGCAGTGCTAGATGATGGGTAGAAGAGGAAGAAGTTCGATGGAATCGACGAGGAGACGAGGAGGAGAAGGAAAGAGCCCTGAAATAGCTCACTCGGCCGACCATAGAGTTCACTCGGCCGAGAGAAGGAGTGCGTTCGGCCGAGTGAAAACGGATACATGACTGCCGATTTTCAAACTTCACTCGGCCAACCAAGAAAACCCACTCGGCCGAATGGAGAAGCCCACTCACCCGAGTATGACAGGGTTTTCCTCCCGAAAATCATCTGACTTACTAGAATTTGGAGAAGACCCACTCGGCCGACCAAGAAAATCCACTCGGCCGAGCATGAAAGCTCACTCGGCCGAATGAAGAAGACCACTTGCCCGAGTGTGACAGGGTGACAGACCCCCAATTTTCCCAGATTCTCTGTTTTTCTTTGGGTTTGTCACTAGGCTGAGTGACATGTTCCACTCGGCCGAGTAGCGCAGTCCGACTGTGTCGCGAATTAGGTTTTTTGGCTGCGCCAGGGGAAAATCTGTCAGGATTTTCTGGTCGATTTTGGCTTGTATTTAAGGTTAGTTTTATTCCTAGTTTTAGGGCAGACTTGAAGTTAATTTTGACTGCTATTCTTATTGTAAATCTCAGCTGGAGATCATAGACGTGCAATTTGGTTTGGTCTTTCCATCTAAAATTCTT
Source organism: Scilla litardierei (assembly GCA_030789695.1). NCBI lineage: Eukaryota > Viridiplantae > Streptophyta > Magnoliopsida > Asparagales > Asparagaceae > Scilla > Scilla litardierei. The sequence continues at coordinate 17,145,651 of CM061142.1, read as the reverse complement.
GTTTTTATGAATTGTTTTCTCTTAACTATGAATTGTGCTATGATCTTATTCTTTATTTCTGAGATTTCTATAATGAATTGTGAGTAGTTTCACCGTTCTAGGGCATGGGGATGAACCCTATGGATTCGATCTTAGAATTGTGATGAATGAATTGAATTGTTGCTAGGATTGATAGACGGTTAGGTTGTCATTGATTTATTACGGATAGCTAGGGATTTTCATCGATTGGGGTTTGCAAGAGATTGAATTTCAATCGATGGGAAGGCCTAGATATTCGATTTAGGTTTATAATCGAGATTCTCTAGACTTGGTTTGCAAGAGATTGGACCAAAGCTAGGATCTTTATTATAGATCTATACTCATATTCGTTTGCAAGAGATTGGACGAATACGAACTATCATAACTTAGATCGTAGCTCGAGTTTGCACGAGAGTGGGCTCGAGGTGCGATTGGATGATGATGTCGATCTTCATGCTAGTGGCTTAGGTTAAGGTTTGCACGAGAGTGGGCCCTAATCTAGGTTGCTATAGACCGGCAATAGCGCGTGAGCGTGAGCTTGGTTCTATATTCAGTTACGACTAGTTCACCTACATTCAAGCCTTGCACCATTGAGATTCATGATCCACAAGGATAAGTGACGATCCGTAGTGGAGATTCCCTAGCTATATACGCTTTTATTATATAGAATTCTATTTGTTATTTAAACGACAGTGACATTATTATCCAAACCATTCCATTCTACCATCAATAGCTAGGTGATCAAGATAGAGTACTGTCATTTGTCCTCCATGTATTCGATACCCACTCACCACTTTACCGTGCGCTTGTGATAAGACTACAGTCGTTTTTCGGGTGTATATCCGGGCGCAATCAATGATCAAGAAAAAATTCGTCTCTTCTGTCTATGGAAAGTTAGTGTCACAGGCATAGTACAGTTCTTGGTGAAAAACCTCGGCCGATGTATGTTGTAGGAAGTACAACATGGATATACCAAAGACCGAAGAATACTGATCAGTGCAAGTTGTTAGGGTTGACATTTTGCCAAATCCTAGGCTATTCAGTGACAAAGTTATGACGAATGGACTATAACTGAGATATTCATCATGGGCACAGTTAGAGTGATCTCGACGACACGTTTGTCAATGGGTCAATCACATAATTATGATACTGAAACATTGACGACACATGCTACTCGTGGTCACTGTCGTTTAGGGGTTTCGAGCCCCAACCTGTAGCAGGGTCAGGATGTAGAGTTTAACACCGAGTAGGATTTGCGTCTTAGTAATAGGAATGATAAAGGAGGAGTGCACTCTGGTGCACAAAAATAATTAATGTCACGAAGGATTTTTGACAATAAAGTCTAAGATTATTTAAATAGAAATTAATTGTGTCGGAAAAGGTTTGCGATATAAGCATTAGAATAATGCAATGATCGATTATTGCATATGATGCAAAAGGATTTAAAATATATCGTAAAATGTTTGCGAGCAAATTTTTTATATAATAAGGGCATAGAAAAATATTACAAAGGTTTCGGGAAAGTCCCGGTCAAAATACGTGTTTAAATGGATCCAAAAACAACTCAAAAGAAGCTAAAAAATCTCAAATTAAAGCCGAGAAGGCCAGAACTGGGCCAAAGCCTAGTTCTGGTCCAGCCAAGCCTGTGTCGTCTAGGCGGGCCCGCCTACCAGGCGGGCCCAAGGCCTGCCTGAACAGCCAGGCGCACCCTGGCTGGCAGGTGCGACCGCTGGGCAAACCCTACCCAGGGGTGGGCCTTACGGTTGGGGCACATGGCTTGAGAAACCCTGAATTCTTAATGCGGCTGCATTTTTCCAGAAAACATGATTTTTTGGCCAACTTTGAATGTTCGTTTGAGGGGTCAACCAAACTCGGAATTGATCACCGTTTTTTCTATGCGGTTATCGTTCAGTGCTCTTCGATTTGTATATGATATTATTTGCGAAGCTCAACGGTGTGGGAGGAATAATTTGTTGAAGTTCGGCCTTTGTGGATGGCAAACTTGCAATTAATTTTACCATCAATTTAATTTAGTCTCGCATCGCTCGTGAGACGAGAAAGGGGGACGATTCTTTATATAAATAGGGCTAAGCCTTCCCTTTGAAATTGCACAAAGTCTTCGATTTTGGGTAGCTCCAAAAAGTTTTGAGCACGCCCGAATTAAGACTAAATAATTATTTCCTCCTCCTAAAAATTCTTTTGTTCCTCCGTTCATGTCCTACCAAGTCAACGAGGAGGTTTGGATCGGATCCAAAGTCTTTGATGCAGGTTCTTCTCAAGTGAAACTTTCTTTGACAAGTGGTTAGCTCGAAGGCACTATGTTGGCTTGCTTTGGGTGGTCAAAGATTAGTTGCTTTATGACGCTTCGTCTTCTGCAAAAACAAAATAACGGGTATGTCTGTTTTTATATTGTTATGCTTTCATATATGTTGCAGTAGTTTAAATCTGTCTTAGGGGTTCGTCAAACCCACCCCAAGACAGTAGATTTTCCTGGTTAGGGTTTATGTTAATCCTTAGGGATGTCATTAAATTGTTTAATGATTTTATTTCGCTGCATATTTCTGCTTTAGTCATCCGTCCGACGTAGGACGGGCATATATTTATGCCCTGAGGATCTATCAAAACACAATATTGGTATTAGAGCCAAATTTACTATGATATATTTTCTGCAAATGATATGAAATGTGTATGATGTTTATTAGAAACATGTTAATAATTTGATTATTTAGTTTTTTAATAATTATGTGATGATTATTAAAATTATTGTAACTTAAACCTAATGAGATAATTTTACGTTGCTTAGTATCAGGCTAAAATTTTTATGAGATAAAATCTTTCTAAAACTTATAAGCTAATTTTTAGATGGATGTGTGCTATGATTAAAAATTGTTGCAACCTTTAAATTCCAAATACTTGAATAGGGTAGCTCTCTCAAATAATTATTATTTTGTAACTTAATTGTTATAAATATAATTTTGAAAAGGCTATGATTTAAATTGTTGCAACTTGAATATTTAAATACCTAATACTTGATTAAGATAGCACTCTGAATAATAATTCCTTATAGTTGATAATGACCTTAATAAAAGTTATTAATTAATCCTAATAATTTTGAATTTTAGGATTCAACTTGTTGATAGGATTAACTAATTTAATGAAGACATTTTAAATCGGTGTTACACATTTAAATAATTATCATATTTAAAGAATTATAAACCAGTGTCTAGAAAGTTTGTAGCTAGTGTTGTGCATCATCTCAGCTTGATTGACTTGAGGTAAGTGTAACGACAACTTTTCGGTCGTACGTATTTTTATGTGTATTTTGTTATCGTATGCGTATATTCGCATTTGATTTTAATTATTAAATTTTATAGTTCAAACGCGTGACCGGACCCAGTATCCATGACCCTCGCAATGTCACGATCGCCCCAGTATTTTATTTATATTTTTGGGCGACAGCGCGTCGAATGGCGAAATCGTGAATATTCATTAACTATGTTAATACTTTTGAGTTCAAATTATTGAACCGGTACTTATCTTTCAGTTTTAAAAATCAAATCAAATCAAAACATATTAATATTTAGATCCTAACTACCCCCACCTTTTTCCCAATAATCTGGTACAACTCCCCCCACATCCCACGTAACCCACTCTCTCTCCCATGTTAGCACTCTCTCTCTCCTTAACCTGCTCTACAAAAACCCAAGAGGAGAACAACTCTCTCCGCTCCTCAAACTTCAGTCGAGCATTTCCCCAATCCTCTCGCCGAAACCCCTCCCTCTCTCTGATCGGTCTCCTTCCGACGACCCAGTCCGACGGCCCACACCCGCAAACTTCCTCCCATCTCCCTCTACCATTTCCTTTCCCCGAAACCCCCTTCAAATCCCTAGCCTTCATCCCCTCCAGCCACCTTCCCTCCTCCACACGAGCGACCCCCAGCCACCAGCGCCTCTCCCCCTCTCACTGCAGACCCTTCCCACCGCCTGCGCTGCCTCCCACATGCAAACCGCCGCCGGTAGCCTCCTCGCCACAGAACTCCATGCAAACAATTCCTCTCCTCTCCAAAACCCCCGACAGCCCGCGCCCTGTTCTCCCAGATCCAGCAGCCACCAGCCCGATTGCCGACTGTCCTAGGCAGTCCACCTCCTCTTTCCCCCCACCTGTCGACAGCCTAGTTGTCGTTCCCTGCTATCGAACCCCACTGATGCCCGCTAGCAGTCACTCCCCGACTAGCCCGCGACTCCTCAGGCTGCTGCTGCCGATCTGCCACCCTCTTCCCATGTCTTCAGACCACGTCGGAGTTCTTGAGGCCACGACAAATCCCCGAGGCACGTGTCGCTGTTTGAGGACGCACGTGTCGTCGCTACCCCCTTCGCTACCTCTCGGCTCCATCCCCCACGTCACCGGTTAGTAACCCTATCTTACTAAGCTATAACCCACACCATAGGTTAGAAAATCTAATAAAAATCAGATTATTAGATGTCGTAAGGGTTGTTTAATATTTTAATATGTCGGGATGAACCTAACTTGAATGCATGTTTAATCAAACCAAAGAACCAGTCATACCGTAGCGTAGTGCTCGTCAAGCTGAACACAACGACACCAAGTTCATCGAAAACAGGCAATTGTACGAATTGTTATGAATTTTTGAAGTTTAATGTTTAAATTGTCTTTCTCACTTAAAGCTGAATAACAAGAAATTGACCCGTGAAATAACGTTCACAAAAAATACCATGACGATCCAGACTTAATATGTGACACATTGACATAAAATATCGCACGTTTAAGATTTAAGAGTAGATAACAGAAAATATTTGATTGCAGCATGTTTAATAAACAATCCATTTAATTTCATTGTTTAATTTGTTTTAGAACGTTGTAATTCATGAAAATGCTGAATTTGATATGATCGTATGCTTAACATCTTACTTGTACACCGTTTGCTAGAATGGACATTAGTAGAAAATCTTGAAAATCTTGAATTCGCGAATTTGTGCGCCTCAAAGGCGAAGTCTTGAATTCGTGAACTCATGCAAATCGTTTAGGCTGGCTCGTGTTCCAGCACATCTTTTGGGTGGTGTTAGGGTTGAGCGGCCACTGAGCGTGCGTGTAGAGGCCCCCTTCAAGAGCACCACCTAGGAGGTGGGTGGCGTCAATCACGATTATGCCCCCCGTGAGAAGGATCGACCTACTCACCATGACTTAACGACATGAACCCTAGACATAGTAGAAATCGTGTGCACAAAACTTGAACTCATTATTGTTATTCTCATTTGTACACTAGAACTGCTATGGTAATAATATTTGTAGAAATGCCATGCTCATTAGTGCTCGTTTTAAATTCTTTAGAATTGTCATGCTTAGAAGTACTTTACCCTCCTTTAAAATTGCCATGTTTATAATCATGTTGCTGACATCTCGTATAAACAGTTAATGTTTCATAATTTGTTACTATTCATACACCTCGCCTTGGATCGTCTTACTTTTACTTGCCATACCTTTGCTGACATACATTCATGTTTTGGAATGTATGTCAGATCACGAGCCAGGGTACCAGGAGGATTTGTTTGAGACGCCTGACCTAGAGAGCCAGGAGTTTGCTGTTGACTCGGAGTCGCTCCTTGTGGAGGACTGAGACCTGTGATGTTGCTGCTTTTCTTTAGATTTGCTTAGTACTTTGTTTTAGGGTATGATTTCCTTGTTGTAATTCATTTGACTGTGCTGAGGCCTTATCGTTTTATTTCGTGTATGAACATTTATGGATTTGGCTTTTAATTATATGAATGTTCTTATTGTTCTGAATGTATGCAGGAATTTTGTGCAGTTGTTGTCACAGACGCTTAATGAACTCGGGCTTCATCACTCTAGTTCATGCAGACCTTAGTAACGTTCTCACTTCCGTTTCTTTTGGGAAGCGGGGCACACAGATTTTAGTGGTGGCCCATGTAGGTCGTGCATTTGGAAACATTCAGAACAATGGAACTACCACCATTAACCAAAACATCCAAATTTAACTTGTACACAAAATTTACTTGAGCTTCTTGTCTCGGCATGGCAGGAAGATACAACACCTGGAACGGAGATGGAGCTGGCGGAAGTGGTACTCCCGACATTCATGAGCTCATGGGTGTCATGAGAGGAATGCTGAAGATCCAGCAGCAGCTGATCCATCAGGGTCAGTAACCTGCTCCGATTGCACCACCACCTCCTCGAGCTGAACCCGGGATTAAGCAATTCCACGAGCTGCAACCTAAGACCTTCTCGGGAAGAGAAGGGCCTTTAGCTACTGATGAATGAGCCTAAGGAACTGAGGATAAGCTGAGTGCTGCTCGAATCCCTCAGGCAGGATGGGTCGATGTCGCGAAGCTCCAGCTGACAGACAATGCTAGGAGTTGGTGGTAACTTGAAGAGAGACGTTTAGTCAGACCGATCTCTTGCGGCATGTTTCGGGAAAGGTTCGATGCTAAATAATTTCCCAAGGCAGCCAAAAGAGAACTTCTGCAGCACTTCGCTAATCTGGTCCAAGGAGATAGGACCGTCGACGAGTATAAGGCTGAGTTTGCTATGCTCAGTTGTTTTGCACCCCACATGGTCGAAGATCCAGAGAACTGTGCATATCAGTTTTGCCAAGGCCTGAATCCCAAAGTTCAAGCCTCGATGGCCTCGACGAAGCTGACGAACCTTCAGGATATTTTAGACTGTGCTCGGGAACATGAAATTGTGGCGAGACTTCCAGTGGGACCTCCAGCTGGATGAAACAAGCGTCCCATAGAGCCGCCTAGGGTGGTGCCCAGAGGAAATTTTCGACCTCCACAGACTACTCAGTTCAAGAGGCCAGGTGCACCTATCCCCAACCGAACTCAGCTAACTTGCCACTACTACGACAAGCTTGGACATGCAAAGAAAGACTGTAGGAGGATGCTGAACCAGTGCTTGGTCTGTGGATTGCCTGCTCATACTACAAGGGACTGCCCTGACAACACTCGACATGTACCTGCTGGAGCACCTAGACCTACTCAGTGGATAGTACCTGCACCTGGACAATGAGGACCGCCTCTGGTTCCACAGGATCGAGCCTTTCAGCGGGCCAACCAGCCGAAGCGCCAGGCGTACACCATGACAGCTGTGGAGGCTGAAGCTGAGGATGATGTGTTCGCAGGTAACATCTAGACTTAGTGTTTACTTTGTTTATACTATTCATGCTTGCTTAGTTAGATCATCATGCTTAACTTAGTTATATTATATCCTAGGTGTCATATTAGTTTCATCTCACCCGGTCATGACCCTGTTTGATTCTGGGGCCTCTGTGTGCATCCTATCCCAGAAATTTGTAGTGGAACATTCGATTTCCACTTACACTCTTCCCAACTATTGGAATATTACTACTGGAAATGGTGTAGTGAAGGTTGCATTGGGATGCAGACCATGCCCATTGGTGATTAGTGGACACGAGTTATATGCTGACTTCATTGTCCATGACCTACCCAACTTTGATGCAGTTCTCGGGATTGATTGGTTAGGAGCTTTCTATGCCACGATCGACTATCATAGGAAGAAAGTGGTATTCAAACTTCCTAACCATCCGGTGTTTGAGTTCATCAGTGGAGATGCTTGGGCCTGTCAAATTTCGAGCCCAGCCAAATAATTTGATTGTTGCATCTATGATAACTAAACCGGAGAAGCCTGTAGTAGTGATAGATTTCGAAGACGTCTTCCCTGAAGATATTTCTGGATTACTGACTGATCGAGCACTGGAGTTTGACATTGATCTTATGCCAGGAGCCCAACCAATTTCGAAGGCACCATACCCTATGGCTCCTGCAGAGCTGGAAGAGCTGAGGAAGAAGTTGGATGAGCTATTGCAGAAGGGTTTCATTCATCCCAGTGTATCTCCCTGTGGTGCACATGTCTTGTTGGTGAAGAAGAAAGGATCGAGGAGAATGTGCATTGACTATCGGGAACTAAACAAGTTCACAGTGAAGAACTAGTATCTGTTGCCCCGCATGGACGATATCTTCGATCAGCTTGGTGGATCAAGAGTATTCTGGAAGCTGGACCTCCAGAGCGGATACCATCAGGTGAAAGTCAAGAAGGAAGATGTTCCCAAAACAGCCTTTCGGACTAAGTATGTGCATTATGAGTTTGTTGTCATGCCATTCGGTGTGACCAATGCTCCTGCTGCGTTCATGAATCTCATGAATCTTATCTTCTATGATTTTCTAGATAAGTTCGTGGTGATGTTCATAGATGACATCTTAGTATATTTGAAGAGCGAGGAGGAGCATGCTGAGCATTTGAGGATGGTCTTGGAGACGCTTCGCCGTCATAGTCTATATGCCAAGTTCAGCAAATGCAAATTCTGGCTGGACAGAGTTGCATTCCTTGGGTATGTAGTATCAGAAACTGGCAGTTTAGTGGATCTGGAGAAAGTTAGAGCAGTCAGCAAATGTCCTACACCTCGATCAGCATCTGACATCAGGAGTTTCCTTGGATTTGCGGGATATTATCGCAGATTTGTCAAGGACTTCTCGAGGATAGCTGAACCTATGACAAGATTGACGAGGAAGGACGTCAAGTTCAGTTGGTCAGATTCATGTGAGCATGCCTTCAGCACTTTGAAGGTGAGGCAGACTACTGCACCAGTCTTGGCTATTCCAGACAGAAATGGAGTCTTCGAGATATTTTGTGACGCATCGAGCAAGGGACTTGGATGTGTTCTGCACCAGCACAATCATGTGGTCGCATATGCTTTGCCACAGTTGAAGGTTCATGAGAATAACTATTCGACCCATGATTTAGAGTTAACCGATGTCGTCTTTGCATTGAAGATCTGGCGACATTTCTTACTGAGTGAGAAAGTGAAAATTTTCACTGATTACAAAAGTTTGAAATACATATTCACTCAGTAGGAGCGGAATATGAGACAACGTAGTTGGTTGGAATTGATGGCTGACTATGACATCAACCTTCAGTATCATCCAGGGAAGGGAATGTCGTACCCGATGCTTTGAGTCGACTACCCAAGGTGATGATTCTTACAGCTCAGTGGAAGTTATCGCAGGTTATGCGAGAGTTGGATGTTGAAGTTGTTCTACCCGGAGTCTCCTCATCATTGATGAACATGCAGATTCAGTCGACGATTGTAGATCAAATCAAGTCTGCTCAAGCGGGAGATGTTAAGTTACAGAAGATCAGAGTGCAGGTTGAAGCAGGACTCCGGATAGATTTTCTTATTCATGAGGATGGTTCCTTGAGATATGGCAGTAGGATCTGCATACCTGCAGGAGATATCAGAGAGGAATTGATGAATAAGGCATATAGTTCACCTTATTACATTCATCCTGGTGGTACGAATATGTACAAGGATCTTCGTCGGAATTTTTGGTGGCACGGGATGAAGAGTGGCACGAAGCGTTGCCAAGTGTCTTGTGTGTCAGCAAGTGAAGGCTGAGCATCATCGCATTGCTGGACTGCTACAACCTCTACCGATTCTGGAGTGGAAGTGGCAGGACAGCACGATGGACTTCGTGACTGGCTTACCTCGGAGCACCAAGCAGAACGATGCAATCTGGGTCATCGTTGATCGATTGACCAAGTCTGCGCACTTCATACCATTTCGAGTGGGACAATCCACGGAGATACTGGCAAGGAAATACATGGAGGTAATGATCTGACTCTTACCTTTATAATTTCTTTCTAGTACTAGTTGTTATGTGAAACATGTCGTGTAGGAGATCGTATGACTACATGGAGTCCCTGTGAGCATTGTATCAGATCGAGATATGAGGTTTACGTCTTAGTTCTGGAAGAGTCTGCAGACCAATCTCGGTACCAGTCTGAAATTAGCACTGAGTATCACCCGCAGATGGATGGACAGTCAGAGCGGACCATTCAGATTTTAGAGGATATGCTGAGAGCCTGCATGCTGGATTTCAAAGGTTCATGGAAGGATCATCTGCATCTAGTGGAGTTCTCCTACAACAATAGCTATCATGCGAGAATTGGTATGGCGCCATTTGCTGCTCTCTACGGGAGGAAATGTCGATTGCCACTGAGTTGGGATGACATTAGAGATAGAGAGCTATTGGGACCCGAGATGATAGTGGAAGCGGTAGATGTTGTGCGGAATATTAGGGACAAGCTTTGAATCGCTCAGTACGATTACAAGCATTGGACGGATGCTAAACGGTGCCCTCTGGAATTTCAGCCAGGAGACCATGTGTTCCTGAAGATCTCTTCGAATCGAGGAGTGATCCGCTTTGGGAAGCGAGGCAAGCTTAGTCTGAGATTCATTGGACCCTTCGATGTGCTAGAGCGAGTTGGAGAGGTAGCATATCGCTTAGCACTGCCGTCATCCCTAGATGGAGTTCATAACGTCTTCCACGTGTCTTAGCTACATCGTTATATCAATGACCCTTCTCACGCTATGGACTACTATGAGATTACAGTTTGGCCAGATCTGACTGTAACGGTCTGTTTTCGTTGTACTTTGTTCGTGCACGTGCTTTTGGCCGTGCACGTGTTTAATTTAGACCTTGATTGTTTGTGAACTTTTTTGTGTGATATGCCGTTGTGAACGTCACTGAGAGTATTAAATAGTGGCACTAATTTGGAACGACGTTTCTCGAGTCGTTTCCCACAATTTAATCTTATTCGATGAGACGTTGCGATTTTCACTTTTGACGGGAGACGTTTCTATTTTTAATTTCGTCGTCCGACATCAAAATTGAGATCCGTCTTCTTAGTTAGCTCACTTTCGTCATCACGATCACCCCAATATTTATTTTATAATTTTTGGAGTTTATTTGCCACTTTTATATTTTTAGCAAGGTTTAAAATATTTATAATAATTATGTTTTAAATTAATTTCGGCCAAAGAAAATTTATTTGAGTTTAAAACGTTTTAAAGAATTTTTGAGCCAATTTCCAGCTCATTTGGGCTCCACCTAAGCCTTGGGTGAGTTGGAGTTGGTAAGATTTGAATTTTAAATTATTTTAAACTTCTAATCCCATTAGGATTAGCCCTAGACCTAGTCAACCCATCTACACTATATAAACAACCTTTAGGAAGACCTATTTTCGCAAGAAAATAACCCTAGCCGCTCCCAAAACCCAAATTTGACGTTGCGACGAATCGTCGCAACGTTGCGACGAACTTCTGCCGCACGACTGAGGAAAACTAGCCCGTTCCCCCGCTCCGACCGAAGCCCCGCCCCGCACCAAGCCCGCTCCGCACGCTGTAGCCGCCCGCCCGCTCCGTTCCCCCGCTCTGACCGAGAGAAGCTCTCGGTCAGACCGAGAGCTACGCCTGCATCCTGCTCCGCACAGCCGCCCGCCCTGTCGCCCCGCTCCGCACCGTGCCTGACCGAAGGCCTCGCCCGCACCGACCGCTCTCCGCATCGTTGCAACATTGCAACGTTGCAACCCCCGCATCCGCAGCGCCCGACCGGCCCGTTCTCCCGCACCGACCGAGAGAACCAAGCCCCCGCCCGCACCGCTGCAGCCCGCACCGCTGCATAGCACCGTGCGCTGTGTCTGACCGAGCAAATCTCTCGGTCAGGCTAGTGTCCGACCGAGGGCCATTCGTCGCAACCCCACATCCGTCGCACCAATTGCCACTGTGGGCCCCCCAAGTTCTCCAGAGGTATTTTGGGTCCCCCATAGGTCCCTAGGACTACTGTGGGGGTCCCCCATAGGTCCCTAGGACTACTGTGGGCCCCACCTAGGTGCTTGCTCTTCGAGGAATTGCCGCGTACGACGTTGCGACACGTCGTAGCCTGTCGTCGCACGTGCTAGCTTTGGAATCTGGAATCGTGGCTCCGGTTGATTGCTCTAAAATTTCCAACGAGGAATCTAATTGGAATCTGGACTTGGAGCGCGATCTTTTATTCCAACCCCTGGCGTCGCTACCCGACGCCAGTGTAGCTTTCGCGTCGTGTTGAGGTAACGCTTTGCACCCCTAGGACCCCCAACCCAATGCATGTTAATCAAGACTAAAATTGACGTTTTTAAAGTATTTTAAATGTTTTAGAATTCACTAATCAAGATTAATAAAACGGATGTAGGCCGGTGGACTTGTGCACGTAGGATTATTGTGATTTTGGACTCGTTGGACTGTGTTGCGCAGACGTGATACTTGCAGGCAAGTGAATCTTGCCAACTCTTGTGTAGGGCCATGTTTTTAGGCCACTCCCTTGTTTTTAGCGTAAAAGAGACTAGTCAGTGAAATGATAGCTGGCTAGACGCCTACTTGATCTAGTTTGACAACGAAACTAGATCCGTCACCTAAATTGATCTAGCTTAACAACGAAGCTAGATCCAACTCTTTAAACTTGTTGATCATGCATACTAAACTGTCATGTTTACTTTTCTTACATGTACGCTTTATTACTTGCCATGTCATGTCATCCATGCATTGAATGTCGCATTCGTAGCACACGCTACATACTTGTACTTGCTTGTCCCGGGCTAGGTGGACCCCTATGCCAACATGAAAAACACTTCCTGGCTCGTGGTCCAGAAGCGAGCATTCACGTTCGGGGGTAAGGCCTGTAATGCCCTACAAGCTACTGCACAAGTACTAGAGGAGGGGGTGAATAGTACTTTAAAAATAACGAGGAGTATAATTCCTAATTATCATGCAAACAACTACCAAATCAATTTGCGTAAGCTTAAATTGATGACAACAACAAAATAAACAATGCTAACAATAGAATATTACTGGGTTCGGATCCACCCAAGTCTCCCCGACTTGTACCCGGTGATCCTACGTCCCAACCACCCGGATCCCCTCAGGATACTTAGGTTAGAAACCCTAACCCAAGATTTCCACTATGATATCTTGTGAAAAACCTTCACAAGATCAAATCATACATGCAATGGCAATAGTGAATCCCACAACCCGGGATCACAACCTTCTCTCACAACTGAGAGAATCAATAAGCAATATAAATGAGTTTATAATGAAATAAACAATCTTACCACAAAATCCTATACCTTGAGTATTCTTACCAAATAGGTGCAAGGAGGGATTTGAGGAAGAGAAAGTCACCAAGACCTAGCACCACTGAAATGAGCAGCAATGGGTGCCTAGGAGTGATTTGGAGACTTGAATCAATCTAGAGCTTGAATGGCTCACCAAGAACAAACTTCTCTCAAGATGGATTCTAGATATAGAAAGTGAGAGAATGGATTTCTTGTGAGGAAGAGAGCTTTGGAAATGAGTGAGAATCTCTAACTCTTTCAATCTTAATGAATCTCTTAATAGCAGCTATTACCTAGAAAGAAATGACCAAGCTTCGTATTTATAGGGTTCCATAAAAACGAGTTAGGTCAAATCCCAACGGATAGAAATCTGAAGCAGTTAGTCGGTCAAAGAACAACCACTGACCGACTAGTTCATCAACTAGTCGGTCGGTCAAACAACATGGACCGACTAAGTGAAGAACAGTGAAGAGATTGAATTTCAGACCTAGAAATCTAGTCGGTCCAAGAAAACTGTCTGACCGACTAGTTTCACAACTAGTCGGTCGTTCAGTGAACTTAGACCGACTAAGAGTCAAAAACTATTAGTCTGAATACAAATTGATTTAGTCGGTCCAAGAACAAATGTTGACCGACTAGATCATCAACTAGTCGGTCGCCAAACGTTCTTAGACCGACTAACGATAAATAGTAGCTTAGGAGAAAATTGGCATGTACAGTAAAGCTCAACTAGTCGGTCAAAGAAGCATCACTGACCGACTAGTTCACAAACTAGTCGGTCGGTGAGTCAACGTAGACCGACTAACTGTAAACAGTACTGAGCAAGAAAAGATTAACTGAAACTAGTCGGTCCAAGACGCTTTGCCGACCGACTAGATCACCATCTAGTCGGTCAGTTCTTCTTCTTGAACCAACTAACATGCACAATAAAGTCCGAATCGAAGCGCGATGCTTCAAGGAAGTTAGAATGGACTTCAACTAAGATCCTAGAGCTAAGATATGAGCGTTATGAAGATAGAAATGTAAGATATACTCAAGGCTTAACATTCTATAGATCGAAACTAAAAGACTATAAATAAAACCTTAAAGAACGGTCTTCGAGAGCTTCGATCAAATCTTCATGACTTCCAAAATGGTCCAAAAGCTTCAACGAAGCTTTAGGCATTGTATACGAGCTTTGAGAAGTCTTGAGATGTCGCTTTGAGTGTTCTCGTGAATTTGGCGACAATCTCCATAACTGCGCTCACAAATTGTTAGTTCATGAATTATTTATGTTTGCTCATCATCCAAAACCAAATCCGGGGAGTCCAATACTCAACATTCTCCCCCTTTTTGGTGATGACAAACCAACATAAATAATAATCAAAAATAATGATTCAAATGTAAAATACTTACTCCCCCTGCATTGATGACACGTTAATTCCAAATTGAATATATATAAATTGCATCAATCAGACGAGTAAGATATATAATGAGAATCGAATTTTGAAATATCGGATTTGAAAATCCTTATATATATCTTAACTCCCCCTGAATCTAACATATCAAATTAGATTCTTGGAAATTGAGTTAAATTTTCATTTGCCCTAATCATTATCATTATCTCTCCCCCTTTGGCATTATCCCAAAAATGTGGGGCATACAACGACAACAACAAGGATAAAGAAAATCCAACGTCGGGAGTCATAGAATACGACGATGGACCAAATTGACACCAAGGAAAATAGTCGAAAACGAATCAAAGTGTGCCAAATTGTCCATTTTCGTAAAACGAAAATTATAATCATCAAAATACCAAATATAAATTCACTTATTGAATAAAGAAACGTACTCTTCAATACTCAATATTCTTGGTTAAATTTGTGCATGGAAAACAATTCTATGCAATCATAGAAATATAATCTATTTAACCAAGTTTATAAGCGTCGAGCGACGAAATCACATATCATAGACATTGAATGAATATTAAATGTGCACGACGAAGTAAAAGAGAACATCGATGTATATATATTAAAATATCATGAGTACATGCACAAATACATCGACTACATCATATAAAGTGCAACATCTATATCAACATCAAAAAGATACAACATATTCATCGAAACACCATCATCAAACATCCAACAAAATGAAAGTACAACAAGTACACCGACATCCAAAATCCAAAATACATCAAAACACCGCCAAAAACTCCATCCTAACCCAAAACACTCTCAAAAAGATGTATCATCCAATGATCACAGGAGAGGCCTCCAAACTGACTCTCAGGAGGAAGTAGCAGGATCAACAGTCTCCGTGGGTCCAGTCGAGGGAGTGGACTCAGGCTCTGCTGCAAGGAGTGGTGTGTGTACAGAAGGGATCGTCGGGGCAGGAGTGGAGACATCGACGACTGGCTCAACGGCAGGAGTATCAGATGGTACATCAACAGGCACGACTGGGTCAGGGATATCAGCAGGAGCAGCAGCAGCATCAGAAGTCTGATCCACTGGTGCAGAAGTCTCTGGAGCACCGGAAGAGGTGGCAGCTCCAGGAGCAGATGTGGTAGCAGCAGCAGGAGTGGCCTCAGCGCCACGAGCAGTAGAATCAAGGAGGTCATCGATATCCTCATCATCCATCTCCTCATCCTCAGAAACAGGAGGAGGAACCTCAACACCAATGGTACGAGCAATACGGCACAGAATCTCCTCGGAACGAGCATACCGAGACTCGAGACGACGAACGTCATGAGCGAGACTCTCAAGAGTGGTGGGAGGTGTGGACGCAGCAGCTGCAGAAGAAGTGCCTTGAGTAGCTGAAGGAGTCGTCCGCTACACGTGACGGAGTGCTGCAAGAGATTTCTTTACGGCCGTCGTGTTCAGTGGAGGACCAAGAGGACGCTCATCGTCAGGAGGCAGAGGCACGTGAAAATGACGGAACACCAAAGTCAACAGACAAGGATATGGGATATGCGCAGATTTAGTGGTCTTGTGAATACACTCGAAAGAGTCCATCTTATCGAGTATAACGCGAGCCCAATTAATCTCGCAACCCAAGAATAGAGCGTAAATCAACTTAAGGAAGGGCTGGGATGGTAGTGAAGATGAGCCGTACTTGGGAAGCAAGCATGACTTCAGAATGAGATTGAGCACCCATGCATTTGGCTTAAATGACTTCGAAGGAACACCAATAAAAGCAGGAGGGATCACATGGAAGATATCAGCGAGAACAGACTGATCCAAAGAGGAGATATCATCAACAGAGATGTCTGACGGGAGGAGACCCCACGATGAACAACCAAGCAACTCCCCCAAGATTTCTGCCGTGAGGACTATAGGAGTCCCCAAGACAGTAGTCTTGATGGAGTGGCTCTCATCGTAGTGGCCCCTGACACGATTTGCATAGAACAGTTTGACCAGTCGAGGATAGGGTCGAGGGTTCGCCTTAGGGTCGAAGCGAAGGTAGTCTAGGAGCCCACTATAGGATAGGAGATCAGCTAAGCCAAGGAAGTCTGAAAACTGAACATAGTGCTCCAATAGCATCGGGCAGTGCTCAATACGGTTGTAGGCCGCTAGACACATAGGGTCGTCGTGACACAACGATATGTCAACACCACCTGCTGGCATTGGGGCCTTTCCCTTAGGCTGTCGAGTCCTAGGACGAAGTGGAGGAGTGGGTTCCCTATGGCCAGACTCATCTTCGGGTCTAAACTCAGTATCGGAATCAGGAGGAGTAGAGGGGGTATGGAGTATAGGCTTTCTAGACTTAGAATGTTTGCCGGGTTTGACGGTCGCCGTCCTCTGCTTCTTCAGAGGAGGCAAAGACGGAGAAGCTTGGGTAGATTTAGCTCGACGTTTGGGTTTAGACGGATTCCTAGGGTTAGAAGGCCCTACGGTCATGGGGGATGCCCCAGAGGAAGTGATAGGAATCCTCGTCTTTGCCATGATCGTGGCACAACGAGATCAATCAACGAAATTTGAAAAGATCAAATAACCCTAAGTTTAAACCCTAGAACCGAAATCAACAAGCCGTAGGATGAAATTCGAAACCCTAGAACTAGAAATCAAGCCCTAGAAGAGGAAAAGAGACCTAGGAGGAAACCCTAGATTAGAGGGAGTATACCTAGGAGGAAGACGACGACGATCGGCGGCGGAGATGGTCGGAAGAACGCCGGAGATCGACGGGGAAGACGAAGGGTCACGAGGAGGGATCGGGGGTTTTCGAGTTGGAGGAGAAGAAAACAACCGACTAAAAGAAAAAGAAGTCGGATTGAATGGGATTAAGTCGGTCGAAACACGAAAAGACGTGACTGCCCCTGATCACATAGTCGGTCACAGTCCAATGTCTGACCGACTAGATGATGATCTAGTCGGTCGGTTTACGAGCTTAAACCGACTAAAAGTGAAACAGCGACCAGTCGAAGATTTCTGAACGAGAATTAGTCGGTCTACGTTCAAATACTGACCGACTAGAACGAAATCTAGTCGGTCGATAAGTGAACTTGAACCGACTAAGGAGTTAAGCTGGAGAGAAAATCCTAATAGCTTGAGTTAGTCGGTCTGAGTTCTTTTACTAACCGACTAGATACGAATCTAGTCGGTTGGTGATTGAACTGATACCGACTAAAGGAGTCCAAAAGTTTAGAGAATGAGCTAGTCGGTCTGAGTTCATTAGCTGACCGACTAGATGTGAATCTATTCGGTTGGTTGATGAACTGAGACCGACTAGATGAGTCCAAAAATTGACAATTACGTGCTCTCCTAAATACACTTGGATGAATCATCATAATCTTCTCAAAAATCATCTAAACTACCCCATTAAACATCGAAATCTCAAATACGACATTCAAATATGAATTCGAGCAAAGATTCAAAATATCACATAAAATCCCGAAAAATCCAATAAGTCTAACATGAACGAAATATTGCGAAATATAATAGCATGCAAGATTATTGAATTAAACATGAACCCTATATCTCGGATTCACCCATAATCCCCAATTCTCGACGCAACCGCACAAAGGAGTCCTCCTTTAGGGGTTTCGTGAAAATATCGGCGATTTGCTTTTGGGTTTCAACGTACACTAAAATGATGTCCTTTTTAGCAACATGATCATCTAAAAAGTGGTGTCTGACATCTATGTGTTTAGAACGGGAATGGTGCACCGGATTCTTTGAAAGACAAATAGCACTTTGGTTATCCACCATGATATGGCTAGTATCACAATGAATACCAAAATCCTTTAGTGTGTGTCTCATCCAAAGAACCTGGGCACAAGCGGCATCGGCGGCAATGTATTCCGCCTCGGTGGTTGAAAGTGATACCGAATTTTGCTTCTTGGAAAACCAAGAGACAAGGGAATTTCCTATAAAATGGCAAGTGCCACTAGTACTCTTACTGTCGGATTTGCATCCCGCATAATCAGCGTCACTATATGAGACTAACTCATATGTGCTAGATTTCGGATAAAGTAATCCAAAATCTAAAGTGTAACTTAGATAGCGAAAAATACGTTTTACCGCTACTAAGTGTGAATCCTTAGGTTGAGACTGATAACGAGCACAAATACAAACGACAAACATTATATCGGGCCTACTAGCGGTAAGATAAAGTAAACTAAATATCATACCTCGATATAGACGAATGTCTACATCTTTTCCGCCCGTATCCTTATCAAGATGCGTAGTCGTGCTCATAGGAGTCTTTTTCCCGGAGGCATTCTCCATTCCAAATCGCTTTAGCAACTCCACCGTGTATTTCGTTTGGTGGATGAAGATTGCATCGTTCAATTGGCAAATTTGGAGACCTAAGAAATATTTGAGTTCGCCCATGTGGCTCATCTCAAATTGTTCCTTCATAACATTAGAAAACTCTTCGCAAAGAGTGAAGTTAGTAGCACCGAAAATGATATCATCAACATAAATTTGAACTAATAAAATATCACTATTCGCATGCTTAACAAAAAGTGTAGAATCGGCTTCGCCCATTTTAAAATTCAAATCCAAAAGAAAATTCTTTAGGCGATCATACCAAGCTCGAGGAACTTGTCTCAAACCGTAAAGAGCTTTCTTTAGTTTAAAAACATGATTTGGAAATTTTTCATTTATGAAGCCCGGAGGTTGAGAAACGTAAACTTCCTCAACGACATCTCCGTTTAAAAATGCACTTTTAAAATCCATTTGAAATAATTTAAAATTTTTATGGCATGCAAAAGACAATAATAATCTAATTGATTCTAATCTAGCTACCGGAGCGAAGGATTCTTCGAAATCGATACCTTCCTCTTGTCGATAGCCTTGAGCTACTAACCGAGCTTTGTTCCGGACGACGACTTGGTTTTCGTCGGTTTTGTTCTTGAAGATCCACTTTGTCCCTCTGACGGTGTGGTTCTTCGATGGCAAAGGAACAAGCTCCCATACCTCATTCCTCTCGAATTGAATGAGTTCCTCCTCCATGGCAAGGATCCAAGCACTATCTTCGCATGCTTCAACTATATTCTTTGGCTCTATCGATGAGGCAAAGGCACAATTGGCGAAGTGGTGGACTTGCGATCTTGTTTTGACTCTATCATGAATATTGCCAATAACTTGCTCATGGGGGTGGTCACGAACCTTATGAAGCCGTTTGGGAATTCCCTGATCACTAGGAACATTCTCAACAACCTCATTAGTTGGGTTAGTATCAATAGAATCAATTGAATCATTAGACTTAGAATTATCAAACGAATCACATAAAACATCCATAGACTCATCATCATTAGAAATTCTAGAAGTAGTAAAATTCTCATTAAAAGAGACATGTAGTGATTCCTCGATCGTAGAGGATCTTTTGTTGTATATCCGATAGGCTTTGCTACGTGAGGAATACCCAACAAATATCCCCTCATCCGATCTCGGATCAAACTTGTCCAAATTTTCATACGTGTTTTTAATAAAACATTTTGCACTGAAAACACGAAAATGTTTAACTTGAGGCAATCTACCAAACAACAATTCATAGCAAGTTTGTTTGGTGCCGGGCCTCAAAAGTATTCTATTAAACACATAGCAAGCGGTGTGTACCGCTTCCGCCCAAAATTGATGGCCAAGATGGCTATCATCAAGCATGGTGCGAGCACACTCCACAAGCGTTCTATTCTTCCTCTTAACAACACCATTTTGAGGGGGTGCGCGAGGGAAAGAAAACGTGTGAGTAATTCCAAGATCATCACAAAAATTTGAGAAATATTCATTCTCAAATTCACCCCATGATCACTACGAATAGTGACAATGGTGGTTCCGATGAGATTTTGTACTTTCTTCACAAATATTGTGAAGTTTTCAAAAGCTTCATTTTTATTACATAAGAAAAATACCCATGTAAATCTCGAATAATCATCTACGATGACAAGTCCATATCTTGCATTTCCTAAGGAAGCAACTCTAGTTGGCCCAAATAAGTCTAGATGTAATAGCTCTAGTGGCCGTTTAGTAGAAATGCTTTTCTTAGGTTTAAATGAAGATTTAGGAAGCTTGCCACGTTGACAAGAATCACAAAAACTTTTCTTTTCAAAAACGAGCTTCGGAAAACCTTTAATGGAATTTAATTTTGACAGCTTATATAGTGTTCCAAAGTTCACATGTCCAAAGCGTCGATGCCATAAGTGTTGTTCACTTGAGTTGGCAACGAGACATTGTTCATAAGACTTAGGAAGATCCAAAATATAAATATCTTTATGGCGTGTGCCGGAAAATAATAAATTATTATTATCATTCAAAATATGACACAATCCTTTCGCAAAGCTAACTTTGTAACATTTGTCACAAAGTTGGCTTATTGAAATAAGATTATGATTTAAACCATTAACTAGATAAACATCACTAATTAAGGGTTTAGATGGGTTACCCACTTTACCAACACCGACGATGGTTTCGCTCTCGTTGCCTCCAAAGACTACCCGGTTCCCATTAGCAATGGGCACCACTCCGGAAAGCAATTGAGCATCGCCCGTCATGTGTTTTGAACACCCGTTATCGAGTATCCAATTTCTCTTGGAGCTAAATTTAAATTTGTTGCTCCGTTCCTTTTCCTTGAGTACCTATAGATATGAAATGTCGTATCATGGTACCCAAGGTCATTGGGTCCTCAAAGGTTAGACCTTTGGAAGCCAAGTCCAATTGGACTTAGACTTCCCAATATAATTAATATTATCCACTACATTAATAAAATAGTCATTCATGTAAACTTGTTTTTCATTCATGGTAGTGTCCTTTGGGCTCAAATTGAGAATATTTTGGGAGCCTTCATCCTATTGGGTGCATGCATGCGTTGTTGGTTTCTACGTGATGCATGTCGTGGATAGGCATAAGGAACATGATGAAATGGCGCATATGATAATTATTCATATGATGTTGTGGGTGAACATATGCATGTGAGGGAACACGTGCGTGAGGGTGTCTCACATGGTGTGCACGTGCCCGTGAATGTGTAGCATAAAAATCATCATATGTGTGAACCGGTGGAGTAGGGCGTGTGTTCCTACGTGGCATGGTATTGGTGTACATGTAGGCATGCCCCTTCTTTGGAGGTCCACCCAAAGTGGGTTACTTTCCGAAGGAGGGTGTGGACGAGGTGGAAGCACCATTGGTAGATGAACTACCAATAGAGTCTTTTCTACCACTCGTCGAAGCACCGGAAGTTGGCCTAACAAAAGTAGTGGCCGATTTGGATGAACTTCCCATCGTATACCTCAAGCCAATGTGGTGATTGGCCGGAAGTAAGTCACTTAGGATTTTATCCAAATGGTCCTTACCATTATTGAATTTATTAATTCGGCCTAATGTGTTCTCATATTTCTCGGTGAAAAGAACGCAAAGAAGTATCCAAAGTGGATACTTGCGATGTGAGCACATAAACACGAGATTTAAGATTCTCATTCTCAATACTCAACGTCGAGTTTTGAGAAGTCAAATCCGCTATCTTATGTTCTTCCGGATCCTCAATACTAACATGTTCAAGTTGAGTCTTGAGATTAACAATCTCATTCTTCAACTCTTCAACAACGGTGTCGTTGTTGGTGATGATAGTTTTAGGCGAGGTTTGAATGCCAGCTAAGTCATCTTTTACTTTAGTATACATATTTACTAAGTTAGTATACTTAGACCATAATTGAGAATTAGCATTCCTAAGGTCATCTATAGTTACCTCATCGCCTTCGTTGTCGCTATCATCGGAAGAGGAGGATCCTTGATCATGCTCCTCTCTTGCTATGAAGCACATGTGCGCTTGCTCCACTTTCTCATCGTCCGACTCTCCGCTTGAGGAATCCTCGGAGTCGGTGAATGTTGCTCCGACAAGTCCCTTTTTGTATCCCTTTTTGTACTTCTTGGACTTGTCGAACTTCGGCGCCTTCCACTTCTCCTTTTGCTTGTTTTGAGGACAATCCGCTTTGATGTGTCCTGGCTTATTGCATTTAAAGCACAAAGGTGGAGAGGCATTAGTAGAAGTAAATTTAGATTTTTGTTTGAAGTTACCCTTTCGGAAGAAGCGATTGAACTTCTTTGCCATGAGTGCAATGGATTCCATGTCCATTTCTTCTTCCCAGTCCTCATCATCGGTAGAGGTGGATAGAGCCGCATTGAACGCAATCGCCTTTTCTTAGGCATGTCTTGGTTCAAATAGGACTTCATCTTTTCTTGTAACTTCACCTTGCTATCTTTTCGTACCTCGTATGACATCAAAGTACCCATCAATTGAACTACGGTATACTTATTCATGTCATTACCTTCCTCGATGGCGAAGGTACGTTTCTCCCAAGAAGAAGGAAGTCCTTCGATAAGCTTCGAACACTTCTCCTTTTGGGTGTATGTTTTGCCGAGAGCTTCCAACTCGTTCATTATGTCGACGAAGAGAGCATAATACTCCTTCATCTTTTCTCCCTGTTCCATATGAAACAATTCGTAATCTCTATTGACTACTACGAGTTTAGAATCTCTTACCCGACTCGTTCCTTCATGCAAAATGAGGAGCGAATTCCAAATTTGATATGCACTCTTACATGTGCATATCTTATTAAAATCTTCGGGTTCCAATGTACATTGTAAAGCATTCATTGCTTTGGCATTTGCAATCTCCGCGGAGACCTCCGCGGTAGTCCACTTGTAGAAATCTTCTTCGGTAGGCACATTGTACTCCGACATGGTAATTCTCCACAATGAGGCGCTCCGGAGGAACGTTTCCATCCGGCATTTCCAATATCCATAATTGACGCCGTTGAAGAATGGAGGCCTAGTCGAGGAATGTCCTTCCATGACCGAAGACGCTCCTTCACGGTTCCTGAAGGATCCATAATCCGCAGGTGGACGAATGGTCTTATTGTCGTTGGCAGACATAGCTAAGTATCTGGCTCTGATACCAAATGTAATGCCCTACAATCTACTGCACAAGTACTAGAGGGGGGGTGAATAGTACTTTAAAAATAACGAGGAGTATAATTCCTAATTATCGTGCAAACAACTACCAAATCAATTTGCGGAAGCTTAAATTGATGACAACAACAAAATAAACAATGCTAACAATAGAATATTACTGGGTTCGGATCCACCCAAGTCTCCCCGACTTGTACCCGGTGATCCTACGTCCCAACCACCCGGATCCCCTCCGGATACTTAGGTTAGAAACCCTAACCCAAGATTTCCACTATGATATCTTGTGAAAAACATTCACAAGATCAAATCATACATGCAATGGCAATAGTGAATCCCACAACCCGGGATCACAACCTTCTCTCACAACCGAGAGAATCAATAAGCAATATAAATGAGTTTATAATGAAATAAACAATCTTACCACAAAATCCTATACCTTGAGTATTCTTACCAAATAGATGCAAGGAGGGATTTGAGGAAGAGAAAGTCGCCAAGACCTAGCACCACTGAAATGAGCAGCAATGGGTGCCTAGGAGTGATTTGGAGACTTGAATCAAGCTAGAGCTTGAATGGCTCACCAAGAACAAACTTCTCTCAAGATGGATTCTAGATCTAGAAAGTGAGAGAATAGATTTCTTGTGAGAAAGAGAGCTTTGGAAATGAGTGAGAATCTCTAACTCTTTCAATCTTAATGAATCTCTTAATAGCAGCTCTTTCCTAGAAAGAAATGACCAAGCTTCGTATTTATAGGGTCCCATAAAAACGAGTTAGGTCAAATCCCAACGGATAGAAATCTGAAGCAGTTAGTCGGTCAAAGAACAACCACTGACCGACTAGTTCATCAACTAGTCGGTCGGTCAAACAACATGGACCGACTAAGTGAAGAACAGTGAAGAGATTGAATTTCAGACCTAGAAATCTAGTCGGTCCAAGAAGACTGTCTGACCGACTAGTTTCACAACTAGTCGGTCGTTCAGTGAACTTAGACCGACTAAGAGTCAAAAACTATTAGTCTGAATACAAATTGATTTAGTCGGTCTAAGAACAAATGTTGACCGACTAGATCATCAACCAGTCGGTCGCCAAACGTTCTTAGACTGACTAACGATAAACAGTAGCTTAGGAGAAAATTGGCATGTACAGTAAAGCTCAACTAGTCGGTCAAAGAAGCATCACTGACCGACTAGTTCACAAACTAGTCGGTCGGTGAGTCAACGTAGACTGACTAACTGTAAACAGTACTGAGCAAGAAAAGATTAACTGAAACTAGTCGGTCCAAGACGCTTTGCCGACCGACTAGATCACCATCTAGTCGGTCAGTTCTTCTTCTTGAACCAACTAACATGCACAATAAAGTCCGAATCGAAGCGCGATGCTTCGAGAAAGTTAGAATGGACTTCAACTAAGATCCTAGAGCTAAGATATGAGCGTTATGAAGATAGAAATGTAAGATATACTCAAGGCTTAACATTCTATAGATCGAAACTAAAAGACTATAAATAAAACCTTAAAGAACAGTCTTCGAGAGCTTCGATCAAATCTTCATGACTTCCAAAATGGTCCAAAAGCTTCAACGAAGCTTTAGGCATTGAATACGAGCTTTGAGAAGTCTTGAGATGTCACTTTGAGTGTTCTCGTGAATTTGGCGACGATCTCCATAACTGCGCTCACAAATTGTTAGTTCATGAATTATTTATGTTTGATCATCATCCAAAACCAAATCCGGGGAGTCCAATACTCAACAAGGCTCTGGCTCGGTACACGTGGAGGGGTAGGGTTGAGCGACCACTCAGCGTAGAAGTGTGCCCGTACAGCCTCTTCAGCTGTAAGGCGTGAACTCTGTGCACGACTTGAAAAGTGACTTGAGATTGTTAGTAGTTTACTACTCTTGCCATGCCATTCTAGTTGTCCTCTTGTACTTGCTTTACTTTACTTGTTGCACTCATACTTTAACTGCCATGTCATTGCATCATGCTAGAACTGCTAGGTTGCTTTTACTTGTACTTTCAGTTTCCTTGCACAAGTCTCTTGTAGACTTGCTGACATGTGCCCCTTGCTCTTTTGGGTGTCACATGTTAGACCCTGAGCCAGAGACAGTTGTTGAGGACGAGGTGTTTGCTGACGCTGAGCCTGAGCCTACGTTCGTCGAGGAGTTCGAGGACACCGTAGACCAGTCTTAGTGACTGTTGAGTTGCTTTTGCTTTAGGTTACTATTAGTTGTCGGTGCTTGCACCATTACTTTTTTTCGTACTTTGTACTTTTGTTGGCCATGCTGGGGCCTCTTTTAGACTCTTTTCTTTTAGCCTGGTGGCTTTTTTGCGATGTTGGAATTTATTATTATGGATATTCTGAGATTTATCTTTTTGTCTCATCTTCTTTTATTATCTTTGTTTTGTAATGCAATTGCATGGACCTGCTATTATTGTGTAATTGACGCTTATCGGACTTGCAGCTTTGTAGCTTCAAGTCTGAGCAGACCTTCTCACGCTTCGCCTCCACGTTTTTGGGAAGCGGGGCGTGACATGTTTTGTTGGTGGCCCATGCAGGTCCTCTTCTTGCAATTGTGAACTAACGGAACAACGATAATAACGGAATGTCCATTAAATAAATTGCAACATCCAAGGCATTAAGCTATTGAGTCTAATTTGTTTGTTCGTTTTCTATGTCATTAGATGGCTGGACGACGACAGACCCGATTTGGTAGTGGGCCCAAACGTGCTGAGGAGCCGGATAGAGAGCCCACCAATGCTGAGATCATGAGGATGATGCATCAGATGATGCAGGTGCAGCAGGGCATGCTCCAGAATACCCAGAGTGCCCCTCGCTTCGAGCCAGGAGCGAAGCAGTTTCAGGAGCTGGGCCCGACTTACTTTGATGGATCTGAAGGACCGTTGGCTGCTGAGGAGTGGATCAGGAATACCGAGGATAATCTGAAGATGTCGAAGGTCAACCTGGCTGGATGGGTTGATTTGGCGAAGAAGCAGCTCAAGGATAATGCACGTAACTGGTGGGATGCAGAGGAGGAGCTGTTGACGACGCCGATACCTTGGGCTACTTTTACGTCCAGGTTCGATGAGGAGTACTTTCCGAAGGCTGCCATGAGGGAGATGTTACAGCGATTCATTGAGCTGAAGCAGGGAAATCTGACGGTGGACCAGTACCACCAGGAGTTCACTAGATTGAGTTACTTTGCGCCGAAGATGGTGGAGGACGCTGAGGAGAAGGCTCAGAGGTTTCTGCAGGGCCTTTCCCTAGACCTGTAGAGCCTGATGTCTACGACGGATATGGAGTCATATCAGAAGTTGCTGGTATCCGCTCGGAGACAGGAGTTGATTGCAAGGCAGAAGAGAGGACAGATGTCTGGAGCTGGGAAGAGGCCTATGGAGCAGGCCAGAGGAGTGGCTAGGCCTGGGTTCAAGCCTACCCAGCCAGTGCAGTTCAAGAGGCCAGGTGAGCCTACTGTGAAGACTTGCCATTTCTGTGGCAAGACTGGCCACATCAAGGAGCAGTGCAGGAGATTTCTGGGACAGTGCCTGGTCTGTGGAGATGCTACTCATGTAGCAAAGGATTGTCAGCATGTGAACCAGTTGAGGAGAGGACCTGATGGAGCACAGCCACAGAGGGGACCAGTTGCAGCCCAGCCCTTGTAGCAGAGAGCACCTGTACCTGCTGGACGTGGAGCGCCTCTTCTTCCGCAGAAGCAGGCGTATCAGCAGGCTGTTCAGCCAAGGAGGCAGGCTTACTTGATGACTGCAGTGGAGAGCGAGGCTGTGGATGAGGTTATCGCAGGTAACCCTCTGTCTAGTTGTTCTTTCCTTAGTTAGTTTTGATTGTTAGATTATGTTTGTTGCTTGCATATGATTGTTTGTTAGAATAGGTTTGATTGTTAGTCTGTTTGTTAGGTGTGATTTTGGTTTGCACGTTTCCTGCACAAGTCCTCTTTGACTCTGGTGCATCGATGTGCATTATATCCCGGAGCTTCGTGGAGAAGCATTCCTTGACGACCTCCCCTCTTCCCAAGAGTTGGAACATCGTTACAGGAAATGGCGTAATCTCGGTGCATCGTGGGTGCAATTCTTGCCCTTTGGTGGTTTGTGGATATGAGCTTTACGCTGATTTTATCGTCCACGACATCATCAACTACGATGCAGTGCTTGGAATGGATTGGCTAGCGAGTTTCTATGCTACGATCGATTGTCGGAGGAAGAAGGAGGTGTTCGAGATCCCAGGACATCCGGTGTTTGAGTTCAGTCGAGGTAGTAGTTCGCTTGGTCCTGTTAGGTTTCAGGCCAGACCGGTGGAGATCGTTGCTATGCAGATGGAGCAAAGTAGACCAGCTGTGGTACGTGAGTTCGACGACGTCTTCCCCGAGGAGATGTCTGGACTGCCACCCGATCGAGCTCTCGATTTTTCGATCGACCTTGTTCCGGGAGCGCAGCCTATTTCGAAGGCGTCGTATCGTATGGCACCAGCAGAATTGGAGGAGTTGCGTAGGCAGCTGGACGAGCTTCTACAGAATGGCTACATCAATCCCAGTGTGTCTCCGTGGGGAGCACCGGTGTTGCTGGTGAAGAAGAAGGATGGTTCGCGTCGCATGTGTGTGGATTACCGGGAGCTGAATGCTGTGACTATCAAGAATAAATATCCCTTGCCTCGTATAGATGACATCTTCGATCAGCTCGGAGGTTCGAGGGTGTTTTCTAAGTTGGATTTGAGGAGTGGTTACCATCAGCTTAAGGTGAAGAAGGAGGACATCCCGAAGACAGCGTTCAGGACAAAGTATGGTCACTACGAGTTCGTGGTCATGCCATTTGGTGTGACCAATGCGCCCGTAGTCTTTATGGACCTGATGAATCTGGTCTTCTACGACTTTCTAGACAAGTTCGTCGTCATCTTCATCGACGATATTCTGATCTATTCAAAGTCGGAGGAAGAGCATGCATCGCACTTGAGGAAAGTGTTGGAGATCTTGAGGAAGCATCGTGTGTATGCTAAGTATTCCAAGTGCGAGTTCTGGCTGGATAGAGTTTCTTTTCTCGGGCATGTGGTGTCTGGTGATGGAATTTCTGTGGACCCCGAGAAGATTGTGGCTATCAGAGAGTGGCCGGTTCCGCAGTCAGCGTCTGAGATCCAGAGTTTCCTTGGGCTTGCAGGCTATTACCGATGTTTCATTAAGGACTTTTCCCGGATTGCTGAGCCGATGACCAGACTGACGCGGAAGGATGTGCCATATGTTTGGTCTGATGATTGCAAGAAGGCTTTTGGTATTCTGAAGGAGAGATTGACGACTGCCCCTGTACTTGCTGTGCCTGATCGGAGTGGAGGATTCGAGATCTTTTGCGATGCTTCTGGCAAAGGTCTTGGATGTGTGTTGCATCAGCATGGGCATGTGGTTGCGTATGCTTCTCGTCAGCTGAAGGCTCATGAGAAGAATTACCTGACACATGATTTGGAGTTGGCTACAGTCGTGTTTGCGCTGAAGATTTGGAGGCACTTCCTGCTGAGTGAGAAGGTGAAGATCTTCACTGACCACAAAAGCTTGAAGTATATCTTTACGCAGAAGGAGCTCAACATGCGACAGCGTCGATGGTTGGAGCTCATGGCAGACTATGAGATCAATTTGCAGTATCACCCTGGCAAGGTGAATGTGGTCCCAGATGCGCTGAGCAGACTTCCAGCGGTGATGATATTGACCTCGCAGTGGAGATTGCAGCAGGATTTTTGTGAGACTGGTATTGAGATTATTCTTCCTGGAGAGACTTCTTCATTGATGAGCATGCAGATACAGTCGACGATCGTGGATAGGATCTAGGCTGGACAGGCTGGAGATGCTAAGCTGGTGAAGATTCGGGAGCAGGTGGAAGCCGGTCTACGGACTGACTTCTTGATTCACGAGGATGGTTCGTTGAGATTTAGAGCCAGGTTGTGTGTACCAGTTGGAGATATCAGAGAGGAATTATTGGTGGAGGCACACAGTTCGCCATATTCTGTGCATCCTGGTGGCACCAAGATGTACAAGGATCTTCGTCTGAACTTTTGGTGGCATGGTATGAAGAGAAGTGTGGCTCGTAGCGTAGCCAAGTGTTTGGTTTGCCAACAAGTAAAGGTGGAGCATCAGCGTACGGCAGGGTTGCTACAACCGCTTCCGATTCCAGAGTGGAAGTGGCAGCACATCACTATGGATTTCGTGACTGGACTACCTCGGAGTCCGAAGCAGAATGATGCGATCTGGGTGATCGTAGACCGATTGACCAAATCCGCACACTTTATTCCCTTCCGAGTAGGACAGTCTACTGAGACGCTAGCGAGGAGATATATGGAGGTAAATTCTTTTACTCTCCGTTTTATTTCCTTTTCCTAGTTTAGATAGTGATGTAACGTGAATCGTGCAGGAGATCGTAAGACTTCACGGAGTCCCCGTGAGTATCGTGTCAGACAGAGACACGAGATTCACATCTCAGTTTTGGCAGAGTTTGCAGAAGAGCTTGGGTACGAGTCTGAGTTTCAGCACTGCGTACCACCCGCAGACGGATGGCCAGTCCGAGAGGACGATTCAGATTTTGGTGGACATGCTGAGAGCGTGCATGTTGGAATTTAAGGGATCTTGGGAGGATCATCTCCATCACGTTGAGTTTGCCTACAATAACAGCTACCAGGCGAGTATTAGAATGGCGCCTTTCGTCGCGCTATATGGGAAGAAATGTCGATCGCCACTGAGCTGGGATGACATTGGAGATCGGGAGCTGTTAGGACCGGAGATGATCGTGGAGGCCGTGGATGTTGTGAGGAACATCCGGCAGAAGTTGAGGATTGCACAGGACCGTTTCAAGCATTGGGCCGATGCTAAACGGAGGCCTTTGGAGTTTCAGCCTGGCGACCACGTCTTTCTGAAGATTTCTCTGAACCGCGGAGTCATTCAATTTGGGAAGCGAGGCAAGCTGAGTCTGAGGTTCATTGGACCGTTCGAAGTTCTAGAGAGAGTTGGAGCTGTGGCTTATCGCTTGGCGTTGCCACCATCGCTGGTGGGAGTTCACGACGTATTTCACGTATCTCAGTTACGTCGATACGTTAGTGATCCATCACATGCTGTGGATTTCTCGGAGATTACGGTTCGTCTGGATCTGTCTTATGATCAGCAGCCCGTTGAGATTCTGGATCGTCGACAGAAGCAGCTGAGGAATAAGACCGTCGACTTGGTTCGAGTGCAGTGGCGTCACGGTTCCCCTGGTGAGTCCACCTGGGAGCGTGAAGATGAGATGAGAGAGCGCTTCCCGCACCTTTCCCGAGCAGTGTTTGATGTTGATTCCGAGGACGGGATCATTTCTAAGGTGGGGAGGATGTAACGGTCTGTTTTCGTTGTACTTTGTTCGTGCACGTGCTTTTGGCCGTGTACGTGTTTATTTTAGACCTTGATTATTTGTGAACACTTTTGTGTGATATGCCATTGTGAACGTCTCTGAGAGTATTAAATAGTGGCACTAATTTGGAACGATGTTTCTCGAGTCGTTTCCCACAATTTAATCTTATTCGATGAGATGTTGCGATTTTCACTTTTGACGGGAGACGTTTCTATTTTTAATTTCGTCGTCTGACGTCAAAATTGAGATCCGTATTCTTAGTTAGCTCACTTTCGTCATCACGATCACCCCAATATTTATTTTATAATTTTTGGAGTTTATTTGACCACTTTTATATTTTTAGCAAGGTTTAAAATATTTTTAATAATTACGTTTTAAATTAATTTCGGCCAAAGAAAATTTATTTGAGTTTAAAACGTTTTAAAGAATTTTTGAGCCAATTTCCAGCTCATTTGGGCTCCACCTAAGCCTTGGGTGAGTTGGAGTTGGTGAGATTTGAATTTTAAATTATTTTAAACTTCTAATCCCATTAGGATTAGCCCTAGACCTAGTCAACCCATCTACACTATATAAACAACCTTTAGGAAGACCTATTTTCGCAAGAAAATAACCCTAGCCGCTCCCAAAACCCAAATTTGACGTTGCGACAAATCGTCGCAACGTTTCGACGAACTTCTGCCGCACGTCCGAGGAAAACTAGCCCGTTCCCCCGCTCCGACCGAAGCCCCGCCCCGCACCAAGCCCGCTCCGCACGCTGCAGCCGCCCGCCCGCTCCGTTCCCCTGCTCCGATCGAGAGAAGCTCTCGGTCAGACCGAGAGCTACGCCCGCATCCCGCTCCGCACAGCCGCCCGCCCTGTCGCCCCGCTCCGCACCGTGCCCGACCGAAGGCCTCGCCGGCACAGACCGCTTTCTGCATCGTTGCAACGTTGCAACGTTGCAACCCCCGCATCCGCAGCACCCGACCGGCCCGTTCTCCCGCACCGACCGAGAGAACCAAGCCCCCGCCCGCACCGCTGCAGCCCGCAGCGCTGCACAGCGCCGTGCGCTGTGTCTGACCGAGCAAATCTCTTGGTCAGGCTAGTGTCCGACCGAGGGCCATTCGTCGCAACCCCGCATCCGTCGCACCACTTGCCACCGTGGGCCCCCCAAGTTCTCCAGAGGTATTGTGGGTCCCCCATAGGTCCCTAGGACTACTGTGGGCCCCACCTAGGTGCTTGCTCTTTGAGGAATTACCGCGTACGACGTTGCGACACGTCGTAGCCCATCGTCGCACGTGCTAGCTTTGGAAGCTGGAATCGTGGCTCCGGTTGATTGCTCTGAAATTTCCAGCGAGGAATCTAATTGGAATCTGGACTTGGAGCGCGATCTTTTATTCCAACCCCTGGCGTCGCTACCCGACGCCAGTGTAGCTTTCGCGTCGTGTTGAGGTAACGCTTTGCACCCCTAGGACCCCCAACCCAATGCATGCTAATCAAGACTAAAATTGACGTTTTTAAAGTATTTTAAATGTTTTAGAATTCACTAATCAAGATTAATAAAACGGATGTAGGCCGGTGGACTTGTGCACGTAGGATTATTGTGATTTTGGACTCGTTGGACGGTGTTGCTCAGACGTGATACTTGCAGGCAAGTGAAACTTGCCAACTCTTGTGTAAGGTCATGTTTTTAGGCCACTCCCTTATTTTTAGCGTAAAAGAGACTAGTCAGTGAAAGATAGCTGGCTAGACGCCTACTTGATCTAGTTTGACAACGAAACTAGATCCGTCACCTAAATTGATCTAGCTTGACAACGAAGCTAGATCCA
This sequence comes from Scilla litardierei, assembly GCA_030789695.1. Taxonomy (NCBI): domain Eukaryota; kingdom Viridiplantae; phylum Streptophyta; class Magnoliopsida; order Asparagales; family Asparagaceae; genus Scilla; species Scilla litardierei. The sequence continues at coordinate 17,113,101 of CM061142.1, read as the reverse complement.
ACTCTTTAAACTTGTTGATTATGCATACTAAACTGTCATGTTTACTTTTCTTACCTGTACGTTTTACTACTTGCCATGTCATGTCATCCATGCAGTGAATGTCGCATTCGTAGCATACGTTACATACTTGTACTTGCTTGTCCCGGGCTAGGTGCACCCCTATGCCAACATGAAAAACACTTCCTGGCTCGTGGTCCAGAAGCGAGCATTCCCGTTCGGGGGTAAGGCCCTGGCTCGATACACGTGGAGGGGTAGGGTTGAGCGACCACTCAGCGTAGAAGTGTGCCCGTACAGCCTCTTCAGCTGTAAGGCGTGAACTCTGTGCACGACTTGAAAAGTGACTTGAGATTGTTAGTAGTTTACTACTCTTGCCATGCCATGCTAGTTGTCCTCTTGTACTTGCTTTACTTTACTTGTTGCACTCATACTTTAACTGCCATGTCATTGCATCATGCTAGAACTGCTAGGTTGCTTTTACTTGTACTATCAGTTTCCTTGCACAAGTCTCTTGTAGACTTGCTGACATGTGCCCCTTGCTCTTTTGGGTGTCACATGTTAGACCCTAAGCCAGAGACAGTTGTTGAGGACGAGGTGTTTACTGACGCTGAGCCTGAGCCAACGTTCGTCGAGGAGTTCGAGGACACCGGAGACCAGTCTTAGTGACTGTTGAGTTGCTTTTGCTTTAGGTTGCTGTTAGTTGTCGGTGCTTGCACCATTACTTTGTTTTCGTACTTTGTACTTTTGTTGGCCATGCTGGGGCCTCTTTTAGACTCTTTTCTTTTAGCCTGGTGGCTTTTCTGCGATGTTGGAATTTATTATTATGGATATTCTGAGATTTATCTTTTTGTCTCATCTTCTTTTATTATCTTTGTTTCGTAATGCAATTGCAAGGACATGCTATTATTGTGTAATTGACGCTTATCGGACTTGCAGCTTTGTAGCTTCAAGTCTGAGCGGACCTTCTCACGCTTCGCCTCCACGTTTTTGGGAAGCGGGGCGTGACACTGACATATGAGTAGCAGCCACTACAGATCCTTGATTGACGTCAGATGGCGCTCTGGAATAAGTCCGTCAATCTTGTTAGAGTGATGTGGCAGCACGACTCGCCAGGCGAGTCCACCTGGGAGAGGGAAGAAGAGATGAGAGAGCGCTACCCTCATTTGTTTCCTGATCAGTAGTTGTTAGAAATTTCGAGGGCGGAATTTTCTGTAAGGTGGGTAGGATGTAACGACCATTTTTCAGTCGTACATATTTTTATGCATATTTTGTTATCGTATGCGTATATTCGTATTTGATTTTAATTATTAAATTCTATAGTTCAAACGCGTGACCGGACCCCGTATCCATGACCCTTGCAACGTCATGATCGCCCAAGTATTTCATTTATATTTTTGGGCAACAGCGCATCGAATGGCAAAATTATGAATATTCATTAACTATGTTAATACTTTTGAATTCAAATTTTTGCATCGGTACGTATCTAATACTTTCATTTTTACAAATCAAATCAAATCAAAACCTATTAATATTTAGATCCAAACTACCCCCACATTTTTCCTAATAATCTGGTATAACTCCCCCCATATCCGACGTAACCCTCTCGCTTCCACGTTAGCACTCTCTCTCCCTACCTGCTCTACAAAACCTAAGAGGAGAACAACTCTCTGCTCTCCTCAAACTTCAGTCGAGCCTTTCCACATGCCTCTCGCCAAAACCCCACCCTCTTTCCGACCGGTCTCCTTCTGGCGACCCAGTCCAGCGGCCCACACCCCGCAAACTTCCTCCATTCTCCCTCTACCATTTCATTTCCCGAAACCCCCTTCCAAACCTTAGCCTTCAACCCCTTCGGATACCTTCCCTCCTCCACGCGCGTAACCCTTAGCCACCAGCACCTCTCCCCCTCTTACTGCAGACCCTTCCCATTGCCTGACCTGCCTCCCACCTGTAAACCGTCGTCGGTAGCTTCCTCGCTGCAGAACTCCACGCCAACAACTCATCTCCTCTCCAAAACCCCCAACAGCTCGCGCCCTGTTCTCCCAGATCCAGCGGCCACCAGCCCGACTACCGACCGTCCCAGGCAGTCCACCTTATCTTTCCCTCCACCTGCCAGTAGCCTAGTTGCAGTTACCCGCTGTCGATCCCCGCTGCTGCCTGCCAGCAGCTGCTCCCCGACCAGCCTGTGACTCCTCATGCTGCTGTTGACGCTGCCGCCGTCGCCGCCGCCGCCGCCGATCTGTCGCCCTCTGCCCGCTCCTTCAGACCACGCCAGAGTTCTTGAGGCTACGACAGATCCCCGAGGCACATGTCACTGTTTGAGGACGTACGCATCATTGCTACCCACCCTTCGCTACCTCTCGGCTACATCCCTCGCGTCACCGTTTAGTAACCCTATCTTACTAAGCTATTACACACACCCTAGGTTAGAAAATCTAATAAAATCAAATTATTAAGCATCGTAAGGGTTGTTTAATATTTTAATATGTCGGAATGAACCTAACTTGAATGCATGTTTAATCAAACAAGGGAACCAGTTATACCGTACTGTAGTGCTCGTCAAGGCGAACCCAACGACACCAAGTTCATCGAAAACATGCAAGTGTGCGAATTGTTATGAAATTTTGAAGTTTAATGTTTAAATTGTCTTTCTCACTTAAAGTTGAATAACAAGAAATTGACCTGTGAAATGACGTTCACAAAAAATACCATGACGATCCATACTTAATATGTGACACTTTAACATAAAATATCGCATGTTTAAGATTTAAGAGTAGATTGATCACTCCTTATTTTACACTTTTTACCGCATGTTTGCATGCCATTTAGATCGCCCAAATCATGTTTTTCACGATATATCGACGATATTGCGATGCTTTTCACGATTTGTTGTTTTTGTCGCATTTCAGGAGATTTGGCGCGATTTGGAGTGATCTCGAGATGCGCTTACTCCGGACGGTCACCGACGACCTCCCCGAGGGGTATTTTGCTGTTGGAGAGGAGCGGAAGAAGAACGGACGTCGCAGGAGCGACGAGGAGGCCAAAACAAGCAAATTGGGCATGTTTTGTGTCCCACTCGGCCGAGTGAAGGAGTCACTCGGCCGACCAGCGAGACACCGCTCGGCCGACCAGATCAGACACGATTCATATATGCACTCGGCCGAGCGACGGAGACCACATCGGCCGAGTGACGAGACCCCGTCCGCCCGAGTGGCGCCCAGACGAAGCCCTTCAAAAATCGCCATGTTACTGTTTTTCGGCTGCCTGAGCTTCAGAAGACCCACTCGGCCGAGTGGATAATCCCGACCGCCCGAGTACCATGAAGCCATCGGCCGAGTGACGACAACTCACTCGACCGAGCCGCCCCCGAAGTGAAGACCCCTGAAGATCGAGACTTACTGAAAAATTACAGGGTTTTCACTCGGCCGAGCGACTTTTGTCACTCGGCCGAGTGCGACGTGCTGCCTGTAGCGAAAATTGCGGAAAACAGGCTGCGCAGGGGTATTTTGGTCACAGTTTTTGGACGATTTTGGGGGGTATTTAACCCCTGTTTTTACCCTAGTTTAGGGCCCTTCTCTTAGATTTTTTGTAGCCTTTAGATTAACTTTTTAGTTTTATTCTTGTGATTGGAGAGGAGACAAAATTGGATTTTTGTTGGATTAATTGAAGAACTCCATTGGTTTGTGTTTTCTCTTCTCTAAAAATTCTATTTTTATTGTATATCTCAATATTGTGATGAATTCTATTGCTTATTTCATTGATTATTTTTGTGATCTTGCTATGAATTGTGAGTAGTCGCCACGTCTTGGGGCGTGAGGATGAACCCTACAAGCCCTGTTTCATAATTGTGATGAATTGGTAGGAATTTTGCTAGAATTGCTATTAGGGATTAGATTGGGATCAATTTACTACGGACGGCTAGGAATTCACATCGATTGGGATTTGCAAGAGATTGGATCCCAATTCGATAGGAAACCCTAGAAATCTGAATTGGGTTGGAATCGAATTTCCGTAGTATCGGTTTGCAAGAGATTGGACCGATACTAGGGTTTCCGGTTCCAATTCCGTGTCAATACCCGTTTGCAAGAGATTGGACGGGTAGGAACTATCCCAAACTAGGTCGTGGGCCGAGTTTGCAAGAGATTGGGCTCGGTGCGCGATTGAACGATGATGTTGATCCTAATGCTAGCTTCCCTAGGCTAGGGTTTGCAAGAGATTGGACCCGAGCCTAGGATAGCTATAGACCGGCAACAGCGCGAGAGCGTGAGCTTGGGTCTACATTCAGTTGCAACTAGTTCATCCAAAATCTTATTCTAGCAATTTTGATGCCGATGAACCACTTTTACGAAATATGGTGAGTAGCAGGAATTCCCCATTCCCTAGACGTTCTTTATTTGATTTGATATTTCCGTACTTTGTCTGACGATTGTGACAGGATCGCCAAAGGAAAACTTCTCTCTTCTTAAATAGCCAGGTTGATTGGAACAAGCACGGTCATTCGTCCTCCCTGTGTTCGATAACCTGCTCGCTGCTACACCGTGCACTTGCGGTAAAACTACAACCGTTCTCTGGGTGTATATCCGGGCACGATCAAGTTTTTGGCGCCGTTGCCGGGGAGGGCATTTTGACGGTGTTCGTCATCGACCACCCGGTTACTTCTTCTTTCTCTCTTTCTTTACTTTCTTCTATTTGCATATTCTCCCTGTATTTTGCATAAGGTCTTTACAGGAAGAATGGAGGATGCAATGTCAACAATAGAACTCAGTCAGGAAGACTATGACTCCTTCACAGACCTCCTTAAGGAGCTTGTCGATGAGGTCCACGCTACCGGAGCTTTTGCTATCGATGTCAAGGACCCTGACGAGCAACTGTTTGCTAGTTTTGTGATGGACCAAGTCTCCCCGGAGGGGACTATCGGAGGCAACGTCAGGGTTGATGTGATGGATGACAAGCTATATTTCGAAGACGGTAGACAAGTGTCGAGGATCACTATACTCCGGGAGGATCTTCAGAGCAAGCCATCGTTCAGGGAGTTACACCCCATGACACTTACCCTTGCTTCTACGAGTCGTCTGATGTGTTTCTTGATTCCAGGAACGAACCGGAGCCGAGTGAAAGCTCTGATGACGCTAGCACAGAATCGGAGCGCGCCTATTTCGATGCATTGTCATCACTAAGCAGTGAGTCTGACTCTTCACAAGAGAGCGCGCCACCTGAGCACGAGCTAGACCTGGCTGACAAGGAAGAAGCCAAACTCATGCGAGCTGATGAAGTAGAAGGAGCGGCGCCTCTTCAGGTAGAACTTAAACAATTACCTCCGAATCTGAGGTACGCCTTTTTGGGTAAAAAAATTAACTTTCCCGGTGATAGTAAACTCCCACCTCGCGCCAGACCAACTTGAAAAACTCCTAGACATTCTTAGGGGCCATAAAGATGTCCTGGGATACACTATCTCCGATCTAAAAGGGATAAGCCCTAGGCTTTGCACGCATAGGATCCATTTGGAGGATACTGACGCCACCTCCATAGAGCCTCAAAGGCGGTTAAACCCGAACATGAAGGAGGTGGTTAAAAAGGAAATCCTAAAATTGCTAGAAGCCGGTATAATTTATCCTATCTCTGACAGTAGATGGGTTAGCCCCGTTCACGTCGTCCCCAAGAAAGGGGGGATGACTGTCATAAAAATGAAAAAGGTGAGCCCATATCTACATGCACCGTCACGGGATGGCGAATGTGCATTGACTATAGGAAACTCAATAAAGCCACCCGAAAGGACCATTACCCATTGCCCTTCATTGATCAAATGCTTGAACGCCTTGCAAAACATAAATACTTTTGCTATCTAGATGGGTATTTGGGATTCTTCCAAATCCCTTTGCACGAAGATGACCAAGAGAAGACAACTTTCACTTGTCCCTATGGCACCTATGCCTACCGTAGGATATCGTTTGGCCTTTGTAATGCTCCCGCCACCTTTCAGAGGTGTATGACATCCATATTTTTCGATTACATTGAAAATATTATGGAAGTTTTTATGGATGATTTCTCGGTTTATGGGAGTGAGTTTGACTCTTGCTTGGAAAATCTTACTAAAGTCCTAAAAAGGTGCCAACAAAACAATCTCACTCTCAATTGGGAGAAGTGTCACTTCATGGTCACGGAAGGTATAGTTCTCGGACATCTTGTCTCTTCGAGAGGAATTGAGGTAGATAAAGCAAAGATTGAGGTAATCGAGAAACTCCCTCCTCCTATTAATGTCAAGGGCATTAGAGGCTTTCTTGGTCACGCGGGGTTTTACCGTCGCTTCATCAAGGATTTCGCCTCGATTGCCCGACCGCTTACTTCCTTGCTCGCTAAAGATATTCCTTTTGTTTTTTCAGGAGAATGCTTGCAAGCCTTCAACACCTTAAAGGAAGCACTAGTCTTCGCGCCCATCATACAACCACCGGATTGGAGCCTTCCTTTTGAGCTAATGTGTGATGCTAGCGACCAAGCTATTGGAGCGGTGTTGGGACAGAGAAAAGATAAGAAGCTTCATGCGATATACTATGCGAGCAAGACATTGGATGACGCGCAGAAAAACTACACAACTACCGAGAAAGAGCTTCTAGCGGTCGTCTATTCCATAGAGAAGTTTCGCTCCTACCTCCTGGGTTCCAAGGTGATTGTCCACACCGACCATGCGGCATTGAAGTATCTTTTAAACAAGAAGGAGGCCAAACCTCGGTTGATTAGGTGGATACTCTTGTTGCAAGAATTTGACTTAGAGATCAGAGACAAGAAGGGTACGGACAATGTCGTGGCGGATCATTTATCTAGGCTCATTCGCGAAAAGGAGGATGTGAGTTTGCCTATCGACGACACTTTCGTGGATGAGAGGCTATATGCCATAAGGTCCGGAGAGGTCCCTTGGTACGCGGACTACGTCAACTACTTGGCTTGTGGAATTAAACCGCATGGGATGCCCACGCATCAAAAGAGGATATTTCTTCATGAAGTCCACAGCTATTTCTGGGAAGATCCATACCTCTTCAAGATATGCAAGGATGGCGTCATTCGGAGGTGTGCTTCTAAAGAGGAGGCGACATCCATCATTTTGCATTGCCACGGTCTACCATGCGGAGGACATCATGCCGCCTCTAAAACTACCGCTAAGATTTTGCAGAGCGGGTTCTTCTGGCCGACAATGTTTAAAGACACCCACGACTTTGTGAAGGGGTGTGATAGATGCCAACGGACCGGGAATATCTCCATGCGCAATGAGATGCCAATGAGGCCCATCCAAGAAATTGAGCTTTTTGATTGTTGGGGAGTAGACTTCATGGGACCATTTCCGTCGAGCAATGGCAACAAATACATCCTATTGGCCGTCGACTATGTCTCCAAATGGGTGGAAGCAATCGCCACCCCTACTAATGATGCAAGGGTCGTCTCCAAGTTCTTCAAGCAAAATATCTTCCCGCGCTTCGGAGTGCCTCGTACCTTGATAAGCGACGGGGGGAGCCACTTCATAGAGAACAAGTTTGAAGCCATGCTAAAGAAGTACGGAGCAAACCATAGAGTTGGCATGGCATATTACCCCCAGACAAGCGGCCAAGTGGAAGTCTCAAATAGAGAGATCAAGAAAATTCTTGAGAAGACCGTGGATCGGTCTAGAAAGGATTGGTCAATGAAGCTAAATGATGCTCTATGGGCATATCGCACAGCCTTTCGCACCCCCATCGGTACCACACCGTTCAGACTAGTTTATGGGAAGGCTTGCCACTTGCCGGTAGAGTTGGAACACCGCGCATACTGGGCCATCAAGACCTTTAACTACGACTACAAGAGTGCGGCGGTGAGGCGACTCTTGGACATCAACGAACTTGATGAAATAAGGAGAGACGCCTACGAGAGCTCGAGAATTTACAAAGAAAGGACCAAGATTCTCCACGATGCCCGCATTACCATCACAGACTTCAAGGTAGGAGACAAGGTCTTACTCTATAATTCCCGGCTCCGACTATTTCCCGGAAAGTTGAGGTCACGTTGGTCCGGACCTTTCACCATTAAGAACATACAACCGGGAGGGGCCTTCGAGTTGGAAAGCAAAGACGGGGCCTCGTTCAAGGTAAATGGTCAGAGACTCAAGCATTATTCCGAGGGAGTCCCAACGGGAGAAATCAATAGAATATATCTACTTAAGGGATGACCGGATGATCTTTCATACCTCCTTGATGAGGTAATTGAGGAGGCGACCCCCCACTCGATTGGCGCTCTTTTCGATGAGGATTTCGAGGAAGGCCCGGATTTAGGCCAAGATGAGAAGATAGATGATTCCCCCGACCTCTCTGCTGAAAATGATGAAGGCGACGCTGATGTCGCAAGGATTCGAGAGCTCTGCAAGCTCTCAAAATTAAAGTCTCCAAAGAAAGCTCCGCCGATACTGAAATCGGCGTCACCGGTGAAGCCGTTGACCGGGGAAAACTCTAGCTTGGGGGAGCCTCCCCCCAACATAATTCGAGACGAGAGACCACCGTGGGAGAACACGCCGCCGCAACTTCCGAATCCAAGCGTTCTCCCCGGAAAGTTTGATGGGTGCATCTCATATGCACCAAACATCCCGCATTAATTGAAAATCATAGGGGGTCGAGCTCACGACCTTAAACGAGCGCTTGTCGGGAGGCAACCCGACGGTTATTGCTTTATTTTTACTTTTTCTTTATTTTTGTTTTAGAACTTTTTAGTGTTTTGAGTCGTTCGCCCAAAAATTTTGTGATAACGGGTCCTATTTTTCTTGACAGGAGAGGAGATAGGTAAATCCATCATGAGGAGGATGAACGAGACGACGAGGAGCGCCCCAGGAAGACGCTCGATGCTTAGGAGTAAGATGAAATCGACTGGAGGAAGAAAGACGGAGTTTAGAGCCCAAACGAAGACAAACAGCAGAAAACAAGGCTCACTCGGCCGAGTATACTAGTCACTCGGCCGAGTAAACAAGTTCGTCCGGCTGAGCCGCTCACGAACGAGGGAAGTCTGATGTACCCAACTCTCTGTTTATTTTCTTGATTTCAGTATAACTGCTACTCGGCCGAGTATATATTTTCACTCGGCCGAGTAAAACGGATACGCTCCTAGGGCGAGTCTTACCGAGTAGCTTGAGCCACTCGGCCGAATGGACTTACTCCACTCGGCCGAGGCTGGCAAAGCCACTCGGCCGAAGCGTAAGCGGGGAGGATTTTCCATTGATCCCACTCGGCCGAGTGACCTAGTCACTCGGCCGAGTCGTAACTTTTATTATATAAGGGGCTGAGGGGAGGCACGTTTTTCAAAACGCAAAATCCCAATCGCTCGCCCGACCCTTCAGCTCCTCTCGCCCGTTCCCCTCGCTCGCGCCCCCACTCGCCCGACCGACCGTCACCGCACCGCCGCTCGGCCAGCCACCGCCGGCCGAGCACCCGCCGCGCCTCGCCCGAGTCGCCGCCGGCGGCCGCCGCTCCGACCACCTCCGGTATCGCCAATTTCACCTTTTTCTGCTCTTTTTGTGTATTTTTCGAGGATCCATGTGTTAAACGACCCCCAAACCCTAATCAATTTCTATATCTATCTATTATACCCCTAATGCTCCATACGTTTTGAATATTACCCGCTGATATCTCTATTTCATGCGCAGGTTGTTTTTGGGAGCTTATGGGAGCCCAGGGGAGCTTCTACGGACTGATTTGGGCTTCGCGGAGGCGCTGTCTTCGCACTCTTCCATTGCTTAGCACTCGCGGCGTGTCGGGGTACACTCTTTCCTTTATTTTGCACACGCCGCACTTTTTACACTTTTTCGGCTCGCGCTCGGGGCCGATATGCCGCCCCGGACACGACCGCGGTCGAAGAGAGCTTCCGCCAAGCGGAAGCAGTCGGATGACGCCGGCCCCTCCCATGAGTTAGAGGACTCTCCTCCGCTTTCTCCCACACACCCCATACACCTAGCACAGCCTGCAGGCCCCGCACACCCCGCACAGCCTGCAGCGCCCACACAGCCCGCACAGCCCGCACAGCCACTCCTTGCCGTTCCACAGCCACCACCTCCGGCTCCACTGGTCGGGCCGCTGGGGATTACGTTCCGAGACGACGCACACCGCGCCGTCTTCGAGCGTATCTCCCAGCGCTCGATCGTACCCTCCAGGTTTGCACACCTTGCCGACCTAGGACGCCTGGGGGTACTAGAGGGGATGCTCACGTTGTACGACAACGTGGGCTGGCGAGATTTCTTTCAGGTGTCGGCGGACACGTTTACCCGCCCGACACTTGAGATTCTTAGTTCGATCGCCCGGACCGATGAGGGATGCTCGTTTCGGTTCATGGACCGGGAGTGCCAGGTCACTCTCGATATGATGAGAGCATTTTTCTCGTGGCCCGCTGTCCCCGGAGCCGATCGCGGTTACGGCCCCACCCATATCCCCCCACCTTCCTTCGACGCCGGTGCCTTCTGGGCCCGGATTACGGGTCTTCACGCTGCCTTTGACCCTAGTAGGGCCAAGGCCTCGGCCATTGTCCATCCTTGCCTCCGTATTGCTCAGCGCCTTATGGCGACGACCTTTTTGGCCAGATATGAGCCGGGCACGATGTCTACGCCAGAGCTCTACATGCTCTACGCGATGACACGTCCCAGAGCTCTATCTAGGGATGGCGATGAGCTTGTCCCCGCCGTCGTGATTGATGTCGCGGCTTGGTTTTTGGACCGCATCATTGTGTCGGTGGGCGCTCGCTCACCGATATGCTGCGGCGGCCTGATCACCTTGCTTACCCTTATGACCGGCGAGGACTTCCCTGGCGACCTGCGACGAGTACCGGGCCCCACTTCTTTGTCGATCGATGTTATGGCCCGGATGAAGATGCTTCGTCCGCACGGTGAGCGTCACTGGGTCTGGTTGCACGGCCCTTACGGTGCCGATTACATGATTCTTCCGAGCCCAGCTCGGACTCAGATTGCACCAGCCCACGTGGACTGGCTACCTGCGATGGATGTTCTCATCCCCGCTGCTTACGTGCTCGAGGCCGAGGAGGCCGAGCAGGCGCACGCTGCCCACGCTGCCCCCGCAGACCCTGTCGCCCCTGCCGATCCTGCTGCCCATGTTGACCCCGTGGCCCGTCAGCCTATACCTGACGTTTCCGCTGCTCCTGACACCTCTTTCCCCACCTCTGTCGGTGTCAGGAGTACCTTAGCTTAGCCCACCTCCACTGCTTCCGAGGCTGTCACCACCACCACTGGCCCTCTGTCTGCTGAGCCCGTTTCTTTTGTCCCACCCGAGCGCCCGCCGACCGTAGTTGAGTGCGGAGAGCCCTCTGTCTCCACTGCTGCTGTATTTTCCGAGAGTGTCGTGGCATCTGTCCACACTTCTGTGCCACTGACCTCTCTGGCCGCCTCGCTGCCACTTTTGCACTCTTCTTTCGCTGCTGTTGCCTCCACTTCTCACCAGCCGGTGCCCCGGCCTCACACTGAGGCCAGGCCCACATTTGCGAGCGCAGCACATTTCGTTCCCTTCCCTGCTGAGCCCGTCACATACGCGACCCGAGTACGCCAGCCCCGCCCTGCACAGCCCCAACCGGTGCGTCCCTCTGCACCACCTCCCCCCGACACTGTACTTCAGAGCATTCGTGCTCTAGAGGGGGCGGTGAGTGGCCTCAGAGGCGACCTTAGGACCCTGTCCTCCACCGTCTCTGCGATGGCTGGCCGCTTTGACCTGCTCCCGCAGATTCACTACTGTCTTACCCAGGTCCTTGAGCGTCTCCCCCGCGTACCCCCACCCACCCAGCAGGTTCCCACCCACACTTCCACACACACTCAGCCTACTACCACTTCCACACCCACACCCGCTCAGCGGCTTGTCCAGCCACCACCACCACTTCCGCCTCAGGACGGAGACGGCGCAGCACCACCTTCTTAGGCACCCTTGATGCCATCGATTATTCCTGTCGTTGTGCTGCCCGTTTCTGCTGGGTCCCGTTGCATTTTTTTCCACCCCCCCCCTCCCCTCACTTATTTTGGGTTCCTCATTCAGATCGTATCCTTATATATATCTTTTTTGGGAGAGAGGGAGAGTTTTTGGTGCCCCACCTTTATATCTGTATCACTCCATTCCTGCATGCATCATGTCCGCATCATATTTTTCGTTTCTTTATTTTTCGTTTATTTTTTCTTTCTTTTTCCCATCATGCATGCATCCTCACTTGCCCCTCACATTACTTGTCTCTCGGTGTGCCCCACTTTGCACATTGGGGACACTGTGCCATTTAGCTTGGGGGAGTGAGTTCTCACGTTCTTTTTCGGTTTGCCACCTTCATTTTTAGTTTTTCGCACCATTCTTCGCTTTTGCACTTATTTTTCATCATCTTTCTTTTATTTTGCCATGCATCACGTTTTTCTTATTTCCTGCGTGCCGCATTGTAAATAGTTCTATTTTCCCTTTATCTTTATTTCTTTCTTTTTCATCTCATGCTAGAGATGACTTTTCTGTGACGATGATGACGTGGAGTTAGCTTACTCTATTTGCATGCTATATTTGTCATGTCTTAGACTTTATTTCTGATATCATATGCTATGACTTGCCTTGCATCTAGAGATAGTAACCCACACTTTTTCCACATGAAAATGGATGAAATTTTATTATTAGCTGAGTCTGAATATTCATATGTATGCTATCACAGAAAACACACCAAGATTCACGCATTGAATGCCTATATCTGGAGTACTGATTTCTTTTCCTATATCACTTCTATATGCATGAATTGCACATTTCACTTCAGGATGATTGAATGATGTTAGCTATGATAAATCTGGATTAGTTAGCTTTTTTGTGATCGAAACTGAGTAGATTAGATTACCCTGCTGAAGTTGTCGTGCATGTCTTATAGAGTGAACCGAGAGATATATTCATTTCTTTCTCCACAAATCTTGAACATCATTTCTCTACTTTTAAAACATTGGTGAATCTCCCCTTAGCGATTCTATTATATGGCATTTCCCCCGCTATTAATTCCTAGCTCCAAATTTCTTATTCAAAAAAAAAGAGAAAAGAGAAAATATTCTTGTATATCATTATCTCTCTTTGAGTTGGGATCGTTGTGCACATATGCTATTGCATCAAAAAAAACAAAAAAAAACAAAAAAAAACAAAAAAAAGGAAAAAGAAAAGAGGAAAAATCCTCAATAAGAGATCCCATCTCACTTTCTTTCTTTCTCTTCTCTTTTCATTGCTTTTGGAGCTTTCTAAAAATGGGGATGTAAATATTTTTTTTATGCCACCACGCTTATAGATAAGCTTAGGGGAGGGGATCCATTGATGTGTGAGAGAGTGACTACTTGACGTTGCACGACAACCTAGGCTAAGTAATATTCTATACTCGGTGAGATTATTTTAAGCTTTACGACATCCAGAAATCTAAGCCTAGCATTCATATCATGAAATCCATACTTTTCTATTCTCTCTATTCTATAGTGTGATACTCTTATACTCCTGATAGAAAGCATTCAATTGAAAAGTGTGTGATCTGTGATTTGTATACCGCTTTAAATGATTCAGACGATGTTAATTATAAAATTATTCCGTTTTTCATGTTTATATTGTTGTTCGTGGGTTTTCTATTTCTATTTGCACTATTATACTATGATATCAAAATAAAATTCTTTGACAGGTGTTTTTCGTTCAGTGCATGCTATATGAGTAAGCGGAACCCACGTCCTGAGGAAATGATCTAGCAGCTTACCTCTTCGCTTCTTTCTTTCTTCTTTATTTCGTTTTTTATTCTTCTCCGTTTTTCATTCTTCATTTTTTTCGCCGTTTTCGTTTTCCGAATCCACCAGGTTCTCCTTTTACTTATCTTCCTCGAGGACGAGTAAGAGGCAAGCTTGGGGGATTTTGATCACTCCTTATTTTACACTTTTTTACCGCATGTTTGCATGCCATTTAGATCGCCCAAATCATGTTTTTCACGATATATCGATGATATTGCGATGCTTTTCACGATTTGTTGTTTTTGTCGCATTTCAGGTGATTTGGCGCGATTTGGAGTGATCTCGAGATGCGCTTACTCCGGACGGTCACCGACGACCTCCCCGAGGGGTATTTTGCTGTTGGAGAGGAGCGGAAGAAGAACGGACGTCGCAGGAGCGATGAGGAGGCCAAAACAAGCAAACTGGGCATGTTTTGTGTCCCACTCGGCCGAGTGAAGGAGTCACTCGGCCGACCAGCGAGACACCGCTCGGCCGACCAGATCAGACACGATTCATATGTGCACTCGGCCGAGCGACGGAGACCACATCGGCCGAGTGACGAGACCCCGTCCGCCTGAGTGGCGCCCAGACGAAGCCCTTCAAAAATTGCCATGTTACTGTTTTTCGGCTGCCTGAGCTTCAGAAGACCCACTCAGCCGAGTGGATAATCCCGACCGCCTGAGTACCATGAAGCCATCGGCCGAGTGACGACAACTCACTCGGCCGAGCCGCCCCCGAAGTGAAGACCCCTGAAGATCGAGACTTACTGGAAAATTACAGGGTTTTCACTCGGCCGAGCGACTTTTGTCACTCGGCCGAGTGCGACGCGCTGCCTGTAGCGAAAATTGCGGAAAACAGGCTGCGCAAGGGTATTTTGGTCACAGTTTTTGGACGATTTTGGGGGGTATTTAACCCCTGTTTTTACCCTAGTTTAGGGCCCTTCTCTTAGATTTTTTGTAGCCTTTAGATTAACTTTTTAGTTTTATTCTTGTGATTGGAGAGGAGACAAAATTGGATTTTTGTTGGATTAATTGAAGAACTCCATTGGTTTGTGTTTTCTCTTCTCTAAAAATACTATTTTTATTGTATATCTCAATATTGTGATGAATTCTATTGCTTATTTCATTGATTATTTTTGTGATCTTGCTATGAATTGTGAGTAGTCGCCACGTCTTGGGGCGTGAGGATGAACCCTACAAGCCATGTTTCATAATTGTGATGAATTGGTAGGAATTTTGCTAGAATTGCTATTAGGGATTAGATTGGGATCAATTTACTACGGACGGCTAGGAATTCACATCGATTGGGATTTGCAAGAGATTGGATCCCAATTCGATAGGAAACCCTAGAAATCCGAATTGGGTTGGAATCGAATTTCCGTAGTATCGGTTTGCAAGAGATTGGACCGATACTAGGGTTTCCGGTTCCAATTCTGTGTCAATACCCGTTTGCAAGAGATTGGACGGGTAGGAACTATCCCAAACTAGGTCGTGGGCCGAGTTTGCAAGAGATTGGGCTCGGTGCGCGATTGAACGATGATGTTGATCCTAATGCTTGCTTCCCTAGGCTAGGGTTTGCAAGAGATTGGACCCGAGCCTAGGATAGCTATAGACCGGCAACAGCGCGAGAGCGTGAGCTTGGGTCTACATTCAGTTGCAACTAGTTCATCCAAAATCTTATTCTAGCAATTTTGATGCCGATGAACCACTTTTACGAAATATGGTGAGTAGCAGGAATTCCCCATTCCCTAGACGTTCTTTATTTGATTTGATATTTCCGTACTTTGTCTGACGATTGTGACAGGATCGCCAAAGGCAAACTTCTCTCTTCTTAAATAGCCAGGTTGATTGGAACAAGCACGGTCATTCGTCCTCCCTGTGTTCGATAACCCGCTCGCTGCTACACCGTGCACTTGCGGTAAAACTACAACCGTTCTCTGGGTGTATATCCGGGCACGACCATAGATAACGGAAAATATTTGATTGCAGCATGTATAATAAACAATCCATTTAATTTCATTGTTTAATTTGTTTTAGAACATTGTAATCCATGAAAATGTTGAATTTGATATGATCATATGCTTCACATCTTCCGTGTACATGCTAGAATGGACATTAGTAGAACTTCTTGAAAATCTTGAATTCGCGAATTCGTGCGCCTCAAAGGCGAAATCTTGAATTTGTGAACTCGTGCAAATCGTTTAAGCTGGCTCGTGTTCCAGTACATCTTTTGGGTGGGGTTAGGGTTGAGCGGCCGCTGAACGTGCGTGTAGAGGCCACCTTCAAGAGCACCACCTAGGTGGAGGGTGGCGTCAATCACGATTATACCCCCGTGAGAAGGATCGACCTACTCATCATGACTTAAAGGCGTGAACCCTAGACATAGTAGAAATCACATGCACAGAACTTGAACTCATTATTGTTATCTTAGTTGTACACTAGAATTGCCATGCTAATAATATTTCTAGAAATGCCATGCTCATTAGTGCTCGTTTTAAATTCTTTAGAACTGTCATGCTTAGAAGTATTTTACCTTCCTTTAAAATTGCCAGGTTTATAACCATGCTGCTGACATCTTATATAAACAGTTTATGTTTCATAATTTGTTACTATTCGTACACCTCGCCTTGGATCGTCTTACTTTTACTTGCCAGACCTTTGCTGACATACATTCGTGTTTTGGAATGTATGTCAGATCACGAGCCAGGGTACCCGGAGGACTTGTTTGAGATGCCAGACCCAGAGAGGCAGGAGTTTGCTGTTGACTCGGAGTCGCTCCCTGTGGAGGACTAGAGACCTGTGATGTTGCCGCTTTTCTTTAGATTTGCTTAGTAATGTGTTTTAGGGTATGATTTCCTTGTTGTAGGTCCTTTGGCTGTGCTGAGGCCTTATCAATTTATTTCATGTATGAACATTTTTGGATTAGGCTTTTAATTATATGAATGTTCTTATTGTTCTGAATGCATGCAAGAATTCTGCGCGGTTGTTGTCACAGACGCTTAATGAACTCGGGCTTTATCGCTCTAGTTCATGCGGACCTTAGTAACGTTCTCGCTTCTGTTGCTTTTGGGAAGCCGGGCATTACAGTAAGTGATCATGGCCTAGCCAAACCTGCCTGGCCATGTTCCGCTGGACCACAAGGATGCAAGTTATTTTTATGTAACACTATCGATTACATCTAGTCAAATACGTTAAAAAATCTTGTTCAAGAATAATCGTAGCCCTCAGTGTTTTGGAGTATGGCAACTATAGATTCCGTGTTATAGTTGTTGAGCACACTCAAGCAATGGCATGGCTACCTTATGGAAACCAACTTCTAATTACATGTGATGTAGTCTAGACTCAACACAAACCTTCACGTCGTAAATACACCGAGTGCCTGCATAAGTTAGGCTAAACACAAAAATAAGGGTCTGACTAGATTAGTCATTGTGATTTGGATGAACACACTCATGATCATAAGTGGCTAGGGGCACATATGATATGATTGATGAAGTGTTCATCTACCGACTAAGAGTCAAACAACTTGTTGTGCACACTCAAGGTTGTGAGACTCAGGGTGGTTGGATCCCTCTCCTACTAAATTTAATTTAATTAATTAATTCGTTCATTATTATGGCTTAAATTGATCATTAAAATAGTGGGAGAATATAGTTTAATAAAAACCTTTTCAACTATAAGAACATATGCTAATTCTAAAATGCTATTATATGCGGTATGGAGTCAGGATTGAAATTTATCATTGAGAAGAACATACTGAATGTGACAAACTATAAAGACTGGTTGAGGAATATCAAACTGGTACTTTCATTTGCTGAGATTGGTTATGTACTTACAGACACTACTCCTAACATACCAAATGAGAAAGCCACTGAAGACGATAAAGAGTCATATAAGATATGGTAGAAGGATGCAGAGAAGGCAATGTGACTTACTCTGGCCTCGATGAACAACAAACTGCAACGAAAGCATGAACATATGGATGTTCAAAGTATGCTTTTGAATGTGGAACAGTTGTCTAGTAAGCAGTCTCGGGCTGCAAAGTTTGAGGCTACCTGCTATCATTAGGGTATGAAGATGACGACTGGCCCCGTCTAAGACCGCGTGAAAAAGATGATCGGATACGTTGAGGATGCTGCTGAGCGTGAATTTGTCATAGATCGTGAGATGACAACTAACATTATCCTGAACTCTTTGACTCCTACCTTTGGGCTGTTCATTACTAATTTTATAATAAACAACGCTGAGGTGAAACTCCATATCCTCCGTAACATGCTCTGGCAGTTCGAGGAGATAATGAAGCCTGAACAACCAGTGGTGGTTGTTGGCTCTGCTTCTTCTAATCAACCAAGGGCAAAGGTAAGAAGATGCAGATCCCTCGACCTGCTAAGCCAAATAAGGAGAAAAAGAAAAAGGAGGCGTCGTCTGATTCGAGTGCTTCCACTGTCATAAACCTGGACATTGGAAAAGGAACTGCAAGACTTGTCTGGTAGAGAAAAGGGGGCATGTTGATGCCTCATCTTCAGGTATAAATCCAGTGACAGAGTATATGTATTTCCATCAAGTTCAATACATGGTATTAGATACCAATATTTTTACCAAACATCTATATACTGTCTATAGGTTCTTAAAGCTATGGAAGGATGAAGATCCTCATACAGTCGGTAAAGGGAGAAATCATTACCGTTGGGGCCGTCAAGGACTTCTACAAGACATCAAGAAGTTGGTCGGGATATTATTTGAATAAATAATGCATTTTGGAGCTCGAAAAATGTAATAAAATGAATGTTATTTGAGAAGGAAATGTTATGAAAAATTTCTATTAATAAAATAATTGTTTGAGTTCGGAATATCTTGATGCGTATACTCTGGTGGCATTCTGTGTTGATTATATTGTACTGTGAGTATGCGATTAACAGGAGCAGGCAGAAAATATTTAACCAATCTATAAGTAACAAGTCCAAGTCATTTTTCATGCGCATATATATTAGATACAAACTGTATAATGCGCACATGAGAAAATTTCTTGTTTGGATGCATCTAAAACTTCTAGTTGAAAGATTAATACAGATGAAAGGATAGAATGTGTGGGTAGTTATGATAGAGTAAGTTATTGTCAAGACTCCTATAAACATATTTTGATATAACATACTCGTCAAACAACCTAACACAAGCCCATTCGAATTTAACTTATTCAACACAAAAGGTCTGGTTAATACTTTTATAATCAACATTCTAAATGAGATTAAGAAAAATAGATTGAAGTAGTATGACAAGAAACTTTTCAAAGTCAGTGGGAGCTAGCATGTTGCTTAGTTCCATTTTGGGCTAAGTAAAATTCCAAGGTTAACGAACATCTATATATGGCATACAATTAGAAGAGTTTATTTATGTCAGAGATATAGAAAATTTGGTGTCATTAATGTGCTGGACAAAAATGGCACAGAACTATTGAAATATGCTATGGTTTGACTGACAAGTATAAAATGATAAAGCTAAGATAAAAAAGTGTATGTTAATCTGTTCGCTATATAGAAGAGGAAAAACTTGTTGGATGAGATCCAAATACATCTTCACAGAAATCACCCATATGTGCTCAAGGGTGTATAATTAATAAACTCTGCAATACTGCATAGTAAATACGTTTTTAGCAAATCTATTCTCTGGGCTCTGATATATGAATGTCCGTAGAGACTGATATGTTATAGCGGTATGAGATACCGAGATAAATAGCCAGAGAGCAAGTGGGAGATGTTGGAAGATATGTGCATTGGAGTCAATTTATCTGTAGAACATATTGTTCGAATTTAAATGGTACTAATATCCTAATATGAATAAAATGTTTCAAATACTTGGATAATTTCCTTAGACTTAAAGCAAGGTTGTACACATATCTAGATAGAGATATTGATTATGGGAAGTGTCTGACCGATAAGAACTTGAGTCTTAAAGCATTCGTAGGATATCGGTACATCGGACAGACCATTGTGTCTTTGTCTTTAACAAAAGGGTGATGATGATCTTATAATCATTCGACCTGGCGAAGTTGGAGACGAGACACAAGTGATCATTAGAGAATGAGTCCACTGAACGACCCAATAAAGAGTTATCAACTGGTTAACATTAACTAAACTATCATTGATAACTCTCTAATGATGATAGGTAAGTTGGTCCTTAAGACTTGAGGACATTATATGAACCTGTGCATGCACGGTGTCACTTAGATTTATGATCTAGCTTCAAGGCATGGCCAGCTGAATGGTCTTAGTTGGGTGACACTTAAAGCATACGAGGTGAATAGTGATCAAGGTCTTAGTTGGGTGACACTTAAAGCATTCGTACATGGGAAGTTAGTGTCACAGGCTCAGTACAGTTCTTGGTGAAAAACCTCGATTGGGATATGTTGTAGGAAGTACAACATAGACATATCAAACCCCAAAGAATACTGACTAGTGCAAGCGGTTAGGTTTCACAGTTTATCATACCCTAGGCTATGCAGTGACATAGTTATGACGAAGGGACTAACATGGCGGTATTCATCACGGTCACAGTTAGAGTTCGAGCCCCAACCTGTTGTAGGGTCAGGCTGTAGGGTCTCACACCAAGTAGGATTTGCATCTTAGTAATAGGACGAATAAAGAAAGAGTGCACTCGGCTTCATAGGAATAATTAATGTCACAAAGGGTTTGTGACAATAAAGTCTACGATTATTTAAATAGAAATTAATTGTGTTGCAAAAGGTTTGCAATATAAGCATTAGAATAATGCATTGAGGGTTTATTGCATATGATGCAAAAGGATTAAAAATATGTCGTAAAATATTTGGGAGCATATTTTATATATAATAAGGGCATAGGAAAAGGTTACATAGGTTTTGGGAAAGTCCTAGTCAAAACCCGTGTTCAAACGGA
This sequence comes from Scilla litardierei, assembly GCA_030789695.1. Taxonomy (NCBI): domain Eukaryota; kingdom Viridiplantae; phylum Streptophyta; class Magnoliopsida; order Asparagales; family Asparagaceae; genus Scilla; species Scilla litardierei. The sequence continues at coordinate 17,092,453 of CM061142.1, read as the reverse complement.
TCCGAAAACAGCTCAAAAGGAGCTCAAAATATAAAATTAAGGCCGAGAAGGACAGAACTGGGCTTGGTCCAGCCCAGCCCAGACGAGTTGGGCTCATCTGCACAGCCGGGCGGGCGGGTCAGGCCTGACCAAGCGACCCACGGGTGGGGCCCATGGCTTGAGAAACCCTGAATTTTGAATGGCCGCTACGTTTTCCAGAACTGGGCTGCTAATTAAAGCATCCACATGATCACTCATGATGCATGCTATCAAAAGCATTCCACTCTAATGACAGTCCTAAAGTGCTATCTTGGGACATCTATATTGAGGATCAAACAATGCAAGTATATAAACTCCTGAACAAAATGTGAGGATTCCCCGTACACTCAGAAAATATGGAAAAAGAAAAGTTTCAAGGATATTCGTCGATACGAAATCCATAGATAAACTAAATAAATAAATACAGAATATTTGTATACAACGACTCAAGATAATTAATGGCATGAAGACCATACTTGAGCATTTGAATGTACCTTCAAAACGTCATTACCACAAGAAATTCGAAGGACGGAGCAAAATTAACATATCTCACAAATCTACCCGAACTCCTAAAAGTTTATACTTTGATACGAGTGCTTTAGACACCCAAGATCGGTGATGATGCACTCCATGATATCATAATCCCATGAATATAATCTGAAGAACACGAAGATTCTTCAGAAGAGTGAATCTACATATCTCACTTATGGAGTAAAAACCAATTATGAAAGTATCTTCATTAAAAATAAAATAAAAAAGACATTTTCCTTGAGAGTACTTGAGTGATATTTATCCACTTACCGTGAAGGGTCGATAAAGTAGCTTAACGTACTTATCATCCTCTACATGGTTATATGTAGGACTATTATCCAATCACAATCCAGCTTTTCTAAAGCTATTAGGACATTTATCAAAATTACAGGCATAATGGATAAAACTGGGACATAAATAACAATGTGCAAATGGAATAATAGTTGAACACCCTGAAGCAAGTGTTCACACCCAAGACGGGTTGGAAAAATCGATTTTTAAAACGAATGAATTACACATCCATAATTCCAGTTGTTGGTGACTGTATGGGGACATGTAATCTTACATGCTGCTTCATAAATAAAACTCAGACCCTTCGGAAATCAGAGTTATTCTCCGATGCAACTAGCATACAGAACACCAACAAATATCTATCATTTGAGGATTTTTGGGTTTGTAGTTTACATCCCCACCATACCAGAGAGAAAAAAATCAGGACCTTAACACCGTCTTTGAATCTATACAGGTTTTGATACACCCTAGATACCTTGCTCCCCAAACAGGGGAGGCGTTAAAAGCACGTCTCGAAGACTGTGCATAAATGTGTCCAAATTCCCAGTGATTGGCTCAACCCGGATGAAGCATGAAGCTCTACTGACCGTTTGAAATAAATAAACAAAAATCTCTGATCCAAAAATTATGAACTGTGATAATGAGATCCTGAATATCCTTCACATTCAAGAAAACTATTCAAAAGTTATCGAAAATAGTTACTGACAACAAGAAAATTTGTAAGATCACACATCCCTGCTGCTAATACTCCAGCTAGGATTGACATACCCGAGAATAGATGCAATCTAGCAGTAGAAGCTGTTCATCATAGAGGTAGACCACCATGATCCAAGGGTAAAATTCCCAGAAAGAGGAAAACACTCGAAGGCCTTAAGTCAATATTAACACAGGACAATGAGCTCATTTCCATACCCTCACCCCTTCCAGAATCCCCTGAAGTGGAAAATCCAGAAGAAATTGAAATGAAATTAAATGATGTACGTATTGGGGAAGTGTTGGACAGAAAGAACAAAATTGTCGACAATGTATTCACGTATCATATTTCCACTTACATTGCAAAAGCGATGATAATTATGATACGTAGAGATTGGCAATATGATAACTTATGGCTCACAGATATTATATGACTAGCAAATATTGGCAATATGACAACTTATGGTCACAGATAACTTATGGCAATATGATAATTATGATACGTAGAGATTGGCGATGATAATTGTTAACAATCTTTCCACATTCTGTTGCTAAAATGTAAACGTAGAGATTGGCCAAAGGTGAAACGTGTAGGATCTAAATAGGGCCTAGAGGGGGGGTGAATAGGCCGATGACCAAATTATCGTGAGATAAAAATATTTAAGTCTAATTAAAACAAATACGTAGAAGCAATATTAAAGCAGATAACACACCAACCAGATCAAGCAGATGACACAGAAGATTTACATGGTTCGGCCTCCCAAGACCTACATCCACATCGGAACAACATCACTAAATATGTTTCTTTAAGCAGTTACAGTCACACAAGATTAGAGCCCCAACTCTAACCACTCTGACTAACCCTAGCTCACCAAAGCCCAAAAAGATAACAATACTTATGATGCTCTCACAATCCGATATGTCCCAACAACTCGGATTACTGAAAACAATTTAGCGGAAGAAAGAATAAAACCCCAAAAAAACGTCAAAATACAACAACGTATTCACAATAATATAAGATCAAGAGTTTAGAAAGCTCATTTGTGAAGATCCCTCTGGTTGTCGTCTTTCAGCATGTCAGTAGCTCCGCAACGCTTCTTACGGAATGACCATCGGAGTCCTGTAGAGGAAGTAGTCGCTGTCCCCGTGAAAGTAGTCGGTAGAAGTTCCTCACTCAAAGTGATCTCATTTACTGTATATGAGGAACTAGATGCTCAACTTGGTGTCACTGCATCGGGGATGAAGTCACGGTCGCAACGCCATAAACGGTGCTCAATTTGGATCTCTAGAACTCAAGTTATTGATGAAAATGTGAAGAGTGTACATGGGTTTATATAGGATTGAGCTTAACGGGTCTGGTTACTATTTGAAAGGATCCGCACGAGGGCGGCTTCGCGGGTCAAACCCGCATTAAATTCGCCATTCGCAAAATCGGCATGTAGACAGCCGTTGTATGAACAGTACCGTATGTCGATTTTTCAGTGTATTTCTGACGTATTCCACCGTATTTTGGCACCAAATAAATTTCAAAAATTCTGAAAAAATTCTCAAAAATCCCAGAGCCCCGTATATACATGTCATAATTATTCCACCTCATTTCATCACTGTAGAAAAATTTCCTTCTTGGTATACTCTGTATTTCCTCGTATTTCCCCGTATTTTGGCTTCAAATAATTTCCATAATTCCTGAAAAATTCCCATGATGTTTATATCCTATGATTAACTCTAGGGTAGAGTTTCATAGCTATACTTCATTGTTTGAGTAGCTTACGGAATTCCAAATGGAGTTTTAGCCTTGTATTTCAACGTACTTGAGTACGTACATGTGTAACCTGACCAAACCTGACTGTCACACTGCATAGGGACCTAAGAAACACTTAACACACATATTAGAACAGTTCAGTAGGGTTTGTTATCATCAAACATATTCTAGGAGGCTGTTTCCAACAATCTCCCCCTTTTGATGAGAACAACCCAAACATTAAGATTACATCAAAAACGTGTGAAGTGAAGTGTGTGAAGTGTGAAGCATGAAAATTTGAGCATGAATGGAAAAATGATAAAATATGCTCCCCCTATTGACATGCTCACCCTATCTCTGATTCCCAATATTAATATTTCTCTCCCCCTTTGTTTTCATCAAAAAAAGGATAATATAGTAAAGAGCATATGATGAATGGAAAATTAAACATTATAAAGCATAACAAAAAGCAATACATCAATGACCACAAGGAAGAAAGAAGCAATAAGCACTAAATCATAACTATCGTAATTCATCTCCGTGCTCAAGTGTGATGATCAAAAGTTTAGTACATATGGAGAGGTAATAAGGAATACAGCCTGTCATTTCCAACTTTTCAACTGAATATATGAACGTCAAAGATTGAGTTTCCCCTTCTCATGTAATATGAGTTCAAGTTACCAATTCCAAACATGACCGATAAGGATTTTTAAATGTGAAATGGCAGTGCTTGACGGACTTAACACCAACGCTAAGAAAATGACATTTATAGCATAAGTTGGATGTCCGAGGGTAGTATCAAGGACATGGATCGTATCCATTTTTCATACGAAGCTCTGTGTATAAGACACTTGTCTTGTTATTTTTTATACACGTATATATATTTTGATGAGAGCTTTTCTTTTTACCCATGCCTTGAAACATCATATCCCATTAGTTAAACATAAGTTATTCCACCAACAACCACTTTTCCTATTCAATATTTCAAATCCATATCAAAAACATTTTGATCTGTGTAAGTGTGATTTGAAGATGAAAAACTTTAGTTACTCATTAATGAATATGACCTAATGAAGCATGTAGTCTTTGAATGCAAGCATTGTTAAGAATATAATATTCAAAATCCATAAAGCATATGTTTTGCATCAAAGATGTTTCTGATGAAAAGTGCAAAAAGAGGAGATAGACATTTCATTTTCCCTTTCTTTTTATATTTTCATTTTTCATTTTTCATTTTCCTTTTTATAGCACACCACAAAAAAACTATGAAAGCACACCAAATAAAATAAACACACACCAAAAAGTATTTTCACTCTAAACATGATCAATAATTCCCAGTTCTAGACGTAGACGACAAAAGCGATCTTTTGGCAAAGGTTTGGTAAAGATATCGGCTAATTGAGAATCAGTAGAAATATATTCAATGGATACATCCTCTTTTGACAAATGATCTCTAAGAAAATGATGTCTTACGTCTATGTGTTTTGTTCAAGAGTGATGAACAGGATTGTTAGAAAGATCTATAGCACTCTTACTATCACATCGTAATGGAACTTTTCTAAGATCCAAACCATAGTCAAACAGGGTTTGCATAATCCAAAGCACTTGGGCACATCAACTGCCAAGGGAAATATACTCAGCTTCAGTAGTGGACAAAGCAACACTGTTCTGCTTACGACTAGACCAAGAAACCAATGAATGTCCTAGCATAAAACATGTTCCACTAGTGCTCTTTCTATCAATCATACTACCAGCATAATCAGCGTCAGCAAATCCAATTAAATCAAATAAACCATATGAAGGATACCAAAGGCCTAAAGATGGTGTGTGAATCAAATACCTAAAGATCCTTTTTATGGCAATTAAGTGTGACTCTTTTGGACAAGCTTGAAAACGTGCACACAAACATACAACAAACATTATATTGGATCTAGACGCTGTTAAATAAAGGAGAGAGCCAATCATACCTTGATAAAGCTTTTGATCCACGTCGATTCCTTTTTCATCCTTTTCCAGCTTCGTCGCTGGACTCATGGGGGTTCCAATTCCTTTTGCCTTCTCCATCCCAAACTTTTTCAATAGTTCTCTGATGTACTTGGTTTGCGATAGGAAGATGCCTTCTTCAGTTTGATTCACTTGGAATCCCAAAAAGTACTTCAGTTCTCCAACAAGGCTCATCTCAAATTGATCCTGCATGACCTTCTCAAACTTTTGACATAAAAGATCATCAGTAGCACCATAAATAATATCATCAACATATATTTGTACGATGAGAAACTGATTAAGCTCATGCAAAATAAAAAGTGTGTTGTCTGCACTACCCTTTTTAAAATCATTTTCCAAAAGATAAGCACTAAGACGATCATACCAAGCTCTTGGAGCTTGCTTAAGACCATATAATGCTTTTTGAAGTTTAAAAACATGCTGTGGAAAATCATGACTTTCAAAACCAGGGGGTTGTTCAACAAACACATCTTCTTTCAGGTACCCATTCAAGAATGCACTTTTAACATCCATCTGTTTAAGCTTGAGTTTCTTATAACTTGCAAAGGCTAGTAAAATTCTTAAGGCTTCCAATCTAGCAACTGGTGCAAAAGTTTCATCAACATCTATGCCTTCAATTTGATTATAACCTTTAGCAACCAATCTAGCCTTATTCCTGATTACTCTTCCAGACTCATCAAGCTTGTTTTTATATATCCATTTGGTACCTACAATAGGATAATCTTTGGGTCGTGGCACTAAAGTCCAAACTTTATTTCTATCAAATTCATTCAATTCATCATGCATAGCCATTACCCAACTTTCCTCAATCAAAGCAGATTCAATAGTCTTTGGCTCAATTTCGGATATAAAATCCCCATGAATGCATAAAGCACAAAGATTACTATAAGAGGAACGAGTTCGTATACCTGCCGTAGGTGCTCCAATGATCGGTTCAGGTGGATGATTTGGATTGTATCTCAGCACTCCTCTGTTCAGTGGTTCTTCCTCTTGGTTCTCTTCTTTTTCAGTAGGTTCTTGTGCTTGACTTGGTTCAGCAGTGTCCCTTGCACCGCTATCATTCTTTGCAATTGCTTCACCTTCACTTTCCCTGCAATTCAAAGAATTATTTTCAGTTTCATCAAATTTAACATTAATTGATTCAACAATAGTCAAAGTGCGTTTATTATAAATCCTGTAAGCTTTGCTTCTTGACGAGTATCCTATAAGCACTCCTTCATCTGATTTGGATTCAAATGTACCAAGTTGATCTCCAGTGTTTAATATGAAACATCTGCATCCAAATACTCTAAAATATGAAATATTAGGAGTCTTTCCATTCCAAAGTTCATAAGCAGTTTTCTTTATTATTGGTCTTAGCATGACTCAATTACAAACATAAAAGCAGTATTTATTGCCTCGGCCCAAAAAGACATAGGCATTTCATACTCATTTAGCATAGTTCTAGCCATTTCTTTTAGAGTCATATTCTTTCTTTCAACTACTCCATTTTGTTGTGGTGTTCTAGGAGAAGAAAATTCATGCAAAATTCCTTTTTCTAAACAAAAGTTTTCAAAGATTATATTTTCAAATTCTCCTCCATGATCACTTCTGATTTTTATAATTGAAAGATTTTTCTCATTTGAAACTTGATTGCAAAAGTTTTGAAAATTTTCAAAAGAGTCTGACTTTTTGGCTAAGAAATAAACCCATGTAAATCTTGAAAAATCATCGACCAAAACTAAGCAAAACCTCTTTCCATTTAAACTAGCAACATCAGTTGGTCCAAATAAATCCATGTGAATTAATTCTAAGATGCGTATAGTTCCTATTTTCCTCATTCCTGTAAAGGTAGATTGAGTTTGCTTACCTTTCGTGCATGCTACGCACAACTTATTATTCTCGTATTTCTGATGTGACAGTCCTCTTACTAGATTTCTGTTCTCCAGTTTCTGCAACAACTTTATTCCAGCATGTGCCAATCTTTTGTGCCACATTGTTGCCTCGTCTTCCCTGCCAATCAAACATTTAGCTATTGTTAGTTCTTCAATAATAAGTGTATAAACATTATTTTTCCTATTAGCTGTAATCAAAACATTACCTGTGACAGTATCAATGATTTTACAAAATTTTGCATCAAATACTACGTTCATACCTTTGTCACAGAGCTGGCTAATAGAGATGAGGTTGTGTTTAAGATTTTCAACCCATAGGACATCTTTCAGTTGAAAAGTGTCGTTACCTACAACACTCTTCCCAATTACCTTGCATTTTTTGTTGTCCCCAAGTGTAACACTTCCTCCTTCTTGCTTTACGAGGCTAAGGAACTTGTCGTAACTACCTGTCATGTGTCTTGAGCAACCAGAATCCAAATACCACTCACACTTTTGTTCCTTAGCGAAGCTGTGCACCTATAAATTAGAAAAACGGGACATGTGTGACCTAGGCAACCAAATAGGTCCACGATGGTTAGTGATAGTGCCTTTAGGAACCCATACTTGTTTAAACTTGATTTTCTTGTTTCCATACAAATAGTTCCTATATGAATGAGCAATAGAACCACGTGTATAACATTTAGCATAAGCAGGTTTCCTTTTAACAGTTCTATTGTGAACAATCTTCTTTTCAGCGTAATGATTTCCATATCCTAGACATTGTCTATTGTTTCCATGAGATTGATAACCAAGAATGATGTCGAGAGATTTCTTCCCTACACCAAATTTCTTAATACTCAATTCTAAATCAGAGATCTTGGATTTTAAATAGAAGTTTTCATTCACAAGCATGGTACTTTTACTAATAGAGGCATTTTTATGTTGATCTTCATTTTTCTTAAAGTTTTCAACTTTCTTTTCAAGACTCACAATCTTTTCTTTGGACTTGCTTTCTTCTAGTTTTAGCATGGCACAAGATTCATATTTAGGAGTTTCATGCAAACTAGTTTTTCCTTTTAGTATTATATTTTAGCTTTAAGATTCTCAATCTCAGTTTTCATTTTATCTTCATTTTGTGAAATATGAAAATTATCCTGCTGTAATTCAAAGTTGGTTTCTTTTAAGGATTCTACAGAGGATTCTAGATTAGTGATCTCTATGTTCATATTTTCATAAATGGTCATCAGTTCTGATAGAGATAATTCGTGTACCTCCGATTTTGTTGAATCGATGTCTCCAACCAGACATAAGGAAGAGTGAGCAACTTCCTCTTCTGGTTCATCCTCGTCATCGGCATCCCACGTCACAGCAAGTGATCTTCCTTTTGATTCTGTTGGGGCATCCTTCAGAGTTGGACAATTCTTCATGAAGTGTCCTTGTTTCCTGTATTTGAAACACTGTACATACTTATTAGTATTCTGTTCAGAAGAAAAGTTTGAAGGATTAAACTTATTAAAACGATTGAACCTTTTGGACATTTCTGACTTTCCCTACGGGGTCTTGATGTATCTCCTGAAGCATCTGACCATCTGGGCTTGCTCATCATCAAGATCATCGTCGCTTTCTTCAGCTTTGAATGCTATGGACTTAGCAGCTTTGGCTTCTCCCTTTTCCCGTGACTCGATGGTTTTCAGTTCCAACTCATGGGACATCAGGTTCCCAATCAAATCATCCAAGATTAATTTGGAGAGATCTCGAGCTTCTTGGATTGCAGTAACCTTTGGACGAAAAGTACTTGGCAAGGCTCGAAGGATTTTTCTTACCAGTTCCATGCTTGGGTACGTCCTTCCAAGTGCCTTTGAGTTGTAGACGTTGTCTGTGAATGTAACGGCCTGTTTCTATCGTACCTTCTTCGTGCACGTGCTTTTGATCGTGCACGTGTTTATTTTAGACTTTATTTGTTTTTGAACGTTTTTGTGTGATATGTCGTCGTGATCGTCTCTGAAAGTATTAGATTGTGGAACAACTTTGGAACGACATATCTCGAGTCGTTCTTCCGCGATACTAACTTATTTGACGTGACGTCGCGACTTTCTGTTTTGACGCGAGACGTTTCGAATTTTAGTTTCGTCTCTCGACGTCGAAATTTAGATCTGTCTTCTCCACTCTCTTTCTTTAGTCGTCCCGAACACCCTAGAATTATTTTACAATTTTTGGACTTAATTTGACCTATTTTCCATTTTTTTGAAAGTTTTAAATAATTTTAAAACCTATTTTTATAAGAGTTTAAAATTCCTATATTATAATAACGTATTAAAGAATTTTTAGACCAAGTTTCAGAATTTTTGGCCACACCCATCTCGTGTGAGGGAGAGAAGAGTAACTCTATTTTTAATTAATTATTTTAATTATTTAATTACGTTTTTATTAAACCCTAACCCTAACCCTAGCTCTAACCTATTTATATTAGCCCTAGGATAAATTATTTTCGCATTACACAAACCCTAGCCGTCAAAAACACCTCCCCGACGTTCGTCGCAACGTTGCGACGATCGCCCAGTGCACGACCGACGGCCGCCCCCGCACATCCTAGTGCACGACCGGCGCTCCGCTCCGCAGCGCCGCTTGCAATGCTCCGCTGCAAGCGCCCCCCGCTGTCACCCCGCTCCGACCGAAGTTGTCTCTCGGTCTGACCGAGAGACTTCTCCGCACAGCCGCCCGCTCCGCTCCGCTCCGCATCGCCAAGCGCCCGACCGACCCGCTTTGTCGGTCTGACCGAGAGGCCGCTCCGCATCGCCCAAGTGCTGCACACCCGCACCCCACAGCGCCCGACCGACGGGATCCATCGGTCAGACCGAAGGATTCCCTCGCACATCACGAGCCCCCGACCCCGCTGCGCTGCAACTTGCACGACCGAGAGCTCCCCTCGGTCTGACCGAGAGAACTCTCCGCATCGGCAGTGCACGACCGACAGAACTTCGTCGCAAGTTGGTTTCTCCCACACCAACCCCTGTGGTGGGCCCCCCAAGTTCTCCTGAGGTGTTGTGGGCCCCCCTTGGACCCCTAGCACTGCTATGGGCCCCACTTGGACGTGCTACTTCGCGGATTTGCCGTCTACGACGTTGCGACACGTCGTAGGCCTTCGTCGCAAGTTTCGACTTTTGGAGAGACGTGCGAGGACCAGATCTGAAGTTGAGGAGTTCTCCGATCAGACCCGACATCCAATCTACAGCAAACTCTGGTTCAGGTTGGTTCCCCGAAACTAGTAGAAACCCTCACAATAGCTGACTGAACCCCAAACTAAAAACCGTCAACTTGAACTAAATTTACTTTCCAGCTCCTGTAAAACGTTGTACGAACTTAGAAAATCGACAAATAGACCTTGTTGACTGTGCACATAGGATAGATCGTCGATTAGGCTGATACATCAAAATGTGACTTCTGACGAATAGGATTGTCCCGATAACCTAGAAACGAAACCTAATAGGATTTGATGAATTTGAGACCTGACATCGTCGCCGTGGCGATATTTCAGACGGACTTCTGCGGACGAGACGCTTGGACGAGACGCTTGGACGAGACGCTTCGAGAGGACGACACACTCGCCATTTCAAGCAAGTGTACCCACTTGCGTTTTTTATCGTGCTTTGGTCTTAGATTGCTAGAACTGTTAGACTGTGAATGTATAGAACTGGACGTGAAATGATAGCGTCCGGGACGACTCCTGACTGCTCAGACTTGACGACGAAGTCTGAGCCTGACAACAACAACTTTTGATGATGTAGGGCTATTATGTGTGTGCGTGTGTGTGGACACCCTAGAATAACCCTTCCCGTCGTGTCACGTCCCGTCCCGTCTTGCACAGCCCGTTGGGCAATAGGGCACTCGCCGAGTGATCCCTTGTACTGATTCACAGCCTGCGGGCAATAGGGCACTCTCCAAGTTGAGAGAGTGATCCCTTGTACTGATACACAGCCCGAGGGCAATAGGGTACTCTCTAAGCTAGAGAGAGTGATCCCTTGTACTGATTCTCAGCCTGCGGGCAATAGGGCACTCGCCAAGCTAGAGCGAGTGATCCCTTGTACTGGTGTCTTGTCTTGTCTTGTCTTGTCTTGGGGTTTGGGGTTGGGTTGAGCGTGCGCACGGCAAGAGGGTCTGATCCCCCTCAAACCGTAAGGCGTGAACCCTTTCGTGTCTCACTTGTCTTGTCCTGCCTTGTTTCCGTCACGTCCCGTCTTGTCTTGACACCTGTAGGTTAGTCCCGTAGTTGGTAGCACACGCTACGACTACTACTTGTCCCGTTTTACTTTCCTGCTGCGTTACTTCCTGTCGTGTTACTCTGTTATAACCATAGCATGCTAATCAACCAGTAAACTGTTGTGTAAAAGAACCTCAGCATGCTAATCAACCAGTAAACCGTTGTTTAAAGTTCGGTGCACTTGCAGTAAAGTCTAACCCTTCTTGTAGACTTTACCTGACGTACAGTTCCTTTTTCTTGGGTGTTGTACGTCAGGTATCCAGCCAGAGTTTATGGACGAGGCAGATTCACTGGAGTACGAGGAGCCGAGGACGTCGACCCAGAGTACGTGCCTGACGAGGACCAGACCTTGAGGTCTTTTTAGTCGTCACTTTCAGAGGTTACTGCTTTTAGTTTGCTTTTAGTTAGGCTGTTGCCATGCTTAGGCTTCCTTTTTAAACTTTGTACCAGTTGGATATTATACCTTTAATTTAATGAATGCCTTTTCCTTTCTGTACTTCTGTTGTTTTGAACTTTATTAATGCAAGAACCTGAATCTTTTAAATTGGTACCTCTACAGACGCTTATTGGGTCCGAGCTTCTCAAGCTCTGGCCTAAGCGGGCCTCGTCACGTTTCGCTTCCGTCCATTTTGGGAAGCGGGGGGTGACAGGTTTTAGTGGTGGCCCATGCAGGTCTTGCAAAAGTTCGGAACAATAAAAGTACAGCATTCATTTGATATCCACGTACAAGTTTGAATTAGTTTCCCAGTCTTAGATAGTAGGAAGACTTAGGTAGACGTCCCAGGTTGATAGTCGGATGCCTTGGTTAAGATTTAGTCGTCCTCGTCCGAGACTATTTTAGCATCCCCATTTGATCCTGATCGTATTAGATATTTAGAGTCCTTCTTTTAGTTAGTCGCTCGCCCAGCTCCATCGACTTCGGGCTCAGCAGAACGTAACCTCGATTCTCTTAGGAACCTTCTCTTTAGATCATGATTATATTCTAGCTCATTAGGAAGTCTTAGAGCTGAGTTATCCTAAATCTTTAGACGACCCGATGATTAGAACCCTTGTCCTCTAGCATCCCTCTGATCCTTGCAAATTTTCTGCTATCGACCATAGAGTCCCATCGTAGCTCTTCACGATTCATATCTTACGTGTAATCTTCATGCGATCATTTTTTTTTTCCTTTCTCTCGATTCTCGAGATCGTTTCTTGACGATTATCATCGATCCTTCGAATCCCTTCCTCGACCAATTCTACCTCCTCTAAAATTATTTTCGACTTTCCTTATTAAGTTTTCGCTCTGGCTTGATTTCTTTGAAAACCCCAATATTATATATTTAAAATTTGTTGTTTTAGATCGAGTTAAAACTTTTAATTGACTTGGAGCTTTCTTGGACGTAAATGTTTTAAGTCAAATATCTCGCATTATTTGCCTTGTTTCCAAAATATATATATTACTTTTATAAACTACACAATTTATTTCTACTATCTTGTACTTATTTTCAAATTTTCCCCTTTCCCAAAACCTGCTTCCTTTAAAAGTATTTTCGAAATTCATTATTAAATACTCCGCCCAATTTGACTTCTTAGAAAACTTTTATTTCTTACTTTCGGTTGAGTTAAAATTCTTTCGTAAATTTTGAAACCTTTCGGTCGTGAAAGTTTTAAGTTACGGCCCGTACTTATTTTCGAATCAGTATCCATCGTATTTTAGTTTTAAAACTTTGTTACCATTTCGGGAATTCAATATATCATTTTTTCTAACCTACGAAATTTATTTTTAACCATTTACGTACGTACTTTAGAATATTTTTCTAAAACAAAGGGGGATTTTAAATTTCTTTACATATAAACATCTCTATGTTCATCGTGCTCATACTTCAAGAACCTTTGTTTAAATTCATTTTTATTTGCAAAACAATCGCTACCTCATCCTACTTTTATTTCTCTTATTTCTTGTTTTCGAAACTCATTACTAAATTTTTCGCTCGGTTTAACTCCCTTGAAAACCCTTTAGTATATATATATTTAAAATTTCTTACTTTTCGGATGAAAGTTTCCTTCTGAGGTTTTGAAATCTCTTTAGTCGTCAATTTGCAAGTTACTATCTGGAAATTATTTCAAATCGGTATGTTTCATATTTTCATTTTTTTTAAACCGTGATGACATTTTGATAATTCAATTTATATTTTTCTGGGCTACAAGATCTATTTCTAAATCACTTACCTTGCATACTTTTAAAATATTTTCTAAACTAGGGGGACTTCAATTATTTTATTATTATTATTATATCTGTTCTATGTTCCTCGTGACCACATTTTTAAATCCTTGTGTAAACTTATTTTCATGTGCAAAACAATCGTTTTTCCATCCTACCCATCCTTCCTTCGTCTTACTTTTCCAAAATTTTAAAAAAAAAATTCTACCATCTGCTCACTCCCTCCTACATTTTTTCCCTATATAAAAGTATATGATACCATATTTTACACGTAAATCTCCCGTCATCAATCTAATTATTTTGAAGAATATTTTGTCTCATCCAACGAACTATCTCCTTACACCCGTCTTATTTGAACTCGTTCTTTCCGATCTTATTTCGTTCCGCTTTTGACTTAGTTTTCCTTCCTCCTTTTACCTAGACATTAGACCTTGTAGTTATCCATGCTATCTTCAGTTTATGAGTAGGTCCTTTGGTAGGTGATGTCGTCGTGGTGGTTGAGCATAAGTAGAGTGCTTAGACCTGTATGAATGTGTATTCTTTAGGAATCCCGATGATTACCTTTTGTGCCTTGAATGTGTACTCAGTGTTAACCATGGTATGCTAGAAGTTGTCTAAATGACGGTATTCATACTTATATGAATGGCGTCATCGCAGGCAGATCCTTAGACTTAGCTTTAGTTTTAATGAATGGTTTATCTTGGTTGTATGTGACTGTATCAAAACTTTGTTTTCTTTAAACCAAATCTTTAAAGTTTTAAAACTAGCTCACAAGATCACAAATCACTTAACCTCCCGCATCCATTACCGCAACACCACACGTTTTTTTTCAAATGTTTTAAAATATTTCTTTGGCCTTAAAGTCCCTCTTTCTTTTCTCTTCTTCTCCCTTAAAGAAAGTCTTCGTGTTTATGGTTGTTATATTGGTTGGGACTAGCTATTATCGTTATAGGATTTTTGTTTGCAGGTAGGCTTGGAGTGAGATGAGTTTTATTATGGCAATGATTAATTGATTTTGGGAACATGAGGATGATGGATTAGAATATCTTTTGGATGAAAAGAATGAACTGTCCAAGACTTATTTATAATACCGGAGTGTGGCGGACTCAATGGGAAATTCTGGTCAAATGAAATTATATGCGAGGAGATGAGAACTCATCAGACTTGAGGCTTAGACGGGTAGTAGATAGGAGTAACTGCGGGGAATAGTATGAGTTAGGGTGATCATGAGATTGAGAAGAGCTTATATTAGCATTGAGACTGATTGATGAATTGACGTGAGAAGACTTTGAGAATAGCACGACGTGTGGAGATTAATGGATGTTTAGGTAGTCGGACTTAATATTGGTTGGGATTAGTTATAGTGAGTAGGATGAGGGGTAATTCTGACAGATCAAATTATTTGGTGGATGAATTTATGGGGAGATATGACGAGAATGTATTGAAGACACGACGATTGCTGATTGGTGAAGGTATTATAGGATAGACAAATGTTTTTATCTTGGATTGGTGGATGACTAGAATCTCATTTTTGGAGATTTATTAATGTCGGGAAAAGATTTAGAAGATTCAAAAGATATTAATGAGCGATGATGATGTTTAGTGGAGTGGTACGATATCAGAAGATGATTATTATTATTATGAGAACTTGGAGTTGGAAATTGAAACGGTAGTAATGGAACTATATTATTAGGAGGTGAGTTTAGTCATGGCTTTGCCCAGTGAAAAGATGGATTATGGGGGATTATTGAGGAACGTTGTTCGAAGTTACATGATTAGAAATCCTTATGGGTAGATATGATAGTTGCGAGTATAAGGTTATATAGGTAATATTATTATTAGTGTGAGTGATTCCGAGGGCGGAATCATTTCTAAGGTGGGTAGAATGTAACGGCCGGTTTCTATCGTACCTTCTTCGTGCACGTGCTTTTGATCGTGCACGTGTTTATTTTATACTTTATTTGTTTTTGAACGTTTTTGTGTGATATGTCGTCGTGATCGTCTCTGAAAGTATTAGATTGTGGAACAACTTTGGAACGACATATCTCGAGTCGTTCTTCCGCGATACTAACTTATTTGACGTGACGTCGCGACTTTCTGTTTTGACGCGAGACGTTTCGAATTTTAGTTTCGTCTCTCGACGTCGAAATTTAGATCTGTCTTCTCCACTCTCTTTCTTTAGTCGTCCCGAACACCCTAGAATTATTTTACAATTTTTGGACTTAATTTGACCTATTTTCCATTTTTTTGAAAGTTTTAAATAATTTTAAAACCTATTTTTATAAGAGTTTTAATTACAATAAAATTCCTATATTATAATAACGTATTAAAGAATTTTTAGACCAAGTTTCAGAATTTTTGGCCGCACCCATCTCGTGTGAGGGAGAGAAGAGTAAATCTATTTTTAATTAATTATTTTAATTATTTAATTACGTTTTTATTAAACCCTAACCCAAACCCTAGCTCTAACCTATTTATATTAGCCCTAGGATAAATTATTTTCGCATTACACAAACCCTAGCCGTCAAAAACACCTCCCCGACGTTCGTCGCAACGTTGCGACGATCGCCCAGTGCACGACCGACGGCCGCCCCCGCACATCCTAGTGCACGACCGGCGCTCCGCTCCGCAGCGCTGCTTGCAACGCTCCGCTGCAAGCGCCCCCCGCTGTCGCCCCGCTCCGACCGAAGTTGTCTCTCGGTCTGACCGAGAGACTTCTCCGCACAGCCGCCCGCTCCACTCCGCTCTGCATCGCCAAGCGCCTGACCGACCCGCTTTGTCGGTCTGACCGAGAGGCCGCTCCGCATCGCCCAAGCGCTGCACACCCACACCCCACAGCGCCCGACCGACGGGATCCATCGGTCAGACCGAAGGATTCCCTCGCACAGCACGAGCCCCCGACCCCGCTGCGCTGCAACTTGCACGACCGAGAGCTCCCCTCGGTCTGACCGAGAGAACTCTCCGCATCGGCAGTGCACGACCGACAGAACTTCGTCGCAAGTTGGTTTCTCCCACACCAACCCCTGTGGTGGGCCCCCCAAGTTCTCCTGAGGTGTTGTGGGCCCCCCTTGGACCCCTAGCACTACTGTGGGTCCCACTTGGACGTGCTACTTCGCGGATTTGCCGTCTACGACGTTGCGACACGTCGTAGGCCTTCGTCGCAAGTTTCGACTTTTGGAGAGACGTGCGAGGACTAGATCTGAAGCTGAGGAGTTCTCCGATCAGACCCGACATCCAATCTACAGCAAACTCTGGTTCAGGTTGGTTCCCCGAAACTAGTAGAAACCCTCACAATAGCTGACTGAACCCTAAACTAAAAACCGTCAACTTGAACTAAATTTACTTTCCAGCTCCTGTAAAACGTTGTACGAACTTAGAAAATCGACGAATGGACCATGTTGACTGTGCACATAGGATAGATCGTCGATTAGGCTGATACATCAAAATGTGACTTCTGATGAATAGGATAGTCCCGATAACCTAGAAACGAAACCTAATAGGATTTGATGAATTTGAGACCTGACATCGTCGCCGTGGCGATATTTCAGACGGACTTCTGCGGACGAGACGCTTGGACGAGACGCTTGGACGAGACGCTTCGAGAGGACGACACACTCGCCATTTCAAGCAAGTGTACCCACTTGCGTTTTTTATCGTGCTTTGGTCTTAGATTGCTAGAACTGTTAGACTGTGAATGTATAGAACTGGACGTGAAATGATAGCGTCCGGGACGACTCCTGACTGCTCAGACTTGACGACGAAGTCTGAGCCTGACAACAACAACTTTTGATGATGTAGGGCTATTATGTGTGTGCGTGTGTGTGGACACCCTAGAATAACCCTTCCCGTCGTGTCACGTCCCGTCCCGTCTTGCACAGCCCGTTGGGCAATAGGGCACTCGCCGAGTGATCCCTTGTACTGATTCACAGCCTGCGGGCAATAGGGCACTCTCCAAGTTGAGAGAGTGATCCCTTGTACTGATACACAGCCCGAGGGCAATAGGGTACTCTCTAAGCTAGAGAGAGTGATCCCTTGTACTGATTCTCAGCCTGCGGGCAATAGGGCACTCGCCAAGCTAGAGCGAGTGATCCCTTGTACTGGTGTCTTGTCTTGTCTTGTCTTGTCTTGGGGTTTGGGGTTGGGTTGAGCGTGCGCACGGCAAGAGGATCTGATCCCCCTCGAACCGTAAGGCGTGAACCCTTTCGTGTCTCACTTGTCTTGTCCTGCCTTGTTTCCGTCACGTCCCGTCTTGTCTTGACACCTGTAGGTTAGTCCCGTAGTTGGTAGCACACGCTACGACTACTACTTGTCCCGTTTTACTTTCCTGCTGCGTTACTTCCTGTCGTGTTACTTTGTTATAACCACAGCATGCTAATCAACCAGTAAACTGTTGTGTAAAAGAACCTCAGCATGCTAATCAACCAGTAAACCGTTGTTTAAAGTTCGGTGCACTTGCAGTAAAGTCTAACCCTTCTTGTAGACTTTACCTGACGTACAGTTCCTTTTTCTTGGGTGCTGTACGTCAGGTATCCAGCCAGAGTTTGTGGACGAGGCAGATTCACTGGAGTACGAGGAGCCGAGGACGTCGACCCAGAGTACGTGCCTGCCGAGGACCAGACCTTGAGGTCTTTTTAGTCGTCACTTTCAGAGGTTACTGCCTTTAGTTTTCTTTTAGTTAGGCTGTTGCCATGCTTAGGCTTCCTTTTTAGACTTTGTACCAGTTGGATATTATACCTTTAATTTAATGAATGCCTTTTCCTTTCTGTACTTCTGTTGTTTTGAACTTTATTAATGCAAGAACCTGAATCTTTTAAATTGGTACCTCTACAGACGCTTATTGGGTCCGAGCTTCTCAAGCTCTGGCCTAAGCGGGCCTCGTCACGTTTCGCTTCCGTCCATTTTGGGAAGCGGGGCGTGACAGTGAATCTTGCATAAATGTCCTTGATCGTCTCTGCAGGTTTCATGTGTAAGCCATCGTATTCCGTGCTGAGAAGCGCTAGTCTGGATTCCTTGACTTGAGATGCTCCCTCATGTGTTATTTCCAGAGTACGCCAAATTTCCTGTGCAGTTAAACAATGGGAAACACGATTAAATTCAGTTTTATCGAGTGCACAAATTATTGCATTCATTGCTTTTCTATTTAATGAAAATAATTTTTTATCATTCTCATCCCATTTATCCTCAGGTTTTGGGATTTCAATATCTTCAATTATCAAAACAGGCGATGTATATCCATTAGCAACAATCTTCCAGACATCATAATCATCAGACACTAAATATATTTTCATCCTAGCTTTCCAGTATGCAAAATCAGTTCCATTGAATTTTGGGGGTCTGACAGTGGATTGACCTTCAGAAAATGCTGAATCATAAAGACTCATTGTAATTTAGACTTAAATGGTCAAGCCTGGTGCTCTGATACCAATTGTAGGATCTAAATAGGGCCTAGAGGGGGGTGAATAGGCTGATGACCAAATTATCGTGAGATAAAAATATTCAAGTCTAATTAAAACAAATACGTAGAAGCAATATTAAAGCAGATAACACACCAACCAAATCAAGCAGATGACACAGAAGATTTACGTGGTTCGGTCTCCCAAGACCTACATCCACTCCGGAACAACATCACTAAATATGTTTCTTTAAGCAGTTACAGTCACACAAGATTAGAGCCCCAACTCTAACCACTCTGACTAACCCTAGCTCACCAAAGCCCAAAAAGATAACAATACTTATGATGCTCTCCCAACAACTCGAATTACTCAAAACAATTTAGCGGAAGAAAGAATAAAACCCAAAAAAACGTCAAAATACAACAACGTATTCACAATAATATAAGATCAAGAGTTTAGAAAGCTCATTTGTGAAGATCCCTCTGGTTTTCGTCTTTCAGCATGTCAGTAGCTCCGCAACGCTTCTTACGGAATGACCATCGGAGTCCTGTAGAGGAAGTAGTCGATGTCCCCGTGAAAGTAGTCGGTAGAAGTTCCTCACTCAAAGTGATCTCATTTGATGCACATGAGGAACTAGCTGCTCAACTTGGTGTCACTGCGTCGGGGATGAAGTCATGGTTGCAACGCCGCAAACGGTGCTCAATTTGGATCTCTAGAACTCAAGTTATTGATGAAATTGTGAAGAGTGTACATGGGTTTATATAGGATTGAGCTTAACGGGTCTGGTTACTATTTGAAAGGATCCGCACGAGGGCGGCTTCGCGGGTCAAACCCGCATTAAATTCGCCATCCGCAAAATCGGCATGTAAGCAGACGTTGTATGAACAGTACAGTATGTTGATTTTTCAGTGTATTTCTGACGTATTTCACCGTATTTTGGCACCAAATAAATCCCAAAAATTCTAAAAAATTCTCAAAAATCCTGGAGCCCCATATATACATGTAAGAATTATTTCACCTCATTTCATCACTTGTATAAAAATTTCCTTCTTTGTATACTCTGTATTTCCTCGTATTTCCCCGTATTTTGGCTTCAAATAATTTCCATAATTCATGAAAAAATTCACATGATGTTTATAGCCTATGATTAACTCTAGGGTAGAGTTTCATGCTATACTTCATTGTTTGAGTAGCTTGCGTAATTCCAAATGGAGTTTTAGCCTTGTATTTCAACGTACTTGAGTACGTACATGTGTAACCTGACCAAACCTGACTGTCACACTACATAGGGACTGAGACACACTTAATACACATATTAGAACAGTTCAGTAGGGTTTTTTATCATCAAACATATTCTAGGAGGCTATTTCCAACAAAACGATGCAATAAAATCTGAGCTGGACTCGCTTATGAAATGTCAAGTGTTCGGACCTGAAGTCCAAACACCAAAAGGTGTCAACCATGTAGGCTTAATAAAGTATTTGATAAACAAAAATATAAGTATAAATCATATGCTATAAGGCACATCGTATAGCTCAAGTATTTTTACATTGAAACTAGGGAATAAACAATTAAGATGAGCTTGACTCACTTATATAAATCATGCATCAGACTCCCTAAGTTATAAATTGTGAATACCTTACGATTTGGCAAAGGAAATTTTGGATATGCTGCTCTTGGATGTTGTGACAGCATACCTCTATGGATATCTTGATAAAGATAAATAATACATTTCCTTAAATGCCTAAATAGAGTTTGGGACGTCTATTCTATTGATAACATAATAAAATATAGTGCAACCAATGGAATCCCTTGACAAAGTAAGGATTCCTACCAAGGGTTGTCTTTGCATCTTTATAAAGAGCAAAGAACGGGATTTGAGATCATAGTTGTAAACAACTCAAATCTCATCAAATCTCCTGAAGAGAAAACCGAAATATCTGTTCGAGACTGACTATCAAATATGATATGAAAGACCTAGGCAAAATAAAATAAGTTATGGCTCATAGATATATTATCTAAAAATATAAAATCATGTTACATTAAACTTCATACACCTAGAGTGCGTTGAAGAAATTACAAAAAGGACCATTGTCATCCAATAAGTACACCTATAGTAGTACATTCGCTGGATGTACATAAAGACCACTTCCATCAACTAGAAGAGAGAGAGAGAGAGGATATTCTAGGTCCTGAAGTCCCTTATCTAAGTGCAATCATATCACTTCTGGCTAACTACACGCGTCCTGACATAGTAATTGCAGTAAATTCATTAGTCAAATACAGTTTTGTGCCTAAATAGCACCACTAGACCAAAGTTAAGCATATTCTACGCTACCTCCAAGGGTCGATGGATTTGGGCTCTTATTAAAAATAATTATCCTACATGCTTATGCATATGCAGTTTACAGGTCTGACCCTAATAATGAGAAGTCACAAAATGTGTACCTACGGTGGGACGGCCATCTACTGTAGATCTGCAAAGCAAACTATGAAGGAAACATCATCCTATCGTTTCGAGATCCTTCACCATTCCAGAAACAAACTAATGGTGTGTTTGAGTACGCCTAGTGGTACATCACATCCTAGTGACGATTAGGTAAAATGCTGGTGATTTGTAGCTAACCATGTAGTCTGAAGACCAAGCCACATGCTTACCCCAACTTTGAGGAGACCACATCAAAGGCGACAAAACAAAGCACACATCTCCAGAGTTTTTAGATTCAGCAGCTGCTTAATGATGGTACTATTTGTAATTTGTATGTATTTTTGGAATGTTGTAAATAGGAGTGATAAAAACACCTAAAAGATCTGAAAGCTTAAGTGCTTATACATATCAGGGGGAGTTAAAAGAGAATTGTACACTTTTTTCCTTAGCTATGGCCTTTTTCCACTGGGTTTTCCATAGTCAAAGGTTTTAATGAGGTAAATTCCATTAACTCGGGATCATGAATTATCCACCCCTTGTGATACACATGTGATGCTCATAATCCCTAAGTATTCATGAGTAGAGTTCACACTTATGGGAGGATAAGGGGGAGTGTTATGAATACATTATCTTATAGGTAAGGAGCATCTCGTATAGATAAGGAGTTGGTATTCATTCAAATATTGTATCTTATCCATTACATGTACTCTCCACATCCCATATACATAAAGGCATGTGGTCTCTGTTCACCCTAACTCTCAAACACACACGATCAGTGGACACAAAGCTCAGCACACACGAACACTGGTATTTGCGCTGCTTTTGGTTGCAGCTTTTCTGTTACTATTCTTCTCCTTTTATTCATGCACTGAGCAAAATGGAAAGAGCGATCATGCCGAGAATTGTGCAGATCGTGCCGTGCCATCCCACAGACTCGGTAGTGGGCTTGACACATTCGCTAAGCAATCCTACATGCACGGCGCACACACACATCGTGGCCTCGTGCTTTATTTGAGTTTAAACAAGAAACCAACTAACGGGTAAATAATGAAAACAGCTAAATTATCTAACCAACTCCCCCTAATCTAGTTGTTTTGGATGTTGACGATGCCAAGCTTCGCGCGCAGTCCCTGGAACTTGACCCGCCCGAGTGCTTTTGTCAGTATATCTGCCAGCTGATCCTCTGTGTGGACGTAGTCGACGGTGATCTTGTCGCCTTCGACGCACTGCCTGATGAAATGGTAGCGCGTCTCGATATGTTTGCTCCAGTCATGGAAAACCGGATTCTTACAAAGTTGAATCGCTGATTTGTTGTCCATGAGTAGAGTAGCTCCACCGGCCTCCTTGCCGAGAAGATCTCTGAGCAGCTGTGCGATCCACACACCTTGGCATGCTGCAGTAGTTGCGGCAATGTACTCCGCCTCGCAAGATGATAGTGCAACCACTTTCTGATTCTGTAATTGCCAGCTTACTGGGCTCCCCCTGAGAATGAACACCACGCCGGTAGTGCTCTTCCTGTCGTCGACATCGCCGGCATGTCCACGTCGCTGTACCCCACGAGTTGAGCTCCAGAGATGTCCTTGGCGTAGCGACATCCATAGCCAATAGTACCGGCAATATACCTGAGTATGTGTTTGACAACGCTCCAATGCTCAGTCGTGGGCGACTCCATGAAGCAGCTGACGTAGCCGACGGCGAACGTGATGTCGGGCCGCATGTGTACCAAGTAGCGTAGACTCCCTACGATACTCCGGTAGAGCATCGTGTCCACCGGTGGGTTTGAGCTCTCCTTGCTCAGTTTCAATCGTGGCTCCATTGGGACGTGGACCGGGTTGCAACCGGTCATGCCCGCTTTCTCGAGCACCTTGGCCGCGTACGCAGTCTACCGCAGCGTGATCTCACCGGCGCCTTGTCGTACCTCAATGCCGAGGTAATAGCTAAGCTTACCAAGGTCACTCATCTGGAACTTGGCCTTCATCTCCTTCTTAAAATGATCGATGGCCTTCAAGTGTGCGCCCATGACGATCAGATCGTCCATGTACACGCCCAGCAGCAGCTTCTCATCACCGACGGTCGGGTGTATATAGCGTGCTCCGTTTCGTTCCTGTGAAACCCAAGTGATAACAGCGTGTCATCCAACTTGGTGTTCCACGCACGAGGAGCTTACCGCAGTCCGTACAAAGCCTTGTGTAGCCGTAGCACTTTGTGCTCGTGAGCGTCTCGAATGAAACCGGTCGGCTGCGCTACATAGACTTCTTCCTCCAGATCGCCATTCAGGAATGCAGACTTGACGTCGAGATGGTGTACTTCCCAGCTGGCATGCGCTACGACTGCCAGCAGTACTCTGACAGAGTCCAGACGAGCCACCGGTGCAAACACTTCGTCAAAGTCAATGCCCGCCTTCTAGACATAGCCCTTTGCCACGAGCCTCGCTTTGTGCTTGATCACTTCACCAGCACTGTTCTTCTTCAATTTGAAAACCCACTTCAAACCAATTGGCCTCTTTCATGCAAGCAAATCAGTTAGACTCCTTGTGCGGTTCTCAACAATTGAGCTCAGCTCCTCGAGCATGGTCTTGCGCCAACATGCATGCGGCTCGGCATCCGCGAATGTCACCGGCTCCTCGCCAGCTTCCAGCAGGAGTTCCTGGAAATCCAGCTCGTGTGCGCAAGTGGTGGCGTACACGTTGTCCACAGCGCGATCCCGTCGCGGTGCCTTATCATCTTCGACCTCAGCCGCTGGTGTCGCGTTTGGCGGTGGAGAGACAAATTCCACTGCGTCTGGCTCAGGTGTCGGTGGAGCGCGGACGAGCGTCGGTGTGCTTGACGCGGGCGTGTTTGCACGTGGCGTGGCCGGCTCGGATGCAGCAGTAGATGACGCTCCCCCTTGCACCGGTGTGGCACGCCCACTGCCCACCAGCGCAATAGGCGATGTGTACTCTACGGTGAACATCTCAGCTCCTCCACTGGTGGTGCCCCAGTCCCAACTGGCGGACTCGTCGAAGACGGCGTCCCGTGTGACGTGCACCTGCTTCTTCACCAGATCGAACACCTGATAAGCCTTGGAGCCGTGCTCGTATCCAATAAACATGACTGGGAAGATGCGATCGTCGAGTTTCCTTAGGTGTGCCTTCGTCACCTTGACGTACGCCACGCACCCAAAGAGACGAAGAAATTGCACCGCCGGCTTCTCGCCATGCCACGCCTCGTACGGAGTCATGCCACGCACGCTCTGGGTCGGCGAGCAGTTCAGGATGAACACCGCCGTGCTGAGTGCCTCCCCCCAGAACGCGCCTGGCATCTTCCTCGCCTTCAACAGACAACCGCCATGGACATGACGGATTGGTTCCGTCGCTCGACGATGCTGTTCTGCTACGGGGAGTACGGCGCCGTCAGCTGTCGGTGGACGCCGCGATCGGCACAGTAGTCCCCGAACTCCACAGAGGTGAACTCGCCACCGCGATCTGTGCGCAGCGTGCGCAGCTTCCTCCCGGTCTCCACCTCGACAGCAGCTTGGTACTTTTTTATCGCGGCCGCCGCCTCATTCTTGTTTGTCAGCATGGCGGCCCACATGTAGCGGGTTTTGTCGTCGACGAGGAGGAGGAAGTATGTCTTCCCTCCGTGTGTCGCCAGCGTGATGGGCCCGCAAAGATCACCGTGAATGAGGTCGATGCGACCCTCGGCATGATAATTTGCCATCTGCGATAAGGGTGCGCGCCTCTACTTGCCGACGAGACACGCATCAAGAGTTGGTCGACGTGTTTGATGTGAGAGAGGCCGTGCACTATTCCACCGTGTGCGAGCTTGCACAGCGCCTCGAAGTTCAGATGGCCGAAACGCCCATGCCAAAGCCAATCATTGTCCCCTGTACTAGCTGACATGCACACCGGTTTCGTAACATTAAGCGAAATCACATACAGCCATTGCTAGTCTGCGTTACCTTGACGAGGAGATGTTGTTGCCGATCCCACACACGCATGACGCCGCCTCAGATGAGCACCTCGCAGCCCACCTCATCGAGCTAACTAAGGGAGATGATGTTGCTGCGAAGCTTGGGTATGTAGTAGATGTTGGTGAGCATGCGGTGCCGGCTACCATGCGCCGTGAAAAGCACAGTGCCGTGCCCCCTGATCTCCACAACTGAGCCATCGCCGAACCGGACCGACCCAGTCACGCCTGCGTCCAGCTCGATGAACGTGGTGCGATCGCCCGTCATGTGATTCGACGCCCCGGTGTCTAGGTACCATATGGCGTCCTTCACATCATCCTCCTTGCCGAGCAGGACCTCGGCGCATTCTTCGTTAAGAGAAACAGAGCCGCCGCCTCCGCGTTCTGACTCGGCGTGCGCCGCGGTGAGTGGCGCCACTTCATCCATGAGGAGTGCGGGCTCCTCATCCTCCACCTGCGCAAGGTTGGCGGCCTCGCCACGTTTCCTCTTCCTACAATCACGCGCCCAGTGCCCCGGTTTATCACAATACCGGCACTTGTCCTTCTTGACGTCGCGGCCGGCACAGAATGCCCTACCGCCGCTGTCGCGCGCGCCCTCCTTGCCACGTGCGTCTCATGCCTTGCCACGGCGTTTGTTTTGGGGTGGACCCGCTACAACTATGGCTGAAGGAGCCATCCTGTTCGCGTCGTCGCATGCGCGCGAGCCAGTCCTCCTCCGACAGCAGGAGCTTGCCACTGCCATCATCTGCCGCCTCCAGCTCGAACCATTCCTCGGCCGCTTTGAAACGACCGGTCATGTCCTCCATCGAGAGCATGTTCAGGTCGAGCAGGCTCTCCACGGACATGACCAGCTGCGAGTACCGCTTGGGAATAACGCGTAGGAACTTCTGCATGACTTGCTTCTCCTTGATCTCGTCACCGAGGTCAGAGAGCTTGCTAACAATGCCGGTTAGACGCAAAGACAACTCATCGATCGACTCACCATGTTTATGCTTCAGCTCCTTGAACTCGGTCCTGAGCGTCTGAGCTTTGGCGTCGCACACGCGTTCAGACCCCATGCGCAAGGTCTTGATTGTATCCCACACATCCTTTGCCATGGGCTTTACCGCCAGAGTTGCGATCATCTTCGACGGCACGGCGCGGAGGATGGCCTCCATCGCCATGCGGTCATTGCGGTAGCCGGCGTCATCGGTGACAGCCTCTGCGCCCTCGACTGCCCGCCATAGGCATCTCGCCTGCAGGATGCCCCTCATCAAGAGGACCCAGTCGCTGTAGTTCGATCGTGTCAAGGTGGGGTACGTCGTTGTCCCGACCTGCTCCTTCATCACCTGTGGTAGCGCAAGCTCGTGCCCATGGCCGCTTGCCGCTTGATTGGTAGGGATCCGTTCCATTGCGAGGTGTCGAAGAACTCGAACCGGGTTTTGATACCAGTTGTTCACCCTAACTCTCAAACACACACGATCAGTGGACACAAAGCTCAGCACACACGAACACCGGTATTTGCGCTGCTTTTGGTTGCAGCTTTTCTATTACTATTCTTCTCCTTTTATTCATGCTCTGAGCAAAACGGAAAGAGCGATCATGACGAGAATTGTGCAGATCGTGTCGTGCCATCCCACAGACTCGGTAGTGGGCTTGACACGTTCGCTATGCAATCATACATGTACGGCGCACACGCACATCGTGGCCTCATGCTTATTTGAGTTTAAACAAGAAACCAGCTAACGGGTAAATAATGAAAACAGCTAGATTATCTAACAGTCTCTCACAGAAACTACATTCACAAGAAGAAGAACTTTATTTTTATGTTTTGTTATAGTTTTGCATTATAATCTATACAAGATGCATATCTGTATCTACATACGTTCATAAAAAAAGGCAACTCCCACTCTTTGGATATTTATCTGGTGAATGCTTTGGTTGTTAATTTTTCTACGGAATTAAGTGAACCAACATTCTTCCTATTAAGTCAATGAAACCGATCCTAATTTTTTTTTTTGACATAGCTTCCATCATGATGATGACAACTTCAATTAATCCGAAACAAAAAGCATTACATGTTTAAAAAATCTATACGGTGCATGAGAATCTGAGAGCCAAAAAAACAGACGATCACTGTGTGGCAGAATCACACCCAACAGCCATTCTCACATGGGAAGCTTGCAATCTCGTACACACATGAAAGCAAAAAAAAAACCTACAACCAACTCTGAGCAACACAGTAGTTTGGTCCACTGGGATATTATTGTTCGTCACTGTGTGCGAGTCTGCGACCCCACGCCTGCGGAGCACTCGGCACTGTATCGCGGAGGACCCCCGGACATTAGTCTGCTTCTGTTGAGTTGATCCTTCTCATTTGATTTGTATCTCTCTCAATTTATTGATTGTGCCGTTGTCATATGCTAACCCTAGCTATATCCCTAATGTAAAGGATACAGTCATAAAGTATGTGGTTGCCCCTATTGTTACGCCCAATTCCATAGGCCCAAGACCATCTTCATCCTATCAAATGCTTCTAAAGAGCTCCACTAGAGCTCCTGAAAAAGCCCATAAATAGCATAGCCCAGACTGCTAGAAGCACACTAAAAGGCCAGCCAGCAGTCTGGCCCATCATCTCATATCTTAGCTATCCTACATAATTCCACATCTCCATTAAGAAATGAGGTAAGTTGAGGTTGGATTCATTTGCTCCATTCCAGAGTAAGATAAGGATGGGTTTTATCAGATTGTCTTTTTTATAGCTCGTCTTTTTTACTGATGTGCTCTTCACCGCATTGATTAATTTAAGCATCGTATGGGATTTGATCAGACCTCAACCATGATCCCCTGACAAGATTGTCTATCTTGCATGTCGAAGAAAAGCGAAGGTCGTTTGTTCCCCGAAGAGCTGAGCCACCTCGTTAGATGCGGACCAACCACCACCTCAGTGGCACAGACTCGGAAGGATATTGGACCCCTGAAGCCTACCTCTCCCCCAATTTCGAATTCAACCCCAATCAAATTTCAAAGATGAGAAAACACTTGGAAATATCAATATAAATCAAAAATACAAAAAAAGGCATACCCATAATAAAGCCAAAATTATTGTGAAGTACTTTCTGTGTGAGACCGTAGACCTTTATTTATAAGGAAGAGTTCATACAATGGTGGGATGCATAGTTTATGTAGGATACAAAATACTAATCTAATACATAATAAGATAGGACCTACATGGGCCCATGATGGGCCTACATAATACCATTCATAGCACTACCCCTTATCCAGCCATTAGTGTGAACTCATACTCGTGAATACTTCGAGATTCAGAGTATTGTTTGAGTATCACTAAGGTGGATACTTCGGGATCCATAGTTAATGAGATTTACCTCGTTAAAACCTTTGGCTATGAAAAACCCAGTGAGAAAAACCATAGCTAAGAAAAATAGTATAATTCACTTTTAACTCCTCCTGATCTGTACAAGCTCTAAGCATGCAGATCTCTTAGGCGTCTCATAGCAATCTGTTATATAAATTTCCAAAAAAGTAGATGTGGAAAGAGACTTAGTGAACATACCAACCAAATTTTCCCTAGATTATACTTGTTTCACATCGATCTTGACATTCTGTTGTAGCTCATGTGTCCAGAAGAACTTTGGAGAGATGTGCTTTGTCCTGTAGTATTTGATGTAACCTTTTTGTAGCTGGAGTATACAGGCGGTATTGTCTTCAAACATGATGGTTGGCTCAAGGTCACCAGTTTTCAATCTGATCATCACCAGATTGTGATGCACAACTGTGCATAACCAAACACACTCTCTGCTTGCTTCATGGATGGCGATAATTTCTGAATGATTGGATGAGGTCAGGACCGAATCGGAACCGCTATCTCAAAGTGGAATAGCATTACGTCATCTGAGCCGAATCGGGCTCCCGCCTCGAACTCGAATGCCGGGAGCAATTGTTACGACCAGAAGATCGTGATAGTCCGACCTTCCGCCCCAAACCACCGAAATGCCCCGTTGGCACGCCCCTCCCGAACGAGCGGCCAGCCCAATGACGGGGCGCCCCTCGCCCGAACTTCAGAGGCCTGTAGGGCGCCAGTCAACCCGAAAGTCCGAGACTACAGGGGGATGGGCGCACCTTGCCTTGCCCACTAACAGAGGCGCTTAACCGCTCCCGCTGGGTCCGCCAGGAACAGCGCGCTCGAGGCACGCTCGGACAGCGCAGCCTCGGATGTTGACAGAGGCACACACGTTCCCCCGACGATCCAGGATCCATACCCGAAAATGTGCGGCCGGGCCGCACGCCCATTGCCTAGGCCGGCCCGGAGGCTCGTCGGGGGCCCTGCCACTGGGAGGCGCTCCGCCGGATCCTTGGCTCATCGGACACAACAAACAACCTAGTACAAGGACACAACTGACACTTACGCCGCCCGACCACCTGACAAAGCACCCCCTGGCTGCCGCGCCCCCTGACACTTAATGCTTTCGGCCCTGACACCCTGACAAAAGCGCCCCTGGCTGTTGCGCCGTCTGGCGGGGCTGACACTCCTGTTCCTGACATCCTCGTCCGAAGCTTCCGCTGACAGCGAGGCCAGCTCAGTACGTCGAGTCAACATGCCAGGTCAGCCTCATCTACCCTCCTACCGATAGGTATAAATACCCCTTCGCCTCCGACGGTGAAGGGGTTGTCAAATTTACTCTCAATTTCATTACTCACACACAAGGGCAAAGGTTGTCTATATCTTTGTTCTTCCACTCATAGCTCGTCACGTACTGTCGACTCACCTTCAGTCCGACCTGCGTGCCTAGCCCCTGCTTTAAGTCCTATTACTGACTTAGGCATCGGAGAGGCTAAGGGTTGAACCCCAACCCGGCCTTTCTGATGAGTTGTTCCTTTCGCAGGTTAGCTCGTCATAACCGGTCGTGCTCGCCCTCGACTTAGGCAGTTTGGCCCCTTCTCCGCATTCTACCGGATTCGATACAGTGCTCAGGTTCCGCAACAAGCTTAGCCTCATCACCCTCTAATCACCAGTCAAATAGCCTATCCCAATCCCGTCATTAGCATAACCACAGTGCCCTTGGTTTCCCATAATACAAATTCATTGTACGCGAGTTCTACCCCGCAACAGTCGGCATCATAGTTTGATTTACATATCTCCAGGAGATGGCTGTCCCAACGTAGGTAAACACGTACCCAGTTTGTGACTTCTCATTATGGAGGTCGGACATGTAACCTACATCTGCATATCTAGTAAGTGTGGAGGATGATCCTTTCTTATAATATAAGCCCAAATTTGTCGATCCTTCAAATTAACTGCAAATGCTATATCAGGACGCATGTAGTTAGCCATATAGAAAAGTGCTCCAAATGCACTTAGATAAGGGACTTCAAGAACTAGAATATCATCTCACTCTTTCAGTGGACGAAAGGGTTCTTTATGTACATCCATAAAGAATTGAAGAGAAAGATAGAGAGCTGACTTATGTATGTGACAATTTTATCAATTGTTTATATAAAAAGTTACATTCATGAAAAGAATCGTATCACGCAGGCTCCAACTTCCAGCGTACAAAAAACAATACATGATGCACACCGCACATTTCGGTGTCAACTTGTGCCATCACGAGCTTATTCAGCATCGGTGTCGATACGCATCACACGCCACACGTTTTACACAATCAAAGGGTGGCAAGTTGGCAACCCCTTCGGTTGTCCAAACGAAGAAGATGTTGTGATTCTCACTGATCACTAGAAGATTTACTGATTACAGTAAACCAGTAAAAATACTGATCACGGTAAAACAGTAATAATTGGAGAGTAAAAAAAAGACTTCAGTATTTCTCACTGGAAATAAATTTACACACTCTAGGGTAAAAAAACTCACTACAATTTTACCTCTCTGGGGTAACTTCCCTCTTGGATAACTTCCCTCTCTGGTGTAACTTCCTCAATCCTCTTAGGAATTGAACACACTTCTTCTCTCCCGGAAGAAACACTCATAACCCTTCACAACTCTTACACCGGTTGTTGTTGCTTGTTGTTTTGGTGTGTGTTGGGATGTGCTCATTCCCCCCCTTTTATAGGCATGTAAAGGGGGAGGGGGTTGGAGCAACTCAAGAGCAACTTGAGTTGCTCTTCCCCCCTCTTTTGACCTAACCAGCAGCCCTCATGGGCTGCTGAATTCCAGCAGCCCATGAGGGCTACTGGTTGCAGCTGGAAGTCCAACAATTCTCCCCCTCCAGCTGCATCAAAAATGATTGTCACTTAACAACCATCCCAACTATGTCTCTGCACAGCTCCAGCTTCTCCCGTGTCACCACCTTCGTGAACATATCTGCTGGATTCTCCTTCGTGTGGATCTTCACTAGTCTCAACAGCTGTTGATCCATCACCTCCCGTATCCAATGATACCGAATGTCAATGTGCTTTGTCCGAGCATGATACATCGAATTCTTGCTCAGATCTAAAGCACTTTGACTATCACAATGTACCATGTACATTTTCTGCTTGATCCCTAATTCTTGGAGAAATCGCTTTAACCACAACATTTCCTTACCAGCTTCTGTAATTGCAAGATATTCCGCCTCTGTTGTGGATAGCGCAACACACTTCTGCAATCTTGATTGCCAGGACACAGCTCCCCCTGCAAAAGTGTAGACAAATCCTGATGTAGATTTTCTACTATCAAGATCTCCAGCCATATCTGAATCTGTATAGCCCTCCAAGATTAGATCAGCTCCTCCGTAGCATAGACATGCCTTTGAAGTACCCTGTAGGTATCGGAGAATCCACTTGACCGCCTCCCAATGTTCCTTTCCTGGATTAGAAAGGAATCGGCTCACCATTCCCACCGCATGGGCAATGTCAGGACGTGTACACACCATTGCATACATCAAACTCCCAACTGCTGAAGAATAAGGTATCGATGACATCTCCTCCGTCTCTTTCTTGGATGAAGGGCTTGACCTCCTGCTCAACTTGAAGTGGTTGGCCAATGGAATGCTAACTGGTTTGGCATGATCCATCTTGAATCTCTTGATCACGCGTTCAATGTACTTCTCCTGAGATAGCCATAGCTTGTTGTGTTTCCTATCTCGGACTATCTGCATTCCCACAATTTGTTGAGCTGGACCTAAGTCTTTCATATCAAAAGACTTAGAGAGTTCCTTCTTCAGCTGGCCAATTTTTGTTGTATCATGTCCAACGATCAACATATCGTCGACATATAAAAGCAATGCAACAAAGTTACCATCTGGAAACTGCTGTGTATAAACACACTGGTCTGCAGCGGTCCTTTTGTAGCCTTGACTCATCATGAATGAGTCAAACTTCATGTTCCACTGTCGTGGTGCTTGCTTGAGGCCGTACAGACTCTTCTTCAGCTTGCATACGAGGTTTTCTTTGCCTGAAACCTCGAAACCTTCTGGCTGCTCCATGTAGATTTCTTCATGTAGATCACCATGAAGAAACGCCGTCTTGACATCCATCTGCTCAAGCTCTAAATTCAACCTGGCTACCAATCCGAGGATGACGCGGATTGAAGCCATCTTTACAACAGGTGAAAAAATCTCGTCAAAGTCAATACCTTTCTTCTGGAGGAATCCTTTGACCACCAGACGAGCTTTGTGTTTCACCATCTTTCCGTTGCCATCTTTCTTGAGTTTGAACACCCATTTGTTCTTCAGCGCCTTCTTCCCTTGTGGAAGCTTGACCAACTCATAAGTAGAATTCTTTTGCAGAGATTCCATCTCATCGTGCATAGCTTGCAACCAACTTTCTTTGTTCTTGTGAGATATCGCTTCATGGAAACTCTCTGGCTCCCCCTCTTCAGAAAGTAGAAGATATTCAGCTTCTGAATATCTGGTTGATGGAATCCGGCCTCGTTCAGATCTCCGTACTTGTGAGTTGTTGACTTCAGGAGGCATACCATCATCTGCATGTGGTGATGGTGGTGCAGTATCTGCTGGAGAGGGTTGTGGCTCCCCCTGCTCAGCATCCGCCTCTTCTTCCACGTCTTGTTCAACAGCCTCCTCCTCTTCTGGTATTTCTTCATGCACCTCTTCATATTGCAATGGTGCTGGGTCTGGAACAATGTCTTCAGCACTTGAGCTTGCAGTTGAAGACGCCATGGGCTTTTCAATGTCTTCCAATGTCTGATTTTCTTGGAACAGCACATCCCTGCTCCGAATAACCTTCTTCGTCTTTGGGTCCCACAACCTGTACCCAAATTCTTCATCTCCATAGCCGATGAAGATACAAGGAATGGTCCTTGCATCAAGCTTCTGCCTTTGCTCCTTGGATACATGTGCAAAGGCCAAGCAACCGAATACCCTCAAGTGGGAGTAAGAGGGATTCTTACCAGACCACACCTTCTCTGGAATTGCAAAATCTAAAGGTACTGATGGTGATCTGTTGATGAGGTAGCAGGCGGCACGAACAGCTTCTCCCCAGAATGGCTTTGGTAGCTTAGCCATACTGAGCATGCTTCTGACCTTCTCCATGATAGTCCGGTTCATCCTTTCAGCTACGTCGTTGTGTTGTGGAGTGCGAGGAACCGTCTTCTCATGTCTAATGCCTTGAGTTTTGCAGTAGACATCGAATGCTCTGGAAGTGTATTCGCCTCCATTGTCTGAGCGGAGGCACTTTAACTTCTTTCCTGTCTCACGTTCGACCATGACGTAGAACAGCTTGAAGAAGTCGAGCACTTGGTCTTTCGTCCTCAAGAAGTAGACCCACACCTTCCGAGAAGCATCATCAATGAAGGTCAGAAAATACCTATTGTCACCCAGCGATTCAACCTCCAAGGGACCGCAAACATCAGAGTGTACCAGACTGAGTAACTCTGATCTCCTTGTTGAAGAAGAACTGAAGGAGACTCGATATTGCTTGCCAACTAAGCAATGCTGACAAGGATCTAGTCCAGCATCCTTAGTGATTGAGATCAGCTCCTTCTTGGTCAAGAGAGATAACCCTCTCTCACTCATGTGACCAAGTCGTTGGTGCCACAGACTTGGAGTAGCCTCACGTTCCACCACGTTAAGGCTATCGGTACATATCTTCACATGAGTTTTGTATAACGTACCGCAAATGTGCCCCTTTGCGATAATCATGGCACCTTTCGTCATTCTCCATGTGCCGTTGCTGAAGTGGTTGTCGAAGCCCTGTTTGTCAAGGGCTGTCCCAGAGAGCAAGTTCAGCCGGAGATCTGGCACATGGCGGACATCCTTCAGCGTGATTGTGCAGCCGACGTTCGTCTGAATCTGAACGTCGCCAATTCCCACGATCTTGCAGGAACTTGTATTCCCCATCTTCACAATGCCAAAGTCTCCTGCCTTGTAGTTGGTGAAGAAGTCACTTCGAGGAGTGGCGTGGAATGATGCTGCTGTATCAACCACCCACTCGATGTCCTGGTTGGAGACGTGAAGGCATGTCTCTTCTTGGATAGAGCAAATAGCCACTTCTCCTGTGCAAGTGACTAACGCCTCTCCATCCTTCGTCTTCTGTTGAGAACCATTTTGACCTTGTTCTCGCAACAGCTTCCGGCAGTTTTTCTTCATGTGGCCCTCCATGCCACAATGGTAACACTTGTAGGTAGGCCTCCTCCCGTCTGTGGACCTACCACGGCTTTTGCTCCTGCCTCTGCCCCAGCTTCGACCACCTCCTTGTTGTCTTCCTCGAGTCTCTGTCACGAGGGCATGCGATTGGTCGGTGCCGGCTTCTTTTCTTCTGGCCTCCTCGTTGAAGAGGGCATCCTTAACCATAGACATGGTAAGTTTGCCGTTTGGGGCCGAATTGCTGAGAGAGACCACCAACGTCTCCCAGTTGTCCGGAAGAGAACTGAGAAGAAGAAGAGCTTGCTCTTCATCTCCAAGCTGTAACTCCACCGCAGATAGTTGATTCACCAGGCTCTGGAACTCGCTCGTGTGCTCCGCAACGGAAGTTCCACTCCGCAGCTTCAAATTTACCAGTCGCCTCATTAACAAGGCTTTGTTTCGAGCGGTCTTGGCTTGGTACATGTCCTCTAGCTTTTTCCAGAGGGCATATGCGTCCGTCTCCTGCGCAACATGGTGGAAGACGCTGTGATCGATCCATTGTCGGATTTGACCGATCGTCTTTCGATTCATCTTCTTCCAGTCAGCTTCTTTGGTGGATTCTGGCTTTACTCCTTTGACCTCCAATGGGTCAAATAAATCTTTACAACTGACGAGATCCTCCATTCGAGGTCTCCACAGTGTGTAATTTATGGCCGTCAATTTGACCATAGCTCCCGATGAGGATGATTCTTCCATTGAAATTTTGAAGAGGAAAAAAAAGGTAATGGTAGAAAAAAAAATTTCCCTCCCCAAAAATTTTACTCCCTTTTTTACTCTCTCACAGACAGCTCACCTGGGCTCTGATACCACTTGTTGTGATTCTCACTGATCACTAGAAGATTTACTGATTACAGTAAACCAGTAAAAATACTGATCACGGTAAAACAGTAATAATTGGAGAGTAAAAAAAGACTTCACTATTTCACACTGGAAATAAATTTACACACTCTAGGGTAAAAAAACTCACTACAATTTTACCTCTCTGGGGTAACTTCCCTCTTGGATAACTTCCCTCTCTGGGGTAACTTCCTCAATCCTCTTAGGAATTGAACACACCGGAAGAAACACTCACAACCCTTCACAACTCTTGCACCGGTTGTTGTTGCTTGTTGTTTTGGTGTGTGTTGGGATGTGCTCATTCCCCCCCTTTTATAGGCATGTAAAGGGGGAGGGGGTTGGAGCAACTCAAGAGCAACTTGAGTTGCTCTTCCCCCCTCTTTTGACCCAACCAGCAGCCCTCATGGGCTGCTGAATTCCAGCAGCCCATGAGGGCTGCTGGTTGTAGCTGGAAGTCCAGCAGAAGAGAGCACGGAACCAATAACCTTTAGCACAATCCAAGTTGTATTTTAACACTAAGCTGTGTTTTTATTGGGCCAGACGCAAGCAATCATGAACCGTGGATTGCATTGAAGTCATTTTATATTAGGACCACGATGTCATCATCGCCCAAGTGTCATGCCATCAAGATATTGATATAGTTTTATGATTGATTAGCGAATTGATATTTAGGGGAATATAAGGGTCAGCAAGCCAAGAAGATAATTCCTCCTTGGCTAGTTTATGCAATTCAACCTCCACTTATTTTTTTCAACGATAGGATTCATTTATTTTATTTTTCCATGATCTAGCAGACTACACCATCAATTTTCAAGTGAACCTTGTGAGGTTTGATCATTCATCTAAACATTGCAAAAAGTCGTCTAATTACAAAACTGTTTAAATTTGTGAGGTGTAGACGAACAAGCAAAACACCTTAGATTCATTTGAAAATTGGTGTTATAATGTCTTAGAGCAGGAAGATCAAAATAAATGGTTCAAATTGAATGAAAAAAATAGGACGTGGTTTCAGCTAGCTAAGACGAAAATTTCCTTTTTTGACTAGATGATGCCAATATTTCTCTTATATTTATTACAAAAACATATGTCAAACGAGAGAAAAGAATGATGATAAGTTATTAAGAAGAAATATATTCAATTATGAAATGCAAACGGAATTAAAAGTCAAAAGGACGACCTTTTTCAAATAAGGGCAGTTTGTTGTGAAGTACTTTCGGGGGAAGACCATAAGCCTTTATTTATAGAGAAATATGGAAGAGTCCATACAATAGTACGATACAATGTTTATGTAGTATACAAACTCCTAATCTGCTATTGGATAAGATATGCCCTATATAGGCCTTTACATGGGCATACAAAACACATTCATAACACTCACCCTTATCCCACCATAAGTGTGAACTCAGGCAGTTTAGTCGGTCAGAGAAGGGTGGTCGACCGACTAGTTTAGGATCTAGTCGGTCGGTCGTCCAACTGACCGACTAAACTGCCCAGTAAACCTAGGTTAAGTTACAGCCGCCGTTTCATTTTCTATTTAATCCCTTCGATTCTTTTATTCTTTCTTCATTCTTTCTGAGCCAATTACTTCCCCAAATCATCCCCAACATTCCTCAAGACATTGCCTTCCTCCTCGAAGCTTCCCTCTCGCCGTTTCTTGTGCCGGCCACCTTCCCTAGGCCGCCGGATCTCGATTTCAGCCGTAGCTTTCCAGGATCGTTCTTCCGTCGCCGAAGCCAGATCTGTTTTGGCGCCATTCGTTCGCTACTCTTACGGTTAGTGAATCTATCCCTTAATCTCTTTTAACCCACACCGTAATTAGAAAACCTAATTAAAAATGATTCACTAGACGATATAGGATCCTATTATGAAATCTGATTTGGTGATCGTTCTAATGTCGTTTTGCCGTAACAGCGATTCCATCCCGTAGAATAGAGGTTGTGAGACGTTTTCCGTCGATCGTCATCGTCGGTAACAGGAAAGTGAAACTTGCCATCTTTTGTTTGGGCCATGTCCTAGGCCGTTCTGCACCGTAGCGTAAAAGAGACAAGGCAGTGAAATGATAGCTGCCTAGACGCCCCCTTTTGATCTAGCTTGACAACGAAGCTAGATCCGCCATTTTTATCTTGTTGCATTCATACTACCATGCCATGTTTAATTTCAATTAATGGTACGCGAAATATCTGTTCATGTCATTGCATACATCAATTGTTCATCGTGATTGAGTAGCACACGCTACTTTTAAAATGTAAGCTGCGGCGAGTAGGATTTTGACTCCTACACAGTGATCAGGCTAGGTGCACCCCTATGCCAAAATACACTTCCTGGCTCGTGATCCAGAAGCGAGCATAGTGTGTTGCTAATCCCAACGCTCGATACACGTGGAGGGGTAGGGTTAAATGGTCGCTTGAGCGTAGAAGTGAGCCCGTACAGCCACTTCAGCCAAAAGACGTAAACTCTGAGCACAAAGTGATAATAGTGATAAGTGAATCGTGATTAGTGTTTGCGTAGCTTTTGCTACATCGTGCGTGCTGGTCTCTTCTTTTAAACTGTTGCATCATACTTAAATGTCATGTCATTGCATAATATCATAACTGCTAGGTTGTTAGTTTACTTTCAGTTTCCTTGCTCAAGTCTATTTTTAGACTTGCTGACATATGTCCCTCTCTCTTTTGGGTGTCACATGTTAGACCCTGAGCGAGAGTTTGTTACTGAGGACGAGGTGTTAGCAGACGCCGAGCCTGAGCCTGCGTTCGACGAGGACTTCGTGGACACTGGTGACCAGTCTTAGAGGCTGTTTAGAGCCGCTTGCTAGTTGCTATTAGTTGTCGATGCGTGGCACCATTGTTTTGCCTTGTACTTTTGATTGTTGGCCATGTTTGGACCTTAGACTCCTTCTTTTAGCCTGGTGGATTTTCTGGATGTTGGAATTTATTTTGTGGACAATTCTGAGATTTGAGAATTATATTATTTTCTGCCTCTTCCTTATTATTATTTTTGTTCCGATCGCGATTACAGGGACCTGCATATATTTATTGACGCTTATCAGACTGCAGCTTCACAGTTCCACGTCTGAGCGGACCTTCTCACGTCTCGCCTCCATTTTAGGGAAGCGGGGCGTGACAAGTTTTGTTAGTGAACCACGCAGGTCCTTCCCTTCTGTAACTGCGAATTATCGGAACAACGATAATAATATTAAATGTCCCTTAAATAAAGATCGACATCCGAGTCATTAAGCTATTTAAGTCTAATTTTGTTTTGTTTTCTGTGTCATTAGATGGCTGGAAGACGGAATACCTGTGCTGGTGTTAGTGTGCCCCCTCGTGACTAGGAGCCGGACCGAGAGCCCACCACCGGAGAGATGATGAGGATGATGCATCAGATGATGCAGGTGCAGCAGGGGATGCTGCAGAATGCCCGGAATGTTCCACCTGCTCGAGCAGCACAACATGTTCAGAATGTCCCTCGCTTCGAGCCTGGAGCGAAGCAGTTTCGGGAGCTGGGTCCCGCTTACTTTGATAGGACCGAGGGACCTCTGGCTGCGGATGAGTGGACCAGGAACGTGGAGGACAACTTGAAGATGTCGAAGGTCGACCCGACTGGATGGGTTGACTTGGCGAAGCGGCAGCTTAAGGATAACGCTCGGAACTGGTGGGATGTCGAGGAGGAGTTGATGGAGGAGCCGATATCTTGGGCTACCTTCAAGTCCAGATTTGATGAGGAATATTTTCCGAAGGCTGCCAGGAGGGAGATGGCGCATCGCTTCATTGACCTGAAGCAGGGGAGCTTGACGGTGGACCAGTACCACCAGGAGTTCACCCGGCTGAGTCGTTTCACACCGAAGATGGTGTAGGATGCTGATGAGAGAGCCCAGAGGTTTCTGCAGGGACTTTCGTTGGATCTTCAGAGCTATGTGACTTCTTCTGATGTAGAGTCTTATCAGAAGGTTTTGATTGCGGCGAAGAGGCAGGAGCAGATAGCGAACCAGAAGAGAGGACTGATTTTTGGAGCTGTGAAGAGGCCTATGGAGCAGGCCAGGGCAGTGATGAGACCAGGGTTCAAGCCCAACCTGCCAGCTCAGCTCAAGAGGCCAGGTGGGCCTGTCCAGAAGACGTGCAACCATTGCAGAAAGCCGGGTCATGTGAAGGACCAGTGCAGGAGGCTTTTGGGACAATGCTTGGTCTGCGGCGATGCTTCGCATACTCTGAAGGATTGCCCGAGCATCAAGCAGTCGTGGAAGGGACCTGTTGCAGCTCAGCCGTTGCAGCAGAGGACGCCTGTACCTGCTGGACGTGGAGCGCCTCTCGTTCCGCAGAGGCAGGCTGTTCAGCCGAGACGGCAGGCGTTTCTGATGACTGCTGTTGAGACCGAGGCGGTGGATGAGGTTATCACAGGTAACTCTCAATCTAGATGTTTCCTTCCTAGGTTAGTTTTAGTTGCTAGATTATGTTTGTAGCTTGCATATGTTTGTCTGCTAGAATAGAATTTGATTGTTAGACTGTCTGTTAGGTGTGATTTTGGTTTGCACATTTCCTGCACGAGTCCTCTTTGACTCAGGTGCATCGATGTGCATTATTTCCTGGAGCTTCGTGGAGAAGCATTCCTTGTCGACTTCCCCTCTTCCCAAGAGTTGGAATATTGTTACAGGGAATGGCGTGGTCTCGGTGCATCGTGGTTGTAACTCTTGCCCTTTGGTGGTCTGTGGACATGAGCTCTACGCTGATTTTATTGTCCACGACATCATCAACTATGATGCCGTCCTCGGGATGGACTGGCTAGGGAGCTTCTACGCCACGATTGATTGTCGGAGGAAGAAGGTGGTGTTCGAGATCCCTGGACATCCGGTGTTCGAGTTCAGCCGTGGCAGTAGTTCGCTTGGTCCGGTCAGGTTTCGGGCCAGACCGGTGGAGATTGTGGCTATGCAGATGGAGTAGTGTCGGCCTGCGGTAGTGCGTGACTTCGACGACGTCTTCCCCGAGGAGATGTCTGGATTGCCACCTGATCGAGCTCTCGAGTTTTTGATCGATCTCATTCCGGGAGCGCAGCCTATTTCGAAAGCACCGTATCGCATGGCACCCGCAGAATTGGAGGAATTGCGGAAGCAGCTGGATGAACTTCTTCAGAAGGGTTACATTAATCCCAGTGTGTCTCCGTGGGGAGCACCGGTCTTGCTGGTGAAGAAGAAGGACGGTTCGCGTCGCATGTGTGTGGACTACCGGGAGTTGAATGCGGTGACCGTCAAGAATCGATATCCATTGCCTCGCATCGATGACATTTTTGATCAGCTGGGAGGATCGAGAGTGTTCTCTAAGCTGGATCTGAGGAGTGGTTATCACCAGCTGAAGGTGAGAAAGGAGGATGTTCCGAAGACAGCTTTCAGGACGAAATATGGACACTACGAGTTCGTGGTTATGCCTTTTGGTGTAACCAACGCACCCGCAGTTTTTATGAATCTGATGAATCTGATCTTCTATGACTTTTTAGATAAGTTTGTTGTTATCTTCATTGACAACATTCTGATTTATTCTAAGTCAGAAGAGGAGCATGCGTCGCACTTGAGGACAGTATTGGAGATCTTGAGGAGGCATAGGTTGTATGCTAAATATTCCAAGTGCGAGTTTTGGCTGGACAGAGTCGCTTTCCTCGGGCATGTGGTGACTGGAGATGGTATTTTGATGGACCCCGAGAAGGTTAAGGCTATCAGGGAGTGGCTTGTTCCGCAGTCTGCGTCTGAGATCCGGCGTTTCCTTGGACTTGCAGGTTATTACCGGCAATTCATCAAGGATTTCTCCCGTATTGCTAAGCCGATGACCCGACTGACGCGGAAGGATGTATCTTTTGTTTGGTCTGATGACTGCGAGGGAGCTTTTGGTGTTCTGAAGGAGAGGTTGACTTCTGCCCCTGTTCTTGTTGTGCCTGACCGAAGTGGAGGATTCGAGATCTTTTACGATGCTTCTGGCAAGGGTCTCGGTTGTGTATTACATCAGCATGGGCACGTGGTTGCGTATGCTTCTCGTCAGCTTAAGGCTCATGAGAAGAATTACCTGACACACGATTTGGAGTTGGCCGCTTTTGTGTTTGCGCTGAAGATTTGGAGGCACTTCCTGCTGAGTGAGAAGGTGAAGATCTTCACCGATCACAAAAGCTTGAAGTACATCTTTACTCAGAAGGAGCTCAACATGCGACAGCGTCGGTGGTTGGAGCTCATGGCGGACTACGAGATCGATTTGCAGTATCACCCTGGAAAAGTGAATGTGGTTCCAGATGCGTTGAGTAGGCTTCCATCGGTGATGTTGTTGACTTCGCAGTGGAGATTGCAGCAGGATTTTTGCGAGTCTGGTATTAAGATTGTTCTGCCTGGAGAGGCCTCTTCGTTGATGTGTATGCAGATACAGTCGACGATCGTGGATAGGATCAAGGCTGGACAGGCTGGAGATCCGAAGTTGGTGAAGATTCGGGAGCTGGTGGAAGCCGGTCTGTGGACTGACTTCGTGATTCATGAGGATGGCTCGCTGAGATTTGGAGCCAGGTTGTGTGTGCCGGCTGGGGATATCAGAGAGGAGCTGTTGGCGGAGGCACACAGTTCGCCATATTCTGTGCATCCTGGTGGGACCAAGATGTACAAGGATCTTCGCCTGAATTTTTGGTGGCATGGTATGAAGAGGAGTGTGGCTCGGAGTGTAGCCAAGTGCTTGGTTTTCCAGCAGGTGAAGGCGGAGCATCAGCGTACGGCAGGGTTGCTACAATCGCTTCTGATTTCGGAGTGAAAGTGGCAACACATCACTATGGACTTCGTGACTGGACTACCTCGGAGTCCGAAGCAGAACGACGCGATTTGGGTGATCGTAGATCGATTGACCAAATCCATGCACTTTATTCCTTTCCGAGTAGGACAGTCTACTGAGGCGCTAGCAAGGAGATATATGGAGGTAAATCTTATACTCTCTGTTTTAATTTCCTTTTCC
Organism: Scilla litardierei; assembly: GCA_030789695.1. Taxonomy (NCBI): domain Eukaryota; kingdom Viridiplantae; phylum Streptophyta; class Magnoliopsida; order Asparagales; family Asparagaceae; genus Scilla; species Scilla litardierei. The sequence goes on along the minus strand of CM061142.1, from coordinate 17,049,719 downwards.
CTAGTTTAGATAGTGATGTAACGTGAATCGTGCAGGAGATCGTACGACTTCACGGAGTCCCTGTGAGTATCGTGTCGGACAGAGACACGAGGTTCACATCTCAGTTCTGGCAGAGTCTGCAGAAGAGTTTGGGTACGAGTCTAAGTTTCAGCACGGCGTACCATCCGCAGACGGATGGCCAGTCTGAGAGGACGATTCAGATCTTGGAAGACATGCTGAGGGCGTGCATGTTGGATTTCAAGGGTTCGTAGGAGAACCATCTACATCTGGTGGAGTTCTCTTACAATAACAGCTACCAGGCGAGTATTGGCATGGCACCTTTTACCGCGCTATATGGGAAGAAATGTCGATCGCCACTGAGCTGGGATGACATTGGAGATCGGGAGCTGTTAGGACCTGAGATGATCGTGGAGGCTGTAGATGTTGTCAGGAGCATATGGGAGAGGCTGAGGATTGCTCAGGACCGTTTCAAGCATTGGGCTGATGCTAAACAGCGTCCGTTGGAGTTTCAGCCAGGTGACCATGTGTTCTTGAAGATTTCCCCGAATCGTGGAGTAATTCGCTTTGGGAAACGAGGGAAGCTGAGCCCGAGATACATTGGACCATTTGACATTCTGGAGAGAGTTGGCGAGGTAGCCTACCGCTTAGCCTTACCGTCATCTTTGAAAAGAGTTCACGATGTCTTCCATGTGTCGCAGCTTCGTCGGTACATCAGCGATCCATCTCACGCTGTGGATTTCTCGAAGATCACCGTTCGCCCCGATCTGACGTATGACCAGCAGCCAGTGTAGATTTTGGACAGGCGTCAGAAGTCACTTCGGAACAAGACAGTTGATCTTGTTAGGGTGATGTGGCGACACGGCTCGCCAGGAGAGTCTACTTGGGAAAGAGAAGACGAGATGCGTGAGCGCTACCCACTTTTGTTCCCTGACACGTGAGTGTTAGGAAATTCCGAGGGCGGAATTTTTCTTAAGGTGGGGAGGATGTAACGACCGGTTTTTGTAATAGCTATTTTATATGAATAATATTGGATGTTTCCCTCTTTGGGTGTTTTCTCGATAGAAGTTCTTACGATTAGCTTCATAACGTTTTAATCTTAGAGCTAGAGTGATCCTAGAGGCCATAGGAATCTTTTCGAAGCTTCGCGCTTCGTTTCGGCACTTTTGGTGCATCTTAGTCGGTTCATGAAGGAGAGCCAACCGACTAGATTGCAATCTAGTCGGTCGGCAACCCTTCTCAGACCGGCTAGTTCTTGTCAGTAAATTTCAGCTAAGTTACTGTTTACGTTTAGTCTGTCTAAGCTCATTCTTCGACCGACTAGTTCCCAAACTAGTCGGTCAGGACTTGTACTCAGACCGACTAATTCTAAGTCCTACTGTACTGTCGAAGTTACTGTTTATGGTTAGTCGGTCAGAGAAGGAATCCAAACAGACTAGTTCAAGAACTAGTCGGTCGGTAATTGTTCTTTGACCGACTAACCATAAACAGTAACTTCGACAGTACAGTAGGACTCAGAATTAGTTTGTCTGAGTACAAGTCCTGACCGACTAGTTTGGGAACTAGTCGGTCGAAGAATGAGCTTAGACCGACTAAACATAAATAGTAACTTAGCTGAAATTTACTGATAAGAACTAGCTGGTCTGAGAAGGGTTGCCGACCGACTAGATTACAATCTAGTCGGTTGGCTCTCTCCTTCATGAACCGACTAAGATGCACCAAAAGTGCAGAAACGAAGCGCGAAGCTTCGGGAAGATTCCTATGGCCTCTAGGATCACTCTAGCTCTAAGATTAAAAAGTTATGAAGCTAATCGTAAGAACTTCTATCGAGAAAACACCCAAAGAGGGAAACATCCAATATTATTCATATAAAATAGCTATTACAAAAACCGGTCGTTACACATGAATGAGTAAACCATCTAACAAGGCATTACATTAATCCTGGACTCAAAAGAGAGAGAAAAGATAAAGTAAATTACATGAATTACAAAGTTTTCCTTAGAGTCTAATTCTTCAATCTTGATGCCTTGATTGCTCTCCATCATCTCCAAGCTTTGGCACTCCTTGAGTCCAAGCTTTGGTCCTTCTTCACCTGATGTCCATCCTTGCACCAAGTGATTAGTCTCCAAGAAAGATATTCTTGAAATAAAACTGTGAGACTAAAAACAAGAGAGTCATTAGCAACAATATAATGTTGTGATCATTATCAAAATAAGATTGGTATGAAACACCAATACTCAACATTAGAGGCGTTTTCTTCCTCTTTTTCATACTTCTCTTAGTTTTTAGGAGTAGGGTCGGTTAGATTAGATTTTTGGCTTGGTTTTCATCCGTTGGAGCAATTTTAAAATGAATATCTTGTAATACAACGATTGAAGCTAAGTATTTCTTTCTTCATTTTGTGTTTTTATAATTGTTCTATGTTCTCTTTATTGAATCTTTGTTATTCTCTGTGTTTCTATATGTGTAGTGAGTACATTCTGTTGGATATTTGGTCTTATTTCTTCAATTCAAAGCCTGGTTTTAGTCCCACATTGGAAGTGATAACTCACTTGTTGGAGTATATAATAGACTTCTTCTTAATGGGCTATTGGACTTGGTATATGGGCTAGGAATGAGGGGAAGCTCGCGGGCGCATAAGCCCAAGCAGGGGCCGAGCCCAAAAGCGGGTTGGGGCGAATGGAAAATGTGGACGACGGATCCGAAAACCCTTAGCATGTGTGCACTGGCATCGTGCCTGTGTAGGAGGGTTCACGGGTGCGTGCGCGGAGTGCCCAAGTTTTTGATCATGTTATTTTTTAGCCCTCTTGCTTTTAAAGATGTTAAAAGTCCATATTTTTTCATTTAATCGCTGTTTAATTTTGCAACCTCTATTTTCTGCATTAAAGCCCATTAAGATCTCCAACAGACATTTTCTTATTAATGGCTGAATTCCAACAGTCACATTTTCACATCTATTTATACTCAGCATTTCAAGAGAATTGGTACTGCGAAAAAACCATTCTCTTCCTCCACAAAAATCTTTTCTTGTTGTTGCCCATTGTTGTCGTCTTCCTGCTGGTGCTATTGTTGTTCGCTTTTGCCTCTGCGACCAGCTGTTACTCTTCATCTTCCTGTGCGACCGAAGTCAGTTGCTGCTTATTGGAGCCTTGTACTGTGAGTGCACACTTACAAGACCGTTGTCATTGAATCCTAGAGGGTAGTTGTTGTACCTTTCATGCACCGAGTATTCACTCTGAGTGGGCAGAAATCCACTCTTAAGGACAGTGCCTAGCACGCCTCGGCTAATAAGTCTTATTCATTTCTCTATTGTTAATAGCATCATCCTTCTTACCTCTAATATTTCCAGCATATTCTTGATCTAGGGCAATAGCGTAGCCTTATATGTTGATTTGAACAGGTATTGGTGAAAATTGATTGGATTTTGTATGAATGATGATTAGAGATATGCTAGGATGAGTATTATTAATGTAATTCTAATTCTCCCTTCGTGGGTAATTAGATTAATTCATAATTGGTGTCGGGATTAACTAAGGTTTCTAAATGCATTGATCGATACTATCAATACAACTGACGGGAGTTAGGCATTGATCAGAGCCCTTCTAACATAGATCCGAATCCTAATACACAGGAGTGGCATGGAGGAATATTGGGTACATTCATTGGACGTAATGCATCTAACGCGTATCAATGCACGATGGGAGTTGGTATCGATAGGGATTAGTCCTATCATACGCCACGAGAGTAGGGGATATGGTTAATATAAGGGGATATTTTATCATGCACCACGTTCGTTGGGGGGTAAGAGAATACCCTTAGATTAGACGATCTCTCTATATCCCATGAGTTCAACAGCCGATCAATCCAAGTCAATTCGTGTCCAATCCACAATTGGGTGACACTTAGCCCTAGATCCCTTTCCATTCTATTTGTTTCTCCCTATTCTATACATACTCTACATATTCTCACAACCACTGCCTAGGATTGAGCTAGTACTCAATTACCCAACCTCCCTACGGACGATCCGTTAGTGATACGACGACACCCGTGCGCTTGCGATGTTTAAGTGTAAAACTCCTAACAAGGTTTTGGCGCCATTACTGGGGAGGTTGTGCTTTGATATTATTTTAATTCTAGGTTAGTCTACTCCCTTCTTTATTTGGTGTAACTACTTGAGCTGGATGAGAGAAAACCTTCACGTCCGATTTTTATGGGGGAATCCAATCTTATATGAACCTATCTCAATTTGCATAAATTTTTTATTAATAAATAAACAAAAATCCCTCCTTCCACCTCATTATTATTTGTGCTATTCTTTTGTACCACTGATGTACTTTTCTCCTCTTGTTTTCTTATTTGTTTTGCATGTGCATTTTGGAGACTATATGAATGCCTAATGGGTCAGATGCTGGAAATTTTGATGCCTCAGCGTCATATGGTGCTCAGATGGGAGTCCACAGTAATTTTCCACAGGTTGTTGTATTTTGCATAAAGTGTGGGATGTGGGGCCATATTTTTACACAATGCCAATATTACACCCACCCATATAACCCACCATCATATACCTACAACCTGCCTCATGAACCCTCACATCCTGATCATCCACCTCCGCCACAAAAATCTTACCTTAAGTTGCTATTAGAAAGCCAAATTCAAAACCAAGGACAATGGATCAAAGCCCAAGTCATAACTAAAGTCGTACTCCAAGAACTAGCACAAAGTGTAAACCAATTATCCATACCACCGGGGCAGTCAGAGATGCATGCTTGGGATTCGATCATTGCACCTACACCTTCAGGGGGAAGAGATCTTGGAAGGCCCGACTATCACAGTACCTACGTCTACCATTCTTCCAAAGTCTGGTGGAGAACCTACACCTACATATGAGAATCAGGCGGCGGACTAGCCAACACGAGGGGAGCTTGTCTTTTACTTCTGCCATGCTCACGAGGAAACTTTCTGGCAGCCCTGGGCAAGATTTCACGCATTGGCATTGAGAGTGCCACAACACGAGAGCATGGCATGCGACTTCATGCACCTCTTCTCTATAGGACTGCCAGAAACACTGCAGAGATTCATGGTACAGCTGAATGAAGGCCAGTTTTACGACATGTTGCATGATGCAGCTTGGAAATATTTGGAGGAAGCTGCTGCTGAATCTCGCGCAACGCCACCTACCAGCCATACAGGGGGTATTCTATCGAATCTTATTTTTTATTCTGTATATGATTTCCCTCCTATATGTACCATTCATGAGACACAGCTTGCCAATCACCACTTACCAAATTACTTTTTTGACGATGCGATGGATGATGAGCCAAGCACACACCAATGGATGTAAACGATCCATCTCGGAGAGATTACTAACGAGCAGAGAGCATGCAAGGGCACACCCACTACTTCATTATCAGATGAGCCTGAGCAACTTTTCCCTGCTGACTGGTTTTCCACCTATGAGGTTATAGGGAACACCGAGGAGACTGTGAGGCGTGTCCACATCGATGGGTAGGATGAGCTTGGGGCCATGGATACCACGCATCACTTCAGCAGGCCTGACGCATCCTTACCAACACCAACACCTATGTAGTCCCTCCCCACTTCACCAGAGGCATCACATCAACCAGAGCTTAGCGCTTCCATTCAGGGAAATATTTTCGACTCCATATCTGAATCTTGTATTTAATATATAATTCTTCAAATTCAGATGCTTCTGACATGACGTAGCTCCAGTAGGACACAGGTTTGCATTCCATGGAGGTATGTTGGGTCATGTCTGCACCTGAGGAACACATTGAGGAGGTGAACAAGGTATTGATTGTGTTATCTTTAGAGATTAGTGCATTATTGTCAGGGAGTTTTTGTCACCCAATCTTATATTTTCCATCCTATTTTGACGATCCTCTCTGGGATACCTTTATTGAGGGGAAAAATTCTCGCATCAGGCTGATGCTCTTCATCCCTTGCAGGTTACATGTGACGCCTATGAGAGATGCTTGGAGGAGCATTACTGGGGTCTGATGGAGTTAATGGGAAGCATTTAGCTGGACCACGAAAAGAGTAGGAGGAACAGATACATGCTCTACTGGAAATCTTGGATCCACCCTTTGATTAGGTGAATCCGAATCCAGTAGTGTGTGTAGACAAATTTTATATGCTTTCTAGGCAGATTGAATAAACTCGCCTCCTCTCAACAGCGAGGGGAGCGTAATAGTATTAGTCGTTTTTCTTTGAATAAATCTCACCTCCATGTGGCACAACCACATTTTCTTTATCCCAAAACCCTTCATATGATTTAATGCCCATACTTCTGATCGGTCCATATTTTACAACTTTTTTCTGCATATTTGCATGCCATTTCGATTGCTCATATTGCGATTTTCACGAGTATTCGACGATATTACGTTACTTTCCACTATTTCTTGTTTTTGTTAGATTTCAGGAAATATGGAGCAATCGGGAGTAAAAAATGAGTTTAAAGGACTTGCACGCGTATCAAAGCATCGCCTATGGCACTATCAAGAAGCTAACGGTGCTGGAGGATGAGTGGAAGAAGAAGGAAATCGATAGAATCGACGAAGAAGCGAGAAGGAGAAGAGTTAACTCTAGAAACAGGCCACTCAACCGAGTAACACAGCCCACTCGGCTGAGTGAAGAAGCGTATTTGGCCGAGTACAACTGATACGAAGAGATCTTGAGCCACAACGTACTCCACCGAATGGATAATTTCACTCGACCGAGTAGAGAACTCCACTCACCCGAGTGAGTCAGAATTTCTAAAGGGAATCGAAGCCAACTCTCTGGAATTTTTGGGAGAACATCAGAAGACCCTACTCAACCGAGTAGAGAAGTCCACTCGCCCAAGCGAAGAATCCCAATCAGCCAAGTGACGCCGATGACACGAGCGCCCAGATTTTCAGACAGCCTCCCACTCTTTTAAAATCAGCTATTATTTTAGTGGTCAAAGTATTTTTCTCATATTTTTTTATGGATAGTAGACTTCATGAAGGTTCCAATGCCAAGAACGCGCCAAGCGGAGGTCGGATGAAATCTGGAGAATTTTTGCAAGTTGATGTTGTAGTGCTGGAATTCGCATATCAGTGTCACTCGGTTGAGTGAGCTTTCCACTCGACCGAGTTTGACAGTTTTTGACAGGTGTTATTTTTTGGAGTTTCTGCAGGAATTCTCACTGGGCCGAGTCATATTCCCACTCGGCCCAAGTGACTGCGGGCCTAGAACTTAAGTTGCGGCCAGAGCTGTCTTTAGGCACGAATTTCAGAGGTTTTCTAGGGTTATTTGCTAGGGTTTTGGGGGGCTATATAAGAGGTTTGTAGCCATCATTAGATGGGAGTTCCATTGTGTTTTCTTAGGGATTATTTCAGAGGTTAGGCTATGCCCTAGGCCCCCTCTTGGATCTAAAAGCTTGTATTTGGATTGAAGTTCTTCATCAAAGCTAAGTATCTCTTTGTTCTTATTATTTGAATCCTTGATTTGATATCTTTATATATGCAAGCAATGTTTTTCATCGATTTCTCTATCGTTATTGCTATGCTTGAGTAGATTCGCTGTTCTAGGGCAAAGGGATGAACCCAATGGATCTAATTTCAGATTTGTGACGAATGAATCTCTTTGTTGCTGGAATTGCTAAAGGGGTTAGGTTGTGATTGATTTATTACGGATAGCCAGGAATTTCCATCGATTTGGGGTTTGCAAGAGATTGGATTTCGATCGGTGGAAAGGCCTAGATATTCGATATAGGTTTATAATCGAGATTGACTAGACTTGGTTTGCAAGAGATTGGACCAAAGCTAGGATTTTTATTATACATCTATACCCATATTCGTTTGCAAGAGATTGGACGAATACGAACTATCATAATCTAGATCGTAACTTGAGTTTGCACGAGAGTGGGCTCGAGGTGCGATTGGACGATGATGTCGATCTTCATGCTAGTGGCTTAGGTTAGGGTTTGCACGAAAGTGGGCCCTAACCTAGGTTGCTATAGACCGGCAATAGCGAGAGAGCGTGAGATTCGTTCTCTGTTCAGTTACGACTAGTTCACCTCAACACAAGTCTAGTAATATTGAGATTCACTATTCGCAATGATGCATGATAATCCATAGTGGGGATTCCCTAGCCCTAGACGCTTTTATTATATTGAATTTGAATTGACATTTATTCAACTTCTCTATCACCGACACCGACATCCATCACCATTTCCATTACACCACATCATAACTACATCCACCAATAAAACCTTCGTAGTCAAACCAACCTAAGATAGATTGGAGCCAACACCACCTCCTTGTGTTCGATACCCGCTCGCCACTACACCGTGCACTTGCGGTAAAACTATAATTTTTTTCGGGTGTATATCCGGGGGCCGACCAACTTCACCTTCGTTTCACATTTTATTTGGATTCAAACACCCACCCACCCACATATGCACCCCCGCTTTCATTTTATTTTCATATTGGAATATGCTTATATGCTAGATTGGGGGAGGTATCTTTTTGCATGCAACATTTATTTTCCCACATTTCCACTCTTTAACATTGAGGACAATACTTGATTCTGCTTAGGAGAGATGCACTTCATGCATCATTTGTGCATACTTCTTATTGAGAATTCCACCACGCCACGTTTTTATATGCAAGGATGTCTTCGCGAAATTTTTTCAGATTTACACTTTATTCATTCAATTTCTCATTGTTTATCATGATATATGCTTAGGGGATGTCTTATGTATTAGATTTCATTGCCATATGCTTATTATGTTTATGCTCGTAATCCGTAAACAAAAGAACTCGAAACATGCCTAGGTTATGTTTTGAATTGAGAATCCATCTTATGCATGCATCTTGGAGTTTTTAGTTGATAATAACGATGGGGTTTTAAGGGACTCTTAGGGCATATTTCTATGCCCGTCCTACATCGGACGGACGATAGAGGCAAACAGAAAAGCAAGCAGCGGAAAACATTAAACTATTTTACGAGCAAGCCCTAAGGATTTCAAGACCCTGGCCAGGATCTCTACTATCTTGAGATGGATCTGACCATCCCAAGATAGATCTAAGCTACTGCAATAATATAAATGAAAGATATTTAAACTACATACCCGGAACTTTGCTTGCACCGGCAAAGTGTTCTGAACTGCGTCCCGAGCCGCTCCTCGTCCCGAGCTGAACCGCTTTCCGAACCGCACCGCGTCCCGAGGCAAGCAACCCCCTTGTCGCTGAGACAACCATGCGCCGAAGAAAGTTTCACCTTGAGTGGATCCTTCGACAAGACTCCGAATCGAATCCGAGCTCCTTCGTGGCATTGCTAGAGCCCTTCAGGAGCAAGGAAGAAATATAGGGAGAAGAGAATATTTATTTTTAAGCTTAGATCCGAGCGTGCTCCAAACTTTTGGGAGCCGCTTAGATCTTGTAATGCCCATATGTGTAATATACTCTATGAGTGTGTGTGTATAGTAATTTTGTTGTGTGCATAGTAATTTCCTACGTGAATGGCATTTGGTTGACTATGACATGATGTGGATATATACGTGAATGTCTGCGTTAGTATTTGTTTGCATGATAATTATTTTATTATTAGTTCTAATGAGATTATGATTGTTGTTGTTGCGTTGTTATTATTATTAGTAATAATGAGATTATTATTAATGGATGACATTATGGTTGATGATGTTGTTATTATTATTATTGATTGGGCCTTAGCTAATTGTAGTAGCTAGCTAGTGTGGATTGTTGGGCTTTGATTAATGGGCTTGGATTATTAGAGGGAGAAGAGAGATATGTGTTTAGGTGGAATGGCAAACTTGTAAATAAGGAAGTCTAATTTATTTAATTCATTTCCTCCTTTCTTCTACATTCTTCCCCTAATTCTTTTCTTTTCTTTTCCCATTCCCCCATCTCCCTAAGCTGCCGAAAGTTCCAAAAGTTCCAGGTCAAGGAAAAAGGGGGAAAAAGAAATGAATGGAAAAAGAAAGGAAAGAAAGAAAGAAAGAAAGGAGAATTAAGGAAAGGAAGAGAAATTGGAAGAGAGGAGGGTTTGGGGGAAAGAGTATGGGGGAAATTGAAAGAAGGAGATTGGGATTTTGGAAGTTGGATTCATGGTGGAGTTCTTCTTGGTTGAGGTAGGAGTCCCACCCTACGTATATGTTTTCATTTCATTGCATATTGATGTTAAAGTTTGCATTTTGAGGGTTGCGTGAAATTCATGTTGACATGGAGCATTCATGTGGAATTAATTGATATATTGAAATTATTTGATGCTATGTTTTGATTCATGTTGTCTTGATTATCTTATTTCATTAATTATGTTGTATTGTTCTCTTTTGCAAAATTGGAAGCTTCATTAGTAAATTTTCCTTGTATGAAAAATGAGATTTATGTGAAAATGAATTGAGATGGCAAATTGGCTATGGATGGCAAATACAAATGATCTGAGGGCTTACATCCCCCAACATCTCCCACATGCACTCAGGATCATTTATCCCGAATGCAGGAGCTAACTGCAAACTCTTTGCAGTTTCTATCGCTGCATCAAATGCATATTCTCCCTAATTTCTACATATTACTTGATGAAGATCGCACTCTATGGAGACCCTACAGCCTGACCCTACTACAGGTGGGGCTCGAAGCCCCAGACAGCAGTAACCGTGAGCAGCAGGTGTCGTCCCTATTTCAGTATCATACTTATGTGGTTAACTCATTGACATGAATATTGTCGGGACCACCCTGACTGTGTCCGTGATGAATACCGTAGTTTTAGTCTCTTCGTCAAAACTATTCCGTTTATTTTAAGCCTAGGGTACGGTCAAACTGTCAACCCCAATAGCTCGAAACCGGTTAGTCTCCATCGATCTGTAGTCAAAAAATGTTGGACATCTTCCAACATACTCTGGCCAGAGTTTTCACTAAAGATCGAACTAACTCTACGACACTAACTCCCATTGACCGGGAGAGACAAATCCTATCTTGGTCATTACTCTCATCACACGTTTCAAATGTCACCCAACCAAAGACCTTTCAATGGTGCTTACCCGAGGCTAGATCAGTAATCTAAGTAACACCGTTCATGCACAGGTTCGTACAATGACATCAAGTCAAAAGACCAACTTGACTATCATCACTAAGAGTTATCATTGACAGATTGGTCAATCATAACCATATGGTAACTCTTGTTGGGTCGTTCAGTGAACTCATTCTCCAATGAGCACATGTGTCTCATCTTCGACTTCGCCAAGTCAAACGATCTTGAGATCATCGTCACCGCTACACGGTGAAGACTAAGACACAATGGTCTATCCGATGTTTCGATATCCTTTTCTCGAAATATCTACGACCACAAACCTTTTTAGACTTATGCTACTAACGGTCAAGCATTCTCCATGATCGAGATCCTCATCTCGATACATGTTTGACCTTGCATTAAGTCTCGGGACTTTACCTATGTTTCTAATGATTACAACATTTCTATTAACTTAGATAAATACTTACCAAACAGCTTACTGTTATTTTGAACAAGAGGTTTGTCATAGATACACAGGGATGAATTTGCCTCGAGGGCATATCCATCTCTCAACAAATAATGGTTAGTAATATCATATGATTTGGGTTAACTGCATACCTATCCAGTATGTAGGAGTGATGTTGTTTAGCTTGTTCATGTTCGAAAATAAAAGAGAAATAAAAAAAGAAAAGAAAAAAAAGAAAAAAAATGAAATGAATAAATAATGCACCGTTCCTCAAGCTACATCGAGTAGCCGGATCCTCGTGCCTCAAGAAGCATTGATGATTCGCATCGGAAGGTCTAGCTTGGGGGAGTGCATAAGAATAAATATTCTTGATTGGTTTGAGCTAGTAAGTCTGAGGGTTCCTTATTGGCCTAATGTCATAAGGTCATCTGATCTAGGAGTCATTGAGCCAATGCTCCTTACACAACCTAACTTAGAATCCAAAAAATGGTGAAAATAAGAACATGAACGAAGCTAGCAATCCCACGAATCATGGGAAGATAGCGTGTCGTAAACACCACTCCCTAATGGATTCACGACCATTTTATACTACTAATTCTTCCTCGATCATTGTATAATTTCGACTCTCATTCTAATAACGTACGCATGATAGAGGAAATATTTTGAGATTTAAGTAAAACTGTGATAACATATATTGCATGTTGATTTATACTAGAGATAATGCTTTAAGCTATGTCTTGATAGATTGATAGAGATTGACATGCTATTCAATTCCACAATCTGAAAGTTTTCATTCTCCATGTATATATGCTTCGCGTTGTAAGATTCTTGATTTTATTTATCCCATGCATGCATACCCCCACTCTACTCTCTTTCTTTAACTTCCTCGAGGACGAGGAAGAGTTTAGGTTGGGAGATTTTGATGAGTGGTTATTTTACACATATTTAGTTGGGTTTATCCATCCATTATATCACACAAACCCACATTGTATACACCACTTTATCCCATTTTGTTCCTTTTCACTCTTTGGGTGTTTGTGTACGTTTCAGGTCGAAATACGACTAAAAGGAGCCAATTTGAGTCAAATAACTGAAAGGAAGAAGCGAGGCGGAGAAACGAGATCGATAGCGTTGAAGTTGGTGATTTTTGTGTCCCACGCGACCGTTTGTGTTGACACAAACGGTCGCGTCGCCCAAAGATAATCCCATTTTGCATGGATCTAAGGAGTCATCGATGCGGTCGCGTGGCTATCCCACACGATCTCGTGGAAGAGAGAGCAATGAAGGTGATCACTCCTTATTTTACACCTTTTTCCCGCATGTTTGCATGCCATTTAGATCGCCCAAATCATGTTTTTCACGATATATCGACGATATTGCGATGCTTTTCACGATTTGTTGTTTTTGTCGCATTTCAGGTGATTTGGCACGATTTGGACTGATCTCGAGATGCGCTTACTCTAGACGGTCACCGACGACCTCCCCGAGGGGTATTTTGCTGTTGGAGAGGAGCGGAAGAAGAACGGACGTCGCAGGAGCGACGAGGAGGCCAAAATAAGCAGATTGGGCATTTTTTGTGTCCCACTCGGCCGAGTGGAGGAGCCACTCGGCCGACCAGCGAGACACCGCTCGGCCGACCAGATCAGACACGATTCCTATGTGCACTCGGCCGAGCGACGGAGACCACATCGGCCGAGTGACGAGACCCCGTCCGCCCGAGTGGCGCCCAGACGAAGCCCTTCAAAAATCGCCAAGTTACTGTTTTTCGGCTGCCTGAGCTTCAGAAGACCCACTCGGCCGAGTGGATAATCCCGACCGCCCGAGTACCATGAAGCCATCGGCCGAGTGACGACAACTCACTCGGCCGAGCCTCCCCCGAAGTGAAGACCCCTGAAGATCGAGACTTACTGGAAATTTACAGGGTTTTCACTCGGCCGAGCTACTTTTGTCACTCGGCCGAGTGCGACGCGCTGCCTGTAGCGAAAATTGCGGAAAACAGGCTGCGCATGGGTATTTTGATCACAGTTTTTGGACGATTTTGGAGGCTATTTAACCCCTGTTTTTACCCTAGTTTTAGAGAGCTTCTTCTTAGATATTTTGCAGCTTTTAGATTAACTTTTTAGCTTTATTTTTGAGATTGGAGAAGAGACAAAATTCTATTTTTGTTGGAATAATTGAAGAACTCCATTGGTTTGCTTTTCTCTTCTCTAAAAATTCTATTTTTATTGCATATCTCAATATTGTGATGAATTCTATTGCTTATTTCATTGATTATTTTTGTGATCTTGCTATGAATTGTGAGTAGTCGCCACGTCTTGGGGCGTGGGAATGAACCCTACAAGCCCAATTTCATATTTATGATGAATTGGTAGGGATTTTGCTAGAATTGCTATTAGAGATTAGATTGGGATCAATTTACTACGGATGGCTAGGAGTTCACATCGATTGGGATTTGCAAGAGATTGGATCCCAATTCGATAGGAAACCCTAGAAATCCGAATTGGGTTGGAATCGAATTTCCGTAGTATCGGTTTGCAAGAGATTGGACCGATACTAGGGTTTCCGGTTGCAATTCCGTGCTGATACCCGTTTGCAAGAGATTGGACGGGTAGGAACTATCCCAATCTAGGTCGTGGGCCGAGTTTGCAAGAGATTGGACTCGGTGCGCGATTGGACGATGATGTTGATCCTAATGCTAGCTTCCCTAGGCTAGGGTTTGCAAGAGATTGGACCCGAACCTAGGATAGCTATAGACCAGCAACAGCGCGAGAGCGTGAGCTAGGTTCTACATTCAGTTGCAACTAGTTCATCCGAAATCTTATTCTAGCGATTTTGATGCCGATGAACCACATTCATGAAATACGGTGAGTAGCGGGGATTCCCCATTCCCTAGACGTTCTTTATTTGATTTGATATTTCCACACTTTGTCTGACGATTGTGACAGGATCGCCAAAGGCAAATCTTTCTTCTTAAATAGCCAGGTTGATTGGAGCAAGCACGGTCATTCGTCCTCCCTGTGTTCGATAACCCGCTCGCTGCTACACCGTGCACTTGCGGTAAAACTACAACCGTTCTTTAGGGTTACGTCCCGGAGCGATCAAGTTTTTGGCACCGTTGCCGGGGAGGCGATTGCGTTTGATCTTACCACCCTAGCTATTTCCTTTTTTTATTATTATTTTATTTCCTTATTTTTGCCTAACCCTTCCACGGTACTAATCATTTCTTTGAAACTCTGTTTTCCCTGTGCATGTACACGAGATCTACGGCGGACCCTGAAGCTATATTATTTGATCCCGAGATCGAACGTACCGCGCGGAGACTTAGAGCGGAAAGGAGACAAAATCCGGAAGGGAGGTTTATGACCAACCCGGAAACTGCGGACCAATTAGCGGCAAGGATGGCGAGGATAATTTCTATTCGAGATAGGCTTCGGCCTAAGACCTCTTCTACGACCTCTTCCATTGCCATGCCGGAGTTGGCGGCGGACAAGAACTTCGAGCTAAAAACTGGACTAGTGGTTCTGATGCAGCAGGATCCATTTCATGGGAATGCCCATGAAAATCCTCACTACCACATCCAATTATTCTTGTCGAAGTGCGTCACATTCCAAATGCCGGGGGTCTCCATCGATGCCATCAGACTGCGCCTCTTCCCCTTCACTCTAAAGGACAAGGCACTCTATTGGTTGAGGACGCAGGCTGAGGGAATTTTCACCTCTTGGGACGAGTTGGCAAGTGCATTCATTGACAAGTTCTATCCGCCATCCAAGACGGTGAAGATCCGGAGCGCTCTCATGTCCTTCAAGCAAGGACCCCAAGAGACGCTCTATGAGGCTTGGGAGCGTTTTAAGGATCTGCAGCACCAATGCCCGCACCATAGCATAGAAGATTGGGAGCTAGTTCATAGCTTCTACAACGGTCTCCAACTGGGGAACAAACAAATTATTGATGCCGCAGCGAATGGTGCTATCTTGTCAAAGACTCCCGAGGAAGCTACGGCCCTAATTGAGGAGATGGCCTCAAACAACCAACAATGGGGCGATGAGCGAGGACACTCTACGTCCTCCTTGAAGCCGACTAGTATCTATGAAGCGAAGGCCGTGGCGGAGCTTACGAGCAAGTTTGATTCTCTCCACAAGGTAGTGGAGAGATTGTAGAAGTTTATCACGGAGCCCCAAGGAGCCCCTTCCACCTCCGCTCCAACGAACCAAATGTGTGATTGGCAAGACCAATCTCAAGCCATGTATGTGGGAGGAGAGCAAGGAGAAGGATCCTTGGAGCAAGTACAATATGTCGCGGGGAACCAAGGATATTGGGCCAATCCGGCCGCAAGAAATCATCCCGGATTCTCTTACGCCAACAATGAAGGAGCTTTGAACCCGCCACAACAACCACCTCAACAAGCTCGACCACCACCACCCCAACAACAACACTATCCGCCGAGGGGGCCTCCACAACAAAATTTCCAACCGAAGCAACAAGTTCCACCTTATAGGCTGCCCGGATACAATCAAGGGTGGAGGAATCAAAATCAAAACCCTCCACAAGCTCAACAATGATCCGACTTTGAAGCTAGAGTGGAGGCGTTTATGGTCGAGCAAAATAAGGTCAATGCTACCTTGAAGGCGGGGCAAGACTCTCTTAATACCGTTGTGGCTCAAATATCGGAGCAATTGGCGTTGCTCAATCGGAACACTCAACGATTGTCGGCGCAACCTGAGCAAAACCCACGGGGCAACACCGGCCACATCAATGCCGTAGTTGCCGTTACTACTAGAGGCGGGAAGGATACCACCCCCGCCATGATTCCTACCGAGGAGCCCGTGGAGGAAAGCTTGGAGCCGATTGAGCCAGTAGTTGAAGATGATAAGGAGAAAGAGCCACAAGAAAAGGAGAAATCTAGAGCGGAGCAATTGATTGAGGAAAGGCGCTTCATGCCACCGGTCCCATTTCCCCAAAGGCTTGCTAGAGTGAAAATGGAGAAAAGGCTAGCAAAGTTTCTCGAGTATCTTAGAGGAGTTAGCCTCAACATTCCCTTCCTCGACGCCATCGTGGAGATCCCCACATATGCTAAATTCTTAAAGGACTTGATTTCGGGGAGAAAGAGGAAGGAGAATATTATGCTAGCCGAGGAGGGCTCTTGGTTCACCAAGAGAGAGAAGGAGCCGGCCAAATTTAAAGACCCGGGGAGTTTTCGGATTCCTTGCACCTTGGGCGGCGTCCCTCTTCAAAAGGCGTTGGTAGATCTTGGGGCTAGTGTGAGCCTCATGCCTCTCTCCATGTTCTTAAGGCTAAACACCGGGACAAAGTTGAAACCTACCGACATGCGCATTCAATTGGCCGATGGGCGAATAACAAGGCCGGTAGGGATCGCCGAAGACATCCCGCTACAAGTCCCGGGGGGAATATGCTTGCCATGTGACTTTGTGATCATGGACGTTAAGGAGGAGGGAGATACTTTATTGATACTTGGACGCCCGTTCCTCGCCACCACCGGTGTGATTGTCGACGTGCGAGAAGGTACACTAACTTTAAATGTCGGCAACATCGAGGTGGAGCTTCACATTCCTAAGGCAATGAAACACATGCCTTACCACGAGGAGCTTGACTACATGGACCTCCTTGATGAGGTAATTGAAGAGGCGATCCCCCACTCGATTGGCGCTCTTTTCGATGAGGATTTCGAGGAAGGCCCGGATTTAGGCCAAGATGAGAAGATAGATGATTCCCCCGACTTCTCCGCTGAAAATGATGAAGGCGACGCTGATGTCGCAAGGATTCGAGAGCTCTGCAAGCTCTCGAAATTAAAGTCTCCGAAGAAAGCTCCGCCGATACGGAAATCGGCGTCACCGGTGAAGCCGTTGACCGGAGCAAACGCTAGCTTGGGGGAGCCTCCCCCCAACACAATTCGAGACGAGAGACCACCAAGGGAGAACACGCCGCAACTTCCAAATCCAAGCGTTCTCCCCGGAAAGTTTGATGGGTGCATCTCATATGCACCAAACATCCCGCATTAATTGAAAATCATAGGGGGTCGAGCTCACGACCTTAAACGAGCGCTTGTCGGGAGGCAACCCGACGGTTATTGCTTTATTTTTACTTTTTCTTTATTTTTGTTTTAGAAATTTTTAGTGTTTTGAGTCGTTCGCCCAAAAATTTTGTGATAACGGGTCCTATTTTTCTTGACAGGAGAGGAGATAGGCAAATCCATCATAAGGAGGATGAACGAGACGACGAGGAGCACCCCAGGAAGACGCTCGACGCTTAGGAGTAAGATGAAATCGACTGGAGGAAGAAAGACGGAGTTTAGAGCCCAAACGAAGACAAACAGCAGAACACAAGGCTCACTCGGCCGAGTATACTAGTCACTCGGCCGAGTACACAAGTTCGTCCGGCCGAGCCGCTCACGAACGAGGGAAGTCTGCTGTACCCAACTCTCTGTTTATTTTCTTGATTTCAGTATAACTGCTACTCGGCCGAGTATATATTTTCACTCGGCCGAGTAAAACGGATACGCTCCTAAGGCGAGTCTTGCCGAGTAGCTTGAGCCACTCGGCCGAATGGACTTACTCCACTCGGCCGAGGCTGGCAAAGCCACTCGGCCGAAGTGATAGCGGGGAGGAAATGTCCATTGATCTCGCTCGGCCGAGTGACATATTCACTCGGCCGAGTCGTAACTTTCACTATTTAAGTGGCCGAGGAGGGGCACGTTTTTCGAAACGCAAAAACCCAATTCGCGCCCGACCCTTCAGCTGCCCTCGCCCGCTCGCCTCGCTCTCGCCCCCACTCGCCCGACCAGCCACCGCTGGCCGAGCACCCGCCGTGCCGCGCCCAAGTCGCCGCCGGTGGCCGCCGCCCCGACCACCTCCGGTATCGCCTGATTCGCCCTTTTCTCCTCTTTTTGTGTATTTTTCAAGGATCCATGTGTTAAACGACCCCCAACCCCTAATCAATTTCTATATCTATCTATTATACCCCTAGTGCTCCATACATTTTGAATATTACCCGCTGATATCGCCATTTCATGTGCAGGTTGTTTTTGGGAGCTTAGGGGAGCCCAGGGGAGCTTCTACGGACTGATTTGGGCTTCGCGGAGGCGCTATCTTCGCACTCTTCCATTGCTTAGCACTCGCGGCGTGTCGGGGTACACTTTTTCCTTTCTTTTGCACACGCCGCACTTTTTACACTTTTTGGCCCGCGCTCGGGGCCCATATGCCGCCCCAGACACGGCCGCGGTCGAGGAGAGCTTCCGCCAAGCGGAAGTGGTCGGATGACGCCGCCCCCTCCCATGAGTTGGAGGACTCTCCTCCGCCTTCTCCCATACACCCCATCCACCCAGCACAGCCTGCAGGCCTCGCACACCCCGCACAGCCTGCCGCGCCCACACAGCCCGCACAGCCCGCACAGCCTCTCCCTGCCGCTCCACAGCCACCACCTCCGGCTCCACTGGTCGGGCCGCTCGGGATTACGTTCCGAGACGACGCACACCGCGCCGTCTTCGAGCGTATCTCCCAGCGCTCGATCGTACCCTCCAGGTTTGCACACCTTGCCGACCTAGGACGCCTGGGGGTACTAGAGGGGATGCTCACATTGTACGACAACGTGGGCTGGCGAGATTTCTTTCAGGTGTCGGCGGACACGTTTATCCGTCCGACACTTGAGGTACTTAGTTCGATCGCCCGGACCGACGAGGGATGCTCGTTTCGGTTCATGGACCGGGAGTGCCAGGTCACTCTCGATATGATGAGAGCATTTTTCTCGTGGCCCGCTGACCCCGGAGCCGATCGCGGTTACGGTCCCACCCATATCCCCACACCTTCCTTCGACACCGGTGCCTTCTGGGCCCGGATTACAGGTCTTCACGCTGCCTTTGACCCTAGTAGGGCCAAGGCCTCGGCCATTGTCCATCCCTGCCTCCGTATTGCTAGCGCCTTATGGCGACGACCTTTTTGGCCAGATATGAGCCGGGCACGATGTCTACGCCAGAGCTCTACATGCTCTACGCGATGACACGTCCCAGAGCTCTATCTAGGGATGGAGATGAGCTGGTCCCCGCCGTCGTGATTGATGTCGCGGCTTGGTTTTTGGACCGCATCATTGTGTCGGTGGGCGCTCGCTCACCGATATGCTGCGGCGGCCTGATCACCTTGCTTGCCCTTATGACCGGCGAGGACTTCCCTGCCGAGCCTGCCGCCCCTGTTGACCCTGTGGCCCCTCAGCCTATACCAGATGTTTCCGCTGCTCCTGACACCTCTGTCGGTGTCGCGAGTACCTTAGCTGAGCCCACCTCCACTGCTCCCGCGGTTGTCACCACCACCGGCCCTCTGTCTGCTGAGCCTGTTTCTTCTGCACCACCCGAGCGCCCGCCGACCGTAGTTGAGTGCGGCGAGCCCTCTTTTGCCACGGCCGTTGAGACCTCTGTCTCCGCCTCTGTCTCCACTGCTGTTGTATTTTCCGAGAGTGTCATGGCGTCTGTCCACACTTCTGTGCCACTGACCTCTCTGGCCACCTCGCTGCCTCTTTTGCACTCTTCTTTCGCTGCTGCTGCCTCCACTTCTCACCAGCCGGTGCCCCGGCCTCACACTGAGCCCAGGCCCACATTTGCAAGCGCAGCGCCTTTCGTTCCCTTCTCCGCTGAGCCCGTCACATACGCGACCCGAGTACGCCAGCCACGCCCTGCACAGCCCCGCCCGGTGCGTCCCTCTGCACCACCTCCCCCCGACACTGTACTTCAGAGCATTCGTGCTCTAGAGGGGGCGGTGAGTGGTCTCAGAGCCGACCTTAGGACCCTGTCCTCCACCGTCTCTGCGATGGCTGACCGCTTCGACCTGCTCCCCAGATTCACTACTATCTTACCCAGGTCCTGGAGCGTCTCCCCCGCGTACCCCCACCCACACAGCAGGTTCCCACCCACACTTCCACACACACTCAGCCTGCTACCACTTCCACGCCCACACCCGCTCAGCGGCCTGTCCAGCCACCACCACCACTTCCGTCTCTGCTGGGTCCTGATGCATTTTTGTCCCCCCCTCCACTCACTTATTTTGGGATTCTCATTTTGACCGTATCTTTATATACCTTTTCTGGGAGAGAGGGAGAGTTTTTGGTGCCACATATATATCTGTATCGCTCCTTTCTTTGCATGCATCATGTCCGCATCATATTTTTCATTTCTTTATTTTTTTCTTTTCACTTTTTCCTCATGCATGCATCCTCACTTGCCCCTCACATTTCTTGATTCTCGGTGTGCCACACTTTGCACATTGAGGACACTGTGCCATTTAGCTTAGGGGAGTGAGTTCTCACGTTCTTTTTTCGGTTTGCCACCTTTATTTTTAGTTTTTCACGCCATTCTTCGCTTTTGCACTTATTTTTCACCATTCTTCTTTTATTTTGCCATGCATCACGTTTTTCTTATTTTTCTGTGTGCCGCATTGTAAATAGTTCTATTTTCCCTTTATCTTTATTTCTTTCTTTTTCATCTCATGCTAGAGATGACTTTTCTGTGATGATGATGACGTGGAGTTAGCTTATTCTATATGCATGCTATATTTGTCATGTCTTAGATTTTATTTCTGATATCATATGCTATGACTTGCCTTGCATCTAGAGATAGTAACCCACACTTTTTCCACATGAAAATGGATGAAATTTTATTATTAGCTTAGTCTGAATATTCATATGTATGCTATCACAGAAAACACACCAAGATTCACGCATTGAATGCTTATATCTGGAGTACTGATTTCTTTTCCTATATCACTTCTATATGCATGAATTGTACATTTAACTTTAGGATGATTGAATGATGTTAGCTATGATAAATCTGGATTAGTTAGCTTTTTTGTGATCGAAACTGAGTAGATTAGATTACCCTGCTGAAGTTGTCGTGCATGTCTTATAGAGTGAACCGAGTGATATATTTATTTCTTTCTCCACAAATCTTGAACATCATTTCTCTACTTTTAAAATCATTGGTGAATCTCCCCTTAGCGATTCTATTCTATGGCATTTCCCCCGCTATTAATTCCTAGCTCCAAATTTCTTATTCAAAAAAAAGAGAAAAGAGAAAATATTCTTGTATATCATTATCTCTCTTTGAGTTGGGATCGTTGTGTATATATGCTTTTGCTTCAAAAAAAGAGAAAAAAAAAGAGAAAAGAGGAAAAATCCTCAATAAAAGATCCCATCTCACTTTCTTTCTTTCTTCTTCTCTTTTCGTTACTTTTGGAGCTTTATAAAAATGGGGATGTAAATATTTTTTATGCCACCACGCTTATAGATAAGCTTGGGGGAGGGGATCCATTGATGTGTGAGAGAGTGACTACTTGACGTTGCACGACAACCTAGGCTAAGTAATATTCTATACTCAATGAGATTATTTCTAGCTTTACGAAATCCAGAAATCTAAGCCTAGCACTCATTTCATGAAATCCATACTTTTCTATTCTCTCTATTCTATAGTGTGATACTCTTATACTCCTGATAGAAAGCATTCAATTGAAAAGTGTGTGATCTGTGATTTGTATACCGCTTTAAATGATTCAGACGATGTTAATTATAAAATTATTCCGTTTTTCATGATTATATTGTTGTTCGTGGGTTTTCTATTTCTATTTGCACTATTATACTATGATATCAAAATAAAATTCTTTGACATGTGTTTTTCGTTCAGTGCATGCTATATGAGTAAGCGGAACCCACGTCCTGAGAAAATGATCTAGCAGCCTACCTCTTCGCTTCTTTCTTCCTACTTTATTTTTATTTCGTCTTTCATTCTTCTCCGTTTTTCATTTTTTTCCGTTTTCGTTTTCCGAATCCACCGGGTTCACCTTTTACTTATCTTCCTCGAGGACGAGTAAGAGGCAAGCTTGGGGGATTTTGATCACCCCTTATTTTACACCTTTTTCCCGCATGTTTGCATGCCATTTAGATCGCCCAAATCATGTTTTTCACGATATATCGACGATATTGCGATGCTTTTCACGATTTGTTGTTTTTGTCGTATTTCAGGTGATTTGGCACGATTTGGACTGATCTCGAGATGCGCTTACTCTAGACGGTCACCGACGACCTCCCCGAGGGGTATTTTGCTGTTGGAGAGGAGCGGAAGAAGAACGGACGTCGCAGGAGCGACGAGGAGGCCAAAATAAGCAGATTGGGCATTTTTTGTGTCCCACTCGGCCGAGTGGAGGAGCCACTCGGCTGACCAGCGAGACACCGCTCGGCCGACCAGATCAGACACGATTCCTATGTGCACTCGGCCGAGCGATGGAGACCACATCGGCCGAGTGACGAGACCCCGTCCGCCCGAGTGGCGCCCAGACGAAGCCCTTCAAAAATCGCCAAGTTACTGTTTTTCGGCTGCCTGAGCTTCAGAAGACCCACTTGGCCGAGTGGATAATCCCAACCGCCCGAGTACCATGAAGCCATCGGCCGAGTGATGACAACTCACTCGGCCGAGCCGCCCCCGAGGTGAAGACCCCTGAAGATCGAGACTTACTGGAAATTTACAGGGTTTTCACTCGGCCGAGCTACTTTTGTCACTCGGCCGAGTGCGACGCGCTGCCTGTAGCGAAAATTGCGGAAAACAGGCTGCGCAGGGGTATTTTGGTCACAGTTTTTGGACGATTTTGGAGGCTATTTAACCCCTGTTTTTACCCTAGTTTTAGAGAGCTTCTTCTTAGATATTTTGCAGCTTTTAGATTAACTTTTTAGCTTTATTTTTGAGATTGGAGAAGAGACAAAATTCGATTTTTGTTGGAATAATTGAAGAACTCCATTGGTTTGCTTTTCTCTTCTCTAAAAATTCTATTTTTATTGCATATCTCAATATTGTGATGAATTCTATTGCTTATTTCATTGATTATTTTTGTGATCTTGCTATGAATTGTGAGTAGTCGCCACGTCTTGGGGCGTGGGGATGAACCCTACAAGACCAATTTCATATTTGTGATGAATTGGTAGGGATTTTGCTAGAATTGCTATTAGAGATTAGATTGGGATCAATTTACTACGGATGGCTAGGATTTCACATCGATTGGGATTTGCAAGAGATTGGATCCCAATTCGATAGGAAACCCTAGAAATCCGAATTGGGTTGGAATCGAATTTCCGTAGTATCGGTTTGCAAGAGATTGGACCGATACTAGGGTTTCCGGTTGCAATTCCGTGCTGATACCCGTTTGCAAGAGATTGGACGGGTAGGAACTATCCTAATCTAGGTCGTGGGCCGAGTTTGCAAGAGATTGGACTCGGTGCGCGATTGGACGATGATGTTGATCCTAATGCTAGCTTCCCTAGGCTAGGGTTTGCAAGAGATTGGACCCGAACCTAGGATAGCTATAGACCGGCAACAGCGCGAGAGCGTGAGCTAGGTTCTACATTCAGTTGCAACTAGTTCATCCGAAATCTTATTCTAGCGATTTTGATGCCGATGAACCATATTCATGAAATACGGTGAGTAGCGGGGATTCCCCATTCCCTAGACGTTCTTTATTTGATTTGATATTTCCACACTTTGTCTGACGATTGTGACAGGATCGCTAAAGGCAAATCTTTCTTCTTAAATAGCCAGGTTGATTGGAGCAAGCACGGTCATTCGTCCTCCCTGTGTTCGATAACCCGCTCGCTGCTACACCGTGCACTTGCGGTAAAACTACAACCGTTCTTTAGGGTTACGTCCCGGAGCGATCAGAAGGGCACAAGGAAGCACGACACGGTCGTTTCATCCAAATGACGCAGCCGCGTCGTTTGGCTGAATCTATGGAAATTTTGGCACATTTGCTCTCTGAAGAAATGTTCGCATCACTTCATCGACGTGACTGCATAGAGGAGCTCAGGCCAAGCCAAAGAGAAGAGGAGCCACGCGGTCGCGTGGCTACCCCACACGACCACGTGGAGGAGATATCACCAGAAAGTGCACAAGCTTTGCAAAGATTGAATATCTACTCATAACTCTGTATTTATCTTCAATTCTCGTTATTTTTCCCTCGAAGATTGTCTTGTCTCAATTCCAACACATATTTATTTGTATTTTTATGAGATCGAAGCACTTTTATACATTTTCTGGAAGACGAGGCTGCGCTGCTGAAATTCTGACGCAACTGCATGGATTGTGCCATGCGGCTGCATTGGGTCAGGGTTTTCTCGATCTGCTAGGATTTCTCATGAGTTATAAAAGGGTTTTGTGCACCGTTTTGAAGGGGGATCGACCCTTGGAGGCGTTTTCTTCCTCTTTTTCATACTTTTTCTTAGTTTTTAGGAGTAGGTTAGGTTAGATTATGTTTTTGGCTTGGTGTTCATCTGTTGGAGCAATTGTAACATGGATATCTTGTAATACAACGATTGAAGCTAAGTATATCTTTCTTCATTTTGTGTTTTTATAATTGGTCTATGTGCTCTTTATCGATGCGGCTGAAGGGAGTCGGGTATCAATCAGAGCCCTCCTAACATAGATCCGAATCCTAATCCAAGGGAGTGACATGGAGGAAGATTGAGGACATTCATCGGACGTAATGCATTTAACGCGTATCGTGCACAACGAGAGTTGGCATCGATACAGATTAGGTAGTCCTATCATATACCATGAGAGTGAGGGATAGGGTTAATACAAGGGGATATCTTATCATGCACCATGTGAGTGGGGGATAGGAGAATACTCTTAGATTAGACGACCTCTCTCTATCCCATGAGTTCAACAACCGATCAATCCAAGTCAATTCGTGTCCAATCCATAATTGGGTGACACCTAGCCATAGATCCCTTTCCATTCTATTTGTTTCTCCATATTCTATACATACTTTACATATTCTTACGTAGCTAACCACGGCCTAGGATTGAGCTAGTACTCAATTACCCAAATTCCATGTGGATGACCTGTTAGCGCTACGACGACAGCCATGCGTTTGCGGTTTATAAGTGTAAAACTCCTAACAGTATGATACAGTGTTTATGTAGGATACAAACTCCTAATCTGCTACTGAATAGGATATGCCCTACATGGGCCTTTACTTAGGCATACATAACACATTCATAACACAATTCTATATTTATTTAATTTAAAATTGAGTTATTTTTTATTTCATCAATATGTGAAAACTTTCTAAGAATATTTCATATTTACACTGTGAAATTAGTGATATTCTACTATTTTCCCCTCACAGTGTAAGTCATTTTGATTTTCTTTTTGGCATAGAAATAAATTATACAATTTGGCTCTAATGTAGCTTCTTGTTGGGCGATGAGTTTATGCCTAATAAATTTTAATCTAAAATTCCATTGTGTTGACAGATGGGTTTCGACCAACAATAAAGTGGACTGACTTGGATGCCTCTGATGAGGTGTAGCCTCGTCAGCTGTTAAGTGGGCCCCATGGTCAGCGGGTCATAGACTGCTAAGCTTCAAGCTACTGGAATTTGACATTCCTCTAGGTCATAGACCATGACCCTTCGACTTACTTGATGTGTCGGAAGCTCGAACGACCTGCACCACAGATAATTGTTAGGGGGTCAAATTTGGGTTCTGACCTAATTCCCCTCTGATGCTTAAGTTAGTATCGACTTAAGTGAACTCTGGGCTATCAATATCCACCAAAGGCATATCGTCTCGATTCAGTCACGCCGATTTTTTGGAGAAAGAAATATGAGAGTGGAAAGTAGAGAATAAGATTGTCAGAGTACCTAATGTTCAGTACCTCTGGAGTGGCCCCCCTTACGGTTTGTCTTTCTTCTATTTATAAGCAAATGCATCCCCTCAGTGCCGTTGGCGAATAACGGTCACCCATTATGGCGGCACCATCATCCTTAAAAGATATGCATAACCGATGTCCACTCATCCCACCATTAATGAACCCATAATCAACCACCTCTTTAAGATCAACGGGCAAATCAAGTGTATGCTTTGACCAGGCTAGCGACTAACCTCTCTTGTGGGTTTCATGGGCCTAGTGAGCGAGGATGTCCCTCTTGCGGGCTTCATAATCTCAGTGAGAAGATCTTCCTCTTCCTCGAGGGCCAGCACAAGGATGTAACAATGGCCCCCATTACTTGGGCCCAAACGATTTGTCGGTTGAGGTCAAGTGATGTGATACCTCATTAATTGTGCACGGTAGTTAAGGTGGGATTATTTGAGTTTAAGCGCCAAAACCCTCCATTTCTTTGATTTGGTCGATGTGTCATCTCAAAGGTTGGGATACGGACGCGTGTGGATCATCAACACGTGTACCTCAAGGAGAGGGTCGACCTAGATCACTGCGAGATGTTCCTTTGCCTCAATAAGGAAAATGGAAAAGGGGAATTTGGCGTTTCCGGCTTTCGTAACAGAGCTTCATCCTCGAATATTTTAGCCATGGCTTCTTCTTCAGTACCTCGCACCTCTATTGGAACCTCGACCTCTGTTCCTTAAAGAAGCAATGGGAAAGTCGATGTTCCTGATGTAGTCTCTAGCCAAACTTCTTGAGTAACAGCTAGCTGATCAAATCCCCGATTTCCAAAGAAGTTTGTAAGGCGTAACTATGAGATTTGATTGTTGCAGGTGGAGGATAAGATCTGTTCCCCTGGTGATTGTGACGTATAAGTGTACGTTAAAGCCTTTCATCATGGGCATCAATTTTCTATGCACCCCTTCATGCTCTGTGTATTGAACATATTAGAGGTTTCTATTTGTCAACTGATGCCAAACTCTGTGGGCATTCTAATCAGATTTATCGTACTGTTTATGTTGAACGACGGTGAACCATCCATGAGATTGTTCAACTACATCTTCAGATTGTTGCCTTCCATGTCCTCGAGTTGGTTCATGATTACCACTCGACGAGATAGAAAATTGTTCAAAGATCTTCTCAGTTCCAATCCGAAGTGGAAGTAGCAATTTGTGTTCGTGATATTTCTCGGTGAAGCAAGTTTTCTTACTCAATGGGGAAATCCAGAGCTTGCCATGAAAGAGGTAAAACCATATGGGCAAAAGGTCGAATCTCATGTCTGTTCTCAACTTGATCTTCTTTTCTTGAAATTTCTTTCTTCTTTGCAGCCACAGTTGGACAAGAGTATCAAGTTGAATCAGATGTTCGAGAGGCGCTTGAAGGTTCCATTTGAGAGGCTAAAGAAAATTCGCCTCCCCATCAGATGATTCTGTCGGAGGATGATCCAACCGAGGCTGCTAAGAAATTGCCCCTGGTGGCTTAAGAAAACCTTCCATTGAGCCCGTCGCTAAAAAGGAAGAGAAGACAACCCACGATCGAGGTTTAGAAGACTGAAACCAAGAAGAAGAAACAAAAGAGAAAGCTCATTATTACGAACTCGAATTCATCCGAAACAAAAACTTCCATTGTTTCGACTATGGTCTCTGAAAAATCTCGGACCACATCCCCAAAAAACCCTTCGGGGGGCTTGTCCACTTATCAAGAACAGCTCCTCCATGTGGATTGTGGCCATTGGGTGGTCTTCTTCCTCAAGAGCCGTTGACAGAGGACATTACTCCGGAGTTTAGGTCAATTTTTCTGGAGGATAGGTCGCCCCAGGCTCGGATCGAATGCTCCAAATAAGAGATCTATCAACCCACTTTCCCCATGGAGAAAGGCGAATTGGCCCTTCTGAATTGTGGGGTCACCTCTCGGCGTGTCAAAAATTCGACACTTCCTCAAGATAGGACCATACTAGAAAGAATCGACTACGAGAGGCTAACCACCTTCATGGTCCAACGAGGTCTCCATGTAAAAAATAATTCCCTTTACTTTTGATTTGGAGCCAGGTATCAGAAGTAATCTCTTTGTTTGCCTGCAGGTAATTTTAGCCATGCAGAGTTACGTCGACGTTCGTTGGCGATGACCAACTATGAGGCCAATCTGGCCCATAAGACAAGGTGGATGGGATCTGTCGAAAAGGCCATTGAGCAAGCAAAGGCGAAGTTGCAGCGATGGAAACTTCGTAAGGCAATGCTCAAATCTCGAGTAAGAGAAGTTGAGAGAGAGCTGGCTAAGGCAGGTACGATGGAGGCCGCTCTTAAAATGGAAGCTGAAAATCAGATGCAAGAGGAGATTGCCCTGAATGAATGGGCAGAGAAACAGCTAATCGAGGAAAAGAAAAGGCGGGAGGCAGGGAGAACGAGCCTCAGGCTCAGTTGCCCATCAGCCTTCGGGAGCACGATGTGAAAGAGATCACTGAGAAAGCCGTCCAAGAGTATAAGGACAGTCTGGGCGATTTGGACGAGTTGTATAGGATGTGCTTCAATCGATACCGGCATGAGGTAAAAAGATGTTTCCTGCTTTAGAGGCTGAGCTCGATCGGTTACCCATGCCTTTAGATGACGATGAACCTGAGAGCCCGTCAGATGAGGTCGGCCACATTCCCATCATGGGTGTTGCCAACTTGACTGATGAGGGTATTAGTGTTGTGCCTTCTGGTGGTCAGGAGCCACCGGTTTGGTTGAAAGAACGAGAGGAAGCGAGCTTCGCAAAAATCCGTCATTGGATTCCTCGGTCCCTGAGACCCTTTTGCTTGTATCAGGACGCAACATCCCTATGTGAAAAGAAAAATTTTAAATTTTTGATGAAAACTTGTGTTTGAAATCTTAAGCTATCGTTGGAGAGTATTTTGTCATTAAAGGAGCATGAGCATTGTGTCATTGGTTGGCTTCTTTCAACAATTCAGACTCTTGCATAAAATAAGAGCAGTGGGTGAACTGTTGAACAATTTTTCTCTCAACAACGAGTTCAATGGTCCCTCGTTCAACAAGACTCGATCGGTGGCGATGAGAGTATCTCCAGCACATTCATAGGGCAAAGGTCCTTCGGTTGCGAGGGGATGTGGCCCCTCGACTTACGTCCGACGACGAGGGTCGTTCAGTGGCGAGGGGTGTGGTCCCTTGACTTACATCTAAAGACTAGATTCGTTCGGTGGCGAGGGACGTAGCCCCTCGACTTACGTCTGACGACTAGGGTCATTTGATGGTAAGGGGGAACCCTTGACTTACGTCCGAGGACTCGGGTCATTCGGTAGCGAGGGGCATGGCCCCTCGACTTAGGTCCGACGACGAGGGTTGTTTTATGGCGAGGTGTGGCCCCTCAACTTACATCCGACGACGATCATTCGTGATCCTTCTATATTACTGGTAAGCACGGGGGAAGCTTTGTTCACTTGAGTGTTCCCCGAGGGCTCTATCAACATGTACAGAAGTGCTTTTTGACGATATCTGAGCTAGAGGATACGATCCTCACAAGGCACAATAGTCATACATGTCATTCAATCAAGATAATGGGTGTTGTTCGATGAAAAGAAATTGTATTCATTCGATAAATAAATGATTTAAATAACTAAAATAAACTCGTACAGACGTTTTTATTTCATGGGGGATAGGCTACACCCGGCACCATCTGAACTTCTATTATTGTAGTCCTTGTTGGAAGAAACGATCTAGGATCTTGGTTTGATGATGACAAACGTGTTGTTATATCTGACGTGTGTGCTTAGTGTGTTTCAGGATTAGCGTACATCTTTCACTAATTGGAGGAGTTGCTATACATATAGCTATTTGGGTGTAAGAGAGAACTTTGGCCTAAGCAAAATGGACTTAGTCCAATTTGAGATGAGATGGAAATAATTTGGGATTTGGTCAAATCAATTAGAGATTAAGTTGAATCTGAATTGCAATCTAAGTGGTTGGCTACATTTCAATTTGAATTGAACCGCAAATCAATTCAATATCCCAAATTCGAATTGCAAACCTCATATTGGGCAAAACCCTAGCCCATAACCTATTTAAGAGCATCACCAATTCATAGGTGGGGGTGGACGTTCATATCTTTCTCCAAGCCACCATTGCGCAACAATAGAGAGAGAAAGAGATCTAGAGAGAAAGAGAGAGATCAAGAGAGAGTGCTTACGGCCAAAACTAAAACCTAGCATCAAACCTGAGGCATCCTACAATAAAAAACCCTCTACATCTCAAGCCTAAGTTTGTATTGCTGAAGCAAACTAACTTTACAAAAACCCTATACCTCTCGCATCAATATCAAGGATCTGCAACATCCCTTCTCCTCAACAGAGCCATCAAACGTCCTCCATTGCCAAGAGCCTCGAGTTCTCGTCATACCGCTGCATCAACAAGCCCTGGCGGTCGAGCGTGCCATCGAGCCAGAGGCATCGTCGACCGAGAGGTACTGTTCGCATCCGGAGTTGCTGCACGACGAGGTGTAGCTCGCCGCCGTCGTCGTTGGTCCAGGAGCTGTCGAGCGGAAAGACGAAGGGAGCACATCAGAGGAGAGTCGTCGTCATTGTCTCCTGTTGACGCCACCGCCGCTGGTCGGAGTCTTGCCACAACTCCGTCAGAGTTTGCTCGACGCCAAAACATCGCCACCGAATATCCCGTCGACATATTCGTGCATCACCGTAGAAGCCGCCGCCGCTGAGATCCCGCAGTCGTTGTTGAAGTCGACTGCTGTCAAGAACCGAAGAAGTAGAAGACGACATCAAGGAGACATCTTAGTACGCCTTCGTCACCGTTGAGAAGAGACGAAGGAGTCTCCGTCGTTACTGCTCTTCGAAGCGCCAGCACGACTGAGGAGAGACGGCACTGCACGAAGACGAAGTCACATCTCGCCGAAGTCGGAGGTCACACCTGAGGGCTGTCGAGACGAAGAGATCGTCGTCGATCGTGTCGAAGTTGCTGCTGTTGCGAAGCCGTCATCGGAGTCGCCTTGCTTTCGTCGTCGAGACGTCTACCGCTGAAGCCCTAGTCGAAGTCTCCGTGAGCCTGCGGACGAAGACGAAGAGCTCGAGAGATCTGCTGCATGCCCTAGAAACCGAAGACGAAGACGAATCGGAGTTAATTCTCGTGCTGATATGGATAGCTTTTGAGCGAAAGCGGAAGGAAACGAACGTCGGAGATCGTCGCATGAAAACGAATCAACGGCCTCGATCAAAGATTGCATTCACGTGAACATAGGAGAGAAACGAAGGCGGAATTATTCTGTGCTGACGTGGCGCTGCGTTATAAGGATCTGCTATACGCACAGACCGCTTTATATAAGGATAAGAACTGACTTCCTCTGCGCACCGACCACTCTATTTGAAGGAGTTGCTGAGTGCATAGCCTGTCGTTTTAAGAGGATTTGAACTGAATTTCTTTACACAGAGACCAGTGTGTATTTTGCAATCCAGGAGTCAGATTGAGACACTGTTTGCGTCAGATTGGAGCTGACGACGTGCTGATTGACAGAGACACCTACACGAACACAAACTGAGCATTTCTAAACTCTTAAACTCTTTTATTTGTGTCTTGGTGTAACGTTCTCTGTGGGGAAATTTTACCTATTTTTGTGTGACTATTTTGGGACTTGTCTAGTTGGGACTAGACAAGTGGGACCCAGCTAGTTTGGGACTAGCTGGTAGAAAGCGTTACTAGGATTGATAGTGAGAGAAAACACTGTGTGTGGGTTACTGAGAGCCTGGCGAGTGTAGAGACGTAGAGGGTGCTCTGAGCATGCTCTAACTTGTGGTTTTGTACCTATTGCGCTATTCAATACTAGTTCTGCTTTGGGGGCTGGAGTAGGTTGTTGGGACGACCGAACCAGGGTAAATCTGATGTGTACTATGTGTCTGCATTTTATTTACCATGTTGCTGCTATAACTACGTGTGCTTATTCGTGGGTTGCACGAATTATTTTTATTAGCCTATTCACTCCCCCTCCTAGGCTAGGATCCAGATCCAACAAGTGGTATCAGAGCAGGTTTTAGGATCTAGCCTAGGATGGACCATGAATAACCATATGGATAGTGCTTTTACTGAGGGTCAGTCTGTTTCTCGTCCCCCTAGGTTTAATGGAGGTGATTATGCTTATTGGAAAAATCGTATGAAAATCTACCTTATTTCTGTTGATTACAAGGCTTGGCAAATAATTGAATAAAGATATAAACTGCCTGTAATTAAAGTAGAAAATGTTGAGATTGAAAAACCAAATGACAAATGGGATGATAATGATTGGAAATCGTATTCTCTAAATGCTAAAGCTATGAATGCTCTCATTTGTGCACTTGATAAATCTGAATATAATAGAATCTCACATTGTTTAACTGCGCAGGAAATATGGCATACTTTGGAGGTGACGCATGAGGGAACGTCACAGGTAAAGGAGTCTAGACTGTCTCTTTTAAGTGCAGAGTTTAAGGGATTTCGCATGCTACCATCAGAGAGCATATCAGAGATGTATGCGAGGTTCACCGACATAGTCTACAAGTCTAGCTCGCTTGGAAAGCCATATGATAGCCTCGATCAAGTGAGGAAGATCCTAAGAGCATTGCCAAGCTCTTTCAGACCAAAGGTCACCGCCATCCAGGAAGCAAAGGTATTGTCTCAATTGAAGGTGGATGACCTTATTGGTAATTTGATGTCCCATGAGTTGGAACTGCAAAATGTTGAAGCAAGAGAATAACCTAAGGAGAAAGAGAAAGCCATAAAGCCCCTTGCTCTGAAAGCTGACGAAAGTGAAGATGATGATGACGACATAGCGCTAATGGTGAGAAACTTCAGAAAGTTCATGAAGACCAAGCATGGGAGAAACGAAATGGCACCCAGGTTTAATCGTTCTAACTTTAATAATTCTTCCAAGCAATTTAATGATCAGAAATCTACTGATAGAATGCAATGTTTTAAATGCAAGGGAAGCGGACATCTTATGAAGGATTGCCCAAATGAAACTGCTCAGCTCGCTAAAGGAAAAGGAAAAGCGAAGGTATTAACATGGGATATGGATAGCGAAGCTAAAAGCGAGGAGGAAAATGAAGCCCATTCTTGCATGGCTTTGATGGGCATCCAAAATGAGAAACCGTCAGGTAGCAAAGCTGAACTTCTTAAAATTTGTGAAGAAATGCAAAATCAAATAGTAGATCATGAGTTCACTATTGAATGTCTCCAAAATCAAAACTATGACATGCCAGTTAGAGATGATAAGGTGTTTAAAGAGAATGAAAAGCTTAAAATTGAACTTAATGCATGTAAGTCTACTATTGAAATCATGAAGAAGGAAAAGGAAAGCTTTGATGAAAATGCTCCTTGTATTTCTTGTTCCTCATTATTAAACCAAATTAGCATGCTTAAACTTGATTTGATTAAGCTCGAAACTGAAAAAGACTATGTGATTAGAGAGCTTAATGATAAATTCTGCATGTTGGATAATGATTTTAAAAGAAAAATGATTGAATTTGAAAAGAAGGAAGAGGAAAACAAGAGAGCTTTTATTAGTAAATGCACGATGCTTGTGGAAGAGAATAAACAATTAAAACCCAAAGTCTCTCATCTTGAAGTGGCCATTAAGAAATTATCTATAGGAAAACAATCGTTGGACACTATTTTAGAGAATCAATTATATGGCAATAATAGAAGAGGACTTGGTTTTGGTCTGAAAAACGTTGAAAAGCAAAAATTCAAGAAATTCCACAATGTACCCTCTATTGTGAAGAACAAATATACAAAGTGCTTTACATGTGATAGTGTAGGCCACACTTCATATTATTGTAAATTTAGGAACACAAATATCAAGTTTAAACAAGTTTGGGTTCCTAAATCTTTAATGGCTAACACTAGTGGACCTTGTTGGATTCCAAGGTCACACTTAACACCTTTCATGTAGGTGTGATGGAGGCTTGGTGAGGAGCAAATTTTTAAAGTCTTACTCTATTTCTAGCTCTTTAGCCAAATAGCCACGAGAAGGTATAATTTTTATCCCTCTTTGCATTTCATTGCATACCTTCATAGATTGTGTTGTGTGCTTGATTTTTTTTTGTGTGCTTGTTTTTATTTTGTTTTGTGTGCTTGTTTGCATGATTTTTAATGTTTTTATTTCTGAAAAAAAAACAAAAAAAATGTGAAACCAAAAAAAATTGAGCTTTAAAGATTACCCTTTATGATTTATCTTAAGTGGTATTGTATGAATGATCAAATCTATCACTTGTAGAAGTTAATTCATTATTGTTGTAGCTACATGAACATGTTGTTCTCTTTTTAGTAGCCATGGCATGTCTCATAAATTTCAAATTTGACTTCTACACCTACATTTGCACTTTCACGATAATTGACTTTTTAGTGCTTTTGGAGATTCTTTTGAAGAATAGTGGAAAGTGAATGTAGGAATGATTAAATTCTGAATTTTCTAAGGGATATGAAGTGTTTAGACATGAATTAAAATTGAGCAAAAAAATTGCAAATGAAAAAAATGAAAATTGCTCCGTATGAAAAAAGGGATACACTTCATGGCTAATACACAACCCACGAGTATCCAACTTGTGCTAAATGGGTAATCATTAGCGTTGGTGTATATAACTCGTCAAGCAATGTGATTCGGGATATAAATTGCCTATTTTCCCCCCATTTCTGAGCATTTTATGTGTATATCATGTTATTTTGGCTTTAATACGGGCGTATTTGTGATATTGTGCAATATTAAAGCTTATTCGTATTTTATACATAAAATTTGGTTTTTATGGACTAATTTTTGCTTCCCGTATTTTTCATGTACTTCTGGAATTTTTCTGGATTTTCTGGAATTTTTGGAGCTAAAGAAGCAATTTCTGGGATTTCTGGATTTTATTAAATAGAAAATAGAGAATATATATATTAAAAACCGATTTGTGCGGGCCGGCCCGCTTTCGAACCTTTGGGCCGCTGTGTGCGGTTTATTAAAAAACATTTTTTTTTGTTTGTGGGCCGGCCGCCTGCCAGGCGGCCGGCCCACGCGCTCGCGAACGAAGCAGCCCGCAAGCGCGGGCTGCTGCAGCTCCCCCCGCCCCACGCGGGGCAGGCTGATAAGAGGCGGGTCCAATCCGACCCGCCTCCCCAATGGCACCACGCGTGCGCTATTTTGCGGGTGCGGGCAGCGGTTTTGCGCCCGCAGCCCGACCCGCAATGGGTTTAGTAAGGGGCTGGTGCGAAAATTTAAAAGGGAAGTTCGTTTTTGGTTTTTTTAACTGTATTGCTGCTGTTCTTTGGAGTTTTTTTAGGGTTCTTGGGGGTTCTTCCTCCCCATTAGGGCTAGGGAAAGTGGCCATTGGAGCTTGGGGAGCTTGAAGGAGGTGCCCAAGTGAGAGGGGAGCCTCATTACTTGAGAGATTGGTGATCTCTTCCCTCTTATCTTGTGTAATTTTTGATATCTCTTTATTGTAATGAATTTGGACGAATTTGTGAATGAATATTCCCTAGTTTGTTTCATGATGATAGAGTTGTATTGAATGGTTTGGATTGTGATTCATTGGGTTGTTTGCTAATTTTAGCCCTAATTGCCTATTGCTCATTTTGAATGTTAATCTTGGATGTTTCATTAGACACAATTTGATTGGCTAAGTCCCGAGAGGACGCAATTTGAGAAAATACCATGCTCATATTTGATTAGTGCCGTGATGATCGTCCATCCATATTGCAAAATTTCATGTTCATGAACGCTAAATATTCCGATTGGGCTTCCTTAGCCGGATGACCGATTGTGTTATATGCGGTAATTAGAGCTTAATTAACGCCAAACTTAATGAACCCTCAACCCATGCTTTCTCTCCTAGCGATCCTACTCCACCTTTGGCTCTCTAACCCTAGCCACTTAGGATAGATTTTTAGTTTCACCACACTCTTTCCTACTCATCCATCGTTAATTGAGGTAGCTGTAAAACACTTTATTTTTCTTTATCGATCAGATTTTGTGAACGTAGAACGACTTGTCCCTGTGATCCGACCCGGTACTCACCGGTTATTTTTATTGCATTGACACTCCTACGCTTGGGAGGTGAACGTGTGCATCCCACTTGGATTGTGCACATCTCACAGAGCAATCAATTGGCGTCGTTGCCCCGGACAACGGTTTTTATTAGTAGCAATTTTTGATTGATTTTGAAATTTTTAGTGTGATACTTCTATCTCTTAGTGTGTGTCTTTCCGTTTATTTATTTTTCTTTTATTGAGTCTTTTGATTGTTTATTTTCATTTTCTTTGAAATTTTTTTTAAAACTTGGCATCATCTTCAGATTTTTCAGACTTTGATTTGGAGGATATCCCACTTCCGCCATTCTTTCATGGCTTGGAGTGGGAGAACCCTCATTTACATATAAAAAAATTTGAAGCGTGGATGTTTTCATGTCTTGGTGGGAATATTGATGATGATTGCATATATTTTAGATTCTTTCCCGATTCTTTACAAGATGATGCTAGATTGTGGTTTGATTCTTTGTCTCTCGACTCACACTTTACTTGGTTGTCGTTTCAGGCTGAATTTCTCCGAGTGTTTTTGCTTATCTTTTTGGAGCAGGTACAGGGGCGGCAGGCCATGGAGCAGTACATAGCGAGTTTTATCGAGGCTGAGTGGGAGGCCTACCATCAGGCTTGGCAGAGGTTCACTGGTTTGGTGCTTGCGTGCCCACACCAGAGCTTTCATGAGGATCATCTTCTGCAGATCTTCTACACAGGATTATCTCCATCTGGGCGGGATTTTGTGCAGATGACTTGCGGTGGGGAGTTCTTTGATTATTCGACCGAGGATTCATGGTTGTACCTGAGGGACCTTGCAGCGTGGGGGCAGACTGCGCCATCTGGGGAGCCATCACTTGGATATGAGGATCATGGCCAGTCCCAGTTTCCACTTCAGGAGACATTCCAGCAGGTCCAGGATCAGCTTGAGGAGCCAGCTGAGGGTTCATTCCATTGCGACCCTATGGAATTCCAAGAGAAACCTGTGAAGAGGGTGCATTGGGGCCAAGTAGTGGAATTTGAACATATATATTTTGAGGAGTCAGAGGAGATAGATGATGGAGTGCGTGTCTACCACGACGGTGACACAATGCATTTTCACTTTGAGGTTGAGGATGAAGCGGATGTGCATGATGGCCTAGAGCAGATTGAGGACACCATGGAGCCTAAGCCACAGTCCACTTCAGAGTTAGCCTCACAGGTCGAGGCGGTTGAGTATTTAGGGAGGACGACTGAGATGAACTATTTCTGGGATGACGAGGGTGGTGCGTGCTTGGATTTGCCCGAGACGAGTCTACCTCCAGTCCTGTCACATATGTCACTTCCCTCGCCTCAGAATGCGCACTTGCCAGTCATCGAGGAGGTTTGTCAGGAGCAGTTACCCATTGTGGGGAGTGCCACAGAGATCGTTGATGTTGGTATTGATGTCAAGGAAGAGGATAGCGACGGGGATTGCGAGATGGTATATATTGAGCCCGAGCTTCCTCCTACTCCAGTTTTCTCTCTGCAGCCACTTCCACCTCCTCCTGAGGCAGCGTATCATGCCACACCTAGCGACATTTTTCAGGAAAGTTCCCACCATCTCATGTCTTGCATTTCTGAAGCCAAATTTTCACTTCCATATACATTTTCTTCCGATTGTCGTCCATTGCATTTACATTCTTTTATTTGTTTTGACGACCCGTTTTGGAATGCTTTTGCAGGGCATGAGGACATGGCTTGGATTGATGCAGCTCGTCTCCCACATTATCCATATTATCCAAAGGGTACACTGGGAGTTGCATTGCTGGAATCCAAGGAGGCCGGTGGAGGCCTAACTCCAAGTACGCTCGCGGAGGAGCGTAAGGATATGATCGAGCAGTTGCCACCGCCGTTATACATCTGAGATCCGCCTTTTGCTAAGGTGTATTCTTTCCTTTTAAGTAGTGTAAATAAATAAAAAAATTAGTTAGTTTGCTTTTGCATGTTTGCTTTCGTATGTTTTTTTTCTTTTCTAGGATCTTTTGCCAAGATCTAATACTCTTCCATCATTGAGGACAATGCTTAATTTAAGTTGGGGGGGAGAGTGTTAGAATCTTTAGGATTGTTAGGATTTTGGTGTTAATTTTTTTTTTGAGATCCCTCCATGTTTCGCCTCATCCCATGATTTTCATTGCAAATCTTTTTTAGGCTCCTTGTCCATATGCCGCTTGCTTTATGTAGTCCCTACATGCTTTAATGCCATGCAATTTTTTTCGGATTATCATTTTGGTATCAATTCTTCGATGTTTGATTGGCAAGTTTTC
This sequence comes from Scilla litardierei, assembly GCA_030789695.1. Taxonomy (NCBI): domain Eukaryota; kingdom Viridiplantae; phylum Streptophyta; class Magnoliopsida; order Asparagales; family Asparagaceae; genus Scilla; species Scilla litardierei. The sequence goes on along the minus strand of CM061142.1, from coordinate 17,011,238 downwards.
ATTTCTTTTCCAATTTGAAGTCAAATGCTAAGATACCATGTATAAAACAACTTTATACGTCGTGATATCTCTTTGAAATAATTTGGAAAAAGTTTGGTGTAAGTAATTGCATGAATTGGGATGAATGGTATAGTTTCTAATTGGATTGGATTTGGCCAATTGTGCATGCTTTGTTTTCTTCTTAGAAGTGGGTGGATGAGTTGCTAATTCATATTGGAATGAAAAAAAAGTTAGTATAAGTGAATGTTTCTTTCTAATCGAATTGAGTAGCCGGTGCCCCACGAAACATTGGGGAGGACGCCAAAAATGAGATTTAGGAGATCATTCCATCCATTTGCACATATAGCGTCATCGCGTGTATGCAAATGTGCCGGTGTTTGCATTTATGGAGTTATCGCGTGAATGCAATACATAAACATCAAAAACAAAAAAAAGAAAAGAAAAGAAAAATGAATGATAAATGAAAGAATAAGCTTAATGAATGATGCAATCTTATCTCCCACAACTTAGAGGAAATTTTGGTTTGGTCATTTCCATGAAAGTTAGAAACCATGACATCGTGATATTTCCCGATACGTGTGATACGATGCTTATTTCCTTACTTTTCTTTGAATTGGATTGAAGAGTGTGTCATTTGTTATTTACTTTCATACATTGGGTATATTGGCTTTGAAATCAATTGGAAATACCATTTTGGGTGTGCCATGAAGATATTTGAGTTTGGTGCATGTTTTTCAATTTAATCCGAATTTATCGCATATTTTGCTAGTGACTAGCAAAAAGCTAGTTGAGGGTGTGATTCGGGATATAAATTGCCTATTCCCCCCCCTTTTCTGAGCATTTTATGTGTATATCATGTTATTTTGGCTTTAATACGGGCGTATTTGTGATATTGTGTAATATTGAAGCTTATTCGTATTTTATACATAAAATATGGTTTTATGGACTAATTTTTTGCTTCCCGTATTTTTCAGGTACTTCTGGGATTTTTCTGGATTTTCTGGAATTTGTCCAGAATTTTTCGAAGCTTCCAGCTGTTTTCGGGAATTTTTGGAGCTAAAGAAGCAATTTCTGGGATTTCTGGATTTTATTAAATAGAAAATATAAAAAATATATATTAAAAACCGATTTGTGCAGGCCGACCCGCTGGCCGGCCCACTTTCGAACCTTTGGGCCGCTGTGTGCGGTTTATTAAAAAAACATTTTTTTATTTGTGGGCCGGCCAGGCGGCCGGCCCACGCGCTCGCGAACGAAGCAGCCCACAAGCGTGGGCTGCTGCAGCTCCCCCCCGCCCCACGCGGGGCGGGCTGAAATGAGGCTGGTCCAATCCGACCCGCCTCCCCAATGGCACCACGCGCGCGCTGTTTTGCGGGTGCGGGCAGCGGTTTTGCGCCTGCAGCCCGACCTGCAATGGGTTTAGTAAGGGGCTGGTGCGAAAATTTAAAAGGGAAGTTCGTTTTTGTTTTTTTAACTGTTTGGCTGCTGTTCTTTGGAGGTTTGTTAGGGTTCTTGGGGGTTCTTCTTCCCCATTAGGGCTAGGAAAAGAGGCCATTGGAGCTTGGGGAGCTTGAAGGAGGTGCCCAAGTGAGAGGGGAGCCTCATTTCTTGAGAGATTGGTGATCTCTTCCCTCTTATCTTGTGTAATTTTTGATATCTCTTTATTGTAATGAATTTGGACGAATTTGTGAATGAATATTCCATAGTTTGTTTCATGATGATAGAGTAGTATTGAATGGTTTGGATTGTGATTCATTGGGTTGTTTGCTAATTTTAGCCATAATTGCCTCTTGCTCATTTTGAATGTTAATGTTGGATGTTTCATTAAGCACAATTTGATTGGCTAAGTCCCGAGAGGACGCAATTTGAGAAAATACCATGCTCATATTTGATTAGTGTCGTGATGATCGTCCATCCATATTGCAAAATTTCATGTTCATGAACGCTAAATATTCCGATTGGGCTTCCTTAGCCGGATGACCGATTGTGTTATATGCGGTAATTAGAGCTTAATTAACGCCAAACTTAATGAACCCTCAACCCATGCTTTCTCTCCTAGCGATCCTACTCCACCTTTGGCTCTATAACCCTAGCCACTTAGGATAGATTTTTAGTTTCACCACACTCTTTCCTACTCATCCATCGTTAATTGAGGTAGCTGTAAAACACTTTATTTTTCTTTATCGATCAGATTTTGTGAAGGTAGAACGACTTGTCCCTGTGATCCGACCCGGTACTCACCGGTTATTTTTATTGCATTGACACTCCTACGCTTGGGAGGCGAACGTGTGCATCCTACTTGGATTGTGCACGTCTCACAGAGCAATCACAATGCCACCCCGCATTTAAAAGTCCTTTTAGGCCATGTTTCGGGGTTCGGTAACTTGAACTCATCTTTGATGAGGTGGGAAAAATCAATCCTAGCGATATTCATGAAAATTGGAAAATGTGGATTGATTTGGTTGATTTTCTAAAATTGAATCTCCTTAGTACTTTATTGTCTATATCATTACACTTACACGAAGGTGGAGAACTCTTGTTATGAAATTCTATGAGCTTGAATTGTCAATACTTTGGAAAACTCATGCAAATTGCATGCTACATTTAATAATGGTTTATTTTTGCATGGAATACTTTTGTGACTTCATTAATCCACTTTTGGTGATTACAAAGGGGGAGAAAGAGATTGAAAGATTTGTGTGTTATTGGTATATTATTTGTTTAAGGGGGAGCTTGAGAGAATATTTGTTTAAGGGGGAGTTTGAGAGAAGGGGGAGCAATAATGTTGTGCATGCCATGTTGTAATACTTGAATGTCTCATTCCATGATTCATATTGCATTACACCCTTCAACACACTTCACACACCCATACTTATTGCTCAAATCTTTTATGGATTTGTCATCACTAAAGGGGGAGATTGTTGGAAGCAACGATCTATGATCTTGGTTTGATGATGACAAACGTGTTGTTATATCTGACGTGTATGCTTAGTGTGTTTCAGGATTAGCGTACATCTTTCACTAATTGGAGGAGTTGATATACATATAGCTATTTGGGTGTAAGAGAGAGCTTTGGCCTAAGCAAAATGGACTTAGTCCAATTTGAGATGAGATGGAAACAATTTGGGATTTGGTCAAATCAATTAGAGATTAAGTTGAATCTGAATTACAATCTAAGTGGTTGGCTACATTTCAATTTGAATTGAACCGCAAATCAATTCAATATCCCAAATTCGAATTACAAACCTCATATTGGGCAAAACCCTAGCCCATAACCTATTTAAGAGCATCACCAATTCATAGGTGGGGGTGGACGTTCATATCTTTCTCCAAGTCACCAATGCGCAACAATAGAGAGAGAAAGAGATCTAGAGAGAAAGAGAGAGATCAAGAGAGAGTGCTTACGGCCAAAACTAAAACCTAGCATCAAACCTGAGGCATCCTACAATAAAAAACCCTCTACATCTCAAGCCTAAGTTTGTATTGCTGAAGCAAACTAACTTTACAAAAACCCTATACCTCTCGCATCCATATCAAGATATCTGCAACATCCCTTCTCCTCAACAGAGCCATCAAACGTCCTCCATTGCCAAGAGCCTCGAGTTCTCGTCATACCGCTGCATCAACAAGCCCTGGCGGTCGAGCGTGCCATCGAGCCAGAGGCATCGTCGACCGATAGGTACTGCTCACATCCGGAGCTGCTGCACGACGAGGTGTAGCTCGCCGCCATCATCGTTGGTCCAGGAGCTGCACGACGAGGTGTAGCAGAAAGACGAAGGGAGCACATCAGAGGAGAGTCGTCGTCACTGTCTCCTGTCGACGCCACCGCCGCTGGTCGGAGTCTTGCCACAACTCCGTCGGAGTTTGCTCGACGCCAAAACATCACCACCGAAGATCCCGTTGACATATTCGTGCATCACAGTAGAAGCCGCCGCCGCTGAGATCCCGCAGTCGTCGTTGAAGTCGACTGCTGTCAAGAACCGAAGAAGTAGAAGACGACATCAAGGAGACATCTTAGTACGCCTTCGTCGCCGTTGAGAAGAGACGAAGGAGTCTCCGTCGTTACTGCTCTTCGAAGCGCCAGCACGACTGAGGAGAGACGGCACTGCACGAAGACGAAGTCACATCTCGCCGAAGTCGGAGGTCACACCTGAGGGCTGTCGAGACGAAGAGATCGTCGTTGATCATGTCGAAGTTGCCGCTGTTGCGAAGCCGTCATCGGAGTCGCCTTGCTGTTGTCGTCGAGACGTCTGCCGCTGAAGCCCTAGTCGAAGTCTCTGTGAGCCCGCGGACGAAGACGAAGAGCTCGAGAGATCTGCTGCATGCCCTAGAAACCGAAGACGAAGACGAATCGGAGTTAATTCTCGTGCTGATGTGGATAGCTTTTGAGCGAAAGCGGAAGGAAACGAACGCCGGAGATCGCCGCATGAAAACGAATCAACGGCCTCGATCAAAGATTGCATTCACGTGAACATAGGAGCGAAACGAAGGCGGAATTATTCTGTGCTGACGTGGCGCTGCGCTATAAGGATCTGCTATACGCACAGACCGCTTTATATAAGGAGAAGAACTGACTTCCTCTGCGCACCGACCACTCTATTTGAAGGAGTTGCTGAGCGCACAGCCTGCCGTTTTAAAAGGATTTGAACTGAATTTCTTTACACACAGACCAGTGTGTATTTTGCAATCCAGGAGTCAGATTGAGACACCGTTTGCGTCAGATTGGAGCTGACGACGTGCTGATTAACAGAAATGCCTACACGGACACAAACTGAGCATTTCTAAACTCTTAAACTCTTTTATTTGTGTCTTAGTGTAACGTTCTCTGTGGGAAATTTTACCTATTTTTGTGTGACTATTTTGGGACTTGTCTAGTTGGGACTAGACAAGTGGGACCCAGTTAGTTTGGGACTAGCTGGTAGAAAGCGTTACTAGGATTGATAGTGAGAGAAAACACTGTGTGTGGGGTACTGAGAGCCTGGCGAGTGTAGAGACGTAGAGGGTTCTCTGAGCGTGCTCTAACTTGTGGTTTTGTACCTATTGCGCTATTCAATACTAGTTCTGCTTTGGGAGCTGGAGTAGGTTGTTGGGATGACCGAACCAGGATAAATCTGCTGTGTACTATGTGTCTGTATTTTATTTACCATGTTGCTGATATAACTGCGTGTGCTTATTCGTGGGTTGCACGAATTATTTTTATTAGCCTATTCACCCCCCAGGCTAGGATCCAGATCCAACAGTCATTTGGTCGATGATCTTGGTGATGAGTGACTAAGACATATGTCTCTTTCCTTTGTCTTTCTACTTCGGGGTCCCCTCTTTCGCCTGGTTGTTGTCAACGAATTTCTTTAGATGTCCCTGTTTGATGAGAGCTTCGATGTCCCTTTTTAAAGTCCAGCAGTCATTTTTGTCGCGACCATTATCGTTGTGATACCTGCAGAATTTGAGATCATCTCTTTGTAAGGACCGTCTTACCCTTGCAAAACTAACAACAAACTCTAGATGGGAGTGAATAGAGTAATGGCAATAAATTGTGCAATTAAAATTTAACTTGCAAATGCGGAATAATAAGTGTAAGAGGAATTAATCAACACAATTAATCCAAACCCAAACACAATATTTTACCCTAATTCCCCAAACTTGGGTACGTCCAGCCACACCAATATCCACTATGATTCTCATAAAGAGAAGTAAATACAATCTCATGCAGAAATACCTCACACAGAGGATTTGGATTCGCACACAGAGAAATCCTTGCTCTCACACAGAGAGACTCAAACTCTCACAAAGAGAGATCTCAACCAACCCTCACACAGAAGGTTATACTCGTACACAGAGATTAACCAGCTCTCTTACAGAAAGCTAGGGTTTCAAAGAAAACAAAGTAAAACAAATACTCTTACATATGCCTTGATGATGAACTTACTCATATGAAGATGAAGGCATGGAAGAGGAAGACCAAGTGCATGAGATTCAGCTTGATTGCACTGGGATGATTTCCCTTGAGCTTGATTTCAATGCAAGAAGGAGATTTAAAGCTCTGAGAGGGAAATGAGAGAGTGTGAGAGTGGCTTAATGATTCTCAAATGATCTTCAATAGTTTCAAGAAGTTCTAATGAACTCAGCCCTCTCCTATGCATATGAAGCCTAAAGAAACCCTCAAACCCAAGTAAAAAAGCCCAAATGAATAAATCTGCAACGGCTAGATTCTGGCAATTTACGACACAGACAGTCGACTGATGAACAACTGACAGTCGACTGGTCAACGGCTATAAAAATTCCAACGGCTATAATCTAAGCCAGGACAGGCGACTGTAGAAGACTACACAGGTGCATGTACAATGTGCGTGCGCCTGAATATCCTTCAGCAGGCGACTGTCACATGTGATGGAAAGGAGCTGAGAAAAAACGCAACTTTTGCACTAGCGCCTTCAGACGATAGATGACCAATTCTCAGGCTCCTGTAATTTGATAGGCAACTAAAAACTTCTCATCAGTAGGGCTGTTGACGAACAGAATGTTCGACGAACTACTCGTGAACACGCTCGGTACATGTTCGTTTACGTTCGTTCGGGAAGCTTAATGAATAAGCTTGAACAAATTTTTAGAGCTCGGTTAGTAAACGAACAGAGCTTGAACATAACTGTGTTCGTTCATTTATGTTCATGAACAAGCTCGTTAAGTGTTCGTGAACAAGCTCGTTAAGTGATGTTCGTGAACAAGCTCGTTAAGTGATGTTCATGAACAAGTTCGTTAAGTGTTCATTATAATACATTGATGTTGGAATTGTTAGAATATTGGGTTCTTACATTTTATTGCATTTAGACATACTATATTTTAACTATGCTTGGAATGGATGTTTGTAATGGAATTTATGGAGATATTATGCTGGATTTGTTTGTTTTTGTCTTGCAAATATTTAATCCTTTTATTTCATTGATTTAGTCATTGGTAATTAGGGTTAAATATTATTATTCCTGATTAAAAAATTGACGTTTTTTTGTTCGTTTGAAAATCTGTTCATGAACAATATTGATTGTGTGTTCATGAACATGAACATGTTCACGAACAAGCTCGATAAGTCTTGTTAACGAACAGAATGTTTGATGAACTACTCGTAAAGAAGCTTGGTAAATGTTCGTTTACGTTCGTTAACGTTCGTTCGGTAAGCTTAACGAACAAGCTTGAACAGGTTTTTAGAGCTCGGTTAGTAAACGAACAGAGCTTGAACGTGGATTTTGTTCATGAACAAAACCAAGCTCCATGTTCAAGCTCGTTCAAGCTCGTTCGTCAACAGCCCTACTCATCAGTCGACTGACTTGCAAAGTGAGTTGAAACCCAGAAAATGCAAGTATATGCACTTTGGCACACAGACGACTGGAGAACAAATCACATGCGCCTGATGGAAAACAGGCGCCGGTAAAATGAACGTGTTCTTCCACCATAAGTCGCCTGTTGGAGAGCCAAAAACTCAAGTTTGAGTTTAAGGCAATGTGAACCTATTGGGATGGTTTCTATGATAATCCTAAGGCTCATTAATGATGGAAAATGCATGAGCATGTCTGAGTTAGTCCATCTATCAATGCATTACAGTTAAACCTAGACTCAAAAAGAGAAAAGCAATTAAATTAAATTACATGGAGTACATTGCTTCCCTTATAGTTTATATCTTCAATCCTTGATGCCTTGATGCTCCCCATCATCTTCAAGCTTTGGCACCCCATGAGTCCAAGCTTGGGCATTGCTCCTCTTGATGTCAATCCTTGCACCAAGCATTTAGTCTCTAAAAATGATATTCTTGATATGTTAACTATGAGACTAAAATATAAGAGACATTAGCAACAATATAATGTTGTGATCATCATCAATATAATATTGGTATGAAACACCAATACCTAACATTCTCCTCCTTTTTGATGGTGACACATATTATGTAAAACATAAAGAAATAAAGCATAATGCTAATAAGCTCCCCCTACTTATATGCACCAATTGTAAAATGAGATAAACCAATTGAAATAATAAGAAACAATGGTGACATACAATAGGCATGGATTACATAAACCAATTGAAATAAAATCAATAATATTCATGGTTTGCATAATCCCCCTTTATCTCTCCCCATATATATATATCTCTCTCCCCATAGAAGATATTATCTCTCTCCCAAAGAAGATATGATTTACATAATCCTATCTCTCTCCTCCTTGTCATTGTCAAAAAGGTGGACATCAAACATACAAGAAATAATCTCTTGTTATCGATACCAATCATAAACAATGACAAATAATCAAGAGATTAATAGATGTATGATACCAAATTGTAAAAATTTAGTGTGTATCAATCACTATAAATGGTCAAATTGTTGACTTCTAGGATCTAATACCAAGTGTAAAGAAAAAGATAAAAAATCTTTAACAATTGAGATAATACCAATTGTAAGATAATTCTCGTTACCAATTGTAATTTATAATACTTGGAGCCATGGGTCTAAAGTATATCAAAGCATAAATATGGAAAAATCAATTACAATGATACCCATGACATTGCCAAAAGAAAATATAGCATGAAAAATGATGGCATTATCCCAGGGTTGAATTTGAGACCAATAATAACTAAGTGTAAATAGACACCAATTGTGAAACAATGATCTCAAGCATAACCCGAAATGAGAGTTAAAATATGTTTTAAAAATAATTTTAATCATACTTAACATATTAACTCCCCCACTGTCATACACATAGTTCAAACATAGCATGTATGACAATGTATTCCCCAAGTTCCCCATTTTTATGAAAAATAAATTTGAAAATATTTTCAAAATCATGAAACGTCACACAAACAATGGGTTTGCTAAAAATAAACATTAAGCATAATACACATGCAATACGCATATGTGTGAGGAACCTAAACATTAAGGAACCAAACCCAAGAGGAGTTTGGATTTTTAATGTAATCACATGAGGTGATCACTTCCCTAACTAGAGAGCTAATGTAAATGTCACTCTTTTACACACTACACCTAGTGGGAATCCAAAGAATCAAGGATTTCCTATGCAATGGTTTTGCCTTTGCAAGAGGGGTGGATGTGGCATGCATATGTGTATAAAAGACTTTCTTGCCATGCAAAGAGTGAGGATTTTGCTTCTTAGCAAAAAATGAAGAATTTTCATTTTTCCTCACCATCTTGTGATTTACATGCTTCTTGTTGGTGTTATTATTGTACAAGAAAGCATGGTGATTCTTCTTAGTGGCTTTTGCAAAATTTCTTGCATTTGCAACATAAGAAGAATTAGATGTGGATTTGGGTACCGCATTTTGAATATAACTCAAACCTCCTCTATGGTTTGCCGGATGTTATTTTTCGAGCAACCCATGGAGTGCATCCCTAGAATAAACAAAGCTTCTGAGCTTTTGGGATTCCTCGTCGCATTTCAACGTAAGTTGTTGAATGCGTGTTTCTTAACTAAGGTTTTGAGCTACTAATTTATTATTGGTTATGCTCAATTCCTTAACTTGAGAGAAGTGTATCTCTCTCACTAGTGTCACAAACTGCATATCATTATTGTTTACATTAGAAGATTCAAGTTCATGCACCCTACTCATAGCATTTTTAAATTTAGCTTTCAACTTAGTATATGAGTCGATGCACTTACTTGCCCCCCTTGGAGACCACATTATAGCGGTATTCGAGCTCCTCGTAGGATAGCTTTGGCTCCTCCTCTACTTCCTCATCGTTTTCCTCCTCGTTAGAGCTTGACGACGACTCTACCCCTTTAGTCATGAAGCATATTTCTTCGTTGGGGTTGAGCCACGCTCCACCTCTTCATCGCTTGAACTTGAGGAGATTGATGAAAAATCATCAAAAGCCACGAAGCACATGTGAGCTTGCTCCTTGTCATCCTCTTCTTCATCACTTGATGTGTCTACATTGGAGTCATCAAATGTGTCGACAAGTCCCTTCTTTTGGTTCTTGAACTTGGACTTGCCTCTCCAATGCTTCTTCCATTTAACCTTGTAATTCTCTTTGGTGGGCTTGGAAGGGCATTCGGTGGAGAGATGACCTTTTCCTCTACAGTTGAAACAAATCGGATTGTTAGAATTAGAGGCAAACTTTGAAGAAGATTTACCTTGCTTGCTTTTGAGGAATGCTCTTAGTAGCTTGGCAAGTTCCACGATTTTATCTTCACTAGCCTCATCTTCTTCTTCTTCTTCACTAGAAGCTTTTCGATGGAATTTCTTCCTCCATTTGATTGGCTCCTTCTCAGCATGGAATGCAACCCCTTTTTACTTCTCTGACTTCTCGGGCTTGGTTGGTTGAATTTCATTCTTGTGGTGAAGCTTCACTTCATATGCCATGAGATTCCCAACGCACTCCTCAATGGTATATTTGGACATGTCGTTAGACTCCAATATCCCGTTGGCCTTTGACTCCCATTTGGGTGTAAGAGAGTCAAGGATCTTCTCCACGCGATCCTCTTGGGAAATAACCTTCCCAAGTCCTTCGAAGCGTTCACGATGTCTGTGAACCTTGTGAATATATCTGAGATGCTTTCGCCTTCCTGCATCTTAAAAATTTCATATTTAGATCTAAACACGCTTTGTTTAGATTTCTTTACCTTGGACGTCCCTTTATAAGTAATCTCCAAGATATGCCAAATTTTGTTGGCCGATTTGCACATGCAGATGCGGTTGAACTCATTCAGAGTGAGGGCACAATGGAATGCATTCATAACCCTCGCATTGAATTTGATAGAGTCCTTCTCTACCTTTGTCCTTAAGGCCGCGGGTGTAGTAGGCTTCTCAAAGGATGACTCCGTGATGTCCCAAAGGTCTTGACCCTCAAAGTAGATCATCATCCTGATCTTCCAACTTGGGTAGTTGGTTCCGTTGAAGAGCGGGGGTCGAACAGTTGATAGACCTTCTTCATGAGAGATGGATGAAGCGTTGAATGCCATCGTTCTTGTATGCTTCAACCTCAATTTTATACTAATTGTAAGGACTGTCTTACCCTTACAATACTAACAACAAACCCTAGAGGTGGTGAATAGAGTAATGGCAATAAATTGTGCAATTAAAATTTAACTTGCAAATGCGGAATAATAAGTGTAAGAGAAATTAATCAATACAATCAATCCAAACGTAAACACAATATTTTACCTTGGTTCCCAAACTTGGGTACGTCCAGCCCCACCAATATCAACTATGATTCTCACAAAGAGAAGTGAATACAATCTCACACAGAGATAGCTCACACAGAGGATTTGGATTCTCACAGAGAGAAATCCTTGCTCTCACACAGAGAGACTCAAACTCTCACAAAGAGAGATCTCAATCAACCCTTACACAGAAGGTTATACTCTCACATAGAGAGTAACTAGCTCTCACACAGAAAGATATGGTTTCAAAGAAAACAAATACTCTTACCTATGCCTTGATGATGAACTTACTCATATGAAGATGAAGGCATGGAAGAGGAAGACCAAGTGATAGAGATTCAACTTGATTGCACTCGGATGATTTTCCTTGAGCTTGACTTCAATACATGAAGGAGATCTAGAGCTCTAAGAGGGAAATGAGAGAGGTTGAGAGTGGTTTAATGATTCTCAAATGATCTTCAATAGTTCCAAGAAGTTCTAATGGACTCGGCCATCACCCATATATATGAAGCCTAAAGAAACCCTCAAACACAAGTAAAAAGCACAAATGAATAAATCAGCAACAGCTAGACTCTGACAATTTACGGTACAGACAGTTGACTGATGAACAACTGACATTAGACTGGTTAACGGCTATAATCTGAGCCAGAACAGGCGACCGTAGAAGACTACACATGCACCTGTACAATGTGCAGGCGCCTAAATATCCTTCAGCAGGCGACTGTCACATGGGATGGAAAGGAGCTGAGAAAAAACGCAAATTTTGTACTAGCGCCTTCAGACGATAGATGACCAATTCTCAGGCGCCTGTAATTTGACAGGCGACTGAAAACCTCTCATCAGGCGGCTGACTTGCAAAGTGGGTTGAAACCCAGAAAATGCAAGTAACATACTTTGGCACACAGACGATTGGAGAACAAATCCTAGGCGCCTGATGGAAGACATGAGCCTGTAAAATGAACATCAGTCGTCTGTCTCCAATATCTCAAGATAGAGTTAATAAAAAGTTGACTTGAGCTAGTGCACAACAACCGACTGTAGAAGGCTGGCCAGGCACCTGGAATCACCCAGTTGCATGTCCTTCCTTCATCAGTCGTCTGTTTGGAGAGCCAAGAACACCAGTTTGAGTTTAAGGCAAGGTGAACATATTGAGATGGCTATGATAATCCTAAGGCTCACTAATGATGGAAAATGCATGAACATGTATGAGTTAGTCCATCTATCAAGGCATTACAATTAAACCTAGACTCAAAAAGAAAAAAGCAATTAAATGAAATTACATGGATTACATTGCTTCCCTTAAAGTCTATGGCTTTAATCCTTGATTCCTTGATGCTTCCTATCATCTCCAAGCTTTAGCACTCCATGAGTCCAAGCTTTGGCATTGCTCCTCTTGATGTCCATCCTTGCACCAAGCATTTAGTCTACAGAAATGATATTCTTGAAATATTAACTATGAGACTAAAACATGAGAGACATTAGCAAAAACATAATGTTGTGATCATCATCAAAATAATATTGGTATAAAATACCAATACCTAACACTATTTTCTCATACATGTTCTTCTGATGGGGAGCAGGTTCATTGACAAGTTCCTCGTGTTTAGCGTAAGCCAGAACATCAGCCCTGGAGGCGTTCAACTTGGTAAAGGCCTCACTGGGCAAACTCTCCTTGCTTTTGGGGCTCATGTCCCTTCGCTGCCAGTCTTGGGGTTCTCGATGGGGGCTGTCACATGGTCGAGCTTCTCACATTGTCTTTCCTTTGCCCTTGGAAGAGCTCTTCTTTTTGTAACGAGTGCGTCCTCTGAGGTCATGAATCGTTCTGCCCTATTGAACAGTTATTTGAGATTACTCGACGACCATTGATGCAGAGACTTCAGCAAATCTTCACAGTGAATTCCCTGAGTGAGAACTGTGATGAAAGTATCGTCAGTTGCACCTTCAACATGCAGTCTTTCATTGTTGAAGCGTTTGACAAAATCTCGCAGTGTCACTTTATTCCCTTGCTCCAAAGTGAACAGGTGTGCTGACATCCGTTTCTGACATTGTCCTGCCATGAACTGCCTGCAAAAGATCTGAGACAAGACATCAAAATACCCGATGTTACAATCGGGTAGCTCATTATACCATTCATCCGCTACCTTAGTCAGAGTGGAGTGGAAGGCATGGCATAAGTATGGCTTGTAGGCTCCATGTAGCTTCATCACTCTTTGGCATCTACGGATGTGCTCCCATGGATCGCATGTACCATCATACAACTTCAAAGGTGGTATCTTGAACTTTGGTAGTCGGGGCGGGGGGGCAGATGTAATGGTTTCCTTCAAATGTGTCAGTCTACCAGGAGCTAGGACAATTGGAGGTTGTTCTTCCTCGTGACGATGAGTCCGTCGACACGTAGAGGCACTGGAAGAATTGACCGGGCTTCCTCTTAAGCGATTAGGAGAATTCTAAGGAAGCGGGCTCCCCTCGCGACTCTTTCGCTTTTGCCCAGTCGTGGGCCTTGTAGGAATGCGACTATGATCGTGGTTATAACGATCCCTCGCTTGTTCCATGCCGCTGCGAGTAGCTTGCCCGTTTTGGGGGGGCACCGGTCCTAGTGGGCACCTAGATGACTGGTTGTTGTTGTTGACCCCGGTTTGTCGTTGAGATGTAAGGATGACATTGAGCCAATGGTTAGCTTGCTGGTCAGGATTTGGATCCCCACCCATCTTGCTTTTGGGCGTAGATCGTGCCCCCGCAGGGGCTTGCGCTGGATTGGGGGTGGCTGTGCCACGGCCACCTGAAGTGGTTGCCGGGTGATTTTTTGAATGGTAGTAGTCAATGTAGCGAGGTTGGCATTGACTGTCTCGGTGAATTTGTCGAACTGCTCTTGAGAGACCAGTTGTATGCTTGGTACCCCTTCCGACGAGGATCCAGCATCATCTTCGACGTTCTGGGCATAACAAGGATCGGTCCAGTATTGGTGGGCCCAGTCGACATGACTTGGTTGTTGTTTCGAGATGTGGATTGTGTCGTTTTCCCATAGAGGTGCCAACTATTGAAAGATGGGTTCCGGCCAACAGTAAAGTGGGCTGACTTGAATGCCTCTGATGAGGTGTAGCCTCGATAGCTGTTGAGTGGGACCGCGGTCGATGGAACCCAGGTCGTAGACTGGTAAGCTTCAAGCTACTTGGCTGGAGTTTGACCTTCCTCTAGGTCGTAAACCATGACACTTCGGCCTACTTGATGGGTCGAAGCTCGAACGACCTGCACCACAGATACTTGTTAGGGTAGGGGGTGGCAAACGGGTCGGGTCGGGTCGGGTTCGGGTCGTGTCAGGTTTGACCCGACCCGAATAAGGGTTGTCACGCCCCGCTTCCCAAAAATATGGAGGCGAAGCGTGAGAAGGTCCGCTCAGACTTGAAGCTACGAAGCTGCAAGTCCAATAAGCGTCAATCAAATTTAAAACTGCAGGTCCTTGCAACGCGAGCGAAACAAGATAATAATAATGAAATGAGACAAAAGAATAATCTCAGAATATCCATAAATATAAATTCCAACATCGCAGAAAAGCCACCAGGCTGAAATAAAAGAGAGTCTAAAGGCCCAAACATGGCCAACAAAAGTACATCGAACAAAACAAGGAGACACGCACCGACAACTAACAAAAGGCCTAAAACAAAAGAAAGCTCAACAAGGACCCAAAGAATAGTCACCGGTGTCCACAAAATCCTCCTGTGCAATCATGGACTCAGTCTCAGCGTCAGCAACACATCACGTACACAGCAACGGTCTCTGGCTCAGGGTCTGCAAGTACAACGTCTGAGCACACCGTCCAAGAGAGTCCAAAATCACAATTATCCTACGTGCACAAGTCCACCGGCCTCAACACGACGCGAAAGCTACACCGGCGTCGGGTAGCGACACCGGGGGTTGGAATAATAGAACACGCTCCAAGTCCTGATTCCAATATAGTTTCCTCGCTGAAAAGTTCAGAGCATCAACCGGAGCGACGGTTCCAGATTCCAAAGCTAGCACGTGCGACGACGGGCTACGACGTGCGACGACGTCGTACGCAGCAAATCGTCGAAGAGGACACACCAAGGTGGGGCCCACAGTAGTCCTAGGGACCTTTGGGGGACCCACAATGCCTCTGGAGAACTTGGGGGGCCCACTGAGGCAAGTGGTGCGACGGGTGCGGGGTTGCGACGTATGGCCATCGGTCGTACTCAGCCAAATGCGGGGATCTCCATCGGTCGCTGCGGGGGAACGGGCTTGGTGCATCGCTTGGGGTCGGTGCGGGCCTTGGTGCGGAGGGGTTTGTCGGTCGGGCGCTTGGGGCGGCTCGGTCACAGCGCTAGGCGGGTCGTTGCAACGTTGCAACCGTTGCAACGTTGCGAAGCTGCGGTCGGTGCGGAGATGCGCCTCGGTCAGACACGGCGCTGAGCGGGGGACGAAGCGGGGTTGGGTGCGAGCGGCTGTGCGGAACGGAAGCGGGCGAAGCTCTCGGTCTGACCGAGAGGAATCCTCGGTCAGAGCGGGGGAACGGGGCGGCGGCTGCTGCAGCGATGCGGAGCGGCTAGGATGCGGGGCGGGCGACCGGTCAGAGCGGGGGAACGGAGCCCGTTCTCTCGGTCGGTGCGGCAAATGCTTGTCGCAACGTTGCGACGAATCGTCGCAACGTCAAATTTGGTTTTGGAAGAGGCTAGGGCTAATTTCTTGCGAAAATAGGTCTTCCTAGGGGTTGTTTATATAGTGTAGATGGGTTGACTTGGTCTAGGGCTAAATCTAATAGGATTAGAAGTTTAAAATAATTTAAAATTTGAAATTCAACTTCTCCAACTCACCCAAGGATTTGACTTGGTCCAAATGAGCTGGAAATTGGCTCAAAAATTCTTTAAAACGCTTAAAACTCAAATAAATTTTCTTTGGCCGAATTTAATGTAAAAATTAATTATTAAAAAATATTATAAAACTTGTTAAAAATATAAAAGTGGCCAAATAAACTCCAAAAATTATAAAATAAATATCGGGGTGGTCGTGGCGACAAATGTGAGCTAACTAAGAAGACGGATCTCAATTTCGACGTCGGACGACGAGACTAAAAATAGAAACGTCTCCCGTCAAGAGTGAGAATCGTCACGTCTCATCGAGTAAGTTTAAATTGTGGACAAACGACTCGAGAAGTGTCGTTCCAAGATAGTGCCACTGTTTAATACTCTCAGAGACGTTCACAACGACATATCACACAAAGTGTTCGCAATCAAATAAAGTCTAAAATAAACACGTGCACGGCCAAAAGCACGTGCACGAACAACGCACAACGAAAAGTGGTCGTTACATCCTCCCCACCTTAGAATAAAGTCCGTCCTCGGACTTTCTAATATAGCTAGTCACTTTAGTAACTACCCCAATCAAGTCATATAATAATTCAACCAGGTATAGTCATTACAAGTGCTTATATATGCACTAAGTAGTCAAACATTAATACTACCAACACGAATATATATTTATATATATTCACGTACGTCACACTTTTATACCTATTATAGTCAGTCAAAACCATACACGTATTTCAATCATATTTATATAAACATACATCCCTTATATAACTACTACTTACCTAACACAAACAATATTTCAGATACTCATATAAGGATAGTCTACTTAGCAAATACAATCATTGCTCTACCTATAGGTGGCTACCTATGCACAAACATCAAGGGTATACTACCCTCTAATATTTCCTAGTATACATCCAATACTAAGCACATCCACGTAAGCAGTCACACCATACCATTTTTAAGTCAAATTTTTACTATATCTAATATATATTCACTACTACCATAATTCACTCATTATATAGTCATTCAATGCATGTAAATAGTTCACCACATATTCTCATCGCATACGGTCCTATAACTGTATTTACGACACGCCACCTATATCCTAGTCATCAAAACCTATAACTAAGCACATACTTACCCGTGCATGGTGCACACCCATACACGCTAACATTTCATTTACGCATATCATTCATACCATCATATTACTAGCACATCTATGCACCTAGTTTAGCTAGCACACAAGCAAGTCCTTAGTAAATAACTATACCACAAGACCATCACCTATAACTATGTACTGGTGTAGCGACCCACAGTCATGTGCGTAACTCAACCAGGCACAAACACTTCTATCACTATACATACATCAAGCATTGCTATATTCAAACTACAAACATACATTCAATATACTTAGAGTATACTCACTCAAGCTTGAGTGAGACTCAATACACATATCAGAATATTCTATATACGTAACACGACATTCATACCTATACCAATACCACTCCAATATTCATACGTCTACCATTACAACCATATACATACCATAGGTCAATCACACTTAATAGTTAGTCAGATAACACCCACATAGTTAAATCAATTTATATACCATAATAATAATAATACAGACATCAGCACTCGTATAATTATAATACACTCCCTAATACATGCATACGTATTCATCGTATAGTCACACGCACATGTAACTTATATATATATATATATATATATATATATATATATATATATATATATATATATATATATATATATATATATATATATATATATATATATATTCACACCATAGCCTACTACCTATAATTAGTATACTAACACATCCACACATACATAATTAAGATGTGCAATAGTCGTGTATACCTCGCGGTATGCACGCATGCAACATCCCGCAAAGCAAGCAATACCAATCAAAATTATAATTCTAATATCATATGCATATCACCGATATACTCAGGCAACAAAACATAACTACTTGTGTCTAAGCATAATACATACCTACATACGAGCACATACACATACGTACTAATATATAGGTCACTCATTAGGCCTACTTACTTATCTATATGTACACCTATTATCATCACACCTAGCATATACATAGCTTTACCAATCATTTTATTTCAACCATTATAAGTATTCTCTAACTGCATACACTCCATTAGACATTCCAACGCTAACTCTTATATACACATGCACCCCTAGTATGGTATAGCTAGCCACACACAAATCTATAAACACTAACACACCAACAACTTCATAATATCACGAATAACTCCGAGTATATATATATATATACCACACAATAGGCAAGCATCAATATACTATAGGGGTACACTCATTCAAGCCCACGTACACAGCTTAGGTACGTGCACCATGACAACCTCACAAGGGTCCAAGGGTCTGCTAACAACTAAGAGTTGACACAGACATTGGAGGACCCTAAGGCCTAAGCAATAAAGAGAGGTCGAGAGCGTGACGAGGGAAGGATCGATAAGCACGAGTTCAGATAGGACGAATACAAGGAGACAGCTTGGTTAGGCGAAACATTGACTCAATGGTGATGTTTAGGTTGAGGGAAAAGGGAGATGTAGTGATGCTTATATAGGAGGGGAAAAAGAAAATCGGGTAAATAGCATGAGCTAAAATACGCAAAATTGAAAACTGTTGTACTTCAAAAAAAAATTGGAATTCCTCATCTGTATAAAATATTTGAAGATCGATAAAGCGAGTTGAAATAAGTTTGAGTCGAATATTCATAACAAGAGAAAATGTTTTATTGGTTTATATAAAATCAATGTAAAAGGAAGTAAAATCATTTACACGAATATTAAGGACGAGGTTTTAGAAATCTTATACGTTAGTAATTTAATATAATGTTGTCAAAAAGTTTTGAAAGTCAAAGAATGAAATCAAGTAACGGAAGAATTTAAACTCATGTTAAATGCTTCAAAACTTTAGGCTATGGAAAATTTTAAAGTGATCAATTTGAAACTGCTTTTAGAGAACCAGGGTTTGCCGAAAATGAAAAAAACTGATTTACGCAAGGTTCTTAATATACGAGCTCAACAGGTCTGGCAGGGATATAAAAATAATTGAAATTCAATTTGGTTTAGAAATTTTTCTAAAAGCGTGTATGGTGAGCGGAAAGAAAATAATAGTAACTTAGCATAAGAATTATCAAGATCGAATAGCAAATCTTTAAAATCAAATCAGGGAGGGTCTAAAGCAGGAAGAGGTATGAAAATAGTAATTTTACAAAAATCTGAAGTAGCGAAAACGACGAGCAAAGTCCAACTTGCTGAAAGCTGAAATTCCATGTGTCTTGAAAGTGTATTAAGGTAAACACGACGTATCATTCGAATAACACAAATAAGAGGGAAAATTATAAATCGAATTGGGCAGGGCAAAACTAAAACTAATATATGAAAGAACGACACGTTTACATAAGTATGAAAAATATGGGCTGGGAAAATACCATAAGCTAGTATTCAAAAATTCCGACAAACGTTTTAAAAATTTAAATCAATAAAGGAGGATGAAATATATGTATATTAAAATTTTGAACGAAATTAAACTTAGTGGAAGAGAAGATTGAAAAACACTTTCAGAAGGTTCAAGTTTTTGCAATGGCGATGTTTGAAGATTGACGACGATCGTCATGAGGCGATCTCGTGAATCGAGGCAAGGAAATTGGTCAGGTGATCAAAGCATTCATACGCCTAGGTTATGAATCAGGAGAATCTACGGGGAAACTCCTACGGTCGACCAACTAAAGATTAAAAACTAAGCGCTAAGACTTCTAAAGGTTAGACGGTAAAGAAATGCGTTCAGCTTGGTCCGAAATCGATGAACCCAAAAGCGAACGACCGAAGGAAATTCTAAAAGTCTAATATGGTCAGGGGTTAGGCAATAACCACTAAGGTAACTCCTACGACGATTAAATCAATTGCTGGCAGGGAGTCTAACTAACAAACAGAGGCCTCTAACTAGCAAGCACAGACGTCTAACTAAGCCTTCTTATCACCTAGGGTCCTAAGAAAACAACTTGACTCAGGGCTTCTGACTCGGATGTTGCAATTTATTTAACGGACATTCTGTTATTATCGTTGTTCCGTTAATTCGCAATTGCAAGACGGACCTGTATGGGCCACCAACAAAACCTGTCACGCCCCGCTTCCCAAAAATATGGAGGCGAAGCGTGAGAAGGTCCGCTCAGACTTGAAGCTACGAAGCTGCAAGTCCGATAAGCGTCAATCAAATTTAAAACTGCAGGTCCTTGCAACACGAGCGAAACAAGATAATAATAATGAAATGAGACAAAAGAATAATCTCAGAATATCCATAAATATAAATTCCAACATCGCAGAAAAGCCACCAGGCTGAAATAAAAGAGAGTCTAAAGGCCCAAACATGGCCAACAAAAGTACATCGAACAAAACAAGGAGACACGCACCGACAACTAACAAAAGGCCTAAAACAAAAGAAAGCTCAACAAGGACCCAAAGAATAGTCACCGGTGTCCACAAAATCCTCTTGTGCAATCATGGACTCAGTCTCAGCGTCAGCAACACATCACGTACACAGCAACGGTCTCTGGCTCAGGGTCTGCAAGTACAACGTCTGAGCACACCGTCCAAGAGAGTCCAAAATCACAATTATCCTACGTGCACAAGTCCACCGGCCTCAACACGACGCGAAAGCTACACCGGCGTCGGGTAGCGACACCGGGGGTTGGAATAATAGAACACGCTCCAAGTCCTGATTCCAATATAGTTTCCTCGCTGGAAAGTTCAGAGCATCAACCGGAGCGACGGTTCCAGATTCCAAAGCTAGCACGTGCGACGACGGGCTACGACGTGCGACGACGTCGTACGCAGCAAATCGTCGAAGAGGACGCACCAAGGTGGGGCCCACAGTAGTCCTAAGGACCTTTGGGGGACCCACAATGCCTCTGGAGAACTTGGGGGGCCCACGGAGGCAAGTGGTGCGACGGGTGCGGGGTTGCGACGTATGGCCATCGGTCGTACTCAGCCAAATGCGGGGATCTCCATCGGTCGCTGCGGGGGAACGGGCTTGGTGCATCGCTTGGGGTCGGTGCGGGCCTTGGTGCGGAGGGGTTTGTCGGTCGGGCGCTTGGGGCGGCTCGGTCACAGCGCTAGGCGGGTCATTGCAACGTTGCAACCGTTGCAACGTTGCGAAGCTGCGGTCGGTGCGGAGATGCGCCTCGGTCAGACACGACGCTGAGCGGGGGACGAAGCGGGGTTGGGTGCGAGCGGCTGTGCGGAACGGAAGCGGGCGAAGCTCTCGGTCTGACCGAGAGGAATCCTCGGTCAGAGCGGGGGAACGGGGCGGCGGCTGCTGCAGCGATGCAGAGCGGCTAGGATGCGGGGCGGGCGACCGGTCAGAGCGGGGGAACGGAGCCCGTTCTCTCGGTCGGTGCGGCAAATGCTTGTCGCAACATTGCGACGAATCGTCGCAACATTGCGACGAATCGTCGCAACGTCAAATTTGGTTTTGGAAGAGGCTAGGGCTAATTTCTTGCGAAAATAGGTCTTCCTAGGGGTTGTTTATATAGTGTAGATGGGTTGACTTGGTCTAGGGCTAAATCTAATAGGATTAGAAGTTTAAAATAATTTGAAATTTGAAATTCAACTTCTCCAACTCACCCAAGGATTTGACTTGGTCCAAATGAGCTGGAAATTGGCTCAAAATTTCTTTAAAACGTTTAAAACTCAAATAAATTTTCTTTCGCCGAATTTAATTTAAAAATTAATTATTAAAAAATATTATAAAACTTGTTAAAAATATAAAAGTGGCCAAATAAACTCCAAAAATTATTAAATAAATATCGGGGTGGTCGTGGCGACAAATGTGAGCTAACTAAGAAGACGGATCTCAATTTCGACGTCGGACGACGAGACTAAAAATAGAAACGTCTCCCGTCAAGAGTGAGAATCGTCACGTCTCATTGAGTAAGTTTAAATTGTGGACAAACGACTCGAGAAGTGTCGTTCCAAGATAGTGCCACTGTTTAATACTCTCAGAGACGTTCACAACGACATATCACACAAAGTGTTCGCAATCAAATAAAGTCTAAAATAAACACGTGCACGGCCAAAAGCACGTGCACGAACAACGCACAACGAAAAGTGGTCGTTACAAGGGTAAACCCGAACCCGACCAGAATTTAGAATTAAATTCGGGTCAGGGTTCGGATACCCGTACCCGACCCGGCCGTAACCCGGGTGACCCGCACCCGACCCGGTTTGTCTTACTGGTCGGGTACGGGTCGGGTACGGATCGGTTTTGGTGTGAAAGAGTGATTATTTTGCAAAAAAGATCGGGTTCGGGTCGGGGTCGGGTCCGGGTCTGGGTCGGGTCCGGGTCCGGGTCCGGGTCGGTTTCGGGGTGAAAAGAGTGAAATACGGGTCGAATTCGTGTCAACCGGGTCGAGGGGTCAAACCCGTACCCGACCCGGATTTTTATCCGGGTCGGTCGGGTTGACCCGAATTTGACCCGACCCGGGTTGGCCCCTACCCATACCCGACCCAAGAGGCCGGGTTCGGGTCGGGTCGGGTCGGGTCTATTTTGCCACCCTAACGTTAGGTGATCAGATCTGGGTTCCGACTCAAATTCCCTCCGATACTTAAGTTAGTATCTACTTAAGTGAACTCGGGGCTGTCAAGATCGACCAATGGCAGATCGGCTCGATTCAGTCACATCGAGTTTTTGGAGAAGAAATATGAGAGTGGAAAGTAGAGAATAAGATTGTCAGAGTACCTAGTGTTCAGTACCTCTGAAGTGTCCCCTTACTGTTTTGTCTTTCTTCTATTTATAAGCAGACACGTCACCTCAGTACCGTTGGCGAATAACGGTCACCTATTATGGTGGCACGATCATCCCTAAAAAGATATGCATAACCGCTGTCAACTCATCCTGCCATTAATGAACCCATAATCAACCACCTCCTTAGGCTACAGAAACTCAACGAGCAAGAATGTAACTCATTGCATATAGCGTGTATGAATGTTCAAATCCATTACCTCTTATAAGAAAGAAATTGAAACATAAATATGACATATAAATGTTAATTTTTTTAAAAAACTTTCTAAGCTTTAGACTAAAGTGAGGGAACACATATTTCGTTTTTTATCCATCACTTTGATCCCCTAGTTGCATGTTGATCTCAGTTATACCTTGCACTAATTAAACAGGCCAAGTGAGTACAACACACATTTTTCTCTCGATCAAGATACAATTCTTCTATCTTAAGTTCTTAACACACTATTTTCTTTCTTTCTATTCCACACGATTTAGGGTGTGTTTGGTTAGTGGGAAAAGGAAAGAAAAGGAAGGAAAATAAGAAGGAAAATGATTTTCCATTGTTTGGCTTAAAAGAAAAGTGAAAAGAAAAAGAAAATGAAGGAAAAGAGTGGAAAATAAATAGTAAATGTTATGAATCAACTACTGGGGGAGGAACCCCCAGCCCTTTATTTATAGGCATGGTAGGAGAGTACAATGATAGAATACATTGATATGGGCGTATCTCAAAGATACCCGCAATCCTAACCGACTCCGGTTATTTCCATTCACAACACTCCCCCTTATCCAGCCATAGGTGTGGACTCTGCTCAAGAGTACTTCGGGATTCTGAGCGTAATAAGAGTCTCACATGTGGTGGATACTTCGGGATCCTGAGTTGGTGAGGTTTGCCTCGTTAAAACCTTTAGCTATGGAAAACCCAGTGGGAGAAACCATAGTTAAGGGAAAAGAGTACAAACGCTCTTTAACTCCCCCTGATCTGTGCAAGTGACTCTGCTCATGAATACTTCTGGATTCTGAGCGTCACAGAGGGGTGGATACTTCAGGATCCAGAGTTGATGTGATTTGCCTCGTTAAAACCTTTGGCTATGGAAAACCAAGTGGAAAAAACCATAGCTAAGGGAAAAGAGTACAAATTCCCTCAACTCCCCTGATCTGTAAAAGCTCTTAGGCTTTCAGATCTCTTAGGCTTATCTCATCACTCCTATTTACAACATTCCGAAAATATACACAGATTACAAAGTTATTGCAATTAAGTAGCTGCTGAATCCAAAAACTCTGGAGAGGTGTGCTAAGTATCGTCGCCTCTGATAATGTCTTCAGACTATGTGGTTAGCTCCACAATACCAGCTTCTATCCCAATCGTCATTGGGATGTGATGTACCAGCAGGCGCCCTCAAGTACACCATTGGTGTGGTGAGGATCTCGGAATGATAGGAAGATGTCGCCTTCATAAATTGCTTTGCAGATCTGCAGGGGATGGCCATCCCACTGTGGGTACCCGTTCTGTGATTTCTCAGCATAGGGACTAGACCTGAAACCTGCATTTGCATGAACATTGGAGGATGATACTTCATTTTGTAAGCCCGAATCTTTTGACCCTTGGAGGAAGCGCAGAAGGCTTAACTCCGGTCTAATGGCCCTTTTAGGTGCCAACTATCTCTGGCTAATGAGTTTACTGCAATTGCTGTATCGGGACGCATGCAGTTAGCCAGGAGTGCCTGATTGCACTTAGGTAAGGGACTTTGGGACCAGTTATATCCTTCCACTCTTCCAGCGATCGGAAGGGTTCTTTTTTTGTACATCCATTGAGTATACCACCGTAGGTGTACTTTGGATGACAATGGTCCTTTTAATTTCTCCAACGCACTTCTGGGCGTTTATAACAAGATTCTATGAGCCATGACTTTATATTTGCCTAGGTCTTTTTATTTCATGTTTAAAAGTCAGGCTTGTACATGTATTTCGGTTTTCTCTTCAGGAGATCCGATGAGATGTTAGTTGTCTAAACTAAGATCTCTAATCATGTTCTTTGCACAGGTGCAAAGACAACCTTCAGTAGGAATCATTGACTTGTCAAGTGATTCTCTTGGTTGTACATTTATTTATTATACTTATTGTTTTTCTTGAATAGATGTCCCGAAGTCTATTCAGGCATTTTAAGGAAATGTGGAAATTATCTTTACAAGATATCCACGAAGGTATGCCGTCACAACATCCAATAACAGCATATCCAAAATTTTCCTTCGCCAAATCGTAAGGTATTCGCTTTTGATAACTTAGGGAGACTGATGCATCATTTATGAGACATGCTCATTTGAATTTGTTCGATCCCTAGTTTCGGCGAAATTTTCCTTGGGCTATAGGTTGTACCGTATAGCATACGATTTTGTATTTATTTTTCTTATGTTTGCAATACTTTGTTTTATCCACAGGTTTGACACCTTTTGGTGTTTGGACTTCAGGTCCGAACATTTCACGTTTCATAAGTGAGTCCAGCTCATCTTTTATTGCCACGTTCCACGTTTGGCCAATCTCTACGTTTGCCTTCTAGCAACGGAGTGTGGAACGATTATTTATAAACATCATCGCCATTGCGATGTATATGGCAATATGATACGTGAATACATTGTCGACAATTTATGTTCTATTTGTCCAACACCTCCCCAGTACGTACAACATTTACTTAATTTCACTTTTTCCCGGCAATTCCTCTGCAGTGGATTCCGGGAAGGGTGATGGTGTGGACAGGAGCTCATTGTCCTGTGGTAGTATTGTCTTAAGGACTCCAGGAGTTTCTTGTCCTAGGAGCCTGGTGGTCTGCTTCTTTTCTGTTGAGGATCAGCCACTTCTGCTGCTAGTGGATTGCATCCATTCTCGGGAATGTCAATCCTAGCTGGAGTTTTTGCAGCAGGGATGTGTGATCTGACAATCTTCTGGTTGTCAATAAATGATTCCGGTAATTGGTAAACAGTAATCTGTATGTGGAGGATCTTCGGGATCTCATCTACATATTGTATTGTTACCGGATCATAGTGGGTCAAACTTTTTGTATCCCACGTTATAATTTTCTTTGCGCCAGATTTTCTAGTATCTGGGCCTATTTTTGGGAAACTCGTCTCATCGAAATCACAGTCTTCAAGATGTGCCTTAAATGCGTCCCCCGTTTGGGGTTCTAGGTATCTTATAAGTGAGGGTGAGTCAAACCCTGCATGGATACCTAAGCGACGTTGAGTACCGTTTTGGTCCTCTTTGGTGGTGCAATGAGGATTTAAGACTGCGCGACCGAAGATTCTCAGATGGGAAATGTTTGGTGGCATTCCATATGCAAGTTGCATTGGAGACTCTGACCTCCAGAGGGTCTTATTTTCATTTATGATGCAGCATGCAGAGTTTGGATGTCCCCATGCATCCATAGGCAATCGGGATTTAATGGACGTTCAGTCCATTGGAGTCTACTTTTCAGTGACTCTGCCGACCCATTTTGGGTATGAACATGCGGCACTTGTATGTTCATTTTCAATTCCCGTTGATTGGCAGTACTCTTGAAAAGACTGGGAGGTATATTTCCCAACATTAACCAGACTTATTTACAACATTTTATTGTCTGGGAAATGTGCCGGCAATATTTTTATTTTTGTGCCAATAGCTTTGGAAAAGCTAAGTTGCGGGTCTGTAGTAGACACACGTACGAATATTCTGAGGATGCATTTATCAGTACATACTGAAATAGCCCACTAAGGGTGGTGGATTTTATCCACATCTATCTCCTTGTATTCTTTTTGAGGAAGCGTGGAGATTCTTTTTCAACTTATCGTGGAGATGGCCTTGCAATTAGTTTTCCCTTATAGTAAGGGATGCGAGGGATTTTTTCCCTTCTGAAGAATCTTCTGGTTCTTCAAGTCATACCCATAGGATAAGATGCGATGCATCATCACAAATCCAGGGTGGCCAAGTTCATCATGCCGGAGTAAAAACTCGGCTGATGTCGGGCACTTCAGGTGCTCCGTTTAATTCTGCTTCCTTTCTCCGAATCTTCGTATGGTGGAGGCCTATAAGGCTCTCAAAACGTTCAAGTGTGGAGTTTACTCCTTTTTCTTGAGACGTTGCATACGATAATTTTTTTTCATTTACATTTGTTGTTTCCAAGTGAAATCCGTTGAAACGGATGTCCTTGAAACTTAGAAAGTTTCTTTTGGAATTCGGAGGGATTAGTGCATCCTTTATTTTTGTGTCGTTTGGGGGCAACAGTGTTGCATTCCCTGGATCTTCAATATAGCACTGATATTGGGCTTTGTATTGAAAGAGATCGTACGTGTTTATTGTCTACTAATTATTTATGAGAGCAGTTTCAAAAGATGAAACATAAAGGCACATGCATATTCAGATAGACATATTCATTAATTGTCTACTAAAGTTTTTCAATCAAAACAGATTGCGTAATACAAAAGCTCTCATAACGTGAGATGTTCTAAACAATTTGCTAAGATAAAAGTAAAGGCTAGTCAAGCATGTCATTATTTTCGAAGTCGTCAGCTGAAAAACTTAACTGGAGCATCAGATGTCATCAGGTTTGTTTCAGCTTTATTTTTCTTGTTCTCTTTATACAAATCCTGGAGATGATGCGGAGTTCGGCACACTCTGGACCAGTGGCCTTTCATGCCATAATTTTGGCATTGGTCTTCCCATTCCCTCTTGGGTGGGGTATATCATTTCTATTTTTGTTATTTCTGTGCCTCGTGAACTTCCGCTTACTTTCATTATTTCGCCGATGTTGTTCATGGCCCTTGGCTTTTTTTTCTGTTGACCCCCCTTCTGTGGTCTTTCTTTTCTTTTATTATCCCTCTTCTTTTTGAAGGAAGAGGAATGGTGAGCTTCTGGTAGAGGGGTAGTGCCGGGATGGCACATATTGTGAGTGGCGAGGAGAAGCTCTCTGTTTTGCTCGGTCATTAGTAAACATGACAGCAGCTCAGAATACTTGGTGAACTTGCGTTCACGGTATTGCTGCATGAGTATCGCATTTTTTTCATGGAAGGACGTATACGTCTATTCCAGCGTGCGATCTTCTGAGACTTTTTCACCACACAACTTCAGGCGTGAGGTGATGCTAAAAAGTGCTGAGTTGTACTCAGCAATGGACTTAAAGTCCTGTAGTCTCAGGTTCTACCACTCATATTGTGCCCTTGGGAGTATAACATCTTTCTGATGTTTATACATGTCCTCAAGGGCAGTCCATAGCTCAAGTGGATCTTCGACCGTAAAGTATACAGCCTTTAAGGTCTTGTCCACATGGCGGTGAATATAGATGATGGCTTGCGCCTTCTCTATATCGCTAACATTTTCTTTTTCAGTCACAGCAGCGATGAGGGACTTTGCCCGCAGGTGAAACTTTACATCTAGCTACCAGCTTAGATAGTTTCTACCTGATGCTTCCAGTACTTCGAAATTAACGCTGGCAATATTAGCCATTTATCTAGCAGAGCACAAACATGCATGAATTAATAATTAATCAGAGAAAACATTTTCATGCGGAGGCAATATTTAACGAAAAACTAAATGTGTGGATCGACCAGTCCCACAAGAAAGAGTCCAAAAAAGTCCACAGTCCAAATTATACAAATTTGCAGCTTAACGAAAATGAAAATACAACTTTGGAAACCCCGTGGGTCCCATATGATATCTCCATCTTCAAGCGTGGCCTCCGTCTCTATGGAAGTTGGTCTTTTTTCTTTGACATTTACATAAATTCGTCACTACAATTTCTCTCAAAAATAAAAGAAAAGTGCGGGAAATAAACTGTGGGACTAAACGGCCGATCCAAAAAACACATTTAGCAATTCATGCAGAAATATTGTGCTCATCAACATTTTCATCAGACATTTTCATCACAGGCATCACAGGCATTTAATATTCGCAGAGATGGATAAATAATTTAAACACTTAATAATTATTGGACCACTGGGCAACGTCATACACCGTTAGGTTAGGTTACTAACGGCAGAGCGGTCGTAGGATCTTCCTAATTATTAAGTTTTAAATACAATGCACACGCATATAATATCCAACAGAATATACCAGAGATGCAAAGCATGTAAATATGATTTTTGCAGAAAAAATCATTACAATGCAAAGGTTGTAAAGTAAATGGGTTTAATCAATTAAATTGATTAAGAGCCCAATATAAACATTTTCTTTGTCAAAGGAAAAAGTTTCCCTCATCATCCCAAAAGCCCCCCAAAAGTCCCCAAATAGTCCTTTCCTTCCCGATATTTGTCCCGTAGTTTACAGTGATTTTTCACGAATATTTTGCCTTTGAATCCCCTTTTTAAATTAATTTTTAGGCTAACAAGTTGCCTTTTGAGGCGAGTTTATAGCCCTTTGCCTCCCCCATTTTTTTCCAGATAAGCCAGCCTGCGGGCCTGAAGCCCGCAGTCGACCTATGGGCTTCAGGCCCATAGGCTTTTCTTTTTTTTTTCTTTTTTTTCTTTTTTTTCTTTTTTTTGAAATCTGTGGGCCTGAAGCCCACAACAGGTCTGTGGGCTTCAGGCCCACAGACTCTGATTTTTTTTGAATTCTGTGGGCCTGAAGCCCACAGATCTGCTGTGGGCTTCAGACCCACAGATCTGGTTTTTTTAATCTAGGGTTTCATGTGGGGGGGCCGCCGCCGCCGCCGCCCCCTGCAGGGGGGGGGGGGGGGGCGGCCACGGGGGCCGCCCCCCTTGCGGGGGGCGCCCCCCGCAGGGGGAAGCGGCCTCAGGGGCCGCCGCCCCCTGCGGGGGGGGGGGGGGGGCGTCGGGGGCCGCCCCCCGCAGGGGGCGGCGGCCTCAGGCGGGGGCCGCCCCCCCTGCAGGGGGGGAGCGGCCAAGGAGGCCGCCGCCCCCCTTGCAGGGGGAGCGGCGGCGGCCACCCCCCTTCGGGGGGGAGCGGCCGGAGAGGAGGGAGGGGGGGTTTCCGGTGAGGTTTGGGGGGGGGGTCCGGTGACGGCTAGCCGCCAGAGGGTTCAAAATTAGGGTTTTTACCCTAAAAATTGAATTTTTGGGATGAAAAATCCGTCGTTTTCAAGGCGACGATGAATCCCCATGACGATCTTGCGAGATCTAGGGGAGGGGCAATCATACGTATGATTAAAAATATCGTTTTTAGTATTTTTACCTCTATATCCGTCCTCCGGATATAGCGATGGTTGCTCGAAGCCCTACGCGGATGACGACCCTTGATGGAGAAAGCCTTGCACCGCGCTCGTGGATCTCCCATCTCGCCTTCGCCTTCGCCTTCGCAACGAACGGAAAGAAAATTTTGTGGAAAAGAAAATTTTTAGAGTCGTGCTGATAACGTGTTATGAATCAACTACTGGGGGAGGAACCCCTAGCCCTTTATTTATAGGCATGGTAGGAGAGTACAAAGATAGAATACATTGATATGGCGTATCTCAAAGATACCCGCAATCCTAACCGACTCCGGTTATTTCCATTCACAACAGTAAAACTTTTCTTTCAACTTTTCCTCCTCTTGACCCAAGGAAAATGAGGGAAAACAAAACAAAATTAACTATTCTCACATTCATGCATTTATGTTTTTTAACAAATATAATTAGTAGCTATTTTTAATGAATTCATGAATAATTCATGAATTCTTTTCAAAAAATTATGAATGAATTTTTCAAAAAATTACGAATTATTATCAAAATTTTACACATGAATTATTTAAAATTCGCAAATTATTCAAAATTTACGAATTATTCACGAATTTTTCAAAATAGTATGTGAATAATTCGGAATTTTTTTTGAAAATCAAGAATATTTAAATTATTTTTATTCATGAACTTGTTCAAAAAATTCGCGAATAATTCGTGTAATTTTCGCGTTTTGCTTGAAAAATTCGCGCATTATGCACGAATTTTTCTAATAGCTTGCAAATTATTTCCAATGTTTTCATATAATTTATAAATTATTTATGTACTATTTAATATCACATTATTTATGAATCATGATATTTGTATGGTTAGAAAATTATTTGTTAGAATTCGTAATTTATTTGCTAACTTTCTGAATTATTTAGAACAACTAACAAATTTTTAATTTATTATGAGACTAAAATACCTCTTAAATTTTTTAAGCAAATTATTTATAAAGTTAGCAAATACACCTCTTAAATTATTTAGCAAAAACACCTCTTAATTTTTTTCGTTTTGAATTAATAACATAATGGAAGAAATTTCCTTATTTTCCTTTGAACTTTCTTCAAAATTTTCTTTGGCAACCAAACATAAGAAAGAATCTCATTTCATTTTCATTTCACTTTTCTTTCTTTTTCATTTTCATTTCACTTTTCTTTCATACATTTTCTTTCAATCCAAACACACCCTTAGTTATTTTTTTGAAATTACGCCGAAATACAAATAATTCAACGTACAAATAAAATTCCGAAAGAATTCATGTGCGAAATGAAACTATCTAAACTTTTCGGACTTTCATGAATTAATCATGGCATCTATTATCCCCACCTGAAATGGACGGTCAAGATTACACTGTCGTCTCCGTCGTTGAGAAGGCATCATCGTACATAAAGCAAAAAAAAGTGCAGGTGCGACATTCCACGACAACGAGCACCCAACTTCTCACATGCATCCTCTGGGACACTGCAGCCCCACATTTGATGGTCAATGGCCCTCGATGGGTGCTTTTATCCATGCTTGGGTTAATAGAGATATAATTATCTACGCTAAATTTATCAAGAAAATAATGGGTACGTCATATGAGAGGGTCTCTCATATTCCCTCTCACATAAAGGGGGCAAGTACAACAAGTACAAACCCCCATTTGGTCGTGTACTTGCCCCCTTTATGTGAGAGGAAATATGAGAGACCATCTCATATGTCGTATGATACTCATTATTCTCTTTTATCAAAACTACTTTGATATTTTTTGCTAAAAGATCTTAACATTTATTAATTTAAATAAATTACCAAAAAAATTCTGTTATGGACATTTTATGTTAATTTTTAATTAAAACTTTAAAATTAAAGTGGAGTTAAATTAAATGGTTTTATTAGTATAATGTAGTATTAATAAAATATTTAAAACTTGATGGTGATTTTCTTAAACAAGTTTTTTTGATACTTTTATACAAACAAAGTTTTTTAAGTGTTACCTTTAAAAATTAATTACGGGAAGGTTAGCCTTAAATCTATATTACATTTGATGACCGTTTTTGAATTTTAGTGTTGACTATGACAAAAGGGTTGAAAAAAGAACGTCTGAGATTTAATCTTGAGGAATGAATGGTTAAGATGAGATTTTGAGGAAAGTTTTGGAGGAAAACATTTTTGGAGAAATGAAAGTTTCTAAGGAAATGAAAATTTCTGGGAAATGAAAGTTTCTGTGAAATAGCAGAGTGCACACAATTAATGCATTTGGGAAAAAAATTTAACTTGCACTTAATGCTGTAGATCGAATGCTGCTGCAGTCGAATGAACTCTCCATCAACGCGTGGCCCACTGTCTCTTCGATGCAAAGGGCGCCCGTTGAATTTCTTTACGCTAATTTGTTGTTCCGCGCCGAAGGCATCCGCGCCGATTTTGTTGTTCTACGTCGAATTTGTTGTTCCGCGCCGAAGGCATCAGGACCGCTAAATATTTTCACGTTAATTTGTTGTTCTTTTAAATTTTGGTTGTGGAAATAATTTTTTGGAGAACAAACATTTCGCGAGGGAAAATCTTAAATGAACCGTGCCCGTCGGCACATGTTATGACTAGTCTATATTATAAAAGAGGGAAACTTGCCACGCTTTGTCCCACGTGACAATGTCCACCTCAGCCGTGTGGGAAGCCAAATAAATTTTTTTGCACCCCCACTTTCCGTTTATTTGCAAAACAACCCCAAACATCCCACTTATTGTTTTGCATTTTAGGCCTTTTGCATACGAATTTGTGTGCTTGCTCCCGTTTTACCCCCGACGCTGCCGACACGCACGCCCACGCTTTCCGCTCCTTCCCAGTTTCTCACGTGGACCGCTGCCGTGTTCGTTGGGGGTTGTTTTTGTTCCGTGCAACAAGTGCACGGACAATTTCTAGTCTATTATACAAATGAGTATATTGTCCCATGTAGTAGGTTTGTCTCATGTGGCAATGTCACATCGCCACATGGGGCAACCTCCTCTACATTACCCTCCATCCCAAACAACCAAAAAAACACCTAAAAAGAGCCCAAAAACATATCAAGTTCAAACAACAAACAAAAACTCGGTGGGTCCCATTGGGGGTAGGGTTGTGTGCTTTGTTTTAGTGTCATTTTATCCAACGATACCGATATACAATCACAATTCTTACTTCTTATCAGTTGTGCGTGCGCACAACATCTTGCTCATACGTTTTTTTTATGCACAGTGCGCGGGTTATTTCTATTATCCAATATATTTGTACGATGCATTCTAAACCACCCAAACTTATACCCAAGAACCATTTGGAGCCAAAGCGAGTGGTCTGGTCCTAATACCGAGTCCATTTGTTAGGTTACGAAACTGCTGCTTCATTTAGCGACGGAAAAGGTTGCGTCTCTCCGCTTCTATATAAACCCCATCTCTTGAAGGATCACCGGTTTTTTCTCCTCGTTATTCTCTCTCGTCGTCAGTGATGCGAGTGTAGACGAAAGGGCAGGGAAAGAGAGTGCGAGAGAAAGCTAGGGCTAGGGTTTAGTTGGGTTATGGGAGTGGAGTGATGGAGGGGTCCGCGAAGCCACCGGTGGAGCTTGTGAAGGGGATCAATGGCCTCGACAAGATCGTACTGCGAGGGACTCGATCGAGCTCCGTTGAGGTAACGATCTCTCTACCTCTCTGACATCTCGTCTTGTTTCGTCTCTTTTTTATTTCTTGTGGAGAATCTTGATGGATCTGATGATGATCAGATTGTTCCTTTGATGAATCTCGTCTGTTCGTCTGTTCTGCATTCGATTCAGATATTTTCGATTAAACTTAGAAATATGAGCGAGAAATGCGAGATCCATTTGGTTCGTGAAGATTCTTGCATAGAATGAGATAATCCCTCCAATCATAAAATTTACTCTTATTTTATTTTTGGGTTTTGGGAAATTAAAAGGGAATGGATGGAAATTGGAAGAATTTAGGGCTTCGTGGCGATCAGTGTGTCCTCTTTGAGTATTATGTTGTGGATTCTTTGTCATAGTTAGGTGCCTTGAATTTTACCTGCAATGTTGTTTTCACATCTTGATGCCGACATTGTTTAGATCACTTTGGGGGGTTGAATTCGTAGTTTCAATTCTGTTTGCAATAAAAAAAACGTGTAACATGTACCATGGTCAATATGCTTGCTAATTACAGCATGCTCATCATTGGGGTGAGGGTGAGGATGAGGTCAAATGATTAGTTGAGCGAATCCAAGTTATTGAGGCCTGGACTAATTCTAGTGTTTTCCATCTCACCATACCAATCGAGATGCAGGTGGTCAATGAACTGGTCTATGGGTGCGTGTCATGCTGGCCAGCTAATCAAACAATCTTTAGCATGACTTTTTGTAAGTGGAGATGAGCCTAATATCTTGTGTTAACAGCCATTACAATGTTTATTACTGATAAGTTGAGTTGAGCGATGTAATTCAAATAATACTACTTTGATACCTATTGCACATATGTATTCCTTCCATTTTAGAGCAAATATTTCCCTTTGTCATTTTTAAAGTTTAGTCTACCATTTAGATAGGTAATTTCTCTTTCGC
Source organism: Scilla litardierei (assembly GCA_030789695.1). Taxonomy (NCBI): domain Eukaryota; kingdom Viridiplantae; phylum Streptophyta; class Magnoliopsida; order Asparagales; family Asparagaceae; genus Scilla; species Scilla litardierei. Next base: position 16,976,688 of record CM061142.1, on the reverse strand, counting down.
TCACTTTGTTATCATGCCTCCAAATAAGTTAAAATTAAATAAAATAAGGAAAAAACTATGTTATAATGTATGTATGACAAAATTTGAAGATTGAGAATGTCACCGTGTTACCTTCAGAGATAATAGACAGCTATATTGTAATTTTCTAGTAAAGATTAAACTGTTCACCACGACTAAATACCCTAAGCAAATGTAGAAACAAGTTCGTGTGCAAGCTTCACTGATGCTGTAAAAAGATGCTATGTAATGTATTTTCCTCGTCTTCCGTAATCTTTCTGTATTCATTAAGCACATCCCAAGAATTTGGATAAGGGATTTGACGTACATGGTGGTGTAAGTAAATCAAAATTATTTCGTTGCGTATGCTCAATTGTAGTTTACCTAAATCCCATTTCTGTTTACCTAATTGCATTCCACGTGCTTTGTAGTCTCTCTTTTCTTGTCTGTTTATTTTGTGCCCGCTGAATTATGGATGTAATACATGGCTGATCATCCATTAGAGACAAAAAACAACAGGGGAAAATGAGTGGCCAATGGACATACTTGGATTGGATCCAGTCAACCAGATAAGCACTACCTTCATTTCATCATTTATGTCAACCAGTTCATTGACCACCTTCATTTCATCCTTTATTGAGTGATCGATCCATCGTGCATATTTCTAGATTTGTCTATGGATTGCTGTGAAGTACAGAGTATTATTGCTATTATTATTTGATGTCCATGATCAGGGATCTAGGGTCTAACATCTAATGACTAACAACCTATATAAAGTACGTAAAGGGGTGTATTCTTATCTAGGGCTATTGGAAGATGACAGACTTGTTTTTCTGCATATGGTTTCAAAGCCTCGCATAAAGTACTCAGGCAGTGTTCTTTTCTGTCGGAAAGACTTAGAGTTTCTTTCCTAGATATCTAGCACAGGTTGAGGAAATTATCATCACAAAGGCTTGTATCAGTCATCTGGATGGAATACAAAAGGCATGTATCTTGTGTGCTCTTATATACCTGGTTTGGCTGAACCATGTACCTCTGGTGTTTGTCGTTCTGTGCTTTGTGCATGCGTCCTTCAACCATGGTGATATATCTCCTTTATTTACTTTTTAGCCTTTTATTTACTTTTTGTTTGCCAACTGAAAATATAAACTTGAAAGGAAGTATGAAAATTGTTAAGCCATCCATATTTTCTTTCAGTTTCCGTGCTCTGGCCTGGTTTTCAGTGAGTGCCTCTTATCCGTTTACAGGTATATATGTATGGTGGTCACGTCACGTCTTGGAAAAATGACCATGGAGAGGAGTTGCTCTTTGTCAGCAGTAAGGTATCATAATTGTTTAAAACTTAAATGTACGGTCACTACTCTAGCGTAATTGTGTTACTCGAGTGTAAACCTGTGAGTAACCTTAAAACAAAATGTCTCTGCTTTGACTCCACATGGGGCAAAGGAACGGCTTCCATAAGCCAAATGAGTATGCATTTTCACTTGAAGATAAGTAATTTTTTTTCTCATTTTCTACGTTCAACACTTCAAAATTGTTTCTGTCCATGTTTTAGATTTGTACAGACGTTGATATTTCTTTTATTCTTTTGTTCTCTAGGTTGAAATGCTCTTTGTTCTTGTCATATCATCTGCAGCTTGTCGTGTTTCTTTTTCCAATTCCTATGGACTTTACCATGTGATTTTTGTATAATTTCATGAATTATACAAACATTTAGATATAAATGATTTTAGTTGTACAATTTAATTTAGGTGAAGGTTATTTTTACCCTTGTATTTAAGGAATAATCCATGTCTACATTTGGGAATGATGTTTTCTTCCTGCCACAGGCTGAACTCAACAGTAATGCTTCTAGTGATAGCATGCTTGTTATTTAGTGTTAACATTCAGTGTTCTAAAAGATGGTTTCATTATGCGTGCGGTCCATACGCGCATAACGCATATGCGGATTATGCGGATTATGCAGTTGACATAAAAATGAATATTTTAATAAATAAATAAGCAGTAAGTATATATACATATTTGTATATATATGTTTGTGTATATTAAATTAAAAAAATCCTTAAAATTGTAACAAGAAAAAAATCATATTAACTTTTAAAAATATGAATTAATTCATACTAAAACATCAGCATTATCAATGCAATCAATACATAAAATAACTATAGTCTAAATCAATCTACACACTCAAAACTTAAATATTTAGTTTTACATCCGAATCAAAATGCATGTCAAACCAAGCATTTGAAATAAAAAATGGTCCATTTTATATCTACTCATCATCTTCCTCGTCATCTTCATAAGGAACATCATCATCTAAACCCCATTAGAAAAAAGAAAAAAGAAGAAAGGAAAAATCATGCGGCGAAGCCACTGCTTCCCGCTAGGAAAAAAGAAAAAAGGAAAATGGAAAAATGGAAAAAGGAAACAAATATGCGGACATACCTACTTCCCGCCGCTGCTTTGCTATGTTACCCCCCCGCAATCCGTTGTTGATTTGTTTTGGACATGATAGAGAGAGTGGTCGTCGCTTTTTGTTTTGGAAAAAATCCTTAAAATAAAAAAAATGATTTTTATGCTTAACGAGTCGAGTTTTTTAACGGTTTGGGAATTTTTAGTTGTTGTTTGTGTCCGTATAATCGCATATGCGTGTGCATAACAGTTAAGCCATCGATTATGCGGCCAACCGCATAATTTGACTGCATAACTGATTTTCTATGCGGCCAGAGGCCGCCTCCGCATATGCGGCCGCATATAACTTGTTTTAGAACGATGTTAACATTTATCCATTTGATTCATGTACACGTGTACTTTATCAAATGCATGTCTGTTTGTTATTGAATGTTTTTTTTTAAATTTGTTCTACTAGGCTATTTTCAAGCCCCCAAAAGCCATTCGCGGTGGCATCCCAATATGTTTTCCTCAAGTATGATCTTTTCCCACTTTATGTTTTCATTTTTATATGCTTAATTCTATAGAAATAATCTTATTCCGGCTAATTTTATTTGCGTGTGCAGTTTGGGATGAGTGGGAATCTTGAACAACATGGTTTTGCGAGGAACCGCATTTGGAGCATTGACACTGATCCACCCCCATTTCCGTCAAATAGCAACCATAAGTCTTTTGTTGATCTGATTCTCAAATCATCTGAAGAAGATGCTAAGATTTGGCCTCACAGGTTTTTTCCCGTCCCATGGAAGTTTGATGAATCTGATTATGTTGGTCTAAGAAAAATTTCAAGATTTTTGCATTATCTTTAAAATTTTGGTTTATTTTAAATGCTTTACGTCCATGTTCACTAAACTAATTAACGTGTGAAAGTTTAGTAGTTTTCGGGACAATGGAAGAATACCTTCATGGGTCTTTGTATGGTCTGTATGCTCTATATTGTGTCTCTAAGGAAGAACCAGGGGCTAGGGTTATAGTCCAATCTGCCTGCAATCTAGAACACACAACATTGATACCAATTTTAGACCGTGCCTTCTACATACTCGAATAGGTTTGGGGTCCATAGTCAAGCAGGAAAATGTTGAAGTACCAAGAGCTTAAATTACTTTTATCTTGAACAGAAATATCTGCCTCATCCTCATGGAGGCTTGCTTCAGTATGAAGAATGTATCAAACAAGCACATTTTGCAAGATTGTTACATGCGTCCTGGGCACATTCCTAGATGTGGAAATTACATGCATGCCTTGCTTATGTGTGATGGAAAAGGAAGGCTTTTTCAGTACATAAAGTCATCAAATCTAACAACACTTCCAATTTGTGTTGCAGTTATGAATTCCGTCTAAGGATTACTCTCTCACTTGGAGGAGATCTGATGCTTACATCACGCATTAGAAACACCAACACAGATGGGAAGCCATTCTCATTTACATTCGCATATCATACATACTTCTTCGTTTCTGATATCAGGTTTGTAAATTTACATATCCATTTTGCTTGGGTTATTACTTGTAAATTTATGTTGATGATTGTTGTAGAATTCTAGAATATTCCTTATTCTTAATAATGAGTTAAAAATATGTGGTGTGTATGACACTTCCCCTTACCAAAAGTTACGACTGTACACATTTGTCCATCCGTCTGACTTGAACTATACATGAACATAGAAAGATATGTTTAGCTTGAATTATGTGACCCCCTCAAAGAAGCTCTAATTATCATATGAAGCAATTCACTGTTTTGGATCCTTTTATACAAGTACACAACCTGAGTGACTACATATATGAGGTAAATATACACATGCAGAAGACATGTACTTACCAGTATTTGTTGAAATGCAATACCCATGGCTTTGTCTACAAATAATAGGTTAATAGCCGCACTAGAAAGTTATTTCAAACTCTTTTTGTAAATTACTTATCTAAATGTCATTGAATATGATGTAAGAATGCTATCCTATGCTATTGAATACTGACATCACAATCCGCAATCCAGATTGCATGTCTGTAATTTTGGAAGTTAGCCTGTCTGAATGATGATAACAACATTTCAGATCCTTCGCTACCTGCTTGTGTGGAACTGAAATAGTTTAAGTGTACTGCTTATTTTACTTAAAAAAATACAGACACCTTGTGACCCATGACCCAGATCAATTATTCTACTTTATGTATCTCGGACCGGTTATCTAAGAAGGATGTGGAGATTAGGGAAGAATTGATCATAGAATCAAAATAGGTTGGTTAAAATGGAATCCTGCAACAGGAGTGCTGTGTGTGTGATTCGAGTGTACTGTTACAGCAAATGGGTAAATATTTTAGGACGACGATTAGATCAATTTTGGTATATGATACAAAGTATTTTCTATTATCAAAAATTATGAACATAGTATGTGTTTGACAAAGATACAAATATTGTGATAGATGTGTGGAAACACTAAAAAAGATAAGGTGAGAAATAAAGATATCTGAGCGAAGATATGTGTGATCTCTATAGAGGATAAGATGAAATAACATAGCTTGATATGGTTTAACCATGTACGTTGCAAATCCATTAATGCGCCTGTTAGAAAGGTAAACCGAAGAAGACAGGTGTAAGATGTGATATGAAAGATGTTTGATTTGACGGAAGAGAGAGCTTTATATTGTAATGCATGAAAAACAAGGATCCAATATCATGATCCGATACTATTTTTTTTAACTTGTTTGTGTTTGTTTATTATTTCATTTATATTCATTTATATTTATTACTGATATTCTTTTATTATTTTGCTATTGTTGTTATTTTTTGTTTGTTGTTATTATTTTATTTCTGTTATTATTTTATTTTCTCTCTCTCTTTCTATTGAGTCCATGCAACAAACCGTCCATAAATTTTTTTGATGAAGGCTAAGACAGTGACGACGACAATATATAAGGTTAGCTATTTGGAAAGATGGTAACGACATTTCAGATCTTTTAACTGCATTTTAGGTGCAAGTCTTCAACAATGCGTTGACCATAAATGATGGCCTTTTAATTTCTTAACAGGAATAAAATAGTGGAAAGAGAGAAAGAGAGGACGCATGCAGTATATTTTTTGGAAGAGAAGGAAGAGAGAGAGAGAGAGAGAGAGAGAGAGAGAGAGAGAGAGAGAGAGAGAGATCTGTGAAGAGAAGAGAGAGAGAGAGAGAGAGAGAGAGAGAGAGAGAGAGAGATACACATTTTAAATTTACCATCTTTTGGGGCAGAAAAATGGTAAGCATAAGTGTTTGTCAACAAGAAGGGTAGACCTCTATTAATTTCTATAATCAAATTAATACACCACACAAGCATGAATACAACAAGTAAAAAAAAAATTTGTCAGTTATAAAAATATCTTTGTGCTTTCCAATTTAATTGCTAGTTCCTACAACATGTCTGAAATGCCTCTCTAGCCCATCATATTTTGGAGCATAATATTATATGGTCCTATTTTCATTCTGCATATTAAAGCGGTTTTCTTTCCTTTTAACCATCCAACTTCACATGGAACCACAATTTTGGCCGGAAGTATGGGACCATCTCATATTACTTGTGTGGTGCTTTTAAGGATACAAATTAGGGCAATTTCTTTTCTTTTCTTTTCTTTTTAGACAAAAGTTTAACGTATATAATCTTCATGACACAAATTAGAGCTTGACATATACACAATTTGGGTTTTAGAATTTCTGGTCCTTAAACTTTCATGTGATTTGCGAAAACTATTCAAATGCTTCATATATAAGAGGTGCCTTTGAAGAATTCTATGTTAAAATATAAAGGAAAATATGTCCACCCCCGTCATGTGAGAAATTTAGTCTATCCCTTTGACGTTCCCTTTGTGCTGTTAACATTCCAGCTTTTAAATTTCAGTCCACAGTCTTTACAACTTTGCACCACTTTCATTAATTTCCACCATACAATTCATTAAAAATGGCATTTACATTCTTGTCCCTTTAACCATCTCACATGCAACCCATGATCTTGGAAACCAATGCCTGCCTACAACTAATCGTCATCTTTACAGAAAATGTGTATTTTTTTTCCTGCTTTTAATGAAGGGGTCAATGTTGAAAACATGTAACCTTGCAAGTCAATAGCACTTTACCTCATTGCAGTTATTTTTTAGCACTGACCCCCCCCCCCCCCCACCCACCCACAAAAAAAAAAAAAAAAAAACGCAAAAAAGAGCACCAACTTCTCCAGGTAAAAGAATTGTTTGTGGACCCTTTTGCCTTTCTTGACATTAAAATATTTCGGGCAATTTCCTTTTTGTAACATTTTTTGTATGAGAGAAAACTCACCAAGATCCTGTAGAATCTTTGCCCTCAAGTGGAACGATCTGTCAATTTTGGGGTTCGATTTGTTCATCTTCACCAAGGTTTGTCTTCCCATGGCCATTCCGAAGTTAGAGGGGCGTAGTTAAAAGGAGTTTCTTCTGCTGTTTGATTTATTATGTCCCAAAAAGTTATATTTCCCCAAAATTGGAAAGTATACATATTTCTCTCTCCAAAATTACTTCCCAATTTGATATTCAAAGTTGTGAAGATGGTGTCTTTGAGTAATAAGCAACAGATTATCCTTGAAGCCAACCCTGATGTTCCTTAGGATGATCCAGAGTTCATTTGGGACTCGGTGTTCCTGAAGACGAATTAGAGTTCACAGATGTGTATGGCTTGGATCTGAAGCTTCTGAAATGGGTGCCAAAACACGTGCTCGCAGTTATTTTCCCCTATAATTCTCAGGTTAAAATTAATCCCTACATATATCTAATTTATTATCTAAAAACTGTCTTTTCTTGCAATTCTGTTGATTGATACGCTTTTCCCTTGGGTTGATTAGGTAGAAGAAGCTGAGAAAGAGCAAGAAAGTCTGAAAATATTAGTTCTACAACATATTTTGATTAAAATTTGTTAATGAGGTTAGCGATTAATTTGATAATTGGGTCATGTAATAGAAGAGTCCTATGAATATATCTAAGATAAATAATTCATCATCATCGTAGCCGTCTTCCCAAAAATTGAGGCAGACCTCATGGACTTAATAGAGAAAGAATGTCAGATCGTGATCACGTCGGATCGTGATGATGTCGGATACTCGTTTTTCATGTATTATTACTAAAGCGGTGTCTTTAGTTAAACCATCTTTCATATCCCTTCTTATCACTTCCATTTATAACTTTTTAGACAACCTCTCTTTCTTTTGATTTCAATATTCGTATATTCCGTCTTTCTAATGATCACGTCAATAGGTTTATGATGTATATGATCAATCCATCGCAAGGAATGTTCTCTCTTCTTATTCTCTATCTCTCTTCTTATTCTCTATAGGAACCACACTGAGTTTTACTAGATGTCCTTGTTTCTTACGTTATCTTTTTTAGTATTTTCACATCCATTGTTTTTACCACATTTATGCTACGATTGTGTTTCTTGGTGATAGCCTAACACTTTGTATCATTTAACAAAGCTAGTCTAATTGTCCTTATGTAAAAGTAACCTTTTAGTTCTGATGGTACATTTTGATAGCACTAACATTCTCGTTGCGGCTCTTCACTTCAACGATTCTGCTTTGATTTGATGATCAACAACGTCATTAATCTCTGCACTCTCTTGAATAACCAACCCAATATACATAAAGTACTTATTGAATTACTTTTCTGATCCAGTTTCATCATGTTATGACCTTCATGTCTCATTATACTAAACTTACATTTTATATACTCGGTCTTATTCTGTTAAGTTTGAAATAGCAAGTCTATAATAATGAAATAGCAAGTCTACAATATCCGTAGTAATGATTAAATGGGTAATTAGTAGTAAAGATGGAGGTTATTAAAACAATTTCAAATCAAATTTTAAAATCTTAGCACAAGCTACCATGCAGTTGATTGCAACGGAGGAGCGAAGGATACGGAGGATGGAGTGACAGACGATGATCGTTGAAGGAGAATGACAATGACATGAAGTAGGTTATGTCAACGGAGTGGAAGATGTAGGCGACGAGGGCAAAGAGTGGGATCTTTTGTTTTCCTTTTTCCTTTTTTTGCATTCTCATGTGATGGGTTAAAATGAGTGGGAGAAGATAAAGGATGTGGGTGATTTCTAGTTAATTTTTTTCTTTTAAAAAAATATTTTTCAACAAATGTTATGTATGTTAACATATTAAGTAACATTGGGGGTTAAATGAGAATTTTGGTAAACATGATTCTTGTAATTTACCCGTCCTGCTATGAAAAAGTAGACATTTTGAAACACACAAGACGACTAACTTTGCTAACCATGCTATGAAAAAGTAGACATTTTGAAACACACAAGACGACTAACTTTGCTAACCATGTGAACGCCGATTGACATGATTCACTTCCTCTTGGTTAGAAATTAGGCCATTTCACTTCCTCTTGGTTAGAAATTAGACTAGGCCTGATTTGAGTTTGACTTAGTCTATCCTTATTTGAATTAGGTGTGAGCCAAACTTTTAACTTTGATCAGACTTAAACCAAGTTTTTTGGCCTGATTTGTTAACATGGTGGGGTTGGGTTAAAATCTTGGCATGATAGGCACGAATGGGTTACTTATATCTATTTAGTTTAAGAGAACTATATAATAAATTTATTTATATTGTATTCTTACCATATTTACCTGGATTCTTATCCTATGTCTGTAATGCCGAGTGAATTTTATAATGCTTATGTGCATTTGTTTTTCCCGTTCGTTGTAAGCGCATAATTATCATCCTATTTCATATAGTTATAAAGGTAAAACCAATAATGCATTTGATGAGTCTGAGTCTGGCTTTAGACTGGCATGAGTCCTACTTGAGACTTTCTTTCTCCTGTGGGAGGTTGTGGTGTAGCCCCACTCATATCTTATTCACTTAATTAGAAGCTTAATTAGAAGCTGGCCAGACCTGTTCGGATTAAAACCAAACTTCACCATGCTCTCCCCCCATATCCCCTTTCTGTTTTGAGCCCAAGGCGGTGGCTAAGGCGCACACACGACAACGGAGAGCAGACACAACGGCATTTGCAATAACTAGTGTCAACTACGGAGGCGGATGTGATGAAAGCAACTACGTAGAGTATCTTTTTTCCTTTTTTTTGTTGTCATCAGATTTGTGCAATTTTTCTGTGCTTTTCCTTTTTTTTCTTTTTTTTGGCAAGATTTGATTGTCATTTTAGGTAAAAGTCAGAATCCTTTGAAACCAAGACACAATCAAATGAACCCCCCAAGGTCCCAAATTATCCGAAACCGAATTTTTTTGCAGTTTCAGACCCAATAAGGTTCAAAACCAATACAAAACGGCGAAAGCCAATGCGTATCAATTGAAACCTCAATCCTTACCTGGAATTAACAATGTATCTAATACAAACTTGGGGAAAAGTTAAGAATCAATGAATGAGAAAAGCATGATGTCATGTGGAAGTAAGTGAATAAGATATGAAACTTGTCCTTGGATGTAAAGTAATTTTTCTTTTACCTTTTAATGTAATCAATATGAATATCTTGATCTGATTGAATAATTATTAATGGAAAAAATGTCAAGATTCTTATTTGACTGATTATCGAAGACTGGACTGAATGAACTTTTGGTGCAATTGTCGTGGACTTTGGTGCGTCTTATATTCATGTGTTTATTTTTCATATCATAGGACAATGAATTATGTTCGCACAAAATTTATTGAAAGAGCAACATGTGCATCTTTCATGACTCCTTGAATATTCCAAAATACATACACTTGATAGCTGTAGTATCCAATTTAGTCTTATAAGTACTATTATTATAAACAATGCAAACATAGCCAAAGATACCAGAAGGTAAGGGAAAAAGATCACACTTAAGTTAAAGCAATGACTATGGAACCTAACCATCGAGAACGCTGAAGGGCATGTGATTAATAAGGTATCTGTTGAGCACGACATTGTCCCAAACTGTTAGCATACATATATTAGGGATTTGATAGAAAAGGAAGCTAGTCACCTTTCATAGGTGCACCTTTCAAGTAAAGTAGCATTCAAAATGTTACTTCCTAGTGATCCTTTTGAGGAGTGGACATACTCTGAGTGATCACACTTAGCAGTTATGCGATATTGGGGCATGCAATAATGAGATAGTTAATTTCCTTACAAGCCTGTTGTATTTGCATGTGCCACCCGACGGTTTCCCATGATTTGGTGGTAACTTACAGTTTGGATTTATAGGAGAAGTGGCTGGTCAACATCCTAACAATTCAGTCTGTTAAAGTTTGCTTTCTCTATGACAAAACCATCTTTTTGATTATGTTACCTTTATGCCTAAAAATAACGTGGTGGCACAAGATCCTTTGTTTGAAAGCATTGTTGCAATACTTCCCGTGTAGTGATTCACTATGACATCGTCACTAGTTATTACTATGGCATCGACATAGATGACCAGGATGATGCGCTTCCTTTAACACGTGTAGAATAATGATTACAAGCATAACAAAGTTCAAACTCCCGAACCACTGTAGCTTTAAGTCATATAAGGAGCACTTCAGTTGACAATTTTTTTTAAAAACCCATGAACAACACGCTTACAAGGTTGCTTCATTTAAACCTTCTTATTCAAAATATCATGCAAGATTGTATTCTGGACAGATAGCCGATATAATGGCCAATGATTTGTGGCAGTCAATAAAAGCAGTTTGACCGATGCCATTTTTGCGAGCCATAACACCAATGAATATCCTTGTTCACAAGTCTTGCCTTTAACCAGGCAAGTGTGGCATCAACTTTAGCTTTATAATATACACTTATTTACAACCGAGCTCTCTCTTTTTGGTAGATGAGGCATTAGGTTCCTCCTATCATTGTGTTTCAATGTTGGCATTTTCTTCTTTCATAGCTGCTCGCTAACCTGAGTTTGTAAGAGCCCTTTACATAGACTTGGAAATATTGTGAGAATCAACGAATGAAAGAAAAGCATGGTATAAAGGAGAAAGATCCACAAAGAAAACAAATTTTTGATTGTGGATTGTTGGATCTCCTGGCACACCAAATACACGGGAGGGGGGTGTGGGGTAAATAGTGTAAATCACGACGATATTGCAAAATTAAAAGTTAATAAAAAATTGCAATGAAAGTGCGAAAATAAATGAACACAACCCAGAATATTCTAAACGCAAACACAGAGATTTTTATACTGGTTCGGATCCTTGTGATCCTACGTCCAGTCCTCTACCCCGTAGAGATTTGAATCCACTAAAACACTTGCTCCCTGCAAGTAATCAACATACAAAGATGCCAACACTCCCCGTGTTGCAAACTTGTACAATCTCTTCAACAAGAGATTCACCAAATAAAGTAAAGAAAGAGTATGAAACAATATCACATATAGCCTTGATAATTGATGGAATTATTGCGCAAGGAAGGTGATTGAATCTCCAAGGTTCTGGATGAAACTTGTAGTAGAACAAACTTGAAGATTGGACTTTCTATGGAGGAAAAATTTCTGCAGAGGTTCCTCTAAGAAAATCTGAACATCACTAACTTTCTAGAGAGATAAAGTAAACTTAAGAAAAGAAAAAGAAAGTGAATTTTCGTGTGTTTTAGGCAGGGGTCTGGGGGTCTATTTATAGTCCAAAAAGATAGTTTTTGAATGTTGGACAACTACCTAAATTTTTAAAAAATTCTGGAAAAGTTTTTCTATTAGTCGACAATATTAGGTCCTGATCGATTAATTAGAACTGATGACTAGGATTCTGGCTGTTGAGGTGTCTTTTCAGAAAATAACTTTCAAAAATGGAAAGAAACTTCTTTAAATGGATATAAACTGATAGAAAGTAGCCGTTTATGGCAGTTCTAACTTCCAGAAATAAAATATATTATTTAAATAATAAATCATTAAAAATAACTGTTTTGAAAATAGACTGGTAGACTAACAAAGTCTATTGGTCGACTAAAATTTCGAAATTAAAAAATCTTTAGGAAAATGATCCTATAACTTAGAAATTGGGTCTGACGAAATTTTTGGACAGAAATATTTTAATATTAAAATTAGTCGACTAGCATTAGTGGTTGGTCGACTAATCGGATTTCTGATGTGATTTTTTGAATACGGATCCTAGACGTCTAAGATAGATTATCATCAAGGCTTTTACATTCTAAGCAAATGCAAGAGAAAAAATAAAGATTACATCTCATTTACAAGATACAAAATATCATTGATAAACTTCGTCTTGTAGTGGATGTTTCTTGCAACTTGTACACTTGATGGTTGTCTTAGTGAGTTTGTGCTATAACATCTGCATAGATAAAGTTAGTATAAAGATAATATGTTTGTATCATCAAAACCACTTGAGGAATTTGTGAGTTTGCAACATTCTCCCTCCTTTTGATGATTTTATAAACATTGAATATAATATTATAAAAAGATGTTATTTGTTAAAAAATGTTATTTATTCAATCTTAATATGAAACTTGCATTTGTTCAATCTTAATATGGAACTTGCAATTTGTATAAACATATATGATATTTAATAAAAACTTTGTATATTTAACATGAAATATGAAAACTTTAGAACTATATTGTTAATGCATAATGTAGTATGTCTCCCCCTGAATATTAGCAAAATTTATTATATTAATTCTCCCCCCTTGGAAATTATCAAAAATGGGGAAAATCTGCCATTTTATAGGATTAGTCGACTAAATGTTGATGCTGGTCGACTAACTGCAGAAAAATTTCAGAGAGCAGAAAAAACAGAGAAGAATGTTTTGACAGATTGAAATACATTAATTAAGGATACCAATACATGATATGATGCGTACATGCCAAAAGAAAAAGATACAAACTGAAGCAAAAACATACAATAACATAAAGCCAATACATCAAACAACTAAACAAACGTCAAGGATCATTAGTCGACCAGCTAATTGGCCTGGTCGACCAGAAGCTGAAACATGCGGGGTCTAATATGGTGGAGGAGGCCTAGGGCGCGGTGCGAAGTGGAAGGAGAGTAAGGAGACCATTGTTCCAAGAGGCTTAGAATTTGTGCTTGAGTGCCTTTCATATTGGTAAAGTCCATTTATATGTCATGCCGAATTTGCGCAAGACTAGTCTCAAATCCACTTAAATCTGCTTGAACTCCTGTGAAATTGATATTCATATCATCTTGAAGATGACCAATTTGTTCTTGGAGGGAGGATCGAGATGGTTGAGAATGAACATGAGGGTTCATAGTAGTCTTGCGACGACGAGGTGGTGACTTGATAGATTGCTATTCTTCAACATGTGGGAGTGGATGAAGTTCCATGCGAATCAAGAAGGAATGATCAAAACATAATGGATTATAAATGGCCACTTCATTATCAAAAGGACTTTCAAAAAGTTGAAGAATTTGAGTGATCGTGCAGGGTAAAAAGATGGTGTTGGAAACGGGTTTTACTAAGGCTAACACGATAGATACGGACCAATCCACTTTTATTCCATGGATGATGGCATAGAGAACGCGGAGGCGAGTTTCATCGATGTAGTGTAAAGAACCAACCTTTGGAAGAAGGTTGTAAGTGATGATCTTTAGTAAAAGGCGAGGAGTGTGATGGCATACCGGAGGGTTGAAAATTTGGAGTAAGTAATTCAAGAGTGGGGGCGATGATTCATTAGAAATCCGATATCTTGATCATTTGATCGAGAAAGGCCAAGACATTCGGCAAGAATGCCAAAGGTGAGATGCATATCGATACCTTAAAACTTTGTGTCAAAATTGATGTTTCCGCCATCTCGATAAACAACTATATTAGAATAAAATTGTTTCACAAGGAGAGGATAATATAGAATATCTTCACACCAAAGGTGGAAGAGAGAGACATTATGAAGAAAATGGTGGAGATTGAAGTTTTGGATCGTATGATCACTAAAATCAATTGATTGTTCGGGATAGAATGGAGTGAATTCTATGGCGGCATACTTGGCGCGTGCATCTTCGGCCGGAGTGGATCAACGAAGATGAATGAGGATTTGAAAAGGAAGCCATCAAGGAGATGTGAAGTGCTCCTACAGAGAATTTTTTGTAATCTCTCTCGAAATATAGAAGATTTTCGGCTATATTGTGCCTTGGGTTTTCTCATGGTGAAGAAGAAAGACACATGGTGTTTAAATAGAAGATTTGAGTGGGAAATTTGAATTTTGAATAAAGAAACTGAGTTAAAAACTTCCTAATAACTCCTAAGACGTTTTGGGAACTTCTGCAACGTTTTTGAAAGGGAAATCTAGCAAGAAATCGTGCAAAACAACGTTTAGAAACTGCTGTTCTTCGGCTGTCAACAGCGATTAGTCGGCTAGGATTGGGTAATGGTCGACTAGTCGGGTAAAAAATCAGAGCTGTTTGGGCATTGATCGAAATAATTCAAATAAATTATTAATTAAGTTTCGGTCAAAGGAGAGGACTGATGGGTTGTTGCCTTGGGAAGGTAATTGTGTAAGAAGGTTTGACCATGTGTAAGTACTTTTGTACTTAAAGTATAAAAGGGTGTAAAGGAGAGGTCATGTCCTTAGTACTTGGAAAGTACTTTGTGAGAGGGAAATTTATCATTCAAAGTTTTGAATGAGAAAAACCGGGTTTGATCAAAAATAAAAATGATTTTATGAAAAGTATATTTTTATTTATATAACAGGTAATTCTGGAGGGTTAGTCGACTAGTATCCAGTATTGGTCGACTAATTAAAATATGAATAAATTCAGAAAAATCCAGAAAAATTATAAAATGATACTAACATAATATATAACTATAATATATAATTAAAATGTCGATTCACTAATAATGCCAAGTTCTCTTCTAAACTTTAGAAAAGTTTCTTCCTTAAGGGGCTTAGTTAGGATATCGGCTATTTGATTTTTAGTATCTATATACTTAAGAATAATGTCACCTTTTTGGACATGATCATCCAAGAAGTGATGTCGGATGTCTATGTGCTTAGTACGTGCATGATGTATCGGATTTTTGGATAAGTTTATAGCACTAGTGTTGTCACACATAATAGGACATGTGTTACATGTAGGGTTTGATGCCATAATCTAGTATTGGTATCGGCAGTTGACGATACCGAAACTAAGTGTTAGTTTCAGTATCTGCCGATACTGAATGGTATCGGTCAGTATCGGTAGTTGACGATACCGAAACTAAGGATTAGTTTCAGTATCGACCGATACTGAACGGTATCGGTCAGTTTCGGCTGATACCGACCGAAACTGACCGAAACTGTTCAATACCGGTCGAAGACGGAGGAAGAAGAATGTGTAAGTAAATAAAAATTCTCTAAAAAACCCAAAAAATTTCGTGAATCAATAGGTTGCATAGAAAATTCGGTTAAAAGAGAGGAGAAACCCCTATGGTTTTGGCTTGAAAATGATGAAGAATTAGACGAAGAAGAGGCAGAACCAAGAAAAAATTGCTGAAAAAAGAAGAAAATGGACAAAATGAAGATAATGAAAAAATTGAACTCACCTCATCGCGTGGTCGCCTCGCCAAACCCGCCTCGACCATCTAGCGTGAGAGTGAGAGAGAGCAAAGAGAGAGAGAAAGAGGTCCGAGTCGCCTTCAGGAGATGTTGCGTTCTTTAAAAAGGCAAACTTGTAAATAAGTGGTATGTGCATAAAGTAAAATAGTCGATGCGCATATCAAGCAAATACTTTGTGGCAACCCTGTAAATAAGTGGTATGTGCGCAAAGCAAAATGGTGGGTGCGCAAAGCAACGCCCAGCGATTTTTTTTGGCAAACTTGTAAATAAATGGTATGTGCGCAATGTAAAACGGTGGGTGCGCAAGGCAAGCCTTAGTATCTATTCATTTATCTAAGATTTAGTATTTAAGTACCAAACTTTAGGTGTTTAGTATTTGATATGATTACGAACTCAAATTTAGTTTATCTATTTAGTATTTAGTATTTAGTATTTGATAGTATATGGTTAATATTTTAGTTTGTTAAGTATTTAATAGTATTTGATATGTTTAGATTTAAGAACCTTCGAAACCATCACTGTGTGTATATAATATATAGATATTTAAAGTATCTCCGAAACCGAAACCGAAACCTGAAACGAAACTGCCAAAACTAGCGATACGGACGAAACCGAAACTTGCTTCCGAAACCGCCGAAACGGGCGATCCCGATACTGAAACCTAAATTTTGGGAAGAACAATACCCAGACCGAAACCGAGACCTAAAACCTTGTTACATGTAATGCCATAATCTAGTATTGTTTGTTTCATCCATAAAATCTGTGCACATGCTAAACCAGCGGCAATGTATTCTGCTTCAGTAGTAGATAAAGAAACATAGTTTTGTTTCTTACTGAACCAAGATGCTAATGCATACCCAAAAAAGTGACAAGTTCCACTTGATTTACACACAGCAAAATCTGCATCACTGTATGAAATTAAATCAAATGAGTTTGACTTTGGATAATATAAACCAAAATCAGATGTATGTTTGATATACCTAATTATCCTTTTGACAGCAGTCAAATGTGATAATTTAGGATCAGATTGATATCTAGCACATATACAAACAGAAAACATAATATCTGGTCTACTTGCGGTAAGATAAAGTAATGATCCAATCATGCCTCGATATAGTGTTTGATCAACACTCTTACCATTTGGATCCTTGTCAAGATTTGATGAAGTACTCATTGGAGTACGTTTTTCTGCCGAATTCTCTAATACAAACCTTTTGATGAGTTCCCTTGTATACTTACTTTGATGTATAAATATATATTCCTTCATTTGTTTGATTTGAAGTCCAAGGAAATAGGTTAATTCGCCCATGTAACTCATCTCCAATTCATTTTGCATTTCCTTAGAAAATTATTGACAAAGTAAATCATTAGTAAAACCAAAAATTATGTCATCAACATATATTTGTATAATGATTACATCAGAATCCATATGTTTGGTACATAAAATAGAATCTATTTTTCCTATAGATAACCAGATTTTAAAAGAAAGTTCTTCAACCTTTTATATCAAGCACGAGGTGCTTGTTTTAATCCATATAATGCTTTCTTTAGTTTGAAAACATGATTATCTAAACTTTCATGTTGAAACCTTGATGGTTGTTCTACATAGACTTCTTTTATAATACCATTTAGAAATGCACTTTTAACATCCATTTGATATAATTTAAAATCTTTGTAACATGCATATGCTAAAAGTATTCTAATAGATTCTGGTCTTGCTACATGAGTATGGTTTCATCATAATCTATGCCGTCTTTCTGATTATAACATTGTGCAACTAATCTAGCCTTATTTCTAACTACCTGTCCAGATTCATCTAATTTATTCTTAAATACACACTTTGTTCCAATAATAGGATGATCTGAAGGTCTAGGTACTAATTCCTATACATTATTCCTTTTAAATTGATTAAGTTCTTCCTGCATTGCTATAATTCATGAATTATTTTTACATGCTTCATTAACATTCTTTGGTTCAATGGATGATATAAATGCACAATTATTATTTGTTCTATTTGAGATATGGTTCTTACTCTATCAGAAATATCTCCAATAACTAAATCATGTGGATGATTAGGAATTTCAACAAATGCTTTAGGAAGACTTGTATTTTCAGGGATAATCTCAGGAATGGAATTAGTAGAATCATTGTCATCTAACTTAATGTTTTCTATAGAGCTAGTAATAGGTATATAATCTTCTTGATTAAAATGTGTGATAGGTGTAAAATTTTCATTAAAATTTACATGACGAGATTCTTCAATATATAAGTTTCTTTTATTATAAATCCTATATGCTTTACTACGTGTAGAATATCCTACAAAAATACATTCGTCTGATTTAGAATCAAACTTATCTAGTGAATCCTTAGTATTAAGAATAAAGCATTTGCAACCAAATACTTTAAAATAGATACACGAGGTATACGATCATAAAATAATTCAAAGCATGTTTTATTCACTTGTGGTCTTACCAAAATTCTATTTAATACATAACATGCAGTAGCAACGGCTTCTGCCCAAAAATATTTTGGTAAGGAACTATCACATTACATGGTTCTATCACATTCTTGTAATGTTCTATTTTTTCTTTCAACTACACTATTTTGTGGTGCGGTTCGAGGAAAAGAAAAATTATGTGTTATACCATGTTTATTACAAAATTTCGTAAATAATTCATTTTCAAATTCTCCTCCATGATCACTACGAATAGTAATAATGGATGACGACTTCAAATTTTGATTTCTTTTACAAAATATTGTAAATTCCTTAAATGCATTATTTTTATGTTTTAAAAATAATACCCAAGTATATCTTGAATAATCATCAACAATTACAAATGCATATTTATTACCATTTAAGGAAGCTATTCTAGAATGACCAAATAAATCTAAATGTAAAAGTTCAAGTGGTCTTTTAGTAGAAATATTATCTTTCAATTTAAAAGAAGATTTATACATTTTTCCTTGTTGACTTGCATCACAAAATTGTGTATGAGTGAAAGATATAGTAGGCATTCTAGAAACTAAATTTTGTTTTGATATACATGCCAAATGCTTAAAGTTAGTATGTCCAAAACGTTTATGCCATAATAATGTGTTATTCGTGGATGCTAGTAAACAATGATCATTTAAAGATATTTTCATGCATAATATATATATATATATATATTATTCTTACGATTACCTTGGAATAAAATATTAGACATCAAAATCATATATATTGATTGCATTCTTTTCGAAAACTATTTTAAAATCTTTATCGCATAATTGAGAAATGGATAAGAGTTATGTTTCAAACCGTCAACGAGGAGCACGTTTTCGATGATTGGCTTAGTTGGATCACCAACTGTTCCGATGCCAATCACTTTACATTTGTTATCACCAAAAGTAACGGTGCCACCATCTTTAATTTGTACGGTTGATAGAAGTTTGATGTTCCCGGTCATATGTTTAGAACATCCACTATCTAATATCCATATTTCTTTTATGGGTATCTGAAAGATAAACAATAAATATTGGTACCCTTTTTATATGGGTCCTTAGGATTAGTCCTTAGGAAACCAAACCTAAGTGGAATTTGGTTTCTTCAAATAGTTAGAAGAAAGAATAACATTTTGCATAAAGTTAGATATATATAAATCCTTATCATATAAGCAAGTGTCTTTGGGAACCCAAATATTATGCATAATTGTTTTCTTAGAAGAAGTAAGAAAATTGGTTTTCTTTGGAATATGAATAATTTTCTTTTTCATGCTCTTAGAAGAATCAATTTTCTTTTCATTAATAAATACATGATTTTCTTTTCTAGAATAACATTACCAAGAATATTGGATTTAGGAGCATTCTTATATCCCAAACATTGTCTATGATTAGCATGTTGTTGTAATCTAAGTAAATCATCTATAGATTATTCTTTCCTTTATTAAACTTACTAATGTTAGAAGACATATTATTATATTTCAATTTTAGAGAAGAAATATCCTTATCTAAAATAGAAATTCGTGAAATCATATTATGATTCTCAGATTTGAAAATCTCATTTTCATGAAGTAGTTTATAATTTTGAGAAGATAATGTTTCCTTCTCAAATTTTAGTTTATCTAATGAAGAAGAGGTTAGTTCTTTATTAGATAGAACTAATGCCTTGTGTTGAATTCAGTTTCTTGAATCTCGTATATAATTCATTAAAAGCATTAAGTAGTTCTTCATTATCTAAACTACTTACCTCATTATCACTTTGTGCCATAAAGCACATATGTGCATTTTCTTCATTAGATTGATCATTGACTTCTTCTTTCGAAGGTGAAGAGTCCCATGTTGCTGCTAATGCCTTCTTTTTCTTTTCGAACTTCTTATCCTTTCTGAAGTTGTTGGATGTCTTTTTCGGCTTAAGAAGAGGACAATCCTTTTTCATATGTCCTGGTCTGTTACAATGAAAACACAAAGAAGCATCAGTAGTTTTGGGCTTAAAACTTTTAAATTTACCTCTTCGAAGAAACTTATTAAAGTTTCTAGTTATCAATGCCATGTCTTCATCGTCTATGTCTGAATCATCGGTGTCTGATAAAGCGGCGAAGGTAAGAGTTTTCATCTTTGTATCTGCTTGTTCTTTGCGATCTTGAAGTTGTACTTCGTAGGCGATCAAGTTACCAACCAAGCTTTCAACGGTGAGAGTTGATAAATCATTGGCTTCTTCTATGGCTTAAGTCTTCTTCTCCCATTCTGATGTTAAGGCACGAAGAATCTTCCTTACTTGTTCCGTTTGAGTATAGGTCTTACCAAGGGCTATTAAGGATTTGACAATGTCGGTGAAACGAGTAATCATTTCTCCAATTGGTTCATTCTCCTTCATTCTGAATAACTCAAACCTGTGAACAAGAACATAGATTTTAGTTTCCATAACTTTATTAGTTCCTTCATGTGTTACCTGGAGTGTATGCAAATATCATATGCTGTTTTGGCCTGGGAGACACGATTGAACTCATTCTTGTCCATAACGCAGCATAGTGCATTCATTGCTTTAGAGTTGCGGGTTGCAACAGATTTGTCATTAGTGGTCCATTGGGCATATGGAGTTGTAGGCTTCTCGTACTGAGGTTCCAACATGTTCCAAAGTTCGTAGTCGATGCTTTGAAGATAGATTGTCATCCTTGTCTTCCAAGAGGAGTAGTTGGAACCATTAAATAGTGGAGGCCTTGTAGTAGAGCGCCCTTCTGGAAATTCTGATGTAGACGTTGAATTGTTCGTCGAATAGGTGTAGGCCATCTTAACCATGTAGCTCCGATACCAAATGATGGATCTCCTGGCACACCAAATACACTAGAGGGGGGTGAATAGTGTAAATTACGACGATAGTGCAAAATTAAAAGTTAATAAAAAATTGCAATGAAAGTACAGAAATAAATGAGCACAACCCAGAATATTCCAAATGCAAACACAGATTTTTATACTGGTTCAGATCCTTGTAATTCTACGTCCAGTCCTCTACCCCGTAGAGATTTGAATCCACTAAAACACTTGCTCCCTGCAAGCAATCAACATACAAAGATGCCAACACTCCCCGTGTTGCAAGCTTGTACAATCTCTTCAACAAGAGATTCACCAAATAAAGTAAAGAAAGAGTATGAAACAATATCACCTATAGCCTTGATAATTGATGGAATTATTGCACAAGGAAGGCGATTGAATGTCCAAGGTTTTGGATCAAACTTGTAGTAGAACAAACTTGAAGATTGGACTTTCTATGGAGGAAAAATTTCTGCAGAGATTCCTCTAAGAAAATCTGAACATCACTAACTTTCTAGAGAGATAAAGTAAACTTAAGAAAAGAGAAAGAAAGTGAATTTTCGTGTGTTTTAGGCAGGGGTCTGGGGGTCTATTTATAGTCCAAAAAGATAGTTTTTGAATGTTGGACAACTGCCTAAATTTTCAAAAAAATTTGGGAAAGTTTTTCTATTAGTCGAAATATTAGTGCACGGTCGACTAATTAGAACTACTAACTAGGATTCTAGCTGTTGAGGTGTACTTTCAGAAAATAACTTCCAAAAACGGAAAGATACTTCTTTAAACGGATATAAACTGACAGAAAGTAGCCGTTTAGGGCAGTTCTAACTTCCAGAAATAAAATATATTATTTAAATAATTAATCATTAAAATAACTGTTTTGAAAATAGACTGGTAGACTAACAAAGTCTATTGGTCGACTAAAATTTCAAAATTAAGAAATCTTTAGGAAAATGATCTTATAGACTTAGAAATTGGGTCTGACGAAATTTTGGGACATAAATATTTTAATATTAAAATTAGTCGACTAGCATTAGGGGTTGGTCGACTAATCGGATTTCTGACGTGATTTTTTGAATACGGACCCTAGATGTTTAAGATAGATTATCATAAAGGCTTTTACATTCTAAGCAAATGCAAGAGAAAAAATAAAGATTACATCTCATTTACAAGATACAAAATATCATTGATAAATTTCGTCTTGTAGTGGATACTTCTTGCAACTTGTACACTTGATGATTGTCTTAGTGAATTTGTGCTATATCATTTGCATAGATAAAGTTAGTATAAAGATAATATGTTTGTATCATCAAAACCACATGAGTAATTTGTGAGTTTCCAACATGGATGAGCAGCACTATGATTATCTTTGTGGTGGGCATCAGAATATAGAGGTCAGAATGGGTTGGAGGTTTAATAGAAGAATTTAATTCCAGAGTCAGAAATATTTAGGGAGTTGACATTGTCGTATGAGTGAGGATATCATGCATACACTTATATCATTTTTGCTAATGATGTATATTTCGTCTCTTCTCTGGTTGAAGTCTTAAACCTTGCAACTGGTTCTTATTAATGAATACATATGGAAACTCATCTTCTAATGTGGACCTGTCATGGTTAGATTGCATAGAAGCAAAATATTTGGTATAGTAAGATTGAGATTCAAGAAAGGTAACATATGCAGATATTAGAAATTGTTTCATTTGAGGACAACATCATATATACTCTTTTTGTCTATGGGAATAATCCAGAAAAATACACTTCCAAGATCTGATGTCTAATTTATGCATGAAGGGCATGAATCAGATACAAAGCAGGCATACCTAAAAATGCATGGAATAACATGAAATAAATGTTCATTTGGAAAAAGTAGAGAACATGAAATTTGATTTAGGACAGATGATTTTATAGTGTTAATAAGATAGCAAGAGTAAGGATTAAATGCTGAGGAACATTCCTATGCAATAACAAAGTATGCACAACTTGAATTATATGTCCATTCTTACGCTCAATTATCCCATTTTGTTGATGTGGTATACGAATAGGATTATTGGTGAATCATACCCGATTGTGTTATAAATTCAGTAAAATTGGAACTAAAATGTTCATTGCCATTATTACTACGTAAGAGACAAACATGCACTTCAAATTATGTTTTAATCTCAGAACATACGTTTTAAAAATGGAATACACATTAGATCGATCTTTCAATGAATAAAGACATATAAGATGAGAATAATCTTCAATGAAGTTTATATTGTACATGTAGACCATATACATATGAATGAATAAGTTTAAAAGGGTTGCTCTTTTATTGACTCTGGGGCAGGTAAGAGATACGATGGTGTTTACTATGCTGACAAAACTTACAATTTAGACTCAACACTGAATTTAACCAAGGGACTAATAACTTCAAATTTTAAAGGGATGAATGTCCCAACTGACCATGATTATTGATTGAAAACAATACACCAGACAATGCAACAGAATCATTTGCAACAGAATCATTAGTCTCATTCAGGTGGCATAGATCGCTAAACTCATGCACGGTGCCAATCATTCAATGTGTCCTGATTTCCTTAAAAACCCCAATATGTAGGAAACAATGTTATTGGATAGTTTCTAAGGCTATGGTCATTTTATTGATAGATAATAACCTAAACAGAAAAATAGATAAATAGAAATTAATAGTAAAGACTAATATATGTCATATTTGTGATGCCAACATAAGGAATATCAGTGATCCATTAGCTAATGTGAGGCTTGATAAAGATGAAATAAACTTGAACTCAGTAAGGATACCTGGGACCCTATGCATATAATGTGTTGCTTCCAAATTTATTACCCAAGTTCAAGGTGCTGAAGAAGAAAGACGTGAAGTAGAGTTACCTGTCTGAGCTAGCGTGGTTGGAGTATGATGACATTAGTGAATCATAGAACTGTAGAAACATCGGAAACTACTCATACTCTTCTATTGACATCGACATGTCAGGCATCCTAAACACTTCTGATACTGACTCTTGAGCCGAAGCAATGTGAGTTAATCGAGCAGATGCGACCGATTGTGATAGATATGTCCTATGTTGTAGCTCTTCATATGTGGCTGTTGCATATCTAAGTAGCAGTAGAGTAGCATGTTTCTACATCGTGTGGTTTGTCAAAACTACCCCTTTCACCCATAGGGGTTCCACGACCACTGCCAACTAAACCTCCATAACCTACTACGGTCTTACAACCTTTGCTCCATCTACCAAATGTGCTTAGGCCAAGCTTTCCTATTCCCATTGACAGTCTCTATTGAGCAGCCAACATAGATCGTGACTACAACTCCTTCATGAAATAAAGAGCATTCAAGAAAAAAATTTATGAAGGCGAAAAGTGTTGAACAAAGAAATGATTATTGTACTCCCAATCATATGTGGGTGTGCATAAAAGTACATAGATGATTACTATTAGAGGAAATCAAAAAATATTTGCTCCTATTGTATTTATTTTCTTATGCTTATTTTCTTCACATCATTGTTAATAGGAACATGTCTTCAATCAAATTCTCCATAGAACTGTGGTAACAACCTCTCTTCCTTCTTACAAGGAGTCAACTCCCAATCATGTTATTAGGTCTATTGAGATTGTTAGCCCTCGAATAGAGCTTGATCAATCATTACCACTGCTCGTTAACTGATTTGCAGCGAAACACAATGTCCTCTACTCATAACTGCAAACTATTTACTATGTAGTTGAAGAGGAACTATTTACTATGTAGTTGAGGAGGCCTGAATCATCCTGTTCCCACTCGTCAATCATCAAAATAGGATGATATTTAGTTATGTGCTTTTTTTCTTTACTCAATATATGATTCTCAACCATCCTCATCGACTGTATAAATAACCTCCCGAAACACACCAACTCAATCTTCACTTAAGATCTGTAGATATGTATACCTACCTACGGTTTTCACTTAGGATCCCACCCTTATATTAACACTATTATGATCCTCATTTATGATATTACTCTACAATCTCTTGTGATCTTCACGGTATGTTCCACTAACTCAAGCTGTCATACCAATAATCCCTTATGATCCCAAACGGACAATAGTCACACTGAGTCTCGGTATGATAAGGCTTTAAATGCTAGACTCGGTATGATAAGGCTTTAAATGCTATGTAAATCGAGTATAAGTACTTGTTACAAAATGAAGCATATATGCTCTAAAGATTGAGTGTAAGTGCTTTAGAAACTTATTAAGAGGGTTGAAAAGAAGTGAGGGAGAAGAAAAGGATAATGTAAATAAGAGAAAGAGGAAGGTGGTCAGGGCCAAAGGCTGGTTAGAGAAGCTTGAGGATGATTGGAGTTGTTCCAAGCATGGAGGAAGGTATAGGTCGAAATCTATATGTTTTGGTCATTTTGAATCGATATCGGTGGGTACTAATACAATACTGAGTGTTAAACTTGGTATCGGATAGTTTCAGATGAAACAGATTAAACGGTCATCAGAGAGGGAGCCCGTGGATCTATAAAGAAGAAGGCGAAAAAATGGAAGCCCGTGAATCTACATAGAAGAACATGTGATTAAAAAGAGAACCTTGTGAATCTACAGTGTAACATGTGAGTATACATGGAAAACATTTCTACAAAATCAACTGAAATCTGACTCGTTAAACACCGAGTATTTGAGAAGAAAAAAATTAAAACTCTAACCTTCCGGTAGAAATTTTCATCCGAGCTTTAATTCAAATTTTTGGCTTGTTTGATCAATCTCAGCCTTAGCAAAAAGATAATTTGGAGGTGAGAATTCAAATCATGTAACTAGTTTTAATATTTCAAGGGATTGGGAACTCACCGATTTTTTAGTTATTAATCTCAGCTCCGTCGTCGATCATGCAGCTTTGTCGTCGATCACACAGCTCCGCCATTGATTTTCTACTTAGAGATGGGAATGGAAGCAGTCGTCGCTTAGAAAGGAGAGATAGCAAGCAGCTCCGTCGTCGGCGCAAGACTCGCAAAGAACATGCCAAATTTTAGGACGTGTGAAAATGCTCGGCAATTTGCAACCTTAAAAGGGGAGGCTATTCACTCACACATTTTGCCAAACACGTTACATTTATTTACAAGTTTGCCATCTTTCAGAATCAGAGGGAATGTCAAACTTGTAAATAAGTGGACAAAGATTTGATTATGTGAGGTGAATAGCTCATCCTCACATTTGGAGTGGGGCATTAGGCTCTTGTGGAGGACGCGAGGACACGTGTCGCATGCAGGAAAAGGCTGGAGGATATTTGTAATTTAAGTTATTAACAAGTTTGACATTCTCTATCTCAGTTCAATTTTGAAATGATAAACTTGTAAATAATTGAAAGATGGTGTGAAAAAATTTGTTGATATCTGCCATGATACTATAAAGTGTAAACAAATGGCTCAACATGTTATACATATTTACAAGTATGCCATTAACCCCTAGCATGTACAATGAAGAGAATGACAAACTTGTAAATAATTAGACATGGTTGAACAAATCTAAATAAAAATTGTTGTGTATTTTGCACTTAAATTATATTTATATAATTTTCAATTTGCGCTTAAAGTCTAAAATTTTGCACTTAAATGACATACTTACACTTTTACACTTAAATTTTGCATTCTAAATATGCCATTTACAATTTTACATTTAAATTTTGCACTTAAAGTATGCCATTTACAAGTTTGCATTTAAATTTTGCACTTAAATTATGTCGTTTACAATTTTACAATTAAAATTTTCATATTTGCATCATTGTTCTAAAATTATTTTTATCTAATATTTTTATTTATTTGCATCATTGTTCTAAAATTTTCCTATTTGCATCATTGCATCATTGTTCTAAAATCATTGCACTTAAATTATTTGTTGTTATTGATATTTTAATGTTAATTTTTAATCACAGAAATTCTTATTGATATTTTCATTTCATAATTTAATTTAATTTTGGTGTCTTCAGTTATAGAGAATAGAAGAATCAAAGATGTCTCGGAGAACTCCAAGGGAAAAAAGTATTGGATATTGGGTGAGCTCATTGTAAAATGATAGGAAACGATCATAGACATATAATGTGCAACTATTATTGAAAAGAAACGCATGGAAGCGTGACTCGTCTTAATGAACACTTGGCAGCAGAAATTACCGGGATGTGATGGCATATTTCTAAGCACCGAAAAGTGCGTGCAGAGATTACGGCACAAGTATTTGAGAAAATGAAAGAAAGGGTACAACAAAGATTTGAGAAGAAGAGGATTGATGAGTTAAAGATAGAGGGAATTTCATAGGACTCGGATAAGTATGTGGATGAGACGAAGAGACGATAGAGCTTAGAAAAGCTCTTAGAGCTAGTAGTCAAGAACATGTCGAAGAAAAAATTAGACAAGGTAGCAAAGAATGGGAACATGATAGTCTGGAGCATTTGGGCCAGACAGATCGGTAGTTGTGTCGGTAGTATGTTCCCATATAGTTTTGCTCGTTATGTTTAACCTAGCGATAGATTGATCAGTGTTTTAAAATCCGGTGCCGATTCTTTTTCTTTAATGAAAAAGTATAAAATGTCAAGTCCTTTGTCGACAGAAATTTTGTCAAATTTTTGTACTACAACCACATTCCATACAATGTAGTCAATAATCTATATTACAAGTCCATGATAGATGCTTTTTACGGAAGCAGTTCGTGGTGTTCTTCAACCCACTACTTGGGAGCTTTTCTATACATATTTGGACCTAGAGCTTGAAGAGACCAAAAAATATATTAAAACTTTTATAGTCATCGGGATGAGTATGTTTGCACATTCAGGTCTGATGGTTGGACAATATAGAATAGAAGAAAGATTATTAATTTTTGTGTATTGGACCTACGGGACAGTTTTTCCAGACTCATTGGATGCAACCGAATGCTTCCAGAATGGTTTATACATATATGTAGAAATAATTAGAGAATATAGAGTAGTCCATATAGTTACTGACAACAGAGCAAATTGCAACTCAGTTGGGCAAATGCTGATGCAAAAAAGATAACATCTGTATTGGACTTCGTGTGTGTTGCATTGTATTGACTTAATATATTTTGATATGAAAAAAGAAGAGGACGTCACAAAATATCGTCCCACAAATTCAAATGGTAACGAGATTTATATACAATAAAGGTTAGGTGCTAAGATTGAGAGACGTGTGGAAAAGAGTTGATCAGGCATGCGATTACAAGATTTGCAACTCATTTTATTGCAATGGACTCACTTTACGTGCACCGAGATGATTAACAAAGAATAATCACCTCAAGAGAATTACCCGAGAACTTTCCTAAGCCCAAAACAAAAGACAAGACCATTGCAAACGTGTACAATCTGATTCATTGTGATGATTTTTGACAAGAAATCTTTAATGTTATCACTGTATTTGAGCCGCTAGTGAAAGTTCTAAGAATGGACGACAACGATGATAAGACCGAGACAAGTTATTTATACGAGGTCATGGACAGGGTGAAAGAAGAAATAAAAAAATTTGTTAGAGGTCACATGTTAGGTCATGATCGATAAAAAAATAAGATTGGCAGACACATCAAGATATTCATGCTGCATGTAAACATTGTATTTTTTTTTACTTTTATGTAGTTAAATGTGATACAAATCAATGTATTTATAACATGTACTTCAATTGCATGTTATTTTCTGAATCATCATTTACAATATTACACCGGTGCAACAAATGACAACGACGTGCTAGTTAGATTTAGACATGTAGCTGAGAGGTTGGAATCAGACATCTTGAAGCAACTTGATATAAAAAAGAGGCAAATGTGTTTCTGATATTTTTATTTGATATATGATTCGATCCAGTCGTTCACATTCTGAAATTATGCATGATAATTGTAGGCGGATTTATAGAGGGTGTGAGTTGGTGCATTCAGTTCCAAAAGACAAATATAACGATAAAACAAGTCACTGTAGGTATACATAAGAATCTTAGATCAGTGAATGTTTCCCATAAACTACTCTGCATTTTCTGACCAAGAGAATTTTTGTAGCTCAATAGTGGTCAATCATTCAGAGAGTGCGTGCTCCATTTCTTATACAATTAACTGCGTGTGTTTTAAGATAAATGGTCTCATTTTCTAACTATGAACGAAACTGGACCAACTGATTGACTCAGACTAAATTTTCCATAAGAATGATTTGTTGGAGTAATGGACCAGGAAGACGAAAGTCAGACTGCTCGATGACAGAAAATTCTTGGTTGGAGAAGCGCTTGCGGAAGAAGAATGGACAAGAAGCAACCAGCCGCGACCAAGTCACAACCAAGTTAATCTTATGTACAGGCGAAAGAAGGCAGTCACTTGGCAAGAAATCGATGATGATTCGTCTCCCTAGGATCAATGTCCGTGATTTGGAATACGATCGTATTACTGAGAAAAGTGTGGACCATGCTTATGATACAACACATTTGCATAGACATATAGATCATAATAGGCATCATCAAATTGAAGAAAATGGAAACTATATCTATGGTAGACAATTTGATTATTACAGATATCGACGTTCTTCTGATTATTATAGATGTTATGATAATCATGTCATTCATTAATCGTATTCTAGTGGATACTCAGACAGTCATGACGATTATTTTGTACCATACAGACATGTTGATGTTTATGCATGTTATGATTGTCAATACAAGTAATGTTTAAATGTGACCGGATAGTCCAGCAGTCAAGGCAGTCATGACACGTCTTTCATCGAGCCTAGTCACCCCCGCATATGATAACATAATGATATTATTTTTAAGACCAGAACAGATGCAATATTGCTATCCATCTTATTACTCTGCACCACATCCGATGATACTAATTTAAAATGAGATTTTTGTATCATTTTTTGTATCTTTTGATTTATTTTATTTTTTTATATCGTTTGATTTATTTTATTCGGTTTTTGTATTAGGCGATCATATTTATACCCATTATTTTTTGTATTTTATTCTTTTTTATTAATAAACTAATGAAGAGATGGCTATAGTCCGAGAGAAGTTTCAGCAAAAAATTGTTCAACTATATATCTAATATAAATAATTGGTACATATATATTGATAAATTATCGTATAACTGTATACTACGTCACTGTGTAACTATATTACTGTATAAATTACTGTATAAATAATTGGTACATCTAGAAGTGCTTGGATCTACTTGAAGAGGGTCGGAGCGTGATTGGATCTCGTTGAAGGGCTGTCATGTTGTCGAAGAAGCTTGAGGGTGTTTGGATTTGGTCGGAGGAGCTCGTAAGTAGTCGAATATACTCAAAGATGATTAAAGCATGGTTAAATTTTGTTGGAGGGGCTCATGAGTGGTCGAAGAAACTCAATGGTGTTCAGATCTGGTTAAAGTGCATTATGAGTGGTCGGAGAAACCCATGTAGTTGTGTGGGTAGTCAAAGAAGATTGAGGATTATTAGAGGGTGGTCAGATCTAGTGGGCGTTGTTAGGATGTGATGGTAACACATGTTGCGATTGGAATCATGGATGGGGAGGCTCATATCATGGCGTAGTTGGTGTTAGGGGTGATGGTTTTTCTGGTTGAAGTTGAAGATGAGGAAGGTAGTGGTTGACCTGGATTGGATTAATTTAGTGTCAGGAGGACATGATTAGTTTTGGTATATGGATAGGAATTTGATTACGACTCGGATACGATGTTTGTCTACATAAATTTCACTAAACCCCTTACACTTTTACCATGTTACGTTCTAACAAAAATGTTCTTGTGGATTAACAAAGTGTATGTAACTTAACGTAAGTGTAAATTCTTACATTTAATTTCTTCATTTTGTTATTTTGCACAAAGACAGTTTGATACATTATTCTGGTTCATTTTAAAAAATTGTTAGAGGTCACATAAATACAAAGTTTTAAAAGGCATCAATGGATTAACAAAGAAGATTTCAAAAACTATTTTGTTTTATCTGTTCTTAAAGTACGAATGTAAACATCAATGATTATTAATTTTAGCATAAAATTTCAAAACTTCTGGGTGATTCTTTATTAGAAATAGCATGTTACACGAGAATAATCATCCATAAAAATAATGTAATAGGTAAAACTAAGTTTAGAAGTTATTTGGCATGGAGTCTAATACTCGTAGAAACTAGATGGATTAGACATACAATAATGCTTACCCAATTTACATGACTCACAATTAAAAGGCGACACTTGACCTAACTTACCAATTGATTACGGTAAAATTTGCCAATGTAGAAGCAATACACGTAATTTGATTACATATATCTTCCAAATGATACAAGCTTCCATGTTCATATTCTGTGCCAATCGCGGTTCATTCCATAATCTTATGAAATCACAGTGATTAGGAAAGGATGTTACTGTTGGGGGATGTATGCCCTTAGATCATTTGTATCTGATGTAAATGATATTTTAAGCTTAGATATGTGACTATTTTGCATGTGATGTAAAAGGTGTTAAATGTGTGTTAAATTGTTTAAGATCATATTTAATATAATAAACGCATTGAAAAGGTTATCTGGATGATGGGATCGTTCCGCTCTAAACGCAGGTTCAAACCGCGTCAAAAACGGAGTCCAAATACACAAGTTAGAGTCAAAACAAGTCAGCCCAAACTGTTGGGCTGAACCCAACGAAAATGGAGGCCCACCAAGCCCGAATTTTTTGGTTAGGATTTTTGAAACCCGGGATTTTTTTAACGGCTGGATTTTCCATCTTTGAATGGTTTTTGGCTAACTTTGAAACGACGTTTGAGGGGTCAAACTACGTCGGATTGACTCGCTGTTTTTTCCTACGCGTTCACCGTTCAACCCTCTTCGATTTGATAGGTTGTATCAAGATTGAAGCTCAACGGCGAGGGAGTTAAAATTCATGGAAGTTTGGCCTTTATGAAAGGCAAACTAACTTGAATTATTAAACTCTAAAAACATAGTCCCACATCGGAAGTGGGGGTAAAGGGGAGGGGTCAGCCGTCTATATAAATAGGGGTCTCCCTCTTCCTCTAAACTCGTCCCAAGCTCTAGATCTGAGCGGCTCCCAAAAATGTTGGAGGACGCTCGGATCTAGGCTTAAATTAAATATTCTCTTCTTTCTATAATTTCTACCTTACTCCTGAAGGGCTCTAGCAAAGCCACGAAGGGGTTCGGATTCGATTCAAAATCTTGGCGAAGGTTCATGCTCGGGTGAAACTTTCTTCGGCGCGTGGTTGGCTCGGCGACAATAGGATTGCTCGCCTCGGGACGTGGAGCGATTCGACGTAGACGGGGAGCTACTCGAAAGATGGTGCGGTACACCTTGCATGTACCAAGACAAGGTTCCGGGTATGTGAATTTAATTAGCTTTCATTTAATTTAATCGCAGTAGCTTAGCTCCCTCTTGGGGTGGTCAGGCCCATCCCAAGTTGGCAGAGATCCTGGCTAAGGGTCTTGAACCGTAGGGCCACGTTAAATAGTTTAACGTATCTATTTTTTCTTCTGCATTCTTTTGCGTCTGTGGTCCGTCCGACTTAGGACGGGCACAGAATGTGCCCTAAGGGTCCATCGAAACCCATCAGTGATATCAGAGCTTAGTCTGTATCTTGATGTAAGGACTGTGATGTTAATTAATTGAAATGTTTTTTAAATGCCTTTTAAAATGTTTAAATTTATGTGATAATTTTAAAAAGATTTTAAATGCTTTAAAATTGTATGCGATAAAAACTTTAGTAGCATGCAAATTTTATGATGATTTTAAAACAATATTTTTTTGAGATAAAAATAAAATGTTTTAACATCATAATTTTAAATTTAAGTGTTAAATTTAAGAATGCATGTTTATTGTTTATTATATAAACCTTTTTCTATTTAATTATTGAATAGTTGGACACTCATTTTATGTGTTAAAATTAGTGTAGTTTATACTTAATGGTTATATTATTCTTGTCCCTTATTTGATAACACAATACAACCCTTTTAGGTTAGCCATTAAAAACTCGTTAAAGTTTATGAAATGAATTTTAATGACATGCTATGTTTTAATAAATCATTAACAACCTTTTGAGACCTAATTCCTAATTAGGGTAGTCCCTTTAACGACGATTATTATTTCAATCGTTATCATAATAATTCTCATTAAAAGACTACGCTTTTAAGCGTTGTAAATGATTTTATTAAAATCCTAATAACAATTAGGATAGCACGTGAACCTTATAGTTGATAAGGATTTAATAAAAATTATTAAACAAATCTTGAACTTTTGAATTTTAAGGATTCAACTAGTTGATAGGATTAATTAGTTATTAATAAAAGTTTTTTAGTCTAAGGCATGCATATAAAAATGACAAGCTTCATTCAATGGACCATGATGGTCAATGTGCTTGGCTAAGTTTGTTGGATCATCCTAGCTAGTCTAAGGGATAAGTGATCCTGGCATAGTCAATTCCCTGGCAGTGTTCCGCTAGACCGCAATGATGCGAATCATGATTATATGACACTCTGGATTATATCTAAGTCAAATACGTTAATAATCTTCTTCAAGATTAGCCGTGCCCTCCTTGTTTTAGAGGTTGGCAACTATAGGTTCTTTGATATAGTTGTTGAGTCAACTCAAGCTATGTCATACACTTTATGGAAACCAACTTCTCAATACATGAGATATAGTATAGACTTGACCCAAACCGTCGTGTCGTGCATACACCGAGCGTCGGCGTAAGTTAGGCTTGACACGAAAACAAGGGTCCGACTAGACTAGTCTTTTTGATTTGTTGAGCCAACTCAAGGTCATAAGTGAGTAGGGGTAAAAACCGATAATGGAATCACATTCGATGTGATTGATGAAGAGTCGTCTACCGATCGCAGAGTTAAGCAACTTGTTGAGTCAACTCAAGGTTGCGAGACTCAGGGTGGTCGGGTCCCTTTTCCATTATATTTAATTTGATTAAAGCGTTCATTATAATGGCTTAAAATAATCGCTAAAAATATTGGGAAGATATAGTTAGATAAAAGTCATTCTATCTATATTTAAAAACTTGAACATATGCTAAATTAGGGCAAGTCTTTGTTTATCGATGGAATCAAAAACATAATATTGTAAGAGAATATATTAACGGGTCAAAAGGCCGTTTAATGGAATACCAAGTTAAATTCTATTTGATAGAATAAACTATATTCTCGTTGACATTAAAATGACCTTAAGGACAGACTTAAGGAATATGATTTCAATTAAGTTCTGAGTCCAACAAAATAAATGCATGCTACATGTCACTCGCCTCTATATGGGGCAGCTGAAACATATTGATGTTCAAAAGCAAGTTTCTCCATACCATTTGTTGAGTCAACTCAAGGTTGTATGGAAAACGATTTCGATCCGCAAGGTTCGAAACTTCGATCAAACTGTTTGATTCGAAGATGAGTGCATGAGCAGTACAAGACCATGTATCCAAATTAGATCTTGAGTCAAGCAACTTGTTGAGTCAACTCAAGGTTGTGAAGCTCAAGTGTTTGGACACGTTCGGTGTTTGTACAGCTAGTAATTTTGTTGTGACATTTAATATCTAAATGAGATTTAGAAAAAGGAAGGACTCTGGAAAGTCAATTGAGAAAGATAGTTTTATTTATCATTAGTACAGGCATAAGTATGAGGAACTGAAAATGTGACATATTTGATGTCACGATTTGATAATAATTGTTATTCAAAAGACGTCTGATACATTTTTGACGAATGACGTCACCTTGGTTCTGAAGCAATGTTTTGTGTTAGCAATGTGTAATAACTATAATATATTAAATGTTAATATATGAATACACAAGATAGTAATAAACTTATATGGCAAAATAGACTAGGCCGCATCTAAGAGACTAAGCTTCACAAGTCACATAAAGAGGGGTCTGACCTCTTGTATTATGAAGTCTACGGACAAGTGTGAATCTTATTCTCAAATGTATGATGGCTGAAACTCCTTTTGTAAGACAGTGGAAGAGCGAGTTGTTGAACTCGAAGTCTTGTACATATTGATGTACCCGGACCCAAGTCTAAGTTAGCCAGGATTAGTCGTTCTTATTATTATTACGGCACGTGTTCTTGATGAAACACAAGCCTGATAAAATAGAGAACAAAATGACAGAAGTATTTGAAATGATTCGATTAGATCGAAAAGTCAAATACTTAGCTGTATAAATCTTGCATAAATAAAAGAAAATGTGATTTTCTCTCAGGTCAAGTATCTTAACATATTGGATGTGTTAGAGAGCATGAATCACACTTTGTTAGACATAGTGCGACTCATGGCAAAGTGACTGAGTTACAATCCTCCCTCTGGGTTAAGTCCAGATAGAAATGCCTGGGGTTTGAGAAGGTTCTATGATGACCTTATCAATAAGATATTTATTAAATCAATTGTTAGAAAGTTAAAAGATTACTCGAGTCTCGTGAGACGAAGAGTCGAGTTGGACATCATAATCAATGATGGCCTAGTCAACTTTCAGGATGAAATTCGGAGTGGTGACTCCGATTAATAACTTGATGCAATTAGAAATGGTCCGTGCACGTTAATAAAGTATGGACTTAGTTTACATGCCCAAAAGAAATTGTTTCTTAATGTCTGCAAGTAAATCTTCAAGTTAGAAGATTGGTGCAGAAAGGATAATAGTGAAGTACAATTACGTTGGTTGGTTGAGAACGTTTTCATCATAATTCTTATAAACAGATTATGATGAAACTGTCTCGCCAGCAGATGCATACAGATCTACTCGGACCGAACTCGATGTAAATGCTCATGATAACAATGAAAACTGGTGCATTCATTTAAAGTTCATTTTCTAAATATGATTTAGTAGAACAAACTTTTATGAATTGACTAGTGAGTTTTCAAAGTCAGTGGGAGAGTAAATTACATGCGAGGCATCAAGGGCCTGGAATATATTTTTGACAAAGTGGTCAAAGGAGTTTGACACTTCTGAATATGAACAGTATAAAATGACCAGTATCTATTATCGTACGGTACGATGAGCTGGATGAGATCCAGAAAATTAAATGGATTCCAAAGGACCAAAGGAATTATTTGAATGAGATTCAAATGGTTGGTCTAGAATGAACATAGAAACCCCTTAAGTCTATATTGTAGACGGTTTTAGCAAATTCACTCATGAATGCTCTACCACATGAAGTTTTGAAAGACTTATGTGTAAAATACGGTATGAGATACTGGGATAAATTAGCCTAAGTGCAAGTAGGAGATGTCGCGAGATAGGTATGCCCTCGAGACAATTATTTTTATGTAATTGTACAAACATCTTGTTCGAAATAACAGTAAGCTGTTTGGTATAAATTTATCTAAGCTAATCATAATGTAGTTATCATTAGATTTGAACTTAGGTAAAGTCCTGAGACTTAATGCAAGATCAAACATGTATCGAGATGAGTATCTCGATCATGGAGAAATGCTTGACCGTTAGTAGCATAAGTCTAAAAGGGTTAGTGGTTGTAGATGTTTCGAGGAGAGGATATCGAAACATCGGATAGACCATTGTGTCTTAGTCTTCACCGTTTAACGGTGACGATGATCTCATGATCGTTTGACTTGGCGAAGTTGAAGTCGAGACACATGTGCTCATTGGAGAATGAGTTCATATGGTTATGATTGACCAATCTGTCAATGATAACTCTTAGTGATGATAGGCAAGTTGGTCTTTTGACTTGAGGTCATTGTACGAACATGTGCGTGAGCGGTGTCACTTAGATCACTGACCTAGCTTCGAGGCAAGGCCTGTCGAAAGGTCTTTGGTTGGGTGACATTCGAAGCGTACGAGGAGAGTAATGACCAAGAGGGGATTCGTCTCTCCCGGTCAATGGGAGCTAGTGCTGTAGAGTTAGTTCGGTCTTTAGTGAAATCTCTGTCCAGAGTATGTTGGAAGATGTCCAACATTATTTGACTAAAGATCGATGGAGACTAACCGAATTTGAGCTATTGGGATTGACAGTTTAACCATACCTTAGGCTTGATTTAGACGACATAGTTTAGACGAAGAGACTAAAACTGCAGAATTCATCACAGATACAGTCAGGGTGGTCCCGAAAATACTCATGTCAATGAGTTAACCACATAAGTATGATACTGAAACATGGACGACAACTGCTGCTCGTGGTCACTGCCGTCTGGGGCTTCGAGCCCCACCTATAGTAGGGTCAGGCTGTAGGGTCTCATACAGTGTGCGACCTTCGTCTAGTAATATGTAGAAACATTAGGAAGAATATGCATTTGATGTAAAGGATAGAACACTGCAAAGAGTTTGTAGTTATCTTCTGCATTCGGGATAAATGATCCTGAGTGCAAGTGGGAGATGTTGGGGGATGTATGTCCTCAGATATTTGTATCTGATGCAAATGATATTTTAAGCTTAGATATGAGACTATTTTGCATGTGATGCAAAAGGTGTTAAATGTGTCTTAAATTGTTTAAGACCATATTTAATATAATAAACGCATTGAAAAGGTTACATGGATGACTGGATCGTTCCGCTCTAAACGCAGGTTCAAACCGCGTCAAAAACGAAGTCCAAATGCACAAGTTAGAGCCAAAACAAGTCAGCCCAAACTGTTGGGCTGAACCCAGCGAAAATGGAGGCACACCAAGCCCGAATTTTTTGGTTAGGGTTTTTGAAACCCGGGATTTTTTGACGTCTGGATTTTCCATCTTTGAATGGTTTTGGCTAACTTTGAGACGACGTTTGAGGGGTCAAACGACGTCGGATTGACTCACCGTTTTTTCCTACGCGTTCACCATTCAACCCTCTTCGATTTGATATGTTGTATCAAGATTGAAGCTCAACGGTGAGGGAGTTAAAATTTATGGAAGTTTGGCCTTTATGAAAGGCAAACTAACTTGAATTATTA
This sequence comes from Scilla litardierei, assembly GCA_030789695.1. NCBI lineage: Eukaryota > Viridiplantae > Streptophyta > Magnoliopsida > Asparagales > Asparagaceae > Scilla > Scilla litardierei. The sequence goes on along the minus strand of CM061142.1, from coordinate 16,938,591 downwards.
AACTCTAAAAACATAATCCCACATCGGAAGTGGAGTAAAGGGGAGAGGTAAGCCGCCTATATAAATAGAGGTCTCCCCCTTCCTCTAAACTCGTCCCAAGCTCTAGATCTGAGCGGCTCCCAAAAATATTGGAGCACGCTCGGATCTAGGCTTAAATTAAATATTCTCTTCTCCCTATAATTTCTGACTCGCTCCTGAAGGGCTCTAGCAAAGTCACGAAGGGGTTCGGATCCGATCCAATATCTTGGCGAAGGTTCACGCTCGGGTGTGAACCTTCGCCAAGATTTTCGGCACGTGGTTGGCTCGGCGACAATAGGATTGCTCGCCTCGGGACGCGAAGCGGTTCGAGGAGCGGTTCGACGGGGACGGGAGCGGCTCGGAAGACGGTGCAGTACACCTTGCTTATTCCAAGGCAAGGTTTCGGGTATGTGAATTTAATTAGCTTTCCTTTAATTTAATCGCAGTAGCTTAGCTCCCTTTTGGGTGGTCAGACCCATCCCAAGTTGGCAGAGATCCTGGCTAAGGGTCTTGAACCTTAGGGCCACATTAAATAGTTTAATGTATCTATTTTTTTCCGCTGCATTCTTTTGCGTCTGTGGTCCGTCCGACTTAGTACGGGCACAGAATGTGCCCTAAGGGTCCATCAGTTACTGACTAGAATTCATGTGTTTTCTAAAGATTAACAAATTAAATGGAAAATCTAGAATATAATTAACGGAAGCCAAGGACACACATGAAGTGATAGTAGAATTACACATGAGGTGTAGAACTGTTTTTTAAAATTCACGTTGGAAGCGATGATGATTGCTTTAAATCATGTAATAGACATTTATTCTTGCTCACATGATCAGACACATTTGAGTCAATTATTAAAGTGTTGGGAGCATTGGAAAGAGACACAATGGAGTTACGTATATGGACCAAAGTAGCAAAAGATGAAAAAGAGATGCCCTGCACGAACTGAAGCTCTTGGAACCTCTGATATCAATCAAACTCATCCTTCAAAGATGGTCATTCTCCTGGATCCTAAGATAACTTGTTCATTTGAAGTGCAAGCATGCGATGCACATTTACCATTTACGACACATATCTGGCATGGCCTTCCTTACAATAGAAACAAATGCTTCGATCTTTTGGGTGCTCATATCATGTGCATCCAAATCTACTGTCAAATCGAACTCTTCCATGCCCCCATTAACCACCACTTTTATGACGGTCTAGTCTTCGTCTCACAATTGCAAAATGTCCATAAAATTCAAACCTAAATTGTTCTCTGAATCATAAAAAGCTATCCAAATTCACTAAACATAACAACCAAACAATCTCCTTTAAAATTAATTTTAACAATACAAAATTATCTATAGAGAACATCTTTTCTTTTTCTTTTTCCGTTATTTTTGGGCATGGTATTATAGCATACTGTAGCACTACTACAACACTGTTGTTGTAGCTGCAGTAATTTTTTATTTTTTTTTTGGGGAGGGGGGGGGGTATGGTGATGTTAGGGAAGTAGGAAAGCAAAAAAGTTAGGATGAGGGTTTGCTTTAAATGTCGTATTCTTTTTCTTTACAAAAAAGTTTATTAGGAAAGATAAATTAAAAATATTAGGGCTAGGATTGGTGCTGACAACCCAAAATTGGGGGGGGGGGGGGGGGGTATTGGTGTTGTTTATGTAACTAAAAACAATTATTACAACTTGTAATCTGATTCCTACTTTTATTTAAACTCCAGATACTAATTGTAATATTAAGTTGCACACTTTGCACAAAAATCCTTCTACTTTTATATGTGTCTTAACAAACAATTCTTGAGGATTATTTTTAAGTTATGATTGAAACATGTTAAATTCGGTAGTTAATGTGCTACTAATTTTAAGGCTATAATAGATTGGATGGAGTATAATTTTTAGTTGAAATCCACCTATTTGTTAACTAACATAAAAAAGAAGAGTTAATCAATATGGTAGATTTCATTATGGGGCAGTTTGGTTTACCGAAAAGAGGTTTTTTTTTGAACAATGCTCTGATGCAAGACTACCTAGATTTCCTAATGTCTTGTATTTGGTTGTGCTGTGGAAAAAAGACATTGTATTCCAGCACGTCACAAAATGTCAACATTTGTGGAAACTTATTTCCGCTCAATGCGATTGTGATCGTTTGCATCTGAAATGAAAATGGGTTGGCAGTCCTCTTATTTTCTTTTTTCTAAATAAGTTTTCTCATAAGAGGACCTATTTGTATTTCGTTCATTTTCTGATATCGGCAGTGGTACTAGTTATTGATTATAAAAAAGTTATTGTAATGGGTAGAAATGGGTGAACATCTGACAAACGTTTTTTAAAGTCTAATTATCCTAATCTGGTTACATCATTATTATTTTATTATTTGCCTTTTTTCTAATGTTTCTTTTCCAGCTACATCCAGATAGTGGAAAGAAAGAAAATATTTCCACTTATTCTTTCAATGTAACAAATAAACAAGAATAATCCCAAATTGTAGAAAAGCTCAAAACCACATTCTCGCTAAAAAGGGCTGTCTAGAAATCTATTTCCACTAGCCCAACCAGCCTTATGTTACTACCAACTTCCTTAAGTCCTTTAAACCTTTCAAAATTTCTATTTTTTGGAAACTCCCAAATGATATTAATGGTTTCACTAAAATGGCATCTCTCCCACAGATGTACTCTGCACAAAATTGACATATGTGCCCTACAGAAAGGAAAAAAAAACAAATAAAATAAAATTGAAGATAAAACTATCCCCCAAGACTATCACATGAGTCTAAAAAATAAAAGCAAATAAATAACTCTAAGAAAAAGGGAAAACATAAACCCTATCTCCCTCCATCTCTAGCTTTGGTCAGCCCATCTCCCTTTCCATCTCACTCCCTCCCTCCCTTTTTAAAATTTATCTTTCTTCTCTCTTAGCTACAATCAATTTATCCATCCCTAATGGCCATAAAAACTAAATGCAGCCTCCTGAACTTCCCCTTTGTGACACTCACCCCTTCTTTTAAAAAGGACTCCTACCTTTCATCTTCCCTCAAACCTAACAACAAAGATCCTTTAAAGAACCTCAAAAAATCATCTAGTTTCGTCTCATACTTAACTTTTCAAGCCTAAACCAAAAGCTCATACCAATCTCCATGTGGGGGCATCGTCCTCCAGGGTTTCATTGACTAACCTTCATGCCTTACTCTTTAAGTTCCTTTGTGCATGCAATTTTAACTCCAACGAGGCCCATTACATGCTACTAAATTGTGTTGGTCTATGTCTATCGCCAAAGTTGTCATGTCATAAAGTATATCATTTATCATTTTCTATTATTATTAAATTGTATTGCATATCATAAGATAAATTTATCATACGTAATAAGTAAGTAATTTATGTCTATGACTAAATATATTTCAAACATACGTAAAGATTTATTATATAACATATAATAAATTAGAAAATGTGATAAGAATTACAGTTATGAAGGTCGACGGGAGTCGAAGGTCGGTAATGATTAGTAACGCTTCTGCATGAGCCAACAAGAGTTAATGAGCTTCTTAAGAATCGACAATGGTAGGCTAATCATCATGGGTGGCAAAACTCGATACGTAAGGCTTTATGAGATCTAAGTATGATCAATATGGTTGTCAAGGGTAAACTGGGGCAATAAATATTTGTAAGCATCAATAAGTTAACGGGAGATTAGTGTTTTTTAAGAAGTGGAGTAATTGAGCAATTTTAACTATCATTATGAACTAGATCGAATTTAAAACCATTTCCCTTCCGACGAAATTAAGTTTAACCCAATTTCTGACTTATATATATATATATTAATATTAATATGAACATTAGTCGATGCATATCATAGCGATCTGATATGAAAATTATATATATATATATATATATATATATATATATATATATCAATTAATATGAACATTAGTCGATGTATATCATAGCGATCTTATATGACAATTAGATTGTTAGATATTCTATATCTCCGATATGATCCTCAAACATGTAGCAAAATCTCTTCGTATAGGATCATACAATACGTATCACATATCGTATAATATTAACAACTTCTACTACCACATTTCCTCTTGCCCTTGGACTCCTTTGATTCTACACCTCATTGTTGCTTCGCCACCATGCTTTGGGCACATGCAACTCAAAATGAAAAATGGCATGTGCATGCATATATCATAATTGGTTTTTTATTTAAATAAAGGGCATTTTTATCAAAAAGACCACATGACGTGAATGTGATGAAATATCTATCTATCTAATGACGGAAGGTAGTTCAAATAGAATTTAGAGAAAATTTAACACGGTTCAGTGTAATTTAGATGGTTCGTGGTAGTTTAGAGATAATCAATAAAAATTTTGGTAGTTTAGGAAAATTTAGTAGATTCTAGATATTATTATTATTGGTTCTTGAGTTCAAGAACAATGTGGTTTTGATGATGATTAACACTATGTTGTGTGCTAATCATCTCATTTGTTTTAGTCTCAGATTAATTATTGAATATCTTGATCAGGAGTTAAAACAATAGGTTATGAGATAATAGTGGATGATGATTCAAAGCTATGAAGCAATGCTTTGCATGAAGCTTGAAGATTCAAGAGTATTTTTATTTTATTCTTCATGTAATTTTGTTTTTATTACATAGAATATTTGTAGCATTGAATAGATGCACTCACACTCTCACATGTATCATTTCTATCATTGGGTTCATTAGAAATCATATAGAACACATCCCAGTTGATCATATGCTCAAAACACTCTTTATTGTGTTTTCGTGAGCAGGACAGACGCCTGGTAAGTGTTCACCAGACGTTTGGCCCATATCATTTTTCTTTATGTTTGTGTGCATCATCATGACATCTGGTATGTTTTTACCAGACGTCTGCCGTATTAGCTTTTTGACCAGCTGACATAGCCAAGGGTCGGTCGTCTGATGGTATATAACCAGTCATCTGAATAGTGATCCAGACGCCTAGCACATGAACTTAGGCGCCTGTATAGAGTGAGCAAACTTTCTTGTACTCTCTGTCTGTTTGGACCCATTTTTGGTAGTCGTCTAAAGAAGGCTTACCAGACGACGCACGATTGATCAGTCGTCTAGTAAGTGTTCATCAGACGTCAGACGCTTGGAGATTGGACTTCTTTTTCATCTGTACATCTCATTCTGCCAGGCACCTGAAGTTGTGTCCCCATGCGTCTGAGTAATTGATCAGGTGCCTGGGAACATTTCTCCAGACGTCTGGTCACCTCCAAATCTGCTCATTAATAACCGTTGGTTGCGATTTTTGTGGAGAGATTTTCTCGATTTTGCAGATTTGTGAGCTTATGTAAGCTCGTTTAAGAGGCGGTTTTTGGCATCACTCCAGCACATTAAGATCATTTTGTGAGTGCCAAATTTGATGTTTTTATGGAAGAGATTTTCTTTTTCTTCTTTCTTCTGCATCATCTTATGCATTGATCTAGTGGTGGTTAGACTTATCTTAAGGAGAAGTTTTTAAGTGCATCAAGCAAATCATCTAGCCTTGTTTCCAATCTTCATGCCTTCGCCTACAATGGTAAGATCTATCAAGGCATAGTATGTTCGTTTCTTTTGTTACGAAACCTTGTACTCGGGTTGTGCGTACATAGTCTGCGGTTTACTCCATTTGGAAATTTTTCTTCATATCTTGGTTTAGGGATTGTACTCGTGAAGAGTGATCTTGTGTGTCACGGTTTAGGGAGTATTAGTGGAAGCCAGTGCTCAGGTTTAGGAGGGTGAGTCTGGAGTATGAGTCCTTTTGTCAGGATCCGAATCAGGATACGTCTCTTGTGTTTACGTTTGTGTTTGCATTGGCGTATTTTCTCGTGTGTTGTTGTTGAGCGCTTTATTTTTATTTCTGCTGTTTTGTGCGTTGAATTATTAGTAACTTTTAAATACGCACTTTTGCTTGCCAGTACACTATTTACGCCCTCGTTTAGTGTATTGTGTAGCCACATGTCCCAACAATTATTATTTAGACAACATCGGTAGTGTCAGTGAAATCAAATTGGCATGATTAACATATATGATATGCCTTGGCATACGGTATTGACCAATGCTTCAAATATTGGTCCAAGGCTTTGAAACTATGCACACCCAGCTTATTCATGTCTATATTTATGTTACCTTATTTCCATATTATCTAAGCTTTATTTATGTTGACATTTACCTCCTTGACATGCAAAAAATTTCATTTGTATTACTCTTATTTTGCATTTATTTTGTAGAATTCTCTTAAATCATTATATTTGGTGTTTCTTCCTAAAGCTCTGGCACTGAATTATCTACTCCCAACATTAAGAATACAAGATGAAATACTTTTTAGGTTTTGGGCCTCCCTGTTCTTTCTTGGTGGAACTATTGCTTTTCATTAAATTTAGTACTGTTAGGGTCAACAGTAAAGGAAATATAAACTTAATTAAGTGGCATTGTAATGAATCTTCTTATCTTTCTTATGAATTTTGCTAAATCAACACCCAAAATCAAACCTTGGTTTCGAGGAAGACGTTTGTAGTCTTTAGCCTGTGGTATGCTCTGTGTTCATCTGGATAATAATTACTTGCTCAACAGTGCTGCATGTGGTCTTGTTGACATTCCATATTTTAGGCAGGCAGCTTCCAGTTCGGTTCAGTTGGATTCTTTTTGAATTTTTTGTGTTATTTCAGTGAAGTGCGGGTTGAAGGTTTGGAGACACTTGATTACCTAGATAACCTAAAGGGAAAGGAGCGATTCACAGAGCAAGGAGATGCAATCACTTTTGAATCTGAGGTGACTGAAAAAACATGGTATTTTTAATTTTCTTGCACAATTCAATGCTAACACATTTTGCCTCCTGAAAAGATGGACAGAATATATCTAAGTACACCAAACAAGATTGCAATAATTGATCATGAGAAAAAACGGACATTTGTACTGCGGAAAGAGGGATTGCCAGATGCTGGTGAGTTTTCATTCGTTTTGGAAATAGATTCAACGTAGTAATCTGTATTTGAAAGTTGTACTTATTCTTCTTTTATGCAGTTGTATGGAATCCGTGGGATAAGAAAGCGAAAGCCATGGCAGATTTTGGGGATGATGAGTACAAGCATATGCTGTGTATAGAGGCTGCTGCTGTTGAGAAGCCTATCACTCTGAAACCTGGTGAGGAATGGAAAGGAAGTCAGGAATTTTGTGCTGTTCCTTCCAGTTATTGTAGCGGGCAGTTGGATCCAGCAAAGGTTCTTCGTGGTTGAAGTAATCGACCATCTTGGTGCACATCCCTGTACAGGTGCTGTTATATAATAATCTAGCCATCTATTTGTTAATTAGTAGTCTAGAGACTCATTGCATGGTTTCTGAAGTCTACAGTGTTAAGTTGTGTTTTTAAATGATCCTCGCTATGGTTAGACCCTAGGCAATAGGCCATGTTATGATGCCAGCATGTCAGAACATGTTTCCAATATGACAACAGTTACTTTTTAGCCAGTCCTTTTATTGTATATATATTTGCCTAAGCAATATATCATCATAGATTGTAATAATCAAGATTTGAAATCTCGTGGTGCTCATATCATATTGTATTTCAAGAATGCCATACCATCCATCTGAACATGACCGACACTACTGATTCTGACTAATAACATCTAATTGAAGATGGGATTCAATGTTTTAATTTTTAAATAAAAAATTATATTTTATTTCGTATAATTGGTTTTTAAAAATCATATTTTATTGTCAAAATCAAGGTTCAAACTTCAAGCTATTGTCACATGATTGTGATAGAACCTCGACGAAACTGAAATTTCTTGAATAAAAACTGAATTTTTAATTGATAAATAGGCTAAAAATAAGAGGTAACCTTCTTTCCCAAGACACCAATTGATAAGGGACGTCCGCACCTTTCCTAAAGAACACGAAGAACAATCTCTTTCTCTCGAAAATAATCAAAATATGTATAGTAAAGGTCGGCGGCTAACCCTAGGCCTAAATACTAATCCCACTCTAATCTAATTACAAGTTTTCCATTATAATATAAAATAATTAGAAAAGGGTATTGAGGAATTATGAAAATGCCCCTTTAAGCCTCATGCTTGGTTCGGCTTCTCCTTTTGTGCGCGCGCCTCCATGTTGCACCTCTGATACATGCGGAGCCCATCACTACTCCCTTCCCAAAGAGCCACTTTGTCCTCAAGGTGGAAGTCAGGAAATTGATGTGCCATAACATCCAGGGACTTCCATGTGCTCTCGTGCTCTGGCAAGCCCTTCCACTGAAATAGAATCTCCTACTCTCCCATGCTCTCTCTGCGTACCCCCTTCAGCTCCTCAGGCTCCAATCTCACCTCTATATCATCTGTCAACGTCTCCGGAAGCGTTTGCGAAGGGATGTGGTCTCCGATAACTTGAAAAAGCTGAGACACATGGAATACCGGATGAATAACCGATCCTGGGGCTAGCTGTAACCTGTAAGCAATTGGTTCCACCCTGGCCTCGACCTCGTAAGGTTCAAAATATCTCGGTGCTTACTTCTCATTTTTCCTGTGGGCCAAGGATCTCTGCTGTAGGGTCTCAGCTTAAGGTTTCCATGTCCCTAACTGCTAACTGCACATATCTGCGGTGAAGGTCTGTTCTTGTCTTCATAATCTGTTAAGCTTTAGTCAGATGGAGCTTCAGCTCCTCCAAAATCTGATCCCTCTCTGCCAGGTACTACTCCACATCGAATACTGGTTTCATCTCCTGCTTATGACCATACAAAATCCTGAAGGGTGTCGTTTGAGCTGTGGTGTGATAAGATGTATTGTACCAATGCTTCGCTCATGCTAGCCAACGGACACACTCCTTGGGGCTTTCTGAAATAAAGCGCCTTTGATATGTCTCAACACTCCTGTTGACGACCTCAGTTTGGCCATTCGTCTGCAGATGGTGGGCTATGCTCCGTCTCAGAACTGTTCACTGCAGCCTAAAAAGCTCCTGCCAGCATCTGCTCAAGAAAACCTTATCCCTATCAGAGACAATGGACTTTGGGGGCACATGCAAGCAAATAACTTCGCTCACAAATACCTCCGACACCGACACCACGTTGTAAGGATGCCGAAGTGGTATAAAGTGTGCATACTTGCTGAGGCATTCTACTACAACAAATATGACTGTATATCTCCAACTTTAGTAATCCATCAATAAAATCCATAGAGAGGTCCTCCTACACATGCTCGGGTAAGGACAACTGCTGTAGTAATCCCTCTGGAGCCATCGCTTGATACTTGCGACGCTGGCAAATGTCACATTCTCAACCATTCTCGAGATGTCTTTCTTCATCCATTTCCAGTAGACCTCTCTCGCCAGTCTTTGATAGGTCTTGAGGACCCAAGAATGTCCTCTTACGGTACTGCTGTGAAACTCCTGGAGTATGGCCGAAATATGTTTAGAAGTCCTTGGTAGTACCAAGCTCCCCCCCACTCTAGTAACTGTCTGTCCTGGATAGTATAGCCTAGATGCTCTGTAGATCCCTGCAAAAGTGCCGCCCGTAAGCCTGCCAGCTCCTGATCCTGCTTAACCTCCTGCTGCAGCGGCTTCCAATCCTGTAGCACAGAAACTGCCAATGCCGCTGATGGGACCCGCGTGTATCAAAGGCGTCGCAAGGGCGAGCGCACGCACCAAGGGGGCCGGACCAAGCATAGGGGTGTTTTCTTACTCTTTTATAAATATTTTATATTTTAATGGAAAACTTGTAATTAGATGGAAGATGGGTTTTCGTTTGCAGTGGCGCTGGGGTGTTTTCTGTTCTTCTCTTCTTTTTTTCGTTTGCAGTGGCGCTCGACGGGGGACAAGGGCGGTCGGCAAGGGAGGCGGCCAAGGGGCTATGGCAGCACTTGGGGGCGGTCCGGTGACGCAGGGGCCGGCCTGGGGCGGCACGAGGCGGCGGCTGTGGCGTACGGGGGTTCCGGGTGGCGGCGCAAGGGCAGGCGTACGGCGGGCGGGGGCTAAGGCTCCGGCGGGGACGGGGGATCCGGTCTGGATGGCGGCCTAAGGGCACGGGGCGGCGGGCACGGGGCGGCGGGCACGGGGCGGCGGGCACGGCGAGTTGGACACGGCGGCGGCTGATCTGCAGGGCTCGTCGGCAAAGTGGGAGGCCGGCCTATGGAGGAGGGGAGGGGCAGTGGAAAAAAAGGAGCTGAGATAGGATTGAATTTGGGGTTTAATTGCTTGTTTTCAGCTTCAATTTCATATTTCCTGAGCTCAATTCCTGATTTGTTTGGTTGCTTGATGTTTGATTTTGGGATGGAGGAAGAGGAGATGATTTGGTGTTTTGATTTGGGGATGGCTGATTGATTAACGGGAGAGGGGAGATGCTGATGAATTTTCGTAGGGAAGTTGCAGGGTGATCCTTAAAGAATGAAGAGGCAGGGGACATGGTTGTTAGATAATCGGATTTAATCAATAGGATTAGATATTCATTAATGAAGAATGAAAAAACCAGGAGACATGGTTTACGCTTAGTCAAGGATTAGGTTTTCATTAATTACGGGGAAGAATTTGTTTGCCATGGGAATTTGAATGTGGAAGAGATGTGTTAAATGTTTAGGAGTTAGGTTGGCAATTAACGAGGTAAATAATAATTAACTAAAATAAGTAGTAGGCGTAAATCCTAATTAGTAATGTAAATTAGCTAAAGCAACTATTTAAGCTACGGCAAAAATTAGACACGCTCGCGTCGATTCGTAGAATAGAAAATACTCGGATAAAAATACTCGGACAATCTGAATTAAAATACAAGCACACATGCAAACAATCGTACCTAAAAATACTAGCCGTTACATCCTACCCTCCTTAGAACAATTCCGTCCTCGGAATTCTCTACAGGGCATGTAAAAGGTAGGGGTAACATTCTCGCATCTCATCCTCTCGTTCCCAGGTAGATTCACAAGGTGAGTCGCGACGCCACATCACCCTGACTAGATCAATAGTCATGTTCTTGAAGACCTTCTGACGTCGATCTAGGATCTCTACTGGTTGCTGCTCGTACGTCAAGTCTGGACAAACTGCGATCTCTGAGTAGTCCACGACATGACTAGGGTCGCTCACATAACGACGCAACTGCGAGATGTGGAACACATTTTGCACTCCCTCTAAGGCAGGGGGCAGTGCAAGCTTGTAGGCCACTTCTCCTACTCGCTCCAAAATATCGAAAGGTCCAATGAATCGAGGACTAAGCTTTCCTCTCCGCCCAAAACGAATCATCCCTCGGTTAGGCGAGATCTTCAGAAAAACATGATCTCTGGGCTGAAACTCCAGATGTCGACGTTTCGCATCTGTCCAATGCGTGTACCTGTCCTGAGCTAGCTGCAGCTTCTCTCTGATGGTCCGAACCACATCCACGACTTCGGTGATTAGCTCAGGACCAACCAACTCTCGATCTCCTACATCATCCCAGCTCAAGGGGGATTGGCACTTCATCCCATACAGTGCCACAAATGGCGTCATGCCAATGCTAGACTGGTAGCTGTTGTATGCAAACTCCACCAAATGGAGATGGTTTTCCCATGATCCTTTGAAGTCCAGCATACATGCCCGCAGCATGTCTTCAAGTATCTGAATAGAACGCTCTGACTGGCCATCTGTCTGCGGATGGTAAGCCGTACTAAAACTCAAGTGAGTCCCCAAGCTCTCCTGGAGGCTCCTCCAGAAACGAGATGCGAATCTGGTGTCTCTGTCCGAGACAATGCTGAGAGGTACTCCATGCAGCTTCACAATCTCATTTATGTACTTCTTGGCCAACACTTCTGTAGACTGTCCTATTCTAAAAGGAATGAAGTGCGCGGTCTTGGTCAATCGGTCTACGATAACCCAGACAACGTCATTCTGCTTCGTACTCTTGGGTAGTCCAGTCACGAAGTCCCTCGTGATGTGCTGCCACTTCCACTCCGGAATGGGCAAGGGCTGTAATAAGCCGGCAGTCCTCTGATGTTCAACCTTCACCTGGTGGCACACAATACACTTCGCTACGCTCCGTGCGACGCTTCTCTTCATGCCATGCCACCAGTAATGCTGTCGCAGATCCTGATACATCTTGGTACCTCCGGGATGTATGGAGTATAGAGAACTGTGAGCTTCATCCAATAGCTCCTCTCTGATGGCACCAGACGGTACACAGATCCCGTCTTCAAACCTCAAGGATCCATCTGCATGAATCTTAAACTCTGGCCTCTGGCCTGCTATCACCAGATCTTTGATCTTCCGCAGCTTCTCATCATCCATCTGAGCATTCTTGATCCTCTCTACCAAGGTCGACTGGATATGCATGCACATCAAAGATGCAGTCATCCCTGGTAGAATCACTTCTATACACATGTCCCGGATCTCTTGTTGCAACCTCTACTGAGTCGTAAGGGTTATTACCGCTGGTAGACAACTTAATGCATCCGGTATGACATTGACTTTCTCAGTATGGTACTGAAGGTCAATGTCATAATCCACCATGAACTCTATCCATCGTCTCTGACGCATGTTGAGCTCCTTCTGAGTGAAGAGATACTTCAGACTCTTATGATCCGAGAACACCTTCATGAGCTCTCTCAATAGGAAATGCCTCCAAATCTTCAATGCAAAAATCACTGCTGCCAACTCAAGATCATTAGTGGGGTAGTTCTTCTCATGGATCTTCAACTGCCTGGATGCATATGATACGACTCGACTGTGCTGATGTAACACGCATCCAAGTCCTTTGCCAGATGCATCACAGAAGACTTAGAATCCTCCTGATCGGTCTGGAATGATCAAGATAGGTGCAGTCGTCAACCTCTTCTTCAGCTCCTGGAAAGTATCCTCACATGCTTTCGACCAAACAAACACCACATCCTTTCTTGTCAACCGCGTCAAGGCTCTTGCGATCCAGCTTGTTCAGCCAGAACTAACACTTGCTAAGTTTGGCATAAAGCTGGTGTCTTCTCGGTCACCGTTCGGGGAACTGGCCAGTTTTGAACAGTGGCTACTTTTCAGGATCAACATCAATCCCTTCTCCGGACACTATGTGGCTTAGAAACGCCACCTTGTTCAGCCAGAACTCACACTTGCTAAGTTTGGCATAAAGCTGGTGTCTTCTCAGGGTCTCGAGAACCTTCCTGAGATGCTCTGCATGCTTTACTGTATTCTTCGAGTAGATAAGAATGTCGTCGATGTAGACTACTACGAATTTGTCCAAGTGTTCATACAATACTTGGTTCATGAGACTCATAAATACCGCGGGTACATTGGTTACACCAAACGGCATTACTAAGTACTCATAATGTCCGTATCTGGTCCTGAATGCAGTCTTGGGAACATCTTCGTCTTTCACCTTCACTTGATGGTACCCTGTCCTCAAATCCAGCTTCAAATAGAAACTTGATCCACTGAGCTGGTCGAAAAGATCGTCGATGCGCGGTAGAGGATACTTGTTCTTCATGGTGACTTTGTTTAGCTCGCGGTAGTCAACGCACATACGAAGGGATCCATCTTTCTTCTTCACCAGCAATATAGGAGATCCCCAGGGAGATACACTAGGTCGTATCCATCCCTTCTTCAGAAGCTCATCTAGTTGGGCCCGCAATTCTTCTAGCTCAGATGGTGCTAAACGATATGGTCCCTTAGATATTGGTTGAGCTCCTGGCATTAGTTCAATGGTAAATTTGAGAGTGCGATCCAGAGGCGAACCTGTAAGGTCGTCTGGGAACACATCCAAGAACTCTCGAACTACTTCTGGTATCTCAAGCTCAGCTTCCATAGCGGCTGCTATTGCTTCGGCCGATTTGGCTCTGTACTCCACTGGGCCTTCTGCTTCCACTAATGAACACGAACTTTGGATGATCAGGAATCTCGAAGACTACCCTCCTTCAACTACAGTCGATGGTGGCATGGAAAGTTCCCAACCAATCCATCCCGAATACAGCATCAAAGTTCGGTATGTCTATCATTATGAAGTCAGCAAATAGCGCTCGCCCACAAATAACCACTGGGCATTGAGGATACCAACGGTTCGTCTTTATCACTCCGCCACCCGTGTTGACGTTCCAACCGGATGCTAAAGGTTTGACAGGAATTGTGTGGATGCGAACAAATCGACTCACCAGAAAGCAGTGTGATGCTCCCGAGTCGAACAAGGAGAGGGCAGGGTTCCCAACTACTAGTATGACACCTGTGATCACTTCACTGGTAGCCTCAGCCTCTTCGACGGTCATGGTGTAAGCCTGGCATTTCGGTGGTGGCTGTTGCCTTGCTGAAATTGCCTCTGCTGTGGAGGTAGAGGTGGACGATGTGGAGCGTTCCCAGTCGGGGCAGCACAGGGAGCTGGGGCTGGAGCTGTAGCACGTGGCTTAGAATGTGGACAATCCCTCGCCATGTGTCCTGTCTCCCCGCAAACCAGACAGGCTTAAAATAATTTGACACTCATACTTGATGTGTCCAAGCTTTCCACAAAAGTGGCAGACTGGGAGGGCCTGCTGCTGTTGTCCTGGCCTCTTAAACTGAACCTGCTGAATAGGGCGGTGCATCTGTGGCCATCTGCTTGGCCCAGCTTGGGTCGGTGGGGGCCTCGCAGGTGCTATCAGCCTTCGTTCTTTCTTCGCTTCCTCTTCCATCATCTCATGGTTACGAGCAATGGCCAGTACTTCAGCATGTGTGGTCGGACTAGCACCGAGCATCATCCTCTGAATCTCAATGTTGAGCCCCTGCTGGAACTGTTGGGCTCGAGTCAATGCATTTGTAACCATCTCCGGAGCAAACCTGCTGAACCTGGAGAACTCAGCGTCATACTGATCCACGGTCATCGAGCCCTGCTTCAGGTTGATGAACTTCTTTCTCATCTTAATCATTGCATGTGGGGGAAAGTACTGAGCGTTGAATGTTTTGGTGAAGACATCCCATGAGATCGGTAATCCCAAGCGGTCTTCTACCGCCTGCCACCAGTCTCGAGCACCATCAGTTAGTTGCCTTTTGGCGGTATCCACCCATGCTTCTTCTCGAATCTGAGATGCTCTCAGATCATCAGTGATGCTCCTGAGCCATTCTTCCGCTTGGAGATGATTCTCGGTCCCAGCGAAAGTCTTCGGGTTCATCGCTCGAAAGTGATAAGCACTCGTGCCAGCTTTCTGCTCTCTGCGCAAAGCCTGCTCCAAATCCTGTTCAAGCTGCTGATGAAGGGCATACATGCCCCACATGCAATCTTCTGCAGACAATGGTGCGGTCGGAAATGATGTCGCGTTCGGACCGGTGTTGGCTCTATTACTAGCATCATTCTGGTTGGGACCCACATTCGGGTGATTGATCCCGGATCCAAACGCACTGTCCTCGCTTCGCTTCCTGAAGTGTTACTTTCCATTGTTTACATGCGTTTCATAAGGTTTGATCAGTTCCTTTGAGTATTTTATACGGCATATTCTGAACTTCCTGTACTGTTCATGTGGTATTTAGCGCGGACCTGCATGGGCCACCAAAACTGTAACGACCCGCTCTCGGGGCCCGTTACTGTTTGAAACATGCGCAAGTCCTTCTAGGCACCAATAAAGTCAATCCAGGCTCTGTTGCAGAAATATGCCAAAATACTCATACATGGAAGTGGTATAAACCTTATTACAAATCAGCAGCGTACATAAAAGGAAATAC
Source organism: Scilla litardierei (assembly GCA_030789695.1). Classification (NCBI taxonomy): domain Eukaryota; kingdom Viridiplantae; phylum Streptophyta; class Magnoliopsida; order Asparagales; family Asparagaceae; genus Scilla; species Scilla litardierei. The sequence goes on along the minus strand of CM061142.1, from coordinate 16,922,941 downwards.
AACTCGAAGGACAAAACACACCAAGCAAGCCACTCTGATACATTAAATAATAAAAACACACTCACACTCACACTTAGTAACCAGCGTCCTCCTGGTCAAACTCTACAACAAACTCAGCGTCTGCAGTCCCTGTTAAAACTTCTTCAACCTGAGCTGTATCTGGCGAGACCACCACAAAAAGAAGGGTCGTCAGGATCAGACGTAACTCAAAGTATCTCTAGCATGATTTTTAAAACAATAACCAAGCATGGCAAAACTAGCTTGGCAAACTAAAGAGTAAAGTGCGATCAATAGAGCAGAAAAGTAACATAACAGTTTACTTCTATCAGCAATAAACAATATTAAAATGACCAGTTACGAGATTTTTAGTTGTGCATGATCCTAGTTCGTGACTTATAAAGGGAAGTACAATATACAACCAAAAGTCCACCTGATATCCAGGTTACAACAAAACGATACGGTACAATAAAAACGGTACTATTCAACAAAACGATACGATTCAACAAAACGGTACTGTTCACTGCAGATCGGACTGGTCGCTCGTGCACTTCCACTATTATAAGTTACCCCAAAACCCTGTGTGTGTGCAGGTTACTGTACTTACCATTTACGAGTCAATTACTATTCTCACTTTTCCAATTACATCTTTCGGTTAAGCATGTCACAGGGTCCAATTCAATTTACGGTACGCTGCAATTACGATACTATGCAACTTATCGAGTTTAGCTAACTGTTCAAGTGAAACACTTTGCTAATAAAAAGAAACTAATTTTGGCATGCATCAATATTGTTTTTAAACTCCATAGCTAGGATACGATGAGTTACCGATTCGCCCCGTAGTGAAAGGTGTGTTTTGAATGGCGGTAGGGTACCTGGTTCACATATGTTACATGGCAAGTTAGCTACACAAAACTAGTAATAAATCTTCATAGGAAAAATATAAGTAAGTTAACTTTACATAACTTAACTCATATATATATATATATTAATTTAACTTTTTAAAATATAATTTACTTAACTTTTATTTTATGATACTGTTAACTTATAATATAACTTTTTAATAACTTATTTTTGGCCAGACGTTCCGGGCGGCGGCGCAAGGGCAGGCGGGCGGGGGCTAGGGCTTCGGCGGGGATGGGGGATCCGGTCTGGGCGGCGGCCTGAGGGCACGGGGCGGCGGGCGCGACGAGTTGGGCGCGGCGGCGGCTGATCTGCAGGGCTCGTCGGCTAAAGGGGAGGCCGGCCAATAGAGGAGGGGAGGGGCAGTGGAAAAAAAGGAGTTGAGATAGGGTTGAATTTGGGGTTTAATTGCTTGTTTTCATCTTCAATTTCAGATTTCCTGAGCTCAACTCCTGATTTGTTTGGTTGCTTGATGTTTGATTTTGGAATGAAGGAAGAGGAGATGATTTGGTGTTTTGATTTGGGGATGGCTGATTGATTAACGGGAGAGGAGAGATGCTGATGAATTTTCGTAGGGAAGTTGCAGGGTGAACCTTAAAGAACGAAGAGACAGGGGACATGGTTGTAAAATAATCGGATTTAGTCAATAGGATTAGATATTCATTAATGAAGAATGAAGAAAGCAAGAGACATGGTTTACGCTTAGTCAAGGATTAGATTTTCATTAATTACAGGGAAGAATTTGTTGGCCATGGGAATTTGAACGTGGAAGAGATGTGTTAAACGTTTAGGAGTTAGGTTGGCAATTAATACAAGGTAAATAATAATTAACTAAAATAAGTAGTTGGCGTAATTCCTAATTAGTAATGTAAATTAGCTAAAGCAACTATTTAAGCTATGACGAAAATTAGACACGCTCGCGTCGATTCATAGAAAAGAAAATACTCGGATAAAAATACTCGGACAATCTGAATTAAAATACAAGCACACACGCAATCGTACCTAAAAATACATGCCGTATGCAATGGCATATAGCATGCCTTGCAGTCACCATTCAGTTTCATATGCACGGTCACTGAAAAATGGACAATTCTGAAGCTTTCATGTACACATTTGATTCCCGACATGCTATGATACCCCGGGGGTGGGTGTTTGTACCAGTGTAGTTGTAGTTGTAACTGCGTTTTGGTTGGCTGCGAATGGTTCTTGGGGGCTAATCTGCACCTGACTGTGGTGTTTTGAGTTGCCTTCCAGACTGAAAGGGATGAACATGTCAATGTGAGGTTTACCTATTGCCGCCCCGGGGGGGGGGGGGGGGGGGGGGTGTGTGTGTGTGTGTTGGGGTGGGTGTGTTGTGTTTGTGTTCCTAATTGTTTAAATATTATCTTGTCATCTCAGATCATTTCTCTTCTCTTCTAATATCAACTCATCCCGTCTAATGCTGCTTATGATAGTTGACGTTCTGCCTTTTCCTTTTGTTTCTCCTGGAATTAACAGCAGCTAATCACTCTTTCCTGTAACTGTAAAATTTCAAGCAGAAAGAAGAGAGGGGCCCACTTTGCACAAACAATTAACTGGTATAAATCGTCTATTGATGTAGCTTGAGGTTACCTATTCTGTTCTGCTCCAGAGATTATCTCGAGAGCAGTATTTTGAGTTTCAATTTTCTTCACTTCTGCAATGCCGAAAACAAATATCTAAATTAAAATTTATTCAATGTGTTATAACACGAGCATTTTTAAACACTTTCCCCAAAAAGAATTTTAGGGAACTTAACATTTGTTATATATGTGACATGATTGCTTTTTTTCCTCCTCCTCCTTTTTGATCAAGTGGTAGAAGTGACATGATTGCATTGTTTTTTAATTAGTTTTTTGACTCAAACGTTTTGGAAGTGTTAGGTTGTGAATCAACAATGTGTGGAGTCAATTTCCCCCAACGACATACTTGCCTATACGTACACATAGGCATGGAGTGTGCGTAGATGTGCACACCTGCCCGCACCCATATACACGCCACCTCTCAAATGCACACGAACTCATCTTCGTGTACTTAGAGCGATATTATAAAATGGAAAACAAAATTTACTTATAATGGCACTTGGGAAAAAGTGCTTTTTGAAACCTGAATATTCAAACCCGTTTCTTTATAATGTGATTATTTTCACTCTTGAGGAATTGCTCCACCTTGTCTCCCCAGAAGGCCTTATCAAAATATATGGGTCTGGGTACATGGGGAAAAACATATGCTAAGTTAACTAACTGTCCGCCATTGTCAATTTTGATCTTCCCTTTGCCCCGTGTCTATTTCTCCTTGCATGAGTCCTAGACTCCAGTGACAATCTCTTGATTCAAGCAATAAGCCAAAGAAACCAACATCAAGATTTTCGTATTTGTGGCTAGTTTTGATTAAAAAAATTATTGTTAAGTCGCATACATTTTGGTATTGCTTGTGCTGTGTTCAACTTTGAAATATCGAGCACATTACTTTATTTTCCTAATGCTTCACTCAGCACCGTCCTTTGCATTCAATACCTTCAATCTCCTTGAACTCAGGGTGCTTTATTCCCTGTATCCCTAAATCAAACATCAAACCTTGATCCTTTTCGGACATATGCGAGCGGTAAAGCACCTCCTTCCAACCTTCAATGGTCGTTTCTTCCCAGTTAGTGTCTGATCTGCAGTCCTCCCCCGTCAACTTCTTCAACGTGGACAGACCTTTGTGACCAAAGTTGTCAAATGACTACAGAGCTTCTATGTTGGGATGTTCCTAGAATTGGAATCATACCAAAATGAGAAGAACCCGTGTCTATAGTTCTCATGTGGACATTTGTGTTCACATCAGGCATATGGTTATCTGCTCCTTCCCGTTCACATCATGCAATTGGCCAGAGACCATTTTATGATGTAGCCTGTGGTTACGTATGTCTGCAATTTGGTAGGGTGAGTGTCCAGGTTGCACTGCTGGTTGGTGAAATGTTTTGGAGTTGGCTATGACCTTGGGGGCTGGATTGAGCCAAGCGTGACGAGCGGCACAATGCTCGTGCCTTGGTGCGGGACACTAAAATGAAGTTGGAGAATATCGTTCATGTGTCGAAACGACTCTGTAGAAACTATGCCAGTCATGTAGTCTCTCTGCTTTTAGTGGCGTGGGAGAGCATTGCATACAAAGTTTAGAGAGTCTTCACATCAATGATGCTTTCTATTCTTCTCCTGGTAGCACTGCATATGAACATGGGTGCAAGCTGTGTGATTTTTGACTCTGTTACAGATCACACGTTTGCATCAATCTTTGAATACCAATATATACATGACATTCTACCGGAAAACAAGTATAGACATCAAGTACTGTAATGACCTCCGTAATTTTTTGACGATTGCAGGCACATAATGTTGCAGCTAGCTATCGAGTTGGTGCTTGGCAGCGAGTACTCCTGTTCTGTATTATCCCTTGTCGTTTCTTTGGTTTACGCCTATTTTGTTATCCCTTGAAAGTTTTAAAGATGAATCCAGAAGTAGATGCTGAAGCCTCAGCCGAATAATGGTGCCCTCCCATGTTGATTGGTAAACTTGCTTGATGAGTACGATTTCCAGCCCAGGCTCTCGTGAAATTGGGAACTGATAGCTGTCAAAAAAAAAATCATTGTAAATCTTTCAATAATGAGAGGCATTTTTATGTAAATGGCCCGACGAGCTATTGTTGAGCCTATCATTTCACAATTGCGGACTTTTTATGCTTTCGCCGAAGAACCTTTGGGCAACTGTTTGAAGTTCATATGGATGCAGATAATAAATAAATAGGTGTCACATAATTATTTATGTGTCACATAATTAAAGATCTCATCAACTGTCGTCTACATTTCCTTATCGAACAAAATATGGAGATATGCAGACTGTCGTCACATTATGTGACAAGCTAAATATTATGTGACAACCATAGGTGTCACATTATGTGTCACATTATGTGACAAGCTATTATCTGCATCCATAGGTGTCACATTAAGTTATAATCTTATGTAGACGGTACATCCATTTATGCAGACAACCATAGGAAATGTAGACGGTACATCCATTTATGCAGAAGGAAATGTAGACGGTACATCCATCCACAGGAAATGTAGACGGTACATCCATTTATTTATTATGTGACACCTATTTATTTAGCATGTTATAATCTTCATCAACTGTCGTCTACATTTCCTTATCGAACCTAAAGATATGGAATCCATATGCCTAGTGGACAGTGCATCGACGCACTCAATCTTTCAAAACATAGACTACTTTACGAGCATATGTAGCTATTCTGGTCCATTGAGAACAATCACAGGACCATCTGATATAATCGAAGGATCAGGGGAAGCAATCATATTGCTCCCCGGTCACACACTAATCAAACTTAGAAATGCGTTATATTCCCCTAGATCAATCTGAAACCTCATAAGTTTTAAAGATATCCGTTAAACGGGTATCACTTAGAGACGGTCGTGAAAAATGAAAAAGAATACTTGCACGTAACGTCTCTTACAAATGGTATAAAAACCATTATGGAACGTTTCAAGGGACTCCCCTCAGGACTCTACCAAACAAGTATTCAATCTACAGAAACATTAATAACGGAGCACCTGCAGTGCCCCAAACACCAGAATTCCAACTCTGGCATAGTAGACTGGGACACCCTGGATCTGTTATGATGTACCGCATCATAAAAAGCTCAAGCGGTATATATTTGAAGAACCTGAAGATTCTCCAAAAAGGCAAATTCCCATGTCCACCCTGTTACAAGGGTAAACTAATTACGAGACCCTTTCCACTGAAAGTGGACTTGGAGTCTCCAAGTTTTCTGGAAAGAATCCACGGAGACATTTGTGGGCCTATACACCCATCAAGTGGTCCATTCAGGTACTTTATGGTCCTGATAGATGCATCTACTAAGTGATCACACGTGTGTCTACTGTCCACCCGTAACTTAGCATTGTCTAAGCTTTTAGCTCAGATAATCAGGTTGCGGGCCCACTTCCCCGACTACCAGATAAAGAAACTTCGTCTGGACAATACTGGGGAGTTTACATCACAAGTCTTCCTAGACTATTGCCAAGCATAGAGCATTGAAATCGAACATCCTGTAGCGCATGTTCACACCCAAAACGGGTTAGCAGAATCTCTAATTAAGAGACTGCAATTGATTGCTCGTCCATTATTACTTCAATCCCAGTTACCAGTGAATGCATGAGGTTATGCAATTTTGCATGCTGCATCCTTAATAAAATTAAGACCTTCTGGAGGTCAGTCATCTTCTCCTATGCAACTAGCACTTGGAGCCCCACCAATTGTCTCACACTTGAGAATATTTCGTTGTGCAGTATACGTCCCCATAGCACCACCACAAAGGACAAAGATGAGTCCACAACGTCGCCTAGGCATTTATATTGGGTTTGACACACCCTCCATATTAGATTCTTAGAACCCTTTACGGGAGACGTTTTTAAGGCAAGTCTAGAAGACTAAATTTGATGAAACATCATTTCCAAGACTAGGCTCACAAATCAAGAAGCCCGAAGCTTCAGACTGTATCACTTGGAACACAAAGACATTAAATCACTTTGATCCGCCCACAAGCCAGTGTAAGGAGGAGGTCCTGAAGATTCTCCATATCCAAAGCATTGTCCATCTCTTGCCGGACAAATTTACTGACAACCAGAAGATTGTTAGATCACACGTCCCTGCTGCTAACACTCCAGCTAGGATTGACATACCGCAAAATGGATGCAATCCGCCTGCAGCAGGAATGGTTGGACCTCTTAAAAAGAGAGGGCGACCACCGGGATCCAAGGACCAAGTCCCTCGAAAGAGTAGGACCCTTGTCAATGGTAAAACAATACCACCACAGGATGCTACTATAAGACCTGCTACCACATCTCTACCAAACTCTCAAACCGAGGAAAAATCGGGAGAAAATGAAGTTTTGATACACTATGTATAAACTGGAAGTATTGGGATAGAAAGAGCACAACCATAGATGACACATTTGCGTGTAATATTGTCATCAACGTCGTGTACTGCGATGATGATATTGAACCACGCTCTCTGACAGAATGTCAAAGCAGAGATGATTGGCCAAAGTGGAAAGCAGCAATATGAGTGGAGTTGGATTCACTCACAAAACACAAGGTCTTCAGACCTATTGTCCAGACAACAAAAGGTGTAAAACCTGTGGGTTATAAATGGGTATTCGTTAGAAAAAGAAATGAACAAAATGAGATCGTTCGCTACAAAGCAAGGCTTGTAGCACATGGTTTTACTCAACATCCAGGGGGTGGATTTTGAAGCCACATACTCCCCGGTCATAGACGCGATTACCTTTCGATTGCTCATTGGCTTAACAACTCAAGAGGGTTTAGATATGCAGCTTATGGACGTCGTGACTGCATACCTATATGACAACTTAGACCGAGACTTCTATATGAGATTGCCTGACGGTTATTCCTTGCATGCAGCACTAAAAGAGAGACAACGTAACATCTACTCAGTGAAACTGCAAAGATCATTATATGGTCTAAAACAATCTGAAAGGATGTGGTATAACAGATTGAGCGACATCCTTGCAAAAAAAGGATTTACAAATGACCCAGTCTGTCCTTGCATCTTTATAAGAGCAAAGGTAACATGATTTGTCATTATAGCCGTCTATGTGGGCGACTTGAACCTCATCGGATCTCCTGAAGAGATCATCGAGATTTCTAGATGCTTGACAGAAACTTTCGAGATGAAAGACCTCGGAAAGTCAAAATTCTGTTGAGGTCTTCAAATAGAGCATCTTAACAATGGAATCTTGTTACATCAATCAACTTACACATCGAACTTGTTGAAAAAGTTCCAAATGGATACGTGCCACCCCCTAAATACCCCAATGGTCGTCAGATCATTGGATGGACATAAAGACCCTTTCCGGCCGCTGGAAGAAGGAGATGAAGTACTAGGCCCTGAAATGCTTTATCTAAGTGCTATCGGTGCACTCCTTTACCTGGCTAACTGCACTCGCCCTGACACAACATTTGCATTCAACCTACTAGCCAGATATAGTGCTGCACCTACACAGCGGCACTGGGCCGGAGTTAAGCATCTTCTGCGCTACCTCCAAGGGTCCATAGACTTAGGTCTTACAGGAAAGGGGCAACAACAAGTTTAGTTGGTTATGCTGATGCAGGTTACAGATCCGATCCTCATACGGAGAAGTCTCAGACCGGATACATGTTTACCTATGACGGCACTGCCATATCATGGAGATCTGTGAAGCAGACCATGATGACCGTCTCATCCACTCACTCGGAACTTCTGGCGATCCATGAAGCAAGTAAAGAGAGCTTCTGGCTACGTTCCGTAATCCAGCACATTCTCACCTCCACTGGCTGATGACCGGCGTCCTTGAGCCTACACCACTCCATGAAGACAATGCAGCATGTATAGCCCAGCTACATGACGGCTACATCAAAGGTGACAAGACGAAGCATATCTCCCCCCAAGTTCTTCTGGACGCACGACCTTCCGAAGCAAAAGCAGATTGAGGTACAGAAGATCTAATCATGTAATAACTTGGCAGATTTGCTTACCAAATCCTTGCCCACTAGTATCTTTGAGAAACTTGTATATGAGATTGTGATGAGGAGAGTGAGAAAATGTAAACTGGGTCAGGATGAGAGGACTATGAACATATAGATACATAGGAGACTGATGTATAGATTCATAGGAAATCTGCAAGCCTGAAGCTTGGTCAGATGAGGGGGAGTCAACTGCAGAGTTGTACTCTTTTTCATTGGCTATTGGTTTTTTCCCACGAGGTTTTTCATAGTCAAGATTTTGACGAGGCAACCTCGTTGACTCTGGATCTTGAAGTATCCACCCCTAGACACATCCCTAAAACAGGAGAAATGATGGATAAACCGCTCTTTATTGAACAAGGCAGTTATCCTAACTCGGGTCCTGAAGAATCCACCCCTTATTCAATGTTGGTTGGATAAGGGGAAGTGTTATGAATAGGCCCATGAAACCCTTTGGGTATCCGGACCATCATTGAAAGCTATAAATATGAGGGTATGTGGCTCTTAACCCTTTACACATACTACTCTACTTTTCCCTTCACAACAAAATTTTAATTCTGACATTATTACAATAATTAGTTTTAAACCATTGGGACAAAAAATTGATCATGACAGAGACATTAATGGATCCCGCATGTTTCCTAGCACTATTTTGCTCCACTGTGTGCGCTTAATTACAAAGGTTTTTTTTTCAACGAAGCTTCTTCCTAGCTGCGCAATTAATTTTGAAGTTTGGAAGCATTATTGGATAATAACAATAATCAACAAAAGGATTTTGGGTTTTTTTGGTACCTCCTGTTGACGTTTCTCTTTCATCCGCTTAAATCTGACTTAAATATTGGAGACTGATCGAAGGACCACCCCACGGGTAAGGCTAACGGTCTTTTTATCTGTTTCAAGCGGAGCGCTAAGAAACTTCACCCTCAGCTTACCCTCAGCTTGAAACTTCACCCTCAGCTTGGTGATACCTGCATGTCCAGGCTCAACCTGTTACGAGTTACGCGAATACTCGTCTCCGTGGCCTGGCCAGGGCCCCAAATGCAAATCCATTAACAGGGTTCCAAAATGGATGGGCTGGGACAAGACATGGACATGACGGGCCTCGATCAAGATGCCTTTAAAACAATATGCCACTTTTTTTTTTCAAGCATGTAAACGTTGAGCTTTATTTTTCTAAAGCCTAAACACATCAATGACCGGGGAAACAACAATGCTTTTTGCTTTTTAATCTTTGGATGAACCGAGCTCTAATATTGTAAATATTGTAAAACTGTAGTAGCCTAACAACGAGTGCACAAAATGATTTGCTAAATCTTTTTGTTTATTTGGATTTCAAAACATGAAATGCATTTCGTCAAAAAATGTGAATTATAGACCTTTTGGATGTCATATGAACCGTCTTGCTCATTTATCAATTCATACCCATTATTCATTAAATTTACATAAAGTATACTTATATCAACTGATTATTTATTATAATTCGTCTTGCATATATTTCACACTGAATTTTTTTTAATGTAATTGGATATGGGAAAGGATATCGTAAGAAAGGCCGCAAGAAGGGTAAAAGGCTTGATTTTCAAAAACAATATTCCCCAAAAGTTTTCATTGTTGAGACACTATTTATACACTGTAGATCACTTTTTATAGGTGATTCTTGGTGCTTTTGTTCCTTTCCTCCAAAAATTCCCCGTGAAAAGTTGTCTGGATGGCTCCTACGTGGAGCCGATGTGTCTCGATCGTAATCCACGGATTTTCTGCGGATTACGCTCGAGAATCTTGTTTTTTTGGGCCCACTCGGTCTGATCACCCCTCACCGCTGCTTCATCTTTCACATCTGTTGTCATCAGGTGCCTGATAGTATAGAATCAGATGCCAGATTCTTGTATGATCTGAAACTATAGGAAAAACACTAAATGTGGTAAATTGTGTTTTATAACAACAATAAGGAAATTAATCCAAATTATAAAATCCTTATGCAACCTTAGTGCGGAATAGAAAGAGAGCAACAACACAAGAATACAAACGCAAACACAATATTTACCCTGGTTCGGATTCAAGGGAGTCGGGGATTCACCGAGTCTCCCCGACTCCCTTGAATCCTACTCCAGTAACCCACTAGTCAACCCGCTAGTGATTAGTGTTCCACTAATACCCACTTGTCGAAACCTGGCAAGTGTAAAACCAATACACCTTCTTCTTCCACTTCTCATAACCCAGGAATGGATCACTCTCACAACTCAAGAGTATATCTCAAATATCAAAGAGAAAAGAAAACCGAAATATGAACACAACCTATGCCTTGAATAATACTTTTAAGAATGAGGCAAGAAGGTGTGTGTGATGTGCTCTAAATGATGAGAGTATGAGCACTTACTACGTGTCTCAAGATGATTAGCAATAAATGCTAGAAGCTTGATCTTGAAAGCTTTGGAGACAAGGTGAAACTTAGAGCCTGAGCTTGAATGGCTTTGAATTGAATGCTCTTGAATGCTCTAGAGAAAAATTAATGACTTGCAATCAATTTGGAGTGTATTCAATGGTGTCTAAGAAGTTCTCAAGTCAAAACATTAAAGACATATAAATAAGCCACCGAACTTTGTCTAGAATCAGATAAAAATCCCAAGCATTTAATGCTGAAAATGGGTATTAACGGGCAGAAATCCTAGTCACCAGGCGACTGAAGTAGACAGGCCAGGCGCTTGTTGTACTATTCTGACGGGGTCATAAATGCAGTCTAACAGACACTTGGAAGACGTGTGAAGAAGATTTCCCAGACGCATGGACCACTACTTAGACACCTGATTCAAAGGTATCAGGCGCCTGATCAAACTGTCAATGAGGAACTGGGTTATTGGAAATTTTGGTCCGAATACACGAACGTCTGATGTTCATCATCCAGACATTTGGTCAACTATACATACATCTGGTAACACAACTTCAGACGCCTGATCATGACTGACTGCAGAGTTTGAGCTACTGAAAATTTTGCTCATAAATAACTAGGCGTCTGATTTATATCATCCAGGTGCCTGACATAATGTGAAGACGTCTGGGAGCATAACTCAGACGTCGAATTTCTGTCAGACAGCACAGGCTGAGATACTGGAAGTTCGCCTAGAATTATTCAGACGTCTAGAGTTCATCATCCAGGCGTCTAACACACTTGTGCAGATGTCTGGGATGAGTACTTCAAGCATCTATACTTGGTAGGTTTTAGGAGAACTGACAGTGCATGAACACCAATCGTCTGGAGACCAACCACCAGGTGCCTGGGTAGGCTGAAAAGCTCTACTTCAAGCTTATGTAAATTTTAACCCTATGAGACTCAATGATATATGATCTAAAGTATTGTTAGTGTTGCTACTGATATTCTATCAAGTCTATTCAATGCTTAACATGCTAATTCAACAATGAAGTAAAGAAATAGAAATATTTACATATTAATCATGTTCACTTCCTATTGAATTCCTTGAAGACTTCCATTGAGCTTGTTGACTCCAACACTTTGATTTAATTGGTTCATTCTTTGATTTTCATGCTTTATTGATTGATGGCCTTGCATCAATGATCTAAGTCATCGTCTTCATTATGACTTTATCTATATTGATGATATGCTTTCCTTAAGTACAAAATATGCGGATTAGTCACAATTAATTATGTTTGTTTATCATCAAAACCACATTAGAGGATCCAATATTCAATAATTCTGACTGCTGCAAGCTTTGTATCACAAAACATCCACATCAGGCGCCCAGCTCTCTATGACCCGTCGACTGACTGGATATCAGGGTGCCTTCAAATGGCTGGATGGCATATGATGGCATATGACTAAGTGCCTGTAGATGTTTGACTGGGTATCAGATGCATGACTGTGTATCAGACACTTATCGTGGTGCCTTCACACGGTTGGAGGTCATTTGATGGCATATGACTAGGTGCCTTCAGATGCCTGACTGGGTATCAGATGCCTGACCAGATTTTGGCGTATTATGCTTGAGATTCTTGGTTATTGGGGCCCACTTGGTATCAGACATCTGACTGCACTGGATGAGATGCCTAACATCCCTGCCCTTTTTTGCCATGTTCTGTTTGTTCCCTCTAAATCAACTAACTACTCCTCCAAAACCCACACGAAGAAAATGTGGGGATAAGAATACGTCATTTAAATAGAGGTCACCACATTCCATATTCAATTTTTCAAGATACAACTTTCTTAACCCAACGGAAAACAATAAAGTATCGTAGGACACACAAAAAACTCCCAAGCCCACTTCATACACAACATTCTACCCGAAAAGAACACAAAACCAAACTTTTCTTAAATCAAAATTCAACAACCCCTCAACTTTCAAAAACTAACTTTCAACTTACGGAACAGGTCCAAAAAGCTTCCACAGTTTATAAAGGGGCTTGAAAGTTTTTTTCACTGTTGATATACTATTTATGCATTGTAGATTACTTTCTATATGTGATTCTCGGTGCTTATGTTCCTTTCCTCCAAAAATTTCTCGTGAAAGTTTGCCTCGATGGCTCCTTTGTGGAGCTGATGTGTAGAGAGATTTCTCTTGAACGTGTTGGTCGCAACGATCTATGAACTTCGTGTTTGATGATAACAAACGTGTGTGAATGTTTTAATGTGCGTTTTAAATGGTTTAGGAATGGAGAACGTGTGATTAATTCATGGAGAGACTTGGTCAATGTGCAAAGGTGAAAGGGGAAGAACCTTGTTTGAATTGACTCATATCTATTGGAGTCAAACCCAAATCCTACTCAATATCAATTTCAAACTCCATACCCATTGCAAATCCCCCTATCACTAGGATTCCCTATAGCCTAATTAATCCTAGCCATTGATCTCCCCTTGCCGTACAAAACCCTATACCTTACCATATATAAGCAAGCAATTAAGAGGAGTCTTATGAGTTGGCCGAAATTAACAAGAACATAAGCAGCCGCAATTTTCCCTAAGAGAAAATCACCAAAGATGCCGAAAATTTTCCTATAGGCAATCATCAAGCTGCCGCAAGTTTACTCCATATCTAATCTCAAAAAGCACAACCACAACTTCTTTTTCAAATCCCCTAAGAGCACAACTGCAACTTCCTTTGCAAATTCCCAGAGAGCACATGCCACATCTTTTTTTCATTAGCCAATTCCCATGAATTATTCAATGAAAACCTCAAGCCATAATTAACACAGCCGCAATTTTTGACTTCCCTGGGAAAGGCTCTTTTATATGCCGCAACTTTCTTTGCAATAATCCCTAAGAGGAGCTCACACATCTCTTGACTTGAAAACCCCATGCTGCAAGCTTGAGAATCTCAAAACAAGTTCCAAGATCGCACGTTTTCAACAGGGCCGCAATTTTGTTTTCAAGCTTTTTTGCTCTTTGAAATCACATGCATTACTCTCAAGCCCTAGCCGCAATAATTGACCAAGAGCAACAAGCCGTGACCTTCTTCTCTTCAAGGCATGCCATAACTTGCTGACAGATTGACTCAACACTGGTGCTTGTCGCAACCTTGAGCTGCTGACTGTTGGGGACTTCAGAGGGGACTACTACTTGTCAGACGACATCTGACCACACACTGAACAATAGAGACATCGACACCGTCACAAACTGAGCGATTCTAAACTCATACTTTATTATATTTGTGATATTGGTATTGTAATCTTTGTAGAACAATTTATTATCTTTTTGGAGACTTGGCTAGTTGGGACTAGCCAAGAGAGAGCTTTACTAGGATTGTTATAGTTTGGCACTTTGGTGAGTGTAGGTACTGAGAGCTAGGTGAGTGTAGAATTGGTGCTCTAGCTACAGGTTGTACCAGTTAATTTTAATAATTTAGTATTGCTTTTGAGGCTAGACGTAGGTCATTGGGACGACCGAACCAAAGTATATCGCATGTGCATGCTTTGACTGCTTTACTATACTATGCGTCTGATTGATTGTGCTATAACTGCTTGATATTTCGTGTGGGTTGCATGAATATTTTTATAAGACTATTCACCCCCCCGGCTTAGATCCAGATCCAACAAGTGGTATCGGAGCCAATTTCGAGGATCCAGCCTAGATGTCTATAAATATGTCTGATTCTGCTTTCGCGGAGGGTCAATCCATCTCCCGTTCCCATAAGTTCAACGGTGTTGATTTTGCTTATTGGAAAACTAGGATGAGGATTTACTTAGCTGTTGTTGATTATGATGTATGAAGCATTGTAGAAAAAGGCTATAAACCTCACACCATGAAAGTTGCTGATAATGAAATGCTAAAACCAGAAGATAAGTGGGATGATTTTGATAAGAAGTGTTTTTCATTGAATAATAAAGCTATGAATGCTCTGATTTGTTCTTTGGATAAAACTGAGTTTAACCGTATATCTTAATGTCAAACTGCGCAGGAAATTTGGCATACTTTGGAGGTGACTCATGAGGGTACATCACAGGTTAAGGAGTCCAGACTTGCATTATTCAGCACTAAATATGAAAGCTTCTGCATGCTTCCATCAGAGTCGATTAAGGAGATGTTTGCGAGGTTCACAGACATCGTCTACAAATCTACCTCTCTTGGAAAGCCGTACTCGAGTCTGGAGCAAATCAGAAAGATCTTGAGAGCGTTGCCTAACTCCTTCCGCTCCAAGATAACAGCTATTCAAGAAGTGAAGGATTTATCGCAAATGAAAGTGGAAGACCTGATTGGGAACCTGATGTCTCATGAGCTGGAGCTGCAGAGCATTGAAATTAGAGAGAAAGATGAAATTAAGACTTCAAAGGCACTAGCCCTTCACGCTAAGGAGGATGAAGATGGAGATGAAGAGGAGGATTTTTTTGGTGAGAAGTTTCAAGAAATATATCAAACAGGCAATGGGAGATCAGAGATGCTAAAAAGGTTTAATCGCTCTAACAAGTTTAATTCTGCAAATAAATTTTCTGAGCAGACTACTACTGATCTGTTATATGACTACTGTTATGACCTAAAGATCGTAGGGGTCCCACCCGAATCCGCCCACATGACCCATGGACTCTCCGCTTCATGAAAGGGTCGCCACCCCGAAAATCCGGGGCAATATGGAGACGGGCGCGCCTTGCAGCGTCCCCCGACCCGGCCGAGGCGAACAACCACAGCCGCTCGACCCACCGGGGGTAGCGCGCTTGGGGACGCTTGGGTAGCACCGCCGGGCCTACTGACATAGGCACGGACGTATCTTTCCGTACCGGCGAACCATAGCCCATGACCGATCGGGGGGCGCGGCCGGGCCGGACAACCCCCGATCCGAACGACCCGCCCGATTCCTGTGAACCGCGACGCCTAGGGTGATACATCCCAACCTTTAGTTCATCGCCAACGACAAACAACCTAGGATAAGGACACGACTGACACATATGTCACCCGACCGACTGACGGTTAGCGCTTTCGGCCCTGACATCCCGACAAAAGCACCGCCTGGCCGTTGTGCCGCCTGACAAAAGCAGGTCAGGAACTCCTGTTCCCCGATGTCCTTGTCCGAAGCTTCTGCTGACAACCGAGCCAGCTCAGCACGTCTAGTCAACCACTTGCCGAATCGGCGTGTCTAGCCCCCGTTTAGTGCCGATGCTGCAAGAACTCCTGTTCCCCGCCGTCTAGTCTGATCGGCGTGTCTAGCCCCCGTTTTAAGTCCTATTACTGACTTAGGCATCGGAGGGGCTAAGGGTTGAACCCCAACCCTGCCCTTCTGACGAGTTGTTCGTGCTGCATGAAAGCTCGCCCCTTGACCAACGTCAACTTCGGCCTCGTGCCATCCAATCTCCCTCCGCCGCATCCGGTGAGATTCGACCCCGTGATCACCACCGGCGACGGGTACAACTTCTTCATCCCACCAATCACCTGTAAAACAGCCTACCTAAACCCTCTTCTCCATATAACCACCGTGCCCTTGGTTCCCCATAATACAAATTCATTGTACGCGAGTTCCACCTCGTAACAATTGGCGCCGTTTGTGGGAAAGGCAAGGGGGTGGCTAGCGAGGCAGGATCCCGGGAACGTGGGGGCGGGGCTCCCCGTGGGGAGAGGTCGCACCCGGGACGGAGGGCAATCGGTCAAGGTATCTCCGCCGGTGGGCCCGGCGAGGATCTTCATGAGGACGCGCCCGCGCGGGGGGCCAGACCCTCCGTTCCTCTGCGGGTACCAGAGGTGGTCGCGCCTCACCGAGCGCCTGTGGTTCAAAAGTGGCCATACGGGATCCCTTCGTGGGAAATGGGGGAGTCGTCGAGTCCAGCTTGCGAGGGCGCCCTTATTCGTTTTAAGAGGACCCGAGAAGAGGTCGAGGTGTACCCAGATGACTGTCTCCATAAGTTTCCTTTTCGAGTCAGCTGCGACGAGTCGGTATTCGAGGACGCGTGAGTGGCGGCGCGCCTCGCCGAGTATTGCATGTTACCGCGCGATCGTGAGTCTTTGACTCGTGTGGGGGCGGAACGGTTGTGTGGCTCGGCTATATGGCACATCGTGCAGGTAAGTCGGTTTTCTTTCCTCGCCCGCAGGCTTTATTTGTTCGTGTCTCGCTGATTCGAGGTTTATGTAGATGATCGCGAACGTGTTAGCCCTGCGGGGCCGTACCTCCGCGGCCGTCACCAGGGCGTCTCTGGATGTAGCGAAGGGGAACCTTGGCGAGGTCAAGGCGAAGCTGAGGGACACGGAGGCGGAGCTGGAGAGGGTTAAGACGGCCTACGGGGTGGAGAAGGGATGGGCTGCGTATTTTGATTCGTCCAAAGCAATGGTCGAGAAGCAGCTCCAAGAAGTAACGTGAGAGAGGGATAATATCCGGTCGAAGCATACCTCGGAAGTTGTTAGCAAGGAAGCAGTGATCGGGGTACAGAAGCGGCAAATAGAGGACCTAAAGGACGCCCTGGAGACCTAGAAGAGGGAGAAGGGTCTAGCGGTGCGGCGATTGGAGGAAAAACGGGACGCTGAAGGCAAACTGATCGAAGCCGCTATCCGTCGCTATCATGACGAGCATGTTGTGCCGATGCTGCAAGAAGCTAAGGATGCGGCGATTCGGCAATTGGTTAAGGATGTGAGAGATCGGTCGGTTGAGAGGTGGCGCCGCTAGAAACGTGGGTTTGGGGAGGTCCGTACCTTCTTGTGAGAGGGTTATAAACAATGTGTTGTTGTAGTGTGTGGAAAGTCCAATGTACGGGTTAGCTATTTGAGTAAATACATTGTGATTGTCTTGTTCCGAACTGTATTCTTACTTGGTTTGCTCGTAGAACGTCAGCTTTGTGAGGGACGTAATTGCCCCCAACTTCGCTCTGCTGAGGTCTTCGGGAGAGGGGAGTTGAGATTAGTCGCGTTCTCCAGCGGTTTGCTCGGAAGCTCAGCACGGGTCCCGGCAGTGCAGTGGTGGGGCGAAGATGCTTGGTTCGTACGAAAGTTTGCCAAGTGTTGGAACCGAGATCCCAATAAGTTGGGCGGCGGATTCCTGTTACGGCCGACCCGATGGAGATCGGACCCTTCATTGGTACGAGGGAAGCTTTCGTGTTTTGGCCGCAATGACGGAGGTCGGACTTAATCTTGGATCGAGCGCTGCCTTCTTGTTATGGCCGCCCTGACGGAGGCCGGACTTAATCTTGGATCGAGCGCTGCCTTCTTGTTATGGCCGCCCTGACGGAGGCCGGACTAAATCTTGGATCGAGCGCTGCCTTCTTGTTATGGCCGCCCTGACGGAGGCCGGACTAAATCTTGGATCGAGCGCTGCCTTCTTGTTATGGCCGCCCTGACGGAGGCCGGACTAAATCCCGGAACGCACGGCGCATGGAGTAATTTCGAATGGGGGTAATCATTTCGCCGGGATTTGGGCGGGAATTGTTGGCGGTCGCATGACTAGACGTCATCCTGGCGATTCGACGGCGGGTGGGAACCGAGGCGGCCCGACCACTGTAGTGTTGACGCGTGGCGGAATTGACGGTTTTGACAGTACGCAAAGCGTCAGAACACGTGGTCGGTGCTGGACAGGTCCCGGATTGGTGACACGTGTCTTGGGGTCGACGGTCATGATGCTTTGCGAAGTCGCTTTAAAGAGATCTCAGGGAGGGGAGGGAAGCAAAACTGATTGTTGGGCGAAGATTTTTGGCAAGCAGCTAGAGCTCGTAGGAGATTTCATTATCCTTGCCAGAGTCGTCCTCGTGGGAGCGGTCGGTGAAGTAGCGCAAGCGCCCGAGTCGTCGGCACCCATTAGGTAAGACGCCCGTTTTATAGATGTCTTCCTCGATGTCTCCGTTTCGTGGTCAGGGGTCGGGGGTAGTTGGGGAAGGGAGCTCCGCCGCGGAGACAGGAAGGGTGCCCATCGAGATTGCGGGCGTGAAGTCGGTGCTGAAGAAATCCGTTGCGGAGATCTTCACGATGTATGTCAGGCCGTCGTATTCGGTTCGTGAACCGGAGCCACAAGAAAGGGTGTGTTTTGCGGGCGACCGGGAGGTGGGAGTATATGTCTCTTCGTTTGAGCAAGGTTTGCGCTGCCCCCCATCCGTTCTTGCTGGAAGTGTTGAACTTCCTGGAACTGCCCCTGTATCGCCTGATGCCCAATGCCATCAGTGCCATTGTGGGGTTCCTAGTGCTGTGCGTGAGCAACCAGGTTCGCCCATCCCTGTCCTTATTTCGCCACTTCTTCTCGGTCAAGAGGTTGGGGTCATGCTACTATCTCTCCGCGAAGAAGAAGCATCCGCTCATTAGGGGGTTGCCCGGGAAAATTAAGTTGTGGCGTCAGCAGTATGTGTTTGTGGAGGTGCCGGAGGATGTGCTGATAAGGTCTGATTGGGCGGAGCTGAATCCCGAGGCGAAAGAGGGGGTGGAATTGGGGGATGAGGAGAAAGTGGTGGCCCAGATTTTAATGGCCATACCAGTGGATGGCCGAGATTATCGGATGCTCGCTCGGGCTGAGATGATAACGGCGTACATCTGGCCCGAAGGTACAAAAGATTTTGGTGTTCGTGCATCTGATGTGCTTACGCTGAACTTTCTCTCTTTGGCAGGTGGCACAATGAGTCTGTCCCTCGAGGAAATGATGCGGCGAGCCTCGGAGCAGGCGGGGCGATCGTCGACAAGAGTTGGCCCTAAGAGGTCACGAGCGGAAGGAGGGGCGGGGAGCTCGACTGGGGTGCCAGCGTCCACGAAGAGGAGGAAGAGGCCGACGAGGTCGTCTGAGCCTGATGCGCCGGGCGGGGGGAACCGGTCAGCCGGATGGTGGAGCCGGGGAGTGGATGGCGAATCCCGTCATCGACTTGGAGGGCGGGGACGAAGGGTCGATAGGGGGAGGGGTGGAAATGCCCCGAACGAGGCCGTCTAGCCCCCTGGCACCTGCAGGAGGGGAGGGGGCGGATGCTAGCGGTCAGTCGGGGAGGGCCGAAGCGTCGAGTGGCCCGACCGGGTCCGGAGGATGGGACCCTTGGCCTTATGGTTGTCCCATGTTCGGTCTCGAGAGGGCCGCCGATCCCCGCTGTGAGGCCTCATTGGTTAAGTTTAAGGCCAAGAGGACCGATGTCGAGGGCTATCCAGACGTGGCGCTTCATCGGGCGCCGTACAAAGTAGCGAGTGATGAGTCTGTGTTTGAGGATGGAGGTGTGGCGGCGAGGCTGGTGGAGAACATTTTATTGCCCCGCGATAGGGTGGCGCTGGAAGCGGTGGAGCCTGAGGGTCTGTGTGGGACCGCGGTGATGCACGGCGTCCAGGTATGTTTTGTAAGATGGGCGACGTTTTTCAGCGGGTTTTATTGAACACCCTAAATGGGTTCACTTTTCTGCGTTTCTTTACTTAGATCATCAACTTGATGCTTGGGATGATGAGGCACGTGCCAGCCATACATAAGGCCGAGGGCGCCGTGGCTAGAGTGGTCGCCGAGCTCGCTGCCTTTCGTAAGAGCGCTGGCGAGGACCTGGCGAAGGAGAGGGAGAGGGGCGGCCGATATGAGGCGGAGGTAGAGCGCCTGAAGACGGTCGTGTCCGATCATGAGCAGCGGGCGGCCGAGGCTGGAGAGAGAGCGAAGGAGCTGGAGGAGGCCCTTAGGAGGGAGGAGGCTCGTGCGGAGGATCTAGCGGGGCGTGCCAAGGCCGCCGAGGAGGAGTTGGCTCGTAGGGTCGAGGAATTTCGGACGTATCAGGAGAAAACCGTCATTCCCACCCTCGCAGATTCGATGTCCCAGGGCATGGAGAAGGGCCGCGCGGAGGGATGGGAAGCCTGCTTGGCTCGGATGAAGGAGAAGGTGGCGGGCCTGGTCCCGCCGGTTGAGCTCGACCTTGACGGGCTCGTCGCATGCAGCGACGAGGAGGGGGATGGAGACGGAGGGGCGGTCGACGAGCCAGAGGCCGGCGGGGCGGTGGGAGATTCCACTGAGGGAGAGGGCGTCGTGACTGGGGGAAGCGCCAAGTAGTTTTGTATAGGCTCCCCCCCTTTTTTTATTAAAACGAAAGAAAGTGAAGATACACGGGGTTGATATCCGCATTTTTCTGGGATCTTCTGCCTGTGTGTGTGCATAAATTCCCTTCTTAGAGTTACGCCTTGGTGCGGCTGTTTCTATCCTGGCGTTGGGGGAATCGTGTTAACTCCCTTTATTTCACGTAGCGCGCCCGAGAAACTTTACAGTGGGTTAGCCTCCCTTTTCGGGGGTTGCTCCTGTGTCTAGGTGTGCCCGAGCTATAGCTAGTGGTCAACCGGGAGTAGTCTTTTCATCAGCTATTATTGATAGTTTACTAAAACAGGATCGGCCCGTAGGCGTAGCGTTGAATAGCTCTAGGTAGGTTGATATTCTCATTGTATTTGATTCGCCTCTTTCCGGCGTCGCGCCCCTGAAAAGGGGTGTGCAGTTGATTCAGAGGGTACCCACTCATGGTAGGGGTGGACGGCCACGCCGAAGCTGGGCGGTGGCTTTGGCCCTCGTTCCCAGAATTGGGGGGAGAGGGAGTCCTTGGTGATTGCTCTATCCCGCGTGGCCTTGTGGCTCCCATCGACTGGAGTCTCCGTGTGACAGGCGCGAAGGGACGTGGTCCGCAGCCAACCTGTGCGTCTTCCTGGCATGTGCGGTCCAAGGGGAGTCGATGAGTGGAAGGAGGGGTGCTACCGGTGTAAGCGGAGTAGCCTGTTAGTGTACGCCGACGCTCAGGGGCAAGTCCCCTTCGGTTGGGATGACTCTGGCGGCTGTCGGGGTGTCCGATGGGGTGATTTGGTAGGTCTGTCCCCTCCATCGGGTTGTCTGCCAGCCGCGTCTGTGTCCGTGGGGCGTCCGTGGAGAGGCATGGTATGCCATCGGAACACCGGTTCCCATGCCTTAAGTTGTCTAAAGGAGGGAGGGGAGCAGCAGGCCGGGCGACCGTCGTGTAAGAGGAATATCCTGTTGGGGGATCGTTTACTTTGGCGGTCGGCAATACTCGTATTTTCCGCGCATTTTTAGGGGGAGAGAGTGGCGAAAAGACCAGTCTTTCTCCACATCCTCTCTCTCGCCTTCCTCCCCCCAAGGAAGCTGAGGGGGGGATTTATCATGGTGTATTTTTGCCTCCATTTCCTCTTCATGGAGAGTTGGGGCCACCTTGGAATTTCGTTCTTTGGGGAGCGTTCCTGATGGGTGACGTATGATGTGACCCCTCAGCCCCCGTTTTTCGACAGGCGTGCCGTTTGTCAGTGGTGTTCGTCCCGAGTGTCCTTTTGGGTTGGACAAGTCATTTCGGGCGTCGGCTTTATGGGTGCCAGGCGTTACTCCTCAGGGATGGCTCCGCGTTGGGGTCGCCTTGATTTGCGGACCCTGATTCGTTTCCCGATGTTTGAGGAGAGGAGTCGCAGGCCCTTTCTGGGGAGGGCGGGTATTGGTCCGTCGCGGTACCCTGCACATGGAGCTCCGGTTTGGGTGGCCAAGCTCAGTGAACTTGCCCCGGAGGTCTTCTTTGAGGGGGAGCGAGTACGCAGCTTGGCCCGTGCCCCTCTCCGGTTTGGGTGGCGAGGATTGGTCCTGCCCCGGAGTCTTTGAGAGGGCGGGTATTGGGCCGTCACCTCCCCGCAGCCTCTATAGTCGGACGGGTATTGGGCCATCGCCTACCCCGCATATGGCGCTCCGGTTTGGGTGGCCAAGCTCAGTGAACTTGCCCCGGAGGTCTTCTTTGGGGGGGGAGCGAGTACGCAGCTCGGCCCGTGCCCCTCTCCGGTTTGGGTGGCGAGGATTGGTCCTGCCCCGGAGTCTTTGAGAGGGCAGGTATTGGGTCGTCGCCTCCCCGCATCCTCTATAGTCGGACGGGTATTGGGCTGTCACATACCCCGCATATTGGGCCGTCGCCTCCCCGCAGCCTCTATAGTCGGACGGGTATTGGGCCGTCGCCTACCCCGCATATGGCGCTCCGGTTTGGGTGGCCAAGCTCAGTGAACTTGCCCCAGAGGTCTTCTTTGGCGGGGGAGCGAGTACGCAGCTCGGCCCGTGCCCCTCTCCGGTTTGGGTGGCGAGGATTGGTCCTGCCCCGGAGTCTTTGAGAGGGCGGGTATTGGGACGTCGCCTCCCCGCAGCCTCTATAGTCGGACGGGTATTGGGCCGTCGCCTACCCCGCATATGGCGCTCCGGTTTGGGTGGCCAAGCTCAGTGAACTTGTCCCGGAGGTCTTCTTTGGGGGGGGAGCGAGTACGCAGCTCGGCCTGTGCCCCTCTCCGATTTGGGTGGCGAGGATTGGTCCTGCCCCGGAGTCTTTGAGAGGGCGGGTATTGGGCCGTCGCCTCCCCGCAGCCTCTATAGTCGGACGGGTATTAGGCCGTCGCCTACCCCACATATGGCGCTCCGGTTTGGGTGGCCAAGCTCAGTGAACTTGACCCGGAGGTCTTCTTTGGGGGGGAGCGAGTACGCAGCTCGGCCCTGAAGGATCCTGCGAAAACAGAGTTAGGATCGATAAATGAAGTTGAGACTTACGCTTGCGTATGCGGCACGGTAGTCTCGGAACTTCGCCTTCGGATTCGCCACGACGGATCGAGTCTTCTCACGAACGGAGTAAGGCTACTAAATCCACAATCTAAATCTCTACTTTTAGATTAAGAACTTGGATAGAGGGAGAGGAAGTATTTCGGCAGAGCTTCGCTAGAATGAAAATGCATGCAAGAATGCCATACAAAAGTGTAAGGAAATGGCTAACCCTTGGGTCTTATTTATAGCCCCCAAGGTAGTTATTTTAGGAGTAATTGTTCCTTTGGAACAATTTAACTAAGGTGTACCATCGTACATGGCACATTATAAGCTTAAGTTGTACCATATGCATGGTACAACATAAGCTTAAGATATTACCCCTTTATTAGCCATATGTCGCATGCACTTATGCACATATAATGCGACTTTCCCATTAATCTAGAGATCCTCTCCGCAAGGGAACAGATTCCCTTCGCACACGACTTCGTGTACGCGACGTTCGAGGTCCGTATTCCCTCGTACATCCCCCACAAGGGTGTATAAACGTCTTCCATATCTAACATCTCCCACTCACACTTGAGGGGATTGCAAGAGAACGTCTTTCTCTTAGTTCTTTCATCTATCATACCGAGAAATAGACCGTGCGACCGTCATGCACGTAGAGTCTGTTGTTCTGCACTTGTTAGAGATACACAACGACCTCGAAGGTGCAAAGTTGAGTAGTTCAACGCATGCTTTACCCTAGATTATTTCTTCACATTTCTTATACTTTATATTCAACAATTGAATCCCATCTGGATTACAATTGGCTGGCCAGCTTTGAATCATTAAAGTCCAAATGCGAATATGAAATCAATCTTCCTCTTCTTGCGAACCTTCTGATCTTGACTTGATTCGCTTTTCTAACGTGCCCCGCCGAGCCGAATTATCATAGCCCATTAGCAACACGCTAAGATAGCGATCATCTCGTCAAATCTAAAGGAACCAATTGGAGTCTTTGAGGGTAAGAGTTAAGACCCATATGGCCTTTGAGTCTCACATAATAGCAAACACTATTACTTCTAACTCAGTGGTCAAAATGCATACGTGGTATGAACACGTATTACAACATCACTCCTTTCCCAGGGAGAGTATGTCTTAATGATGTTGTACGGATGAAAGATCAGACACCACAGTGCCTATCTTTTGAGTCCCCTTACTACCCATGAAATATTCCCGGACTCTCATCCTGCATAAGACAGATATGATTTAAAAAATCCTATGAGATCTCTTTTAAATATCCTTGTGATACAGATCTCAGAT
Organism: Scilla litardierei; assembly: GCA_030789695.1. Classification (NCBI taxonomy): domain Eukaryota; kingdom Viridiplantae; phylum Streptophyta; class Magnoliopsida; order Asparagales; family Asparagaceae; genus Scilla; species Scilla litardierei. The sequence goes on along the minus strand of CM061142.1, from coordinate 16,898,245 downwards.
CTTTTGTAAGCATCCATATGATGCAGATCTTTCATTCGACTATCTTGTTTAAGTCACGACTCTAAATCATTTGTCTAATGATTTTGACTTTAAACTAGTCTCATCTCTATCTTATCCATCTGATAAGATAAGGCGGTTGCTCATGTGAGAGGGCCAACCTTAATCTGTCCGACATACACACAATAAAATAGCTGAGACTTAAACACAAATGTATAAAATCATTTGTAAGAAACTTGTATGCAATATATAAAAGAACTTCTTCCTTTTATTAAACTTTGATCTTCTATAGACATGGGAAATATTACATGATACAGCTCAGCACCTACGCATTCCCATAGATGATAAGTGTTTGTAGAACACATCTCTGGGGATCGCCTTAGTAAGGGGATCCGCTATCATCTCATGCGTGGATATGTATCCTATGTCTACTTCCTTCCGTTTGTCATAGTCCGTTGCAAACTTGAATCGAATATCAATGTGTTTGGTCTTACAATGAAATTTAGGATCTTTGACATAGGCAATCGAAGCTTGACTATCACTGTATATAGGAACAGTGCTCGAGTCAGTGGCATTCGTCAGCCTGTCTAAGAATTTCCTAAGCCAAACAGCTTCTTGGACCGCCATGCTAAATGCTACAAATTCGGCTTCCATGGTTGATAGGGCGATGCAGGTTTGCTTCTTGCTGCTCCAGGATATTGCACCATTCCCGAGCAAGAAAATAAAGCCTAAGGTAGATCTTCACTCGTCGAGATCACCTGCCCAATCAGCATCGGTATAGCCTTCGAGTCTCAAGGTATTGCCTTGATAGCACAACACATAGTCCGCAGTCCCTTTGAGGTACCTTAATATCCTCTTCACCGCTTTCCAGTGTGCCTGTCCTGGGTTGGATTGGTAACGGCTTACCATACCAACAGCATAGCAAATGTCCGGTCTGGTACACATCATGGCGTACATCAGACTCCCGACAGCACTGGAGTATGGAACCTTTTCCATAGCTTTCTTTTCTTTTGGATCTTTGGGACACATCTCCAAACATAGACCCTCGCCTTTGCTTATTGGAGTATCAATTGGCTTGCAGTCCTGCATAATAAACTGTTCTAAAACTTTCTTTATATATGTCTCTTGAGAGAGAGAAAGAAGTTTCTTGGAACGATTCCTTGAGATCTTAACCCCAAGGATATATGCAGCTTCACCCATGTCTTTCATTTCAAAGACGGATGAAAGCCAAGCTTTGATATCCATGATAAGACGCTTATCATTTCCGGCTATGAGTATGTCATCTACATAAAGAGACATAATTACATACTTGTTCTTAATCCTCTTAATGTATACGCAGTTGTCTTCGTCGAGCATGGAGAAACCATACGACAAAACGACTTCTTGAAAGCGCATATACCACTGCCTTGAGGATTGTTTAAGACCATATATGGATTTACGAAGTTTACAAACCTTATGTTTGTTTTCTTCTTGTACGAACCCGTTTGGTTGTTCCATGTAGATCTCCTCATCTAGTTCTCCGTTAAGAAAAGCAGTCTTTACATCCATCTGATGTAACTCGAGGTCCAAACAAGCCACCATTGCCAGAATTAAGCGAATGGAGGTAAAACGCATGACAGGAGAGAAAGTCTCTTCGTAGTCTATTCCTTCCTGTTGTGTGAAACCTTTCGCAACAAGGCGAGCTTTATATTTCTCGATGGATCCATCAGCCTTATGCTTGATTTTGAGAACCCACTTGTTCCCAATGGCTCTACGTCCCTTAGGTAAATCAACCAAGTCCCAGACTTGGTTTGTTTTCATGGATTGAAGTTCTTCTTCCATCGCCGCTATCCATTTATCTTTAGCAGGGCATGTGACGGCCTGTTTAAAATTTGCAGGTTCGTCATCATCTTGTAGTAATGTCATGAATGTTTGAGGAAATGCATCCTCAAATCTCAGAGGTGTTAGCCTCGTTCGATTACTACGTCTTGCTTGAGTTTGATCACTCCCACTTGGAATGACATCACTCCCACTTGGAATAACATCACTCCCACTCGGAATAGGATTGGCATCGTTCGTATCATCCATTGGTGAAGTTTGAAACGTATTTTCTTCTTCACCAAGGATTCTCCCACTCGAACGTTCCGATCCTTCTTGATCCCAAGTCTCAAACAAGGATAAGTCTTGACTTATCTCACCCTGTCTTGGAAACTCGTTTTCCAAGAAGACAACATTCCTCGATTCGAATTCTATTAGACCCCCATTGTCCTCTTGACCGACGAAAACATATCCTTTGGAGTTTTCAGCGTATCGGATGAAGATACACTTCCTCCCACGTGACCCAAGTTTGCCATATTTGTGAGAGGATAAATGTGCGTAAGAGGCACAACCCCAAGTTTTTAGAATGCTTAAGTCTGAAGTTCTATTGTTCCACAACTCATAAGGAGTAGAACTTACCGACTTCGAGGGTACCCGGTTTAAGATGAATGCTGCCGTCAATAATGCATCACCCCAAAAGGTGATGGGAAAATTTGCCTGAGACATCATTGATCGGACCATTTCCATCAATGTCCTATTTCTTCTTTCCGCAACACCGTTTTGTTGCGGAGTATAAGGCATAGTTATTTGATGAACTATGCCTTTTTCATCACAGAGTTCCTTAAAACTCGTTGATTGATATTCTCCACCCCGATCGGTTCGCAAGACCTTTATCTTGTGATCTAGTTGATTTTCCACTAAACTCATATAGTTTTTGAAGCAAAATAAAGCTTCATGTTTGTGGGAAATCAAATAAATGTGACCGAAACGGGTGAAGTCATCAATGAATGTGATGAAATAGGACTTCCCGCGTCTTGTCTTAACATTCATTGGACCGCAAATGTCCGAATGGATAAGCTGTAATGGAACTTCGGCCCTTGTGCCAGTTCCAAACGGCTTGCGACAAGTTTTCCCTACAAGACAATGTTCGCAAGTTGACATTTCAACTTTTGAAACATTAGATAGCAAGCCACTTTTGGCAAGTCTATCCATTCTAGTTGGTCCAATATGACCAAGTCTTGCATGCCAACAAATGATCTCAGATTCAGAGTTAGAAGCATTTGTCAAATGGAAACTTTCATTAATAGAAGAAGAATCATCATACATTGTGTTTAAAACAATTAATCCATTACAAACATTACCCGACCCAACTAAAGAACTATTACAAACAAGGTCAACATTTTGTTTATAGAACCTCCATTCATAATCTAAAGACATTAACATGACCACGGAAACGATATTCCTTCTAATATCTGGAGCAAAGAGGACGTCGTGCAATAATAGAGTCCGGCCGTTGTCGAGAACTAGCTTGCATGTTCCGACGCCTTTGACTTCAACATGAGTGTTGTTGCCGATGTATATCCACTTTGTTCCTTGAGTTATCTTTCGATACTCTACGAAGAACCTTCTGTCCTTCGCTACGTGGTCTGTGGCCCCTGAATCAATCAACCAAAAATAGTTAGATTCAGCAAGAAACACGGAACTAGAAACACATATGTAACTAGCACTACAAGTTACCTTATCACTTCCATCCGTACATGTACGGGCGAAGTGACCGTACTTGTTGCACTTAAAGCACTTGATCTTTTTTAAGTTTTTCTTCTTTGAGTGCACATTCTTTTGCCACTTTTTGTTCTTAGTCTTCTTTGAGGTTTCTGGTTCTTGCTTTCGTTCGTTCACAAACCTTAAGCGTTTATTCTTCCGCTTATTTCCTCCATGTGAGGAACTAGCGGCCACGTGCACTTCTGCACTAGGTTTTGCGGCTTGAATCCGCTCTTCCTCGAGTTCGAGGTGTTTTGATACATCGCTTAAAGTTTTAATGCACTCATTATGAGTGAGGTGCATTTTCATGTTATCACAGCTATCTGGGAGTGAACGAATTATTGCTTGGATCTGTTGTTCGTCAGACAGCGTAACACCCGCATCCTTCAATTCAGATATGAGATTCGCCATGTGGCGGAGATGCTTTTTCATAGAATGATCTCGCCGCATCTTGTACGAATCAAATTGAATATTTAAGGAGCGGAGTTTGGTAACCGAAGTTCCACCAAACTTTATTTCTAGCTCAGACCATATGTCTTTGGCTAGGTCGAATTCCCAAAATAGACGCATTATGTCATTGTCCATTGCGGACAGTAACGTAATACGTGCTATTTTGTTCTTTCGAGTCCAAGTCTCATAAGCTTCCCGGTCCCTCTTGTGTTGGGCCGTATTGCCCAACTCAGGTTCTTCCATTATGTTTTGGAGTGTTTCAAGCACATCTTGCTCCTCCAAAACATATTGGATTTTTATTAACCATAGTTTATAATTGTCGCCGTTGAGCTTTTCACCTTTGTTAAGCTCTGCGACAATGTTCTTAGAAGCGGTAGACATATTCGAATCAAAAAATTGCAAAGAAAATGAGAAACACGATCAAAATTCTATGCATAAAGTTTTGATTCTTTAAACACTTGATAAGTTCCTTGGATGCGTTGAAATGTTACTCTAGTATCGAGAAGTTCACTACGTTCCCAACTACCATCTAGAAGTAACTTTCAAAGTATCCCTCTTACTTATCTCAAGTAAAAAGAAATCAGAAATGATACCCGTATGGTATCTGGAGCGGAAAAATACCTTTTGAAAACATATCTTTCAAAATGGAATAGGTGAGAGTTTGCGCAAAGAATTTTAGCGCAACAATTGCCAAGCCACGAGACCTGTTCTACACACCCATGGGTTAGATAACCATGGCCGGTTCGTGGTAGGACTTGGAATTCTAAATTGCGCTATCCCGATTTAAGGACGGGACATAACCTATTTGAAAACATCTTTTTCAAAAAATTATGAAATACATTGGCTAATCTCCGTAGAGTAGAGCACAACGTCATAAGTACATTGGCTAATCTCCGTAGAGTAGAGCATAATGACATGGCTAATCTCGCATGAAGTAGAGCATTACGGCTAATCTTCAAGGAGTAGAGAGAGCACTACGTCTAATCTCGCATGAAGTAGAGCACAACGGCTAATCTTCAAGGAGTAGAGCACTATGGCCAATCTCACATGAAGTAGAGCACTACGGCTAATCTTCAAGGAGTAGAGCCTTTAGACACCCCGTATGGGCTAGTCGGCACGTTCAAATTCGACCAAGGCCTTTTTGCCTAATTGGTCGACCAAAACACCCAGATTGGTCGACCAATGTTAATTGGTCTGAAATTTACTCCCGGCCAGGGCCTCTGCCCTGGCCGAGGGTGGCCAAGGGCCGGCCAGGGCCTCTGCCCTGGCCGAGGCCGGCCAGGGTCGGCCATGCCCTGGCCGAGGCCAGGGCCGGCCAGGCCAGGCAGGGCCAGCCCTGGCCTCTGCAGGGCCGGCCCTGGCCAGGGCCGGCCACTGCCGGCCTGGCCATGGCCGGTCATGGCCAAGGCCATTTGGCATTGGCCGGCCATGGCCCCTTTGGCCATGGCCGGCCACCCCCTTTGAATGGGGTTGCCGCACACCCCACCGGAGGGGTGGCCGTGGTGGTTATTGGCCGTAGCCAACCCCCTCAGCATGGGGAGGGGGTGCATGGCCTTCATAGCCCATTTGGCCATGGCGCACATGCACTAATATTCATCTTCTCCGATGGAGATAACTACCATCATCTTCCTCGATGAAGCACCCGTTCATCGATGAAGCACCCGTTTGTCGAGAAATTAGTTATTTTCTAATGACCGTGTGCCAAAAATGAAAAATAACATACTACGTGAACGGTCGGTTCTTCCCGTCACGGAGAGTTCCTACCATATCCGTAATGATAGGAGACCCTAACGTGAAAAGAACAACCGCTGCGTTCTCTCCGTCACGAAGCGTTCCTACCATATCCGTAATGGTAGGATACCCATTCGTGAAAAAGACAACGACTCGTTCATAGTTTCGACGGGGCGGCGGTTTGACCGGGGCGAACCCGTATGGCTTTGATATCAATGAAGGATCCTGCGAAAACAGAGTTAGGATCGATAAATGAAGTTGAGACTTACGCTTGCGTATGCGGCACGGTAGTCTCGGAACTTCGCCTTCGGATTCGCCACGACGGATCGAGTCTTCTCACGAACGGAGTAAGGCTACTAAATCCACAATCTAAATCTCTACTTTTAGATTAAGAACTTGGATAGAGGGAGAGGAAGTATTTCGGCAGAGCTTCGCTAGAATGAAAATGCATGCAAGAATGCCATGCAAAAGTGTAAGGAAATGGCAAACCCTTGAGTCTTATTTATAGCCCCCAAGGTAGTTATTTTAGGAGTAATTGTTCCTTTGGAACAATTTAACTAAGGTGTACCATCGTACATGGCACATTATAAGCTTAAGTTGTACCATATGCATGGTACAACAAAAGCTTAAGATATTACCCCTTTATTAGCCATATGTCTCATGCACTTATGCACATATAATGCGACTTTCCCATTTATCTAGAGATCCTCTCCGCAAGGGAACAGATTCCCTTCACACACGAATTCGTGTACGAGACGTTCGAGGTCCGTATTCCCTCGTACATCCCCCACAAGGGTGTATAAACGTCTTCCATATCCAACATGCCCGTGCCCCTCTCCGGTTTGGGTGGCGAGGATTGGTCCTGCCCCGGAGTCTTTGAGAGGGCGGGTATTGGGACGTCGCCTCCCCGCAGCCTCTATAGTCGGACGGGTATTGGGCCGTCACCTACCCCGCATATGGCGCTCCGGTTTGGGTGGCCAAGCTCAGTGAACTTGCCCCGGAGGTCTTCTTTGGGGGGAGCGAGTACGCAGCTCGGCCTGTGCCCCTCTCCGGTTTGGGTGGCGAGGATTGGTCCTGCCCCGGAGTCTTTGAGAGGTTTGAACTGAAATTTTCATGCAGAAGAGGTGAAATTCGAAGATAAGAAAGGGAACACGATATTTCATTCATGACTTACAGTTTCCGGCTATACCACGACCGGCGCTCCACGTCCTTTAGAGTGATTAGCCCGTCCTTCTCAGGGGGGGCTCTGGGGGGCGCGGTCGGTCCTGCTCCTCTTTGCGGTGGCATCGGCTGGAGCTAACTCTGGATGGCAGGGGTCATAACTCCGCCCGGGTGAGTCGATCTTCAGGTTCATCTCTGGTCCCTTGTGCTTGGTCGACCCCACGTAGCAGCTTCTAGACAGCTTCTAGCTTCCCCGTACGATCCCTACCCCTCGGGGGGTTTGGAACTTGACCATCTGGTGGAGAAGGCTGGGGAGCGCTCCGATGGCCTCCATGTAAGGTCGTTCTATGATCCCGTTGTACGTTGACGTAATGTCGACCACAACGAACAGCGTCATTTGAGTGACGACCTGTGGCTCTTCTCCGAGGGTTATCGGCAAGGTGATCACTCCAATGATGGGGGTCAAGTGACCGGTGAAGCCGACGAGGGGTCCGGTACAGGGTCTCAGGTCCGTCGGCCTTAACCCCATATTTTCGATTATGGACATGAACAGGATGTCGCAGGAGCTCCCTGTGTCGATCAGGAGGCGGCTGACGATGGTCGTCCCAATCTGGGCCTCGATGACGATGGCGTCGTCGTGGGACTGCTCGACCCCCTCTAGATCCTTATCGCTGAAAGTAATGGGAGGGTAGGCCATCCTTCTCCCTCTCTGGTCCCCTCCAAGACCTGCCGTCATCAATTGTCTCGCATACGCCTTTTTGCTTGACGACGATGCCCCTCCTGAAGATGGCCCGCCGCATATCGTGTTTATGCGCATGACGGGTTTCGGGGGGTGAAGCTCTTCCTGGTCGCCGTTCGCAGGAGGGTCTGCCCTCCGTGCCCTTCGGTGGTTTCCCTCTTCCCGGTCCGGTCTCCGGCCTCCGACGAAGCCCCCCAGGTGGCCCGCCTGGATCAGCCGCTTGACTTCCCTTTTAAGGGTGAATCAGTCGTCGGTGTCGTGGCCATGGTCTCGGTGGTACCGACAGTATTTTTTAAAATCTCTCCGGGCTGGGTCCGACTTCATTTCTCGGGGTGGCTCCGGCAGCAGTCCGGCTCGTGTAGCCGCGGCCATCACCTCGATCAGGGGAGCATTGAGTTGCGTGTAATGCGCCCGTAGGGGGCCTTCTTGTCTCGGGACGACTCGAGGGAGCCCTTGTGCCGGAGCAAACTCGCCCGCCGGGCCAGGGCGATCTTGTGGGTGAGGCCCGGGCGGTTCCCGCCTCGGTCAGGCCAGTTGGTCGCGACCTCGGTGCCCCTCTTCTTGCCTCGGCCGAGGGTGTGACCGGGGCTCGCCTTGGGACGGTTTCGCCGGGGGAACAAGGCCTTTGCACCGAGAGTCTCTTCGGCCAACGCGTGCCTCTCCGCCATAGCGACCAACGCCTCATAGTCGGTCGGCGGATCCCGGAGCAGGGATTTGTGGAGGCTCCGAGTCCGCAACCCCGTTTTGAAGGCCAGCATAAGCACCTCATCGCCGCATGTCACCACCGCCCGTCTCTCCTCCTGAAAGCGGCGGAGGTATCTACCCGTTGTCTCTCCCTCCCCTTGGACTATCGTGCTGAGATAGTCTAAGTGCTTCTTCTTCGTCCGCCCGGCCCGGAACTCTTGGCAGAACTTGTGGGATAGCTCGCCAAAGCTCCCAACGGATCTCGTGGGCAAGCCAAAGTACCAGTCCAACGCGGTGTCCCTCATGCTTTGGGAGAAATGTCGGCATAGGAACGCCTCATCCACGTCCTGCGCCTCCATCGCCCCCCGGTATTGCTGCACATGCGTGAGGGGGTCGCCTCTCCCATTGTACGTGGCCAAGTGAGGGGGTTTGAACCTTATGGGCCTTGGGGCGGACGTGATCCACCGTGCAATCGGCGTGGCCTCCTTCGGATAGGTAGGGCGATCTGGCGCATCCCCTCTCCGCCACTCGGGGGTCTGGCTTCGGTCGCGCCTCGGCCGCCGACGGTCCTCCGGCCCCGAGGAGTAGCCCGACGGTCGTCTGGCGGGGCTCCTCCCCTGGGTCGAGGACTCAACGGGTTGCGGGCTACGGTTCTCCCAGCGCCAGCGCCTCCCGGTCAGCTCTCCTCGAGCCTCCATCCGTTCTTGATTCTCCCGCAGAAGCCTTTCGCGCTCGGCGGTGAGGAAGCATAGTTGCCGACAAACGGCTTCCTCATGCAGGGAATCGGAGGGGTGGTGCAGGCGATGCGGGCTGCCCCCTCCCGGTGGGGAACTGGTCAGCAACGGGTCCCGCCCGTCCACGAGTCGCTGACCCGTCGCCGTCTCGTCCAGGATTTCTCGGTTGCTCCTGTTCTCTCTCCTTAGCCTCTCGCGCTCTGCAACGATGAGGTGGAGTTGACGGCGAGCGGCCTCTTCGTCCTGGTAGGCCCTTCGGGCGGTCTCGGCCACTGCGTCCAATCGCCTTTGCACGGCGGCCGCCTCCCCCAGGCGCCTCCACCACCGCGCAACTTCCATCTCCTCTTCTAGGAGCCTTTGCTGGGCCGCAATCTCCTCGGCGAGCCCCCTGTTCTCCCCCTCCTCCTCGAACTGAGGGTGGAGATTCCGCCTCACGTTCTGGGGCTCCGAGGGGCCGGGCGGAGGCTCCGTTCCCGCCGTCGGATAGCCTCCCCTGGCCTGAGTGACGGCCTCGAAGTTCTTCAGGATGGCGTGGGCCGAAGTTTGTTCAGTTTCGGCGCCCATCCCCAGAAGGGGTCGGACGCCGGGGTGATTAGTAGAGAGAGCGGTTCCTGACCCACGGGATCTTTGCTGTGGTCAGGGTTCCGAGAGATCGACATGGAGTCTAACATGGGTGTGACCCTTCGTTCCCACAGACGGCGCCAATTGTTATGAGGTGGAACTCGCGTACAATGAATTTGTATTATGGGGAACCAAGGGCACGGTGGTTATATGGAGAAGAGGGTTTAGGTAGGCTGTTTTACAGGTGATTGGTGGGATGAAGAAATTGTACCCGTCGCCGGTGGTGATCACGGGGTCGAATCTCACCGGATGCGGCGGAGGGAGATTGGATGGCACGAGGCCGAAGTTGACGTTGGTCAAGGGGAGAGCTTTCCTGTAGCACGAACAACTCGTCAGAAGGGTAGGGTTGGGGTTCAACCCTTAGCCCCTCCGATGCCTAAGTCAGTAATAGGACTTAAAACGGGGGCTAGACATGCCGGTCGGACTAACGGTGTGTCGACCGTACGTGGCGAGCTATAAGTGGGAGAACAAAGATATGGACGACCTTTGTTCTCGTGTGTGAATGATAGATTAAGAGAGAATTTTCCAACCCCCTCACCGTAAGGGGAGAGGGGGTATTTATACCTGTCGGGAGATGACTAGGCGGGGCTGATCTGGCATGTTGACTAGACGTGTTGAGCTGGCTCGGTTGTCAGCGGAAGCTTCGGACAAGGACGTTGGGGAACAGGAGTTCCTGACCTGCTTTTGTCAGGCGGCACAACGGCCAGGCGGTGCTTTTGTCGGGATGTCAGGGCCGAAGCGCTAACCGTCAGTCGGTCGGGTGACATATGTGTCAGTCGTGTCCTTATCCTAGGTTGTTTGTCGTTGGCGACGAACTAAAGGTTGGGCTGTATCACCCTAGGCGCCGCGGTTCACGGGAATCGGGCGGGTCGTTCAGATCGGGTGTTGTCCGGCCCGGTCGTGCCCCCCGATCGGTCATGGGCTATGGTTCGCCGGTACGGAAGGATACGTCTGTGCCTATGTCAGTAGGCCCGGCGGCGCTACCCAAGCGTCCCCAAGCGCACTACCCCCGGTGGGTCGAGCGGCTGTGGTTATTCGCCTCGGCCGGGTCGGGGGACGCTGCAAGGCGCGCCCGTCTCCATATTGCCCCGGATTTTCGGGGTGGCGACCCTTTCATGAAGCGGAGAGTCCATGGGTCATGTGGGCGGATTCGGGTGGGACCCCTACGATCTTTAGGTCGTAACAACTACTACTGATCATGTTATATGTTTTAAATATAAAAAGCAGGGACACTTCATGAAGCACTGCCCTCAATCAAAGAACAACGTTGCGGATCAAAAAGGGAAATCTCTAGTGTTAACATGGGATATGGACAGCAAGGATGAATCTCAAGAGGAAGTAATTGCACATTCCTCCCTTTGCTTGATGGAGAACTAGATGAGGTAAAATCTCTAACCAAAGCTCAACTTGTGACTATTTTTAAAGAAATGCAAGATGAAATTCAAAACTTGGAATCAACTGTTGAGTTACTTGAATCCCATATAGAGAAATTTAAAAATGCTCAATTTGAACTGCAGCAAGACAACTATAACATGTCATTAGAAGTTGATGAAATAAAATAAAAGCTTGCTACATGTAATTCTACAATTAGTTCATTGAAAAAAGGAAAATCTAGCTTGCCTGCTGAAACTGAATGTCTTAGTTGCTCTACTTTGCTTAAAGATATTAGCATGTTTAAACAAAATATGATAAAGCTAGAAACTAAAAATGATTTGCTAAATGAGAAGATTTGCATGCTAATTAATGAAAATAAAGAGCTAGAAAAGAAGATGACTAGTCTGAAAAAGAGTGAGGAAGAGAACAAAAAGACCTTTATCAGTAAATGTACCATGCTTGTTAATGAGAACATGTACTTGAAATCTAAAATATCTGACCTTGAGTTTTATATTAAAAAAATTGGTGTTGGAAAGCATTCATTAGACATTATTCTAGGAAGTCAGATACATAGTAATAATATGCATGTTTGGGTTATGGGTTATGGAAACAAAATTGATGAACGGCCAAGAATTAACAGAAAGAATAAAAAAGAAACTGATGTAGTAAGATGTGTGTTTGCTAAATGTTACACATGTGGTGCTGTTGGTCATGCTTATTATAATTGCAAGCATAGGAACACTAACATTAAATTTAAACAAGTTTGGGTTCCGAAAGGTACAGTGACTAATACCAGTGAACTAATTTGGATATCTAGGTCACACATATCATGTTCTTCCTATGTGTAGGTACATGGCACGGTAAAGGGACAATGATGTGAGTGGTACTTAGACTCTGGCTGCTCTAGACACATGACAGGTTATAGCGAAAAGTTACTTTGCCTTGCAAAGCATGAAGGAGGAAGTGCTACTTAAGGGGACAATGGAAAATGCAAGGTAATTAGTAAAGGTGTTATAAGTAACGTCATCTTTCAGCTTACAGATGTGCTATTGATTGAAAATCTTAAACATAACCTCATTTCTATCAGTCAGCTGTGCGAAAAAGGTATGAAAGTTGAATTTGATGTAAAACTTTGTAGAATCATTGATAGCTCCACAGGTGACACTATTATTACTGCAAATAGAAAGAATAATGTTTATACTCTTATGATTGAAGAACTAACTGTTTCTAAATGCTTGCGTGTAGGTGAAGAAGAGGCCACACTATGGCATAGACGATTAGCACATGCAAGCATGGGATTGATAAAGAAGCTGGAAAACAAAAATCTGGTAATAGGACTATCGCATAAGACATATTAGAATGGTAAGTTGTGCGTGGCATGCACAAAAGGTAAGCAAACTAGATCTGCTTTTTCTAGTATTAATGAAGTTGCCACCACACGCATATTGGTATTAGTGCACATGGATTTATGTAGTCCCACAGACATTGCTAGCCTAGGAGGTAAAAAGTATTATTTAGTATTGGTTGATGATTTCTCTAGATATAAATGGGTTTACTTCCTAGCAAAAAAATCAGACTCATTTGACAATTTTCAAAACTTTTGCATACAAGTTTCTAATGAGACAAATTCTTCCATTGTAAAAATTAGAAGCGATCATGAAGGTGAGTTTGAAAATGCTATTTTTGAAAAAATTTCTTGAAAAATGAATTTTACATGAATTCTCTTCTCCTAAAACACCTCAACAAAATGGGGTGGTCGACAGAAAGAATCGCACATTAAAAGAGATGGCTAGGAGTATGTTAAATAAATATAGTTTGCCTATGTCTTTTTGGTCTGAGGCCGTTAATACTGAATGTCATGTATGCAATAGAGTTATGCTTAGACCTATACTAAATAAAACTTCTTATGAAGTATGGCATGGCAACACTCCGAAAGTTTCTTACTTTAGAGTTTTTGGATGCAGGTGCTATATACTAAATACTGCAGATCAGCTTGGCACATTTGAATCCAAATCAGACGAGGGAGTGTTCGTGGGATATTCAGCAAAGAGCAGAGCATACATGATTTATAATAAACGCACCCTTGCTATTATTGAATCTATAAATGTTAAATTTGATGAATCTGATATAAATTCTTTGGATTGCAGGCAGAACGATGAAGAGGAAAATGTAGAACAACAAAGCATTCCAAGGAATAATGAGGAGCAACCTGAAAAAGAAGAGGAAAATGAAACTGGCACGGCAGAAATACAAGATGAAGCAGTTGCCAGATGAGAGTTGAGATTCAAGCCAAACCACCCATCAGACTTGATCCTAGGTGAGCATACGGCATGTACACGCACTCGCTCCTCTTTTAGAGCTCTTTGTGCTCTATGTATTTATGGTGATTTTATTTCTGAAATTGAGCCTAAGAATATTGAAATTGCTTTAAAAGAGGAAAGTTGGGTTTTGGCCATGCAGGATGAATTAAATTAATCTGTTAGAAATAATGTTTGGAAACTTGTGCCAAGACCCACTGATTATCCTGTAGTTGGTAATAAATGAGTGTTTAAAAATAAGCATGATGAATCTGGTAATGTTATTAGAAACAAAGCTAGGTTGGTAGCTAAAGGTTATAATCAAATTAAAGAAATTGATTTGGATGAGACTTTTGCACCAGTTGCTAGGCTTGAGTCCATTAGAATCTTGTTAGCTTTTGCAAGTTATAAAGGGCTCAAAATGAAACAAATGGATGTAAAAAGTGCTTTTCTTAATGGCTACCTAAAAGAAGAGGTATTTGTTGAGCAACCCCCAGGTTTTGAAAGCCATAATTTTCCAAACCATGTTTATAAATTAGAAAAAGCTTTGTATGGTCTTAAGCAAGCTCCACGAGCTTGGTATGACCGTCTAAGCATATATTTGTTGGAAAATAATTTTAAAAAGGGGAGTGCTGACAATACATTATTCTTGATGCATGATTCTGATGATTTTCTTATTGTGCAAATATATGTTGATGATATTATTTATGGTGCTACTAACGATCTTATATGTCAAAAGTTTGAGAAAGTCATGCAGGATCAGTTTGAGATGAGCCTTGTGGGAGAGCTGAAATATTTTCTTAGGTTCCAAGTAAAGCAAGGAAAGGAAGGCATCTTTCTATCTCAAACCAAATATATCAAAGAGCTTCTGAAAAAGTCTGGAATAGAGAAGTCTAAAGGAATTGGAACGCCGATGTGTCCCAATACAAAAATGGACAAGGATGAACAAGGAGTCGCAGTGGACCAAAAGCTATATCGAGGTATAATTGTTCCTTGTTGTACTTGACTGCTTCTAGGCCTGATATAATGTTTGTTGTATGCTTGTGTGCACGCTTTCAATCAAACCCAAAAGAGTCACATCTAAAAGCCATTAAAAGGATCTTTAGGTACCTAATTAGTACACCTACTTTAGGCCTTTGGTATCCTTCTAGTGGTAATTTTGATTTGTTGGGTTATTCTGATGCTGATTATGTGGGAAGTTTAACTGATAGAAAGAGCACTAGTGGCACTTGTTTTATGCTAGGAAATTCCTTACTTTCATGGTCTATTCGTAAGCAAAATAATGTTGCATTATCCACTACTGAAGCTGAGTACATTGCCTTATGCAGCTGTTGTGCTCAAGTATTGTGGATGATGCACACATTATCTGACTACGGACTAGCTCTTAAAAGAGTCCCTCTTAGATGTGATAGCAAAAGTGCCATAGATCTCTCTAATAATCCGTACACCACTCTCGTACTAAACATATTGACGTAAGACACCATTTTCTTATAGATCACCTCACTAAAGAGGATGTGTCTGTTGAGGTCGTTCCCACAGAATCACAACTTGCAGACGTATTCACCAAATCTTTGGTTGAGGCTCGCTTTTGTCGTCTTCGTCGTGAGTTTGGTATTATTGATAAAAATTAGTATGAGATTTCATGCTTTCTTGTGTGCTTGAACTTTTTATTGTTTGTGTGCTAGTGGTTGCATTGTTATGTGTGCATGATTTTCTTTGTTTTGTGTGATAGCATCTCATGTTTGCTTTAGTATTTCATGCATAAAAACAAAAAAACTGAAAAATAAAAAAAATGGTACTTAAATGTGTATCTTTCTCTTTGAGTCATTAAAAGAAGTCTCCATGAATAATTTTCATATCTATGTAGAAATTGGTGTATTATTGTTTTTGCTTCATGCGCATGTTCTGGCATGTTCAATGACTGAAAATAACTTGATTTCTACACCTACTATTTCACTTCCACATGAATTATTATTGTTGTATATTTGGAGATATCGTTTATGAAGTATGAAAAGTGAATGTAGGAGGAAAACTTAACTGAAATCTAAGGGATATGATATACCTTGCCATGGATAAAATTGAGCATTAAAAATGATATTACAAGTATAAAAATGAAAAAGAAGGTTAATTGCTCCGTATGAAAAAATGGATACAATCCTTGGCAACGGTATTTCTCGCGAGTATCTAACATAAGCTTTATGGGTAAACTTTAGCGTTGGTGTATTTACTCGTCAAGCAATGCCACGCCCACATACAAGGGTCCTTATAGGCTATGTTTTGGGTATGTGGTATCTTGAACGCATTTTTACTGAGATGGAGAAAATCAATCCTAGGTGACAGAACATTATATAGAAAATGTGGATTGGTTCTGGTTGACTTTCCTAAATGATTCTCCTTATGTGCTTTAATTTTAATCATCACACGTACACGTTGGTGTTGAATTCTTCGTTGTTTAATTTCATTGGATTATGACTTGATTATTCAATGATAATATGCATGCAATTGTTGGGGCTTATAATGCTCTCTTTTTGCATGCTATATGTTATTAACTTGGTGTTTCAACTTTTGATGATAACAAAGGGGGAGGAAAATTTGGAAAAGATTTGATATTCAGTACTACTTGGTATGATTGCGGCACTTGGCAGCATGTGAATTGGTATTTGATATTCATGCTTATGAAAATTTGAATGTTTGATTAAGGGGGAGCATGAATATAGGGGGAGTAAGCATATTGTTAACTTTGCATGCCATTGTTTGCACATCATTATATATTATTGCTTGTCACCCTCTATCGTCACACTTTCACACACACTATTTGGAAATTTAATGCTCAAAACTTATACTTAGTTTGTCATCATCAAAAGAGGGAGATTATTGGTAGCAACGATCTATGAACTACATGTTTGATGATAATAAACGTGTGTGAACGTTTTAACGTGTGTGTTAAGTGTTTCAGGAATAGCAAACGTGTGATTAATTCACGGAGAGACTTGGTTAATGTGCAAAGGAGAAAAGGGGAGCACCTTGTTTGAATTGACTCATATCTATTGAAGTCAAACCCAAATCCTACTCCATATCAATTCCAAACTCCATACCCATTGCAAATCCCCCTATCACTAGGATTCTCTATAGCCTAATTAATCTTAGCCATTGATCTCCCCTTGCCGCACAAAGCCCTATACCCTACCATATATAAGAAAGCAATCAAGAGGAGTCTTATGAGTTGGCCGAAATTAACGAGAACATAAGCAGCCGTAATTTTCCCTAAGAGCAAATCACCAAAGATGCCAAAAAATTTCCCATAGGCAATCATTAAGCTGCCGCAAGTTTTCTCTATAGCTAATCTCAAAGAGCACAGCTGCAACTTCTTTTGCAAATCCCCAAAGAGCACAGTCGCAACTTCCTTTGCAAATCCCCAGAGAGCATATGCCACATCTTTTTTCATTAGCCAATTCCCATGAATTATTCAATGAAAACCTCAAGCCATAATGACACGGCCGTAATTTTTGACTTCCCTGGGAAAGGCTTGTTAGTTCTTGGGTTCAAAACTAACGTTGTTTTGATGATGATCAATACAATATGTTAGTGTGATAATCAATCTTTTGTTTTAGTCTCAGTTTATCTTAATGATTATATGTTGATGAGACAATGCATAATGTTTGGAGGATGGTGCAATGGATATCTTAAAGACCTCCAAGAGTGATGGAGTGCTCAAGCTTGGATGAAGTCATGAAGATCATTTAATAACGCCAAAGCTTGGAGCATGATGTTGGATGGACATCTAGAGGTGCAATGAAAAAGTTTGGAGTGACGAAGAGAAGCTCATCAAGAGGTGTCAAAGCTTGGAGATGTTGGGGAGCATCAAGGTATCATGAGCTTGAAGACTTAGACTCTAGGAGATGCAATATGTAATCCATATAATTTCTATTACTTGCATTTCTCTTTTTGAGTCTAGGATTATTGTAACGACTTGATAGATGGTCACACTCTCATGCATGTGCATTTAACCATCTTAGTGAGCCTTAGGATTATCATAGAATCCAACACAATAGGTTCATCTTTCCCAAAAACTCAATTGGAGTCTCTAGCTCTCCAACAATCGCCTGATGAAGGTTTTACAGTCGACTGGGTGATTCCAGGCGCCTGTCAAGCCTTCTACAGTCGACTGTAGTGCACAACTCAAGTCAACATTTTTATTGACTCTTCTTGAGCTTTTCGCCTCAGTCGACTGATGTTCAATTTATAGTCGCTTGTGGTTTTACAGTCACCTGGGAATTGATCTACAGTCGTCTGTGCGCAAATTGCATTTTTGGGGCTTCATCCCAATTTGCTAGATAGTCGTCTGATGAAGTACTTATAGTCGCCTATATATTTACAGTCGGCTGTGAAATGATCATCATTCGTCTGAAAGGCGTAAGTGCAAAAATTGCATCTCTCTGTTTTATTTCGATACCTGCAGCAGTCGCCTGATGAAGGATATACAGTCAACTGTCTGTTTTACAGTCACCCGTGTAGTCTTCTACAGTCGACTGTCCTGGCTCAGATTATAGCCATTAGGATTTTTCTAGCCGTTAAACAGTCGACTGTCATTTGTTCATCAGTCGACTGTCTGTGACGTAAACTGCCAAAAGCAGTTGCAGATTTCTTCCCTTAGGGGTTTTGGTTGGTTTTATAGGCTCTTCTCGGCTTCATATATATATATGAATTGGCTTAGTTCATTTAGAACTCTTGGTTAATATTTAATATCTTTGAGAATCAATAGCCACTCCTAATCTCTCCCATTCCCTCATTAGAGATTCAATCTTATGCTATAGCATCTAAGCTCTATGGAATTTCTCCAAGGGATTTCAATCTTATTTCTTTTCTTGGAGAACATCTTTCTTCTCTTCATTTCTTACACTCAAGTGAGAAGTGTTAGGATTTATTCCTAGAAGAGAGAAAGATCATCAAGTGCAATCAAAGCTAATCTCAAGCACTTGGTCATTTACTTGCATGCTTTCTTCATCAAATTGGTAAGATCATATCAAGACATAGGTAAGTGTTGTTTCGTTTTGTTTTTGTTTGAGCCCCTAATTCTCTTTGTGGGAATTAGATACTCTCTTTGTGGAAGTTACTCTCTTTGTGAGAGTTTGGTGTCCTAGTGTAGGACTAACCCTAATTCTCTGTGTGGGAGTTAGTAATTCTCTGTGTGGGAGTTTGACCCTTGTGTAGGGTTCGTTAGGTCCTTGTGTAGGACAAAATCCTCTGTGTGAGGTATCTCTATGTGAGATTGTATTCACTTATCTTTGAGGGAATTATAGTGAATATTGGTGTGGCTGGATGTACCCATGTTTTGGGAGAATCAGGATAAAATCCTTGTGTTTGCGATTGTTGTTGTTGGGCACTCTGTTTAATTTCTGCTGCTTATTGTGCTTTAATTTCAGTAACTTTTAATTAAGCACTTTGCTTGCTATTACACTATTCACCACCCCTCTAGTGTGTTTAGCCCCGCAGGGTCCCTTACAATTGGTATCAGAGCCTTGGTTTGGTGGCTTTGCAAGCATGACTTCTAAGTCTCAACAACCACTCTCCCTTCTTCCCGTCTTCAAAGGCAAACACTTCTCAAAATGGAGGAAGAAAATGTTCCAATGGCTTGATGATCACGAGGAGTCAATGTCTATCACTTCGGATGCTCAAGTTTGAAATGCATTGCTTAATGCCTTCTCTCTGAAAATTACAAAGAACGTATGTGATTTCGAGACAGCCAAGGATATATGGGAATCTCTTGATGAAAAGCATGGTGGAGAGGAATCTGGCGACGATGAGAGCATCGTTGGTAATGAGGTATCTCGTAACACTCTCGTTCAACCCAGTAATTTTATTGAAAATGATAATGCGTTGTTTATGGATTCTCTCAAAGTGAATAATTACAAGCTTGAGAGAGATGCTCGCACACACACTTCTTTATCCTCCAAACCTCATGATGATACACAAACCATTGCATTGAATCAAGAAAAGATTGCTTTTGATTCTCATGTGTGCATGTTGAGCAAAGAGAATGACACTCTTAAAGCTCATACTGAGTTTGATCATGATTTTCACAAATCTGTGAAAGAGAGTCCGTATGCATCGTATAATGTTGAACTTAATTCTTTGCATACTGAGAAAGATACTCTTCTTTCTCAATTGAGTGCTTTGAGAGATGAGAATGCTTCTCTCAAACTCCAAATGGAGAAGATGCACTCGGAGTGTGATCACAACATTTTGAGAGATGAGACATTGGCTCTCAAGTCAAAATGTTGTGAGCTTAGCTCATGTCTATCCAATAGGGATGACAACATCTCTTCAATTTTGAAGAAATGTGAGCAATTGTCTACCCTAATTGAAAATTTCAAATTGAGTAAGGACACGGTTTTGGGATCCTCTTCATTGAAGGTGAACATACCAAGCTCTTCTCTTAGAAGCACCCAAATAAATTTTATAGGGGAGCATTCTAATGAGAAAGTCACATCCAACTCTTTTGGCCTAAAATCAACTATTATTTCTAAGCCAAAGAGAAATCATGCATTTTTGTATTCCGGTCTTGCATATTAAGAAGCTTATTCAAAAACATGTTGATATGAATGCTTCTTCTTTGAATGCTATGCATGATGTTTCTGTTGCGAGATGTATGCCCTCGAGGCAATTTATCTCCGTATATATATACAAACATCTTGTTCGAAATTACAGTAAGCTTTATGGTAAGAATTTATCTAAGTTAATCATAATATATAGTCATCATTGATATTAACTTAGGTAAAGGCCTGAGACTTAATGCAATGTATCGAGATGGGTATCTCGATCATCGAAAAGTGCTTGCCCATTAATAGCATAAGTCTAAAAGGGTTCGTGGTTGTTGATGTTTTGAGAAAAGGATATCGAAATATCGAATAGCCCATTGTGTCTTAGTCTTCACCGTCTAGCGATGATGATGATCTTATGATCGTTTGACTTGGCAAAGTCGAAGATGAGACACATGTGCTCATTAGAGAATGAGTTCATTGAACGACCCACAAGAGTTATCATATGGTTATGATTGACAAAGCTGTCAATGATAACTATTAGTGATGATAGGCAGTTGGTCTTTGAATTGAGGTCATTGTACGAACTTGTACGTGAACGGTGTCACTTAGATCTCTGACCTAGCTTCGAGGCTAGGCTTGTCGAAAGTTCTTTGGTCGGGAGACGTTTGAAGCGTGCAAGGAGAGTAATGACCAAGGTAGGATTCGTCTCTCCCAGTCAATGGGAGTTAGTGTCGTAGTGTTGGTTTGTTCTTTAGTGAAAACTTTGGCCAGAGTATGTTGGAAGTTGTCCAACATTATTTGACTAAAGATCGATGGAAACTAACAGGATTCAAGCTATTGGGGTTGGCTGCTCAACCCTACCCCACCCCAAGTATTCAAGAAAAGACTGTATATGACCAATCACTCTAGCTCGGTGAGTGCCTCTATCCCTACGGTCTGCAGGGCCACTCACTCTGTCCTGGTGAGTGACGAGCTTCCCGTAGGTGATTCTGTACCACTGTATATGACCACTCACTCTAGCTTGGTGAGTGCCTATATCCCCACGGTCTGCAGGGCCATTCACTCTGTCCTGGTGAGTGGCAGGCTTCTCACTCTCTCTGTCTTGGAGAGTGTCCTTATTCCCTGCAGGTTTCAAGGTCACTCACTCTAGCTCGATGAGTGTCGGGTTCCTACAGGTCGTGTATCTGTACAAGGGATCACTCTCTTTGTCTCGGAGAGTGCCCTATTGACCGTAGGCTGTGCAAGACAAGTCGTAAATGCTGTTACATGGCATGACATGTTGTTCTAGGGTGTCCACACGTGCACACACACACACACACACACACACACACACACACACACACACACACACACACACACACACACACATAGAGAGAGAGAGTTCCTAGCATGTTTGTAGTTTATACCTATACTTCGTTGTCAACTCTAGGCTATCGTGACGGGGTCCCGGATGCTATCATTTCACGTCCGGTTCTCTTGTTCAACAGTTACCATTTTAAGTAGAAAATGGCCTAGACATGGCCGTAACTACGCAAGTGGAGGCACTTTCCTGCGATGGCAAGAAGAACGTCCGACGGAAGCATCACGTCTCGGTAGGTGCGTCGGTCAACGTCTGCTGTCATAAGTCAACGGCGGGTGTCAAGTCGAGTTTTAGAAGTTCCTATTATAGTATGTTTCTAAGTTAAGTGTGGCTATACTAACAGTCCCAAAACACTGGTTCATGTGATCAAATATGTTCTACGGTTCTCTACGACGATTCTATCCTATGTGCACAGTCAATATAGACCGATCGTCAATCCTAGATGTTACAACGGTTGAATGGTGCGTAAGGTAAATTTAGTGAGTTAGTTGAAAATTTTTAATTATGGTTTGATGACTTAATGTTTGGGTTGCTACGAGTGAGAAGACCAACCTAGTGCGACGAACGCGCACGTGTCGACGTCGGATCTGGAATGGTGGCGGTGCTCGGTGTCCTCGACTGCGGGTAGCACCGTAAGGATCGCCTCGGGTTGTCTCAGGATCGTCTCGACTACAGGTACCGTAGCAAAATGGCACGACAATAGTAACGGCGTCAGGATCGCCTCGGTTGCGAGTAGCGCAACAAAATGGCACGGCAATGGCAATGACGTCAGAAAAGGCGCGAGATCCATGGCGAGCGTGAGATCCTAGAGCACAAGGGGGGACTATCGTGGGTCGCGGTGGACAGCAAGGGGCAGGTTGCAGTAGCTGTGAGAGAGGTGTGCACGAGGTGGTCAGACGTCGACAGTTCTGGCGGCCTAGGGGAGGTCGAAGCAAAAGAAGGGGCTGCCGTGCGTGCGGAGGTGCAGCAGGGTCCTAGGGGACTTGCTGTCGGATGTTAAAGGGGAGAGGGGGCCGAAGTTAGGTCACTGGCGGCTGCAGCTGACGCACGTGTGGCTGCTGTGCGGTGACAGGGTGTCGGATGGCAGTATTTGGGTCTGGCGACTGGCTGTTTTTAGGGGGGTTTGAGCCATGGAGGAAGAGAGAAAGGCTTGCAATGTCATGGGGTTGTCGAGGGGGTGGTCGGAGCAACAGGACAGCGGAAAAGAGGGCATGCCGTGGTTCTGTGCAGCTGTTGGGAGGAGGCCGAAGTCTGTCGTATGTTTATGATGGTTGCATGGAGGAGAGGAGGAGAGGGAGGCCGTATATGGTGGTTGTAGGGAGGAGCGGAGGAGGCCGAAGCTGTGGTGAGGCCGGCGGTGAAGGAGGTATCCGAAGGTAGGGTTCATCAGCAAGGGGGTGGTCGGATGCGTGAATATGGGGGTGGCGGCTGAGTTCTAATGAAAACCCTACGTCTGAGGTTGATGCGTTATAACATGACAATCTTGCTAGAGAGAGAGAGAGAAAGGGGTGTGTTTAAGTTTAATTGGAGAGAGGGTGTGAGAGAGGGGAAGGGTAGATTTAGGGTGAAAATAGCTAGGAGAATAAATCATGTGATACGTAGGATCCTATAGATTTAGATTTGATTTAGGTTTAAAGTTTGAAATTTGAATTAGATTAGGGCTAATTGGGTTTAAAAGTAATTAGGGTGGAAGGTCGGGCTAATGATGTCCGAAAATTACGAGAAAAATATCGGGACGACCGTGTCGACGAGAGGATCAAGACTACAATGATCGGTTGCGTGCTAGGTTAACGAAAAGCAACACTAAAAATAAAAAGCTAAACGTCGAAGTCTAACGATTAAGACACCTCTTCATTCAAAGCTGATTTATGGGAGAATGACCGTGAAATGACGTTCCCTAAAAATCCCAAAAATAACTACTCTCTCTGAGGGTTACGACGACATATAACTTCGCACGTTTAGGATACAAGAGGAAATAAATACGCGTACGAAAAAGAACGTACATGCTGAAATCCACACGATCGAAAAACGACTGTTACATCCTACCCACCTTAAGAAATGATTCCGCCCTCGGAATCTACATCAACTACAGCTCAGAAAAAATAAATGCGGGTAGCGCTCTCTTATCTCATCATCGCGCTCCAAGTGGACTCTCCAGGTGATCTGTGACGCCACATCACTCTCACCAGGTCGACTACCTTGTTCCTCAACTGCTTCTGTCGACGGTCCAAAATCTGCACTAGCTGCTGCTTATAAGTCAGGTCCAGTCGAATCATGATCTCTGAAAAATCCATAGTGTGCGATAGGTCACTGACGTATCGATGTAGCTCAGATACGTGGAAAACGTCGTGAACTCCCTCCAAAGATGGTGACAGAACAATGCGATAAGCCACTGCTCCCACATGCTCCTGCACATCGAACGGTCCAATATACCTCGGACTCAGCTTTCCCTTCTTCCTGAAACGAATGACTCCGTGGTTCGGAGAAATCTTTAGGAAGACATGATCTCCTGGCTGATACTCCAAAGGTCGTCTCTTGGTGTCTGCCTAATGCTTGTAACGATCCTGTGCAATCCGAAGCTTATCCCTGATGTCTCTCACGATATCCACAGCTCCTACAATCATCTCCGGGCCCAACAGCTCTCGATCTCCGATGTCATCCCAGCTCAGTGGCGATCGACATTTCCTTCCATATAGGACAGCAAACAGCGTCATGCCAATGCTCGCCTAGTAGCTGTTGTTGTATAATAATTCCACTAGATGTAGATGATCTTCTGACGAACCCTTCAGATTGAGTGTACGAGCTCTCAGCATATCCTCCAGAATCTGAATCGTCCTCTCTGACTAGCCATTGGTCTGTGGGTGGTACGCCGTGCTGAAACTCAGACTCGTACCAAGATTCTCATGCAGACTCTTCCAGAACTGAGATGTAAATCTCGAGTCTCTATCAGATACGATGCTCACTGGAACTCCATGTAAGCGCACAATCTTCTGCACGTACACGATATACATCACGAACTAAACTCAAGGAGGAACTATAAATAGAGAACTAAAATAATATTTACCTCTAGATTCGCCAAGACTTCCTTGGATTGTCCCACTCGGAAAGGTATGAAATGCGCAGACTTGGTCAATCAATCAACGATCAGTCAGATTGCGTCGTTCTGCTTCGGGCTCCGAGGTAGGCCTGTCACGAAATCCATCGTGATGTGCTGCCACTTTCACTCGGGAATAGGAAGCGGTTGTAGCAATCCTGCTGTCCGATGGTGCTCAGCTTTCACCTGCTGACATACCAAACACTTGGTAATGCTCCGTGCTGTTGAGTATTGGACTTCTCCCTACTTAGTGTTAATGATGAGCAAACATAAATACTTGTGACTAATCCCTATTTTGCAATTAATCTATTGCCTAAGCTAATTATGAGGATCTACTTGCAATGGATGACACTCAAATTTGATTGAAGGCAAATGACATGGATTGGATGATCGTAGATGATGATTGAAGCACCACGAAGTCTTCAAGCTCATACGATGGATAGAAGAGAGAATTCGCCAATGTAATTTTCTTTTATCTATTCTAGTATGTAGTTAGAAGTAGAACATTAATGGAGCACTCACACACATCATCATTTCTGTCTTAGAACATTATTAGATCATTTTTCCATTGACCCCAATCCATTTCTTTTGTGATTGTGCTTGGATTGTTTATAGCAGTCGACTGCTGAACGTTTTACAGTCGTCTGTCTCAAAAACAGTCGACTGTGTTTTGTTCTACAGTCGCCTGTTATGCACAAGCTTTTAAAAATCTAGTTTTGGGCCTTTCTGTTTATTTCACACAGGCTACTGGTGAACGATTCACATGCGCCTGTCCTTGTAACAGTCGACTGTGTTTTGTAAATCAGTCGCATGTCTATCTATTGCCCAAAACATCATTGATCTGTCTTTTATGGCCAGTCGACTATTGTTGTATATACAGTCGACTGTACCTAGGATCAGTCGACTGTGTATGCGGCAACAGTCGTCTGTCTGTGAGCCAACTTATTGACTCTGCTCTCTTGAAATTCTCAGGGTATTTGACAGTCGTCTGTATAAGGATTTACAGTCGACTGTTCTGATTAACAGTCGACTGTATTATCTGCATCAGTCGTGTCATGTTATCTTACAAGATTTCCAGATTTCATTCTGCTTACCATTTCTCAGCCAGTCGCATGTAAAAGGATTTACAGTCGCCTGTTGGTTTAACAGTTGACTGTCTTTGCTTCATCAGTCGACTGTCCACGTGGTAAGTTACCGTTATGAATTCTTACTTACCCTTGTTGACTGTGCAACAGTCGACTGTGGTTTCTTCAACAGTCGACTATCGCGAGTTCAGATTCTATCCGTTGAGGATTTTCTCACGGATTCCAAAAGAGTTTTTGCCTAAACTGTTTTGTGGATTTGAGAAACCTATAACTGGGGCTTCTATTGTTCCATTGAAAGGTTACCAATTCTTCCAAGTTTTCATCTCAAGCTTTCATTCAAAAGTTTAAAGCTCTCAAATCCAAAGCCCTAAGAATTACAAATCTTTGTTCTATTGCTCTCCAACCTAGAACCAAAGAGTGATCCTCTAGGCAATTGGTGTAGTCAAGAGAAAGGGCTTTCTCCTCTCTTCCAAGAGAGTTTTTAACACACAACACACCACTCCTTCAAGTTCTACTTCAAGGCATAGGTGATTGTAAGTGTTGCTTTCAGATTTCATTATTTTTGTATATTGAATTTGCTCTTGGGTTGTGAGAGCGGTTTGCTTGCTCCCAAGTTGTGGGAGTCAAGGACGTCGATTGTATTCGATTTCACTTGTAGGGTTGCTACAAGTAGGGTTTAAGGAAACCTCAAGTTAGGGTTCTAACTTGAGTATCCGGAGGTATCCGGATGGAAGGGACGTAGGATTACCGGGAACAAGTCGGGAAGTGACTTGGGTAATCTGAACCCTAGAAACATAATTGTGTTTGCATTTTTTTCTTATTTGGGTTCAAATCTAATTCCGCACTTTATTGTTGGTTAGCATTTTAATTTGGTGTAACAATCGTTTTAAATTGCTTAAACACTATTCAACCCCCCTTCTAGTGTTTTCTCCATAGACAGGATCCCTACAATTGGTATCAGAGCACAAGGTTATAGCTATGGCATCCAACAACAACAACGTTCCTCCGTCGACTTCGTACAACAATCACGGTCGTGATGGAGCGTCCACACTTCTCAAAGGTCAATCTCCGGTACGTCCTCCATGTTTCAATGGTACTAATTTTGGCTATTGGAAGTGTAGGATGGAGACGTTCCTTAGGAGTGCTTCACTTTGGAGAACCCTCCACAAGGAGTACGTCGAGCCCACCGAAGAGGATTTCGAGAAATGGACGACTTCCGAGAAGTCCGTCGAAGTCAACAACGCTAAAGCAATGAACGCTCTTCATTGTGCGTTGGACCCGAATGAGTTCAACAAGATATGCACATGTAAGAATGCATATCAAATTTGGAACCATCTCATCGTTACCCATGAGGGAACGAATAAGGTAAAACTTTCGAAGTTATATGTTACAGTGCAAAAACTTCGATTTGTTTCATATGCAGGAGAATGAGAGCATTGCATCGATGTACGGAGGCTTTACCGACATCACAAATGAATTGGAAGCCCTTGGTCGAACATACACCGAAGCTGAAAAGGTAAGGAAGATCATCATGGGAATGACCTCCAAATGGGAAAGGAGAGCGATCGCCATCGAGGAGGTCAATGATCTGAAGAATTACACGGTTATGAATCTTATTGGGACTCTCATGTCTTATGAGGTAAGACGAGAGAACCGATTAAAGATTCGGGCTATGATAAATCCTTCGGAGGCCAAGAAGAAGGCTTTGGCATTCAACGCCAATTCATCATCCTCCGATAGCGAAGATTCGGAAGATGAGATGGATTTAGGTGAAATGTCCCAAATGGCGAAGAAGTTCCAACGCTTCTTTCGCAAAGGTAAGTTTCCCTCCAACAAATGTTTTGAGTCTACTAATGCTACTTCCTCTCTTTATTTTAAGTGTAATAAACCAGGACACATCAAGAGGGATTGCCCAATGTTAAAGAACAAAGAGAAGTGGAAGGCACCTAAGTATCACAAGCTGACAAGAACAAGAAAGACAAGAAGAAAGGACTTGTAGGTACCTTCGATGACTTAAGTGAGGACTCATCAAGCGATTTCGATGATGAGAAGGGTGAGAGCGCCCACATGTGTTTCATGGCACGAGAGGATCCACTCTCCGATGAGAGTGATTTCGATACGGATGAAATCAAGTGAACAATGGATGAACTTCATATTGCTAACGAAGAATTATTTGCTAAATATCAATCTTTAATGCTTAGATACAGTAGCTTAAAGAAATCAAATGTTAGCAAGTCATCCATTCCATGCATTATCAACAATGACACCATTGTTGATACTTTAACTCTTGAGAAAGCAAACTTAGCTTCTCAAAAATGTCACCTTGAGAGATGATGTGAAAAACCTCAAATCTCAACTAGATCAAACACATCCAACGGATAATAGTGATCTAGTCACACGTCACACACAATTGGGTTTAGAGAATGATTCTCTTAAAACCCAAGTGCACGAGCTCAAAGCACGGGTGTCCACCTTGGATACCAACATTTCTTCTCTAAAGGAGAAACATGAGCTCATGTCCTCCCGTATTGTGAGATTCAATAAGGGAAAATGACAATTGGATGATTTGCTAGCAAACCAATTTCCGGCCACACATCGTGTTGGTCTTGGGTTTGTGAAAGCAAATGCATCCAATGATCGCACCTCCTATAGTGGTGTCACTATAGACTTTGTGAGGCCTTCCTCCGGTGCATCCACAAGTGGTGTCAAAGACATTATAAGTAGCAAACCTACCAAGAAAGTCACCACTTCACCTTCTCTTCCTTTTGGCAAGAAACCCACTAAGGGTGTAAACCAAAAGCAAGGCCATGCTTACATATACACTAACACTCATCCACGTAAGAAACCTTCTACTTCACAAGTGGATAATTATGTCATTTTTTATGCTCCACACCCACGGACACGTACACTACCTCATATGAGAAATACTCATGTGCGTGCTCTTATACACCCGTATGCACATACGCATCATTCTTGCATGTATGCACCTCCTCCGCATGTCATGCATAACCCATATTCTTCATACAACATGCATGTTTCCAAGCATACATATCATGCTCGTATGTACAAATCATATCCATCACCTCATATTTATGCTAGAAACCATGTTCACAAGAAGCTTGTACCACATAGAAATTTAACAAATGTGCATGCAACTAGGAAAAGGACTCCCAAAACTTACACCATTTGGGGTCCTAAGAACACTAGCCTAAATGATAGGAATGCTTATGTTGATTTCTATTTTAATGATGTTATCAATAATGGTAATTATGTTGGGAAGTGGAAGTCCACTTGGACTTGGCTTCCAAAGGGCTAATCCCCTTGGACCCAACAAACATTGGGTACCATGAGCTTATGGTATATTATATAGGTACCCAAGAGAAAGAAGAAGAGCAATAAAGGTCAAACTTGCTTTAAAGGGAAAGGATG
Organism: Scilla litardierei; assembly: GCA_030789695.1. Lineage (NCBI taxonomy): Eukaryota > Viridiplantae > Streptophyta > Magnoliopsida > Asparagales > Asparagaceae > Scilla > Scilla litardierei. Next base: position 16,869,389 of record CM061142.1, on the reverse strand, counting down.
GATTCTCGATAGTGGTTGCTCCAAACATATGACGAGAGATCCCTCATTGCTCTCCGAAGTGATTAGCATCAAGGATGATGCATAATTTGGGTTCAATATTGCGTATTTAACCCCCCATTTAGCCCTATTTTGTGCTCATGCGATGCTACATTGTTCTCTAATTCATACGTATTTTCTACACATTTATTTATTAGAGAAAACACACTATTTGAGCACAAAACAGCATTTAACGATGTATTTCTGCACTTTTGATATTTTTCCTAGTTTGGTCTCGATCTCACGATTCCAACGACTATTTATTTGTATTTTTCTGAGATCTGTGCTAATCACTATGATTTTTTGAATGCAGAATACCATTTAAATGGAGAAATACGCAAGGAAATACGAAAATACGATCGGTAGCCAATCGCATGCTGCCACATGGTGCAATCGCAGCCATCCAGCCTTCATCCTACGGCCGCAGCAAGGTATAAATGGTATTAAATATCGACCGTTCGATCGCGATCGAACGGTCGATATCTCGCCTCATCAGCAGCTGCGGAGAAGTCTAAATGCGGGCGACGTGGCGAGCGGGGAGCCGCTGATCGACGATCCAACGGCGCCTGGCAATCCCGAAGAGAAACGAAAATTCGGGCGACGTGGCCGATTGCTGAGCGAACGATTTCGATCCTACGGCCACGATCGACCCCGCAATTTGCAACGAAGCAGCGGCGATACCTTGGCGACGTGGCGACACTACGCTCGTCCGATCGCGATCGGATGGACGAACAAAGAACTCAGCGAAGCGGATCCGAGTTCGAAGCGAAGCGGGTTTGAGCACGACTTTTAAAGCGCTACGTGGCGGCACGAAATCGAATCCCGCATTGATCAACGGCTGAGGTTTGCCCCGCTCGAGATCAGCGGTCCAGATTGATTCGGGTGCGAAATTGGTGCGGGTTTGAACCCGTTAAGCCCAATAAACCCGCAATGTTATTATTTAAGCGTATTCTAGGGTTTTTGGGCGCATAATTGGCGTATTGGAGCACTTAGGAGCCGTATTTTCTTCTGCAAAAATTCTGTAAAATTCTAGAGCCTATTTTCTTATTTCCAGAGAGTTTTGAAGTCTTTTCAAGGAGAATTGGTGATATTTTCTTCAACTCTAGCTTGTATTTGGGTGTTTTAGCTTGTATTTTGCCCTTAAACTTCCGTATTTTGCTAATAAACTTATGAATTCTGATCTGAAATTTGTGTATTTCTGCACCATGAGTAGCTAAATATTTTATGTGCATGGTATGGAGTAATTAGGTGATGTGAATCGTATTCATTGGTTGTATTATTGCGCTTAATCGCTATATTTGCTAAAGTTTAATCGTCGCTCTTAAATCTACTTTTTCATATTCCAAAAGAATTGATCTAGTTGATGATCACCCCACAAGGGTGAGATTTGATCTCTCCAAAAGAGAGTTTCATACTTCATATGTACGTTTACAACTTTAGCGATATACTATTAGAATTGATGCGTTAACTCCCAAAAGGACATCTTCCGACGATTCGCTCCCAAAAGGAGGTTTCGTTGTGTTATACTTGATCAACCAAAGCTTACGATTCGCTGATCCTAATGAACCCATGCCATGTACATGCCTTTTATATCTATTTTTCACAAACTAGAGTTCGTTGTTTGCATTGATCGCACGTAACAATCCCATCACCACACACTTTTCATACCACCTTCACCATCACTATTAAAGTGCTTAGATTTTATTCGTAGTTACTCTATTTGATTTGGACTTGTGGTTTCAACAGATTCTCCCGAGGATTCGACATCTGGACTCCCAGATTTTACTACTTGAACGGACTCTTGCGCTTGAGAGAAGCACCTTTCGGAGCCCACCAAGTTTTTGGCGCCGTTGCCGGGGAGAACGGTTTGTTACTACGGTTTATCTCATTCAGAGGACCTTCGGTGAGATCTTTCCACTTTATTGTATATAAACTTTTGTTTGCTTTCATATAAAAAAAATATTTGTGCTAGTGTATGTGGCATAGGACTCCTAGGACACATAGGTTGACTCGACGTTTTGATATGGCTAATAATAATATGGATGAAAATTTTAGCAACAATAACGAGAATAATGTGCAACCTGGAGTGCCTAGGACTTTAAAAGATTTACTCAGACCCACTAGGACTAGCACTGCTTCATGCTTTGTTTTACCTAACGATGCAAATTCTTTCAATTTTAAACCTGGGGTGATCCAACTCTTACCCACCTTTCATGGGTTAGACAAGGAAAATCCATATCTTCATATTAAAGGATTTGAGGAGGTATGCTTGACATGCTTTGATGGGAAAACTAGCGAGGATACGGTATATCTTAAACTATTCCCATTTTCATTGAAAGACAAAGCTAAGAATTGGTTGAATGCATTGCCATCACGCTCTATCACTACATGGATTGATTTGCAGGCTGAATTTCTAAAGAAGTTTTTTCCTATTCACAGGACACAGGGACTGAAGCGGCAGATTATGAACTTTGCCCAGAAAAGCGAGGAAACATTCTACCAGGCATTTGAAAGGTTCAATGAGTTGCTGCTCGCATGTCCGCACAATGGCTTCGACAAAAGCAGGATTATTGGCTTCTTCTACGATGGACTGCAGCCGCAAATGAAGCAATTTGTAGAGATGATGTGCAATGGAGGATTCTTTGATAAAGAGCCAGACGAAGCTTGGACGTACCTGGAGGAGATAGCAGAAAATGCGCAGACATGGGACACTACTTCAGACTACGAGAGAGGAGGCCATTCTGCACCATCCCAGCCTACGCGAGGAGTGGTTTATAATTTGAAGCAAGAGGATGCGTTGGAGGCAAAGATGGAGGCCATGATCTCAAACAAGCTTCATGCAATGAATTTGAAAGAGGCCAAGGCAGTTGAGATAGAGCAGATTTGCGCACTTTGCGACGTCAGTGGCCATGACACCAGTGCATGCCCCACACTTCCAGCCTTGAAGAGCATGCTAGGAAATCCTACTGGGGTGAATCAAGTTTCTTCGAACTACCAGAACTTCAATTCTAACAAGGGGTGGCGCAACAATCCAAACTTGAACTGGGGCCCCAATCAGCAGACTCAGCAGCAGCATGCTCCCCCTCAGTTCCGACAACCTCAATACAACAACAACAACTATCAAGGTGGGAACCAGAGGAGGGACCATGAGCCAGTGCAACAACAGCAGATGCAACCATTTGGCGATGCGCTTCAGCAACTTATCCAATTGCAGCAAGCTCAGATGCAACAGCAGCAGGCTCAATTTCAGGCTCAGCAGACTCAGAATCAGCAGATGAGCGAGAGCTTGGCGAGGCTTACAGCGACATTAGAAAAAGATAAGCTTCCATCTCAGTCAATTCCAAATCCTAATATGGTCTCATCTTCTTCTGCAGGAAATAATATGAAGCCTTGCCAAGCGGTGTCCACTTTGAGGAGTGGAAAAGAGATTCAGAAGCCTGATCCACCGAGCAGACAAGCTGAGCAGGAAGAGGGAATTCAGATCCAAGAAGAGGGAATTAAAGAACAAGAGGAGGTGCAGGAAGAGAGCACGGACGTGGGTGTGAGCAAAAGCATCATTAAAGAGAAGGAACCCGCAGCATATGTACCTGCAGCACCCTACCCTCATCGACTACTTCAGAAAAGCAAAGATAAGTATCAAACTGAGATTCGAGAAATTTTTCAGAAGTGCCAGATCAATATTCCATTGCTTGATGCTATTAATCAAATACCTGCATATGCTAAATTTCTGAAAGATTTGTGCACTGTTAAAAGAAAGTTAAATGTGAAAAAGAAAGCATTTTTGACTGAACAGGTTAGCTCTATTGTGCAACAAAATACACCACCTAAATTTAGAGACCCTGGATCACCCACCATCACTTGCACCATTGGCACTAAGAAAATTGGAAATGCTTTATTGGATTTAGGATCTAGTGTCAATATATTGCCATATCCTATTTTTGTGCAGCTTGGGTTAGGACAGCTAAAGCCTACATCTGTTATATTGCAACTAGCTGATAGATCTATTAAAGTTCCAAAGGGATGCATTGAGGATGTCCTCGTTCAGGTGGACAAATTTTACTACCCCGCGGACTTTATAGTTCTAGACATCCAAGGACCCCAAACTGACAATGCTACTCCCATCATTCTAGGTAGACCATTCCTAGCGACATGCAATGCTTTAATAAATTGTAGAGATGGTCAACTGAAACTAACTTTTGGCAACATGAGTTTGGACTTGAATATTTTTAATACTTGCAAGTTGCCACATGTGGATGATGAGATTGAGTGGGTGCATATGATTGATTCGTTGGTGGATGATTATATTTGTTCTGAATTTTGTGATGATGCTTCTATTGTTGAGACTTTTATTGGTGATTCTGATGACATGTCTTTTGTGCAGGAGAACGTGAAGGAGCTCAATGCGGTATGGGAGCCTAGGTTCGAGGCTTTGCCACCTAATGCATCAATTCAAATTTCATCTGAGGTGGAGGATCCAAAGCCAGAGTTGAAGCCACTTCCTGACTATCTTAAGTATGCTTTTCTTGGAGATGAAAACAGCTTCCCTGTGGTAATATCTTCTAAACTTACTCTAGAACAGGAAAGCTCTTTACTTGATGTGCTGAGGAAACATAGAGGTGCTATTGGTTGGTCCATTGCTGAAGTAAAAGGTATAAGCCCTATTGTATGCATGCATCATATTTATTTAGAATATGACGCCAAACCCACTAGAGAAATGCAACGTAGGTTAAATCCAACATTAAAAGAAGTGGTGAAAGGCGAGGTACTAAAATTATTAGATGCAGGCATTATTTATCCTATTTCTGACAGCAAGTGGGTTAGCCCTACACAGGTTGTTCCTAAAAAGTCTGGCCTCACCGTGGTTAAAAATGAGAATAATGAGCTTATCCCAGTTAGAGCCACCACAGGTTGGAGGATGTGTATAGACTATAGGAAGTTGAATTCTAGAACTAGAAAAGATCATTTTCCTCTTCCATTTCTTGACCAAATTTTAGAGAGGGTGGCTGGACATGAATATTATTGCTTTCTAGACGGTTATTCAGGTTATTATCAGATTGAGATTGCACCTGAGGACCAGGAAAAGACCACTTTCACCTGTCCCTTTGGTACTGTTGCTTTTAAAAGAATGCTGTTTGGTTTATGTAATGCTCCAGCCACTTTTCAGCGATGCATGCTCAGTATTTTTGATGATATGGTTGAGAAAATCGTTGAGGTATTTATGGATGATTTTTCAGTATATGGTAGCTCTTTTTATGATTGTTTAGCTAACTTGGCTCTTGTTCTTGACAGGTGCATTGAAAAGAACCTCCTATTGAATTGGGAGAAGTGTCATTTTATGACCACAGAGGGACTTGTCCTAGGTCACCTGGTTTCTAAAGATGGTATACAGGTAGACAAAGCCAAGGTAGCAGTAATTGAGAAGCTACCAAGTCCTAAATGAGTGAAGGACATCAGATCATTTTTGGGACATGCAGGATTCTATAGGCGATTCATTAAAGATTTTAGCGCTATATCTCGCCCTCTTTGCAACTTACTTACTTTAAATGTGGACTTTATTTGGACACCTGAGTGTCAACTTTCTTTTGAAACTTTAAAGAAGTTGCTGATTTCTGCTCCTATTTTACAGGTGCCAGACTGGTCCCTACCATTTGAAATAATGTGTGACGCAAGCAATTACGCAGTTGGTGCAGTCCTAGGCCAAAGAAAAGACAAAGTTCCAGTAGTGATTTACTACGCCAGCAAGACATTAAATGACGCTCAAAGGAATTATACAACAACAGAGAAGGAGTTGCTGGCAGTAGTCTTTGCGTTGGAAAAATTCAGGAGCTATATTTTGGGATCACCAATTTTGATTTATACTGATCACTCTGCTTTAAAATATTTATTGTCTAAAAAAGATGCTAAGCCTCGATTGATACGATGGATTTTATTGTTGCAGGAGTTCAATGTCACAATCAAGGACAAGAAAGGCGTGGAGAATCTAGTAGCTGACCACTTATCACGATTGACAGTAGGCATTGATTCAGCAGATGTGCCTTTGAAGGACTCCTTTCCTGACGAGCATCTTTTTAGCGTTTCCACCTCTCCATGGTATGCTGATATCGTTAATTATCTGGTAACTGGTAAGACCCCTGACACTTGGTCTCTTCAAGACTTTAAACGGTTCAAGTACGAGGTAAAATATTTCTTCTTTGATGATCTGTACTTATATAAATATTGTAGTGACCAAATTGTTAGGAGATGCATTCCTGATCATGAAATAACCAGTGTGATACAATTTTGCCATGATGGAGTATGTGGTGGACATTTTTCAGCGAATAAAACTGTGGCAAAAATCTCGCAATGTGGCTTTTATTGGCCAACTATGTTTAAAGATACATTTCATTATTGCAAGACTTGTGCTGCATGCCAACAATTAGGGGGGTATTACTAAACGTAACATGATGCCTTTAAACCCCATTTTGGAAATTGAAATATTTGATTGTTGGGGCATAGACTTCATGGGACCTTTCCCACCTTCATTTGGATATGCTTATATTTTGGTTTGTATTGATTATGTTTCTAAATGGGTGGAAGCTATTCCTTGCAGGTCGAACGACACTTCCGTTGTGCTTAAGTTCCTCAAAGAGAACATTTTCTCTAGGTTTGGAGTGCCAAAGGCCTTGATCAGTGATGGAGGGTCTCATTTTTGCAACCGCATGTTCGCTACTTTAATGAAGAGGTTTGGGGTCACACATAAAGTTTCTACTCCGTATCACCCCCAAACCAATGGTCAAGCAGAGTTGGCAAATAGAGAGATCAAAGGAATTCTACAGAAAACGGTGAATCCATCAAGAAAAGATTGGAGTTTGCGCTTACCTGAAGCGTTGTGGGCCTACAGGACGGCCTACAAAACAATTTTGGGGATGTCACCTTACCGCCTTGTATTTGGGAAGTCTTGTCACTTACCTGTTGAGATAGAGCATAGATCTTATTGGGCTATAAAGAAAATGAATTTTGATACTGATGTCTCTTTTTCTTCTCGCAGGCTGCAATTGTTGGAGCTGGAGGAGTTGAGGAGAAATGCGTACGACAACGCTAAAATTTCAAAAGAGAGGATGAAATCCGTCCACGACATGATGATCTTGAGGAGGGAGTTCACCCCAGGCCAAAAAGTACTCCTATACAATTCCAGGCTACACATCTTTCCTGGGAAGCTTCGCTCTAGGTGGTATGGACCTTTCGTCATCAAAGAAGTTTTCCCACATGGCGCTGTGCTCTTACTAAATGAGAAAGATGGAAGCGAGTTAAAGGTGAATGGCCAGAGATTGAAACATTTTCACGAGCCTTGGACCAAGGAAGCGAGCACCATGGATCTCACAGACCCACCTTCGGGTGGGGACTAATCAGGTGTGTTCTTTCCATGATTCCATCTTCCTAACATTGAGGACAATGTCTATTTTAAGTTGGGGGGAGGGAAATAACTTTTAGGATTTTTACTTTTTTTTATTTTCTTTTTCTTTTTCTTTTATGGTTTTCTTTTTTTAGTTCCCTTTTTGCATTGAAAATTGAAAAAAAAAATTTAAAGAAATATCACCAAAATCCTTTTTACCTAGAAATGAACCTCATGTGATGAAATTTCTCCTTATTTATTCACCACCGTACACTCGTGATTTATTTTCCCCCACCACTATTGTTCAACATTTCAATCTCATTTTACATGAATTTGAGTGCTTGTGGTGAATTTCTTTTTACACATCTCAATGGCAAGATTAATCGATGACTTAATGAATCTAAAAATTATGGATTAGCAAGTGGTATGCTTTCATTGGAACACATCAAAGTTCATGTACCAATAATTCATAAATTAACTGGAGCATTGTTCTTTATCTCGTATTTATTGCCATTTGCATGCTTGGTGTAATTTTGGGTAGAAAAACATACCACGTCATTTGAAATGATTAGGATACCCATTCTTGTGAACAATTAAAGAAGAGGAAGTTATCGTGCCACGTTGTTTATGCACACACAAAAGAAGAAAAAAAATGAGATGAATGAGAAAAAAATGAATAAATGTGCTATTAAAGAAATAACTTGGTTGGCTCGAGTAGTACAGTCCGAGGGACCCTTCTTGGCCTAATGCCCTATTATCGTCTGATTTGGGAGCCATTGACCGGAATCTCAATTATTTGATGAAGCGATCCAAGTTATATACTTTTCCGCGAATGTTGCTTGATGCGCGTTACGCGGAACTATGGAGAAAAGCGAAAGAAAATAGAGAATAAGTGTGCATGATTAGCGAGGCAAGAGAACTTCCAAAGCGTAAAGAAAACACAAGATGTGGTGTGAGTCCCTATGAATAGAGATTGACGTGTGTATGTCTTGATACCATCGTATTTTTGATGCTTGCTTTGCATGAACCATCTACGCTCCAAGTTAAAATATTTGATTGAACGGTGTGGGCCATTGATTTTGTGTACTATGAGCCATGAAGTAATTGATAGTGAATTTGAGTCTATTTTATAACCATTTGAGATGCTTGACATTCATTTTTCAAAACCCACAAGTACCATTACTTGATGAGCTTGAAATATTGATATTAGTGTTTGGTCATCTCTTTTGTCGTAGTAGTATGATGGTGAGTAATTTGAGATCTGATAAGGTGATCTAGGCGTATTTTTAATCGCTCTTTTTGCTAGAGACTAGCAAAACACTAGTTGGGGGGTGTGATTTGGGTTCAATATTGCGTATTTAACCCCCCATTTAGCCCTATTTTGTGCTCATGCGATGCTACATTGTTCTCTAATTCATACGTATTTTCTACACATTTATTTATTAGAGAAAACACACTATTTGAGCACAAAACAGCATTTAACGATATATTTCTGCACTTTTGATATTTTTCCTAGTTTGGTCTCGATCTCACGATTCCAACGACTATTTATTTGTATTTTTCTGAGATCTGTGCTAATTACTATGATTTTTTGAATGCAGAATACCATTTAAATGGAGAAATACGCAAGGAAATACGAAAATACGGTCGGCAGCCAATCGCATGCTGCCACGTGGCGCAATCGCAGCCATCCAGCCTTCATCCTACGGCCACAGCAAGGTATACATGGTATTAAATATCGACCGTTCGATCGCGATCGAACGGTCGATATCTCGCCTCATCAGCAGCTGCGGAGAAGTCTAAATGCGGGCGACGTGGCGAGCGGGGAGCCGCTGATCGATGATCCAACGGCGCCTGGAAATCCCGAAGAGAAACGAAAATTCGGGCGACATGGCCGATTGCTGAGCGAACGATTTCGATCCTACGGCCACGATCGACCCCGCAATTTGCAACGAAGCAGCGGCGATACCTTGGCGACGTGGCGACACTACGCTCGTCCGATCGCGATCGGATGAACGAATGAAGAACTCAGCGAAGCAGATCCGAGTTCGAAGCAGAGCGGGTTTGAGCACGACTTTTAAAGCGCTACGTGGCGGCACGAAATCGAATCCTGCATTGATCAACGGCTGAGGTTTGCCCCGCTCGAGATCAGCGGTCCAGATTGATTCGGGTGCGAAATTGGTGCGGGTTTGAACCCGTTAAGCCCAATAAACCCGCAATGTTATTATTTAAGCGTATTCTAGGGTTTTTAGGCGCATAATTGGCGTATTGGAGCACTTAGGAGCCGTATTTTCTTCTGCAAAAATTCTGTAAAATTCCAGAGCCTATTTTCTTATTTCCAGAGAGTTGTGAAGTCTTTTCAAGGAGAATTGGTGATATTTTCTTCAACTCTAGCTCGTATTTGGGTGTTTTAGCTTGTATTTTGCCCTTAAAACTCCGTATTTTGCTAATAAACTTATGAATTCTGATCTGAAATTTGTGTATTTCTGCACCATGAGTAGCTAAATATTTTATGTGCATGGTATGGAGTAATTAGGTGATGTGAATCGTATTCATTGGTTGTATTATTGCGCTTAATCGCTATATTTGCTAAAGTTTAATCGTCGCTCTTAAATCTACTTTTTCATATTCCAAAAGAATTGATCTAGTTGATGATCACCCCACAAGGGTGAGATTTGATCTCTCCAAAAGAGAGTTTCATACTTCATATGTACGTTTACAACTTTAGTGATATACTATTAGAATTGATGCGTTAACTCCCAAAAGGACATCTTCCGACGATTCGCTCCCAAAAGGAGGCTTCGTTGCGTTATACTTGATCAACCAAAGCTTACGATTCGCTGATCCTAATGAACCCATGCCATGTACATGCCTTTTATATTTATTTTTCACAAACTAGAGTTCGTTGTTTGCATTGATCGCACGTAACAATCCCATCACCACACACTTTTCATACCACCTTCACCATCACTATTAAAGTGCTTAGATTTTATTCGTAGTTACTCTATTTGATTTGGACTTGTGGTTTCAACAGATTCTCCCGAGGATTCGACATCTGGACTCCCAGATTTTACTACTTGAACGGACTCTTGCGCTTGAGAGAAGCACCTTTCGGAGCCCACCAATGGTCACTTTTGGAGGTAATCAAAAGGGAACCATCATAGGAGTAGGTATCGTTGGTAATCTTTCCAAACCCTTAATTACTAACGTTTATCTTTTTAGTGGTTAGTGTCACAATCTCATTTCCATTAGTCAACTTTGTGACAAAGGTTACAAGGTTAACTTTGGAGAAGGATTGTGCACTATTGTTGATTGTGATTCAAATATTTTATTTTTCGGTATTAGGCATAAAAATATTTGTTATTTGAGCTTGCCTAAAACCGTAGAACATTGCTTAGTTGCTAACAAGTGAACAACTATTATGGCATCGCCGTTTTGGTCATGTTCATTTTAAGCACTTATATAAGTTAGCTAAGCATGATATAGTCAAAGGTTTTCCTAAAATTGCTTTTAATAAGAAAAACTGTTGTGATTCATGTCAAAGAGGTAAACTTAGTAAATCATCCTTTAAGCTTAAAGAAGGGATTACTTCTAAGAGGCAGAACTTCTTCATCTATATTTGTTTGGGCCAACTAGAACCGCTTCTTTAGGTAATGCTCATTATGGATTAGTTGTCGTTGACGACTTTTCTAGATTCACTTGGGTTTCATTCTTAACTAATAAGAATGAAGCTTATGAAGAGTTTACCAAATTTGCAAAGAAGATTCAGAATTTCTTAGGACCCACCATTATCACTATCTGTAGTGATCATGTAGGAGAATTTGATAATGAATCTTTTACTAAGTTTTGTGATGACACCGGGATAACTCGTAATTTTTCCTTCCCTCGGGCACCACCACAAAATGGTGTTGTAGAAAGAAAGAATATGACTCTTATTGAGTGTGCACGCACTATGCTTCATGATAGTCATCTTGGACTACAATTTTGGACAGAGGCGGTGCACACGGCATGTTATGTGCTCAATAGGATCCTAGTAAGACCCCGGACGAACAAAACTTGTTTTGAGTTGTTTTATGACAAAAAGCCTCCAGTAAAATGTTTTCGCATTTTTGGTTCAAAATGTTTTATCAAGAACACTTTCGGTAATCTAAATAAATTTGAGCCAAGATCCGATGAAGGAATTTTTGTTGGATATTCCACACATAGCAAAGCCTACCGGATGTACAACAAAACTTCTTCAACGATTGAGGAGTCACTACACGTTTCATTTAATGAAGATTTTGATTTTCCTCATGTTGATGATGATAGTGTAGATGTTATTTGTGATACTCTTAGTAATGTTAAGTTCAATGATTCGGTTATTGAGACTAACACTACTAACGAAATTGTTGAAGATGTTCCTAGTGATGCAGGTATACCCAAAGCTTATCCGACCGTTCGCAATTATCCTCATAACCAAATTATTAGAGATATTGACGTGGGTGTTCGAACGAGGTCGAGGATTGAAGAATTCTCTCATTGCACATTCATCTCTACCATTGAGCCAAAGAACATCCAAGAAGCTTGTGAGGATAGCTCTTGGATAGTGGAAATGGAAGAAGAACTAATGCAATTCGAGAGAAATGAAGTTTGGGAACTGTTCCTCTTCCAAGTGGTCACCAAGTCATTGGGACCAAATGGATATTCAAGAATAAGACAGATGAGAATGAGGTGATCACAAGGAACAAAGCAAGGTTAGTAGCTCAAGGCTACCGGCAAGAGGAAGGTATTGATTTCGAAGAATATTTTGCCTCTGTAGCTAGATTAGAAGCTATTAGGTTGCTTTTATCTTTTGCATCCCATAAGAATTTTAAACTATTTCAAATGGATGTTAAAAGTGCATTTTTGAATGGGTTTGTCAATGGAGAAGTTTATGTTTCACAACCTCCCGGTTTTATTCATGAAAAATTTCCATATCAAGTTTTCAAACTTAAGAAAGCGTTGTATGGGTTGAGACAAGCTCCTAGAGCTTGGTATGATCGACTCAAGACCTTTCTTTTGAATTTAGGTTTTAAAATGGGAGAAGTTGATTCTACACTCTTCATTAAGCATTATGAAAATGACATTCTCTTGATTCAAGTTTATGTAGACGATATAATTTTTGGTTATACTAACTTTAATCTTTGTCAAGAATTTTTTAAGTTAATGAAGGATGAATTAATTCGATATGAGCCACATGTGAGAGCTCACCTATTTCCTTGGACTGCAAATTCGACAAATGGAGAATGGCACCTTCATACATCAGACAAAGTATACAGGGGAGCTTATAAAGCGATTCGGGATGGAATCGTCGTCAAGCAAACAGACTCCCATGAGTACTACTACACACCTTCACAAATATGAAAACGGAAAAGATGTAGACGTTTGCCTATATCAAGGTATGATCGGTAGCTTACTTTACTTAACCGCTACTAGGCCCGATATCATGTTTTCAGTATGCTTGTGTGCTAGATATCAAGCTAGACCTAAGGAGTCACACTTGATTGCGGTTAAACGAATATTTCATTATCTCAATCAATCTCTAGATTATGGGTTACTTTACCCTAAATCTAGCACATATAAGTTAATCTCATATAGTGATGCCGACTTTTTCGGATGCAAGTCCGACAGGAAAAGTACTAGTGGCACTTGCCATTTTCTAGGAAATTCCTTAGTTTCTTGGTTTTCTAAGAAACAGAATTCGGTATCATTGTCCACGACTGAAGCGGAATATATTGCCGCGGGTCTTGCATGTGCACAAGTTCTTTGGATGAGACACACTCTTATGGACTATGGTGTCAACTGTGATACTTGCTCGATCATGGTTGATAACCAAAGTGCCATATGTATTTCCAAGAATCCGGTACATCACTCCCGTACCAAACACATAGACGTGAGATACCATTTTATAAATGATCATGTAGCTAAGAAGGACATCATCTTAGAGTACATTGAAACCCAAAAACAAATTGCCGACATCTTCACAAAACCTCTTAAAGAAGATTCATTTGTGAGGTTGCGTGGAGAATTAGGAATTATGGGTGAATCTGAAATCTAGAAGCTCAATATACATGTTATAACACCTTTTGCGCTCATGTCATCATGTTGCATATCTTGATTTGATTTATTTCATATGTGTTTAAGAAAGGCAATTGCGATTTATGTGATTTCATGAGTTCTTTGAGATTGTTCTTAGAGATTTGTGTTTCGATCGAGTTATCGTATTACATTGTTTTTATGATGAGTTTGTGATTAAAGTATAGGTCCTAGGGTGAGTGTTCTTATTCTCTGGATTTGTATCTCACTGTGCATTTTTGGACCAGGACAGACGACTGTCTTTCCTTCGACAGTCGACTACCCTACTCTATCACCTCTGTCTGAGAATTTGTATCTTTCGCACAGACGACTGATGACTGTTTTCCAGTCGACTGTTATTTTAACAGGCGACTGAACTTTAGTCATCAGGCGACTATTCTCTTTGTCGAAATGTTACAGAGCTCTCTGTCGTTTTGATGAAGTTTATTGATTCTCGGTCAGCCGACTGATGTGTATAGTACAGTCGACTGTCAATCGGACAGAAGACTGTATGTTACTCAACAGTCGACTGTCTTTCTTCCTGAGACTAATTCTTATCACTTCATCCAGTCGCTGACTTTTGTTCATCAGTCGACTGTCTACTGTTCGTGACGGTTCACTGCTTTGATCCGAGCCGTCGATTCTTTGATCCAACGGCCAGATTTATTCCCTCTTTCATATATACTTCGAGACGGTTCACTTCGACTATTGTTTTTCTCTCTCCTCCGACTAAAATTCACTTGACTTCCTGCTCGAAATCTCTTGTTGATCTCCCTTCTGATCTTCTTCGTGGCGAATTGGTACTTCCTCCCTCGTGTGGTTGCTCGTGTGTTGATCATCTTCTCGTTGGAATCTTGTCTGTGTTTACTTGACCTCATCGTCCGTTTCAAGTAAGCTCATGGATCCTTTCAGTGTTCTGTTTCCTAATACTTCGTTAGATTTCCTCAATGCTCCAGCTCCTTTGTCTCAACCCGCTGATCTGGTTCCGACCTCGCCTCCATCTTCTCGAGAATTTCTTCATATCACTGTCAGTGACCCCATCCCTTCTGAGGATGCTGCTGTTCACACTTCTCAACCAGCTGATCCTCCTCCTCGTTCTCCACCTTTTGTTCCCCTCGAGGACTTTCTTCTTGGTCGACTGTGTGATCGTGTCACTGCTCTTGAGAAACTTTCCACTTCTATGGACGAGAAGCTCAACCTTTTGTTGGAACTTCAGTACAAATCCTTTTTGCGTCATGGATTTCCCATCCCCGCCGAGCTTCAGGCTCTGGTTTCCAAGTCTGAGCACACTGCCCCTGATCGTGTTCCTCCTCCTCCAGGCTTTGTGCCTATACCCTCTTTGGTCCAGACCCCTGTTGTTCAGACCCATGTTCCTGCTTATGCAGATTCGTCTGACGCTCGTGCTTCGTCTTCCAAGAGGAAGACTCATGCTTACCCTACCCGACGCTCTGCCAGGCTCAAGTTCCGTTCTTCTGGACGTCCTTCGGACCCTTCCATTATTCACATTGACTGACGATGCAGCTGTTGCCTATTTTCTCACTCACCCGACGACCTAGATTCTGTTTTGGTCTATTTTTGAGTAGGATGAGTGGGTCTTCACTGTGTTTGGTGGATTAAGCATTTATCTGGATGTTGTGATGGATATTTTGTATGATGTAGTTCGATGTTATCATAATGTATTTTTTTTGGTTGGACATGTTGATGTCTGTATGCTATGTACTCACATCACTTTTGATATATATATATATATATATATGATGTTGCTGATTAATCTTGTGTCACACCTTGTAAAATTGATTATCCTATTTGTGTGATGTATTCTATATTGTCTCCTTTAATGCTTTATTCTCTTATGATGTGCTTGTGAGACAATATAGGATTTGATATTGGTTTATTCATGCTATCTCTGATGTGATGCATTTTTGAAACTATTTTTGTTTCGTATATCTAAAATATTGATATTGGACTTCAATTCCTCTATTCACATAAGTATATGATGTGCTTTTATGTGATTTTTTGATTCCATATATCTTTTTACTCCTTGATTGTTGTTAGTTAGTATTTAGCATGATTATTGTTGTTGTTATTTACTCTCACCTTTTTGGATAATGTTGATCGCTCCCCGAATACACGTCCCGGAGCAGCGACGATCGTAGTCTTATCGCAAGCGCACGGTGTAGCGGCGAGCGGGTATCGAACACAGGGAGGCCTAATAACAGTGTCTTCTTCGAATCACCTAGCTATAGGGAAAGTCGGGAGAATGTTCGCAATGTGCGGTCACATTCGTTTAAATGTATAAAGGAATTAACAAATTAATAAAGACGCTTAGGGGATAGGGAATCCCTGCTACTTGCCGTATCTCATCATTGTGACTCGTAGGTTTCACAATTGCTAGACTTGAAATTTAGGTGAACTAGTTGCAACTAAATGTGGAACCAAGCTCACGCTCTCGCGCTATTGCCGGTCTATAGCCAACCTAGGGTAGGGTCCAATCTCTTGCAAACCCTAACCTAGGCAAACTAGCGTGAAGAACAACATCATCGTTCAATCGTATCTCGAGCCCCACTCTCGTGCTAACTCGAGCTACGACCAAGGTTGGGATAGTTCCTACCCATCCAATCTCTTGCAAACGGGTATTGGTATAGAATTGCAATCGAAAAACCCTAGTTTCGGTCCAATCTCTTGCAAACCGATTCCGGAGGAATTCAATTGCAACCCAATTCGAATATCTAGGGCTTCCTATCGAATCGGGACCCAATCTCTTGCAAATCCCAATCGATATGAATCCCTAGCTATTCGTATTATAGCAATCCCAAACTAACCTTAATCAATCCTAGCAATAGATTCACCAATTCATCACAATTTCAAAATTGGGCTCGTAGGGTTCATCCCTACGCCCTAGGACGATGAACTACTCACAATTCATGATAGAATGCAATATAAATTCACAATTAAAATCCATGGAATTCATAGCAATATCCAAAATATCAACAAAAATTGAGTTTTTGAGGGAGAGAAATACAAACCAATGAAGAACAAGGTAGCATCCAACAAAATATCACTTTTCTCTCCTCCCTTAAAGCTTAATCTAATCCCTAAAAAGTTAATCTAAAAAGCTGCCAAAAAGTTTTGAAAAAGCTCTCCAAAACTAGGTTAAAACTGGGGTTAAATATCCCCAAAATCGCCCAAACACCCTGACGAAAATGCCCCTGCGCAGCCTCAAATCCGCAGTTTTCGCTACAGGCAGCGCGGCTCACTCGGCCAAGTGACAAATGTCACTCGGCCGAGTGACGAACCCTGTACAAAAACAGAGAGTTGGGGGTCTCGGGGGTCGTCTCCTCGGAGGTCACTCGGGCGGACGGCCTTTTGTCACTCGGGCGGACGTCGGTTGTCACTCGGGCGGACCGTCTTTCTCCACTCGGCCGAGTCATTCATCGGGACTGACAGACGAAAAAAACAGAGAGTTTAGTCTCTTTTGTTGCCGTCGTCTTGGCTCCACTCGGGCGATGGGTGACTCGGTGCTCGGCCGAGTGGCATGGTGATGCTCGGCCGAGTGCACGCTGATATTGCTCTATTGCATGTCCGATCTGGCCGGTCGAGCAGGCTTCCTATGGTCGGCCGAGTGACTCCTTCACTCGGCCGAGTGAAGTGCTAAAAATGCATAAACTTCATATCTTCGCCTCCTCGTCGCTCCTACGACGTTCTTTCTCCTTCCACTCCTCTCCAACAGCAAAATACCCCTCAAGAGAGTCGTCGGGGACACTCCGGAGTGGGTGCATCTCAGAATCACTCCAAATCGCTCCAAATCTCCTGAAATACGACAAAAACAACAAATCGTGAAAAGCATCGCAATATTGTCGAATAAACGTGAAAAACACGATTTGAGCGATCAAAATGGCATGCAAACATGCAGAAAAAAGGTGTAAAATATGGAGTGATCAAAATCCCCCAAGCTTACCTCTTACTCGTCCTCGAGGAAGATAAGTAAGAAGCGAACCCGGTGGATAAAGATAAAGAAAATGGCGGAAAGGTGGAAAACGGAAAACGAAAAACAAAATAGAAAACGAAGAGGGAAGTTGCTAGATCATTTTTCTCAGGACGTGGGTTTTGCTTACTCATATAACATACATCGAATATAAAACACATGTCAAAGTCTTTTATTTTGATACCATAGTATAATGATGCATTTGAAATAGAAAACCCAAGAATACCAATATAGCATGAAAAATGGAATAATTCTAAGATTAACATCGTCTGAAGCATCTAAAGCGGTATACAATATCGTAGATCACACACTTTTCAATTGAATGCTTTCTATAAGGAGTATAAGAGATATCACACGATAGAGTAGAAAGAATAGAAAAAATGTGGTTTTCGTGAAGTGAATGCTAAGCGTAGATTCCCGGATTTTGTAAAACTTTAGCAATCTCACCGAGTATAAAATATTACTTAGCCTAGGTTGGCATGCACCGTCAAGTAGTCACTCTCTCACACATCATTGGATTCTCTCCCCCAAGCTTATCTATAAGCGTGGTGTCATATATAAAACGATATTTACATCCCCATTTTTATGAAGCTCCAAAAGTCAAAAATAAAACAAAAGAGGGAAGAAAGAGACAAAGTATGTGAGATGGGATCGTTTTCGAACTACTTTTCTCTTTTCTTTTCTTATTCTCAAATATTTTTCTTTTTCTTTTTTTTTTCTTTTTTTTTTCTTTTTTTTCTCTTTTTTTCAATAGCATATATACACAATGATCCCAAATCAAAGAGAAGGATATACAAGTATTTTTTTCTTTGGATTTTGGGGAATTTGGAGCATGTGATTTTAATAACGGGGGAATGCCAATAATAGAATCGCTAAGGGGAGATTCACCAATGAATTTAAAATAGAGAAATAATGTTCAAGATATGTGGAGGAAGAAATAAATGTATCTCTCAGTTCACTCTATAGGACGTGCACGACAACTTCAGCAGGGTAATATAATCTACTCAGTTTAATCTCAAAAAGTAAACTAATCCAGATTTATCATTGCTAGCAACAATTCAATCAACCTGAAGTGAAACGTACAAATCATGCATATAGAGGTGATATGAGGGAAAGGAAAGCAATACTCCAGATATAAGCATCAATGCGTGAATCTTGGTGTGTTTTCTACGATAGCATACATATGAATCATCCGACATCAGCTAATAATAGAATTTCATCCATTTTCATACACCAAAAGAGAGTGGGTTACCATTTCTAAACGCAAGGCAGGACATAGCATATGATATCAGAAATAAAAACACTATGACATGACAAATATAGCATGCATATAGAGAGAAGCTAACACCACGTCATCATCATCACAGAAAAGTCATCTCTAGCAAAAAGATGAAAGAAATAAAGATAAACGAAAATAAAAACTATTTACAATGCAACACATAAGAAAAATAAGAAAAACGTGATGCATGGTAAAAAACGAAAAAGTGATGAAAAAGTGAGTGATAAAGTGGAAAAACGTGGGAAAACTAAAATTAAAAGGTGACAAAAGCAAAAAGCGTGAGAACTCACTCCCCCAAGCTAAAGGGCACAGTGTCCTCAATGTGCGAAGTGTGGCACACCGAGAGACGTGTAATGGGAGGGGGGTGGGGATGCATGCATGATAAAAAGAAATAAAAAGAACAAAATGAAAAATATGATGCGAATGTGATGCATGCAAGGATAAGAGTGATGCGAAAATGTGTGTGACAAAAAATACTCTCCCTCACTCCCGAAAAAAGGATATAGAATGATATGATCAAAAAGTGTACAAAAATAGTGAGGGGAGGAGGGGGATGGGCAGAAATCAGCAGGACCAAGCAGAGAATGGGCAGCATAACGACAAAAAAGATCGATGGCATCAAGGGTGTGCCTAGGCTGGTGGTGCTGCGCCATCTCCGTCCTGAGGCGAAGGTGGGGGTGGTGGAGGTGGTGGACATGGAACAGTCTGCTGGGTGGGTGGTGGTCGTGGCAGTTGCTCGAGGATCTGGGTGAGGCAAAAGTGAATGCTAGGAAGTAGCTCGAGGTGGTGCTGCATGGCGGTAACTGTGGAAGACAAAGCCCTAAAATCGCCTTGGAGTCCACTCAACCCCCCCTCAAGAGCTCAAACGCTTTGAACTAAGGCGTCAGGGGGTGGTGGAGCGGAGGAACGGACAGGTCTAGGCTGAGCTGGTCGGGGCTGTCTAATACGGGCGGTGTAGGTGATCGGGATAACAGGCATGGGTGGTAAGGGTGATGTGCTCAACAGTGGATGCCCAGCCTCAGTGCGAGGCTGGGACGCAGGCTGGTGTGAGGTGGAAGCAGCAGCAGTGGGAGTGGAAGACAAAATCGGTGACGAGGCGGCAAGAGAGGTCAGTGACACAGATGTGGGGAAAGACGTCACGACACTCTCAGATAGAACAGCTACGGTGGAGACAGAAGGGTCAACCGCTAGGGAGGAAGTGTGGGGTCCAAAAGGTGAAACCCCAGCGGAGATCATACTGGCCATGGTCTCCACGACGGCAGCGAAAGAAGGCTCGCCGCTCTCAAGTATGGTGGGTGGACGCTCGGGTAGCAGAGAGGTGAGTGGCTCAACCGATAAGGGCACAGCTATGGTGGTGGTAGTGGTAGACGTGGTGGGCGTAGGCTCAGCAAGTGTACTCCTGACAGTGACAGAAGTGGTGACAGAAGTGTCGGGAGTGGCAGAAAGTGCAGGCTCAGGCTGAGGGAACACAAGGTCAGCTGGCGGTGCAAGGTGTGCAGGTGGTGCAGGCTCAGCTCCCTCGGCCTCTAGCACGTAGGCGGCGGGGATCAGGAGATCCATCGCCGGAAGCCAGTCGTCGTGTGCTGGTCCTAAGTGTGTCCGAGCGGGGCTCGGAAGGATCATGTAGTCAGCACCGTACGGACCGTGCAACCATACCCAGTGCCACTGGTCGTGCGGACGAATCATCTTCATCTGGGCCATGACGTCTATCGATAATTTAGTGGGGCCCGGGGCTCGTCGCAGGTCAGCCGGAAGGTCCTCGCCGGTCATCAGGGCTAGCAGGGTGATCAGGCCACCGCAACATATTGGAGAGCGAGCGCACACCGATACGATGATGTGGTCCAAAAACCAGCTAGCGACGTCAATCTCAACGGCAGGGACCAACGTAACTCCATCCCTATCTAGAACTCTGGGGCGAGTCATCGCGTAGAGCATATAGAGCTCAGGCGTAGACATCGTCCCAGGCTCGTACCGCGCCAGAAAGGTGGTCGCCATAAGGCGCTGTGCTATGCGGAGGCAGGGGTGGACTATGGCCGAGGCCTTGGCCCTACTAGGGTCAAAGGCCTGAGGTAAACCTGTGATCCTGGCCCAGAAGACGTGTGAATCGAAGGATGGGGGAGGGATGTGTGTGTGGGCATAGGCTCGGTCGGGGGTGGGGACAGCGGGCCACTGAAAGAATGCTCGAAGCATATCGAGAGTGATCTGACACTCTCGATCCATAAGTCGGAAGGAGCATCCCTCAGCGGTCTGGGCGATCGAGCTGAGCACCTCGAGTGTCGGACGGACGTAGGTGTCCGCCGACACGGAAAGAAAGTCTCGCCAACCGACGTTGTCGTACAACGTGAGCATGCCCTCGAGTACCCCCAGGCGGTCTAGGTCAGCAAGGTGTACGAACCTGGAAGGCACTATCGAGCACTGGGCGATACGCTCAAAAGCGACGCGATGTGCGTCGTCTCGGAACGTAATTCCCAGCGGCCCGACGATAGGAGCCGGTGGTGGCTGTGGGTGTGGGGGCTCGGCTGGAAGTGGCTGTGGGTGGACTGGATCGGCAGGCTGTGGTTGTGTGGGGTGAGGTGGTGTAGGCGGAGGAGAGTCCTCCATCTCGTGGGAGGGGCCCGGCTCATCCGGCCGCTTCCGCTTGGCGGAAGCTCTCCTAGTGCGTGGCCGTGTTTGGGGCGGCATGTGTGCCCTGAGTGATCACCCAACAAGTAAAACGTGCGGCGTGCTAAAATAAATGGAACGATGGTACCTGAACACGTCGCAAGAGCAAAACAGCGGATGCGTGCGAAGACGCCGCCTCCACTAAGCCAAAAGCGTGCCCCGGAAGCTCCCCTAAGCTCCCATAAGCTCCCCAAGATTGCCTACACATCAAACAACGATATCAGCGTGTAAAATTCAAAATACATGGGGGGTTAGGGGTATAATAGATAGATAATGAAATTAATTTGATTTAGGGGCTCGATTAGTGCATGGATCGTCAAAAAATAGGAGAAAATGGAGAAATGGAGCGAAATCGGGGTTACCGGAGGTCGGCCGGCGGCGAGGGAGTCACCGGCGGTCGGGGCGGTCGGCGCTCGACGCTCGGCCGCCGGTGGTCGAGCGGTCGAGGCGGCGGTCGGGCGAGTGAAAGGCGGCAGCGGGCGAGCGAGGGTCGAACGGGCGCGGGTTTGGGCGATCGAGAGTTTTGACGCTTCGTATTCCGCGCCGAGCCCGCGTCCGCTTATATAGGATTAGTTACGACTCGGCCGAGTGACCATGTTACTCGACCGAGTGATCGTAACGAAATTATTTTAAAAACTCCTCGCCGCTTACGACTCGGCTGAGTGGCTTTTGCCACCCTCGGCCGAGTGGAAAAAGTCCATTCGGCTGAGTGGCACAAGCTACTCGGCAATTTTCGCCCTAGGAGCGTATCAGTTTCACTCGGCCGAGTGAAGATATATACTCAGCCGAGTAGCAATTTATACTGAAATTGAAAAAAGAACAGAGAGTTGGGTGCAGTAGACTTCCCTCATTGGTGCGCCACTCGGGCGGACGATGTTGATTGCTCGGCCGAGTGGCTTAGGTGCTCGGCCGAGTGAGGCCCTGTTTTCTGCTATGATGCTCCGTTTTGGCTCTAATCTCTGTTTTTCCTTCCTCCAGTTGATTTCTTCCTTCTCCTAAGCCTTGAGCGCGTTCCTGTAGTGCTCTTCTTCGCCTTAGTCATCCTCCATACGATAGATATCCCGTTCTCCTCTCCTGTCAAAGAAAATAGGACCCGTTGTCAAAATTTTTCGGGCAAACGACTCAAAAACACTAATAAAGTCTAAAACAAAAATAAAAAATAAATAAAATAAAATTGCGATAACCGTCGGGTTGCCTCCCGACAAGCGCTCGTTTTAGGTCTTGAGCTCGACCCCTATTGATTTTCAATTAACGCTTGATGTTGGGTGCATACGAGATGCACCCGTCGAACTTGCATGGAAGACCACTCGGATTTGGATCATGGTGGGGTGTGGTCTTCCTCAGTGCCCCTTCGTCATGGGCAATGTTGAGGGGTGGTTCCCCCAAGCTAGAGCTTACTCCGGTCTTCCTCTTCGTCGGTGACACCGATTGTCGTATTGGTGGAGCTTTCTTTGGAGTCCTCAACTTCGAGAGCTTGCAGAGCTCCCGTATTCTTGCGACATCAGCGTCGCCATCATAAATTGCCATGGAGATATCGGGGGAGTGCTCCATCTTCTCTTCTTTGGCCAAGTCTAGGCCTTCTTCGAAGCTATCTTCGTGGGGTGCGCTGATGGAATGGGGGATCGCCTCTTCAATGACCTCATCAAGGAGGTATGAAAGGTCGTCCGGCCGTCCCTTGAGTAGATATATTCTATTTACCTCGCCCATAGGGACTCCTTCGAAATATTGCTTTAGACGTTGCCCATTCACCTTGAAAGTGGCTCCGTATTTCCCTTCCAATTCAAATGCTCCTCCCGGTTGTATGCGCTTGATGGTGAAAGGTCCGGACCACCGTGACCTCAACTTCCTGGGGAATAGTCGGAGTCGAGAATTATATAGCAAGACCTTGTCTCCGACCTTGGTGGAGAATCTTGGTCCTCTCTTTGTAAATTCTTGAGCTCTCGTAGGCATCTCTTCTAATTTCGTCAAGCTCATTGATGTCCAAGAGTCGCCTCACCGCCGCACTCTTATAGTCATAATTGAGGGTCTTGATGGCCCAATACGCGCGGTGCTCCAACTCTATCGGTAGATGATAAGCCTTCCCATAGACAAGTCGGAACGGTGTGGTGCCAATAGGAGTTCGAAAGGCCGTGCGATACGCCCATAGGGCATCGTTCAGCTTCATGGACCAATCTTTTCTAGATCGATCTACGGTCTTTTCAAGAATTTGCTTGATTTCTTTATTTGAAACTTCCACTTGTCCGCTCGTTTGAGGGTGGTAGGCCATTCCAATCCTATGGTTTACCCCGTACTTCTTCAACATGGCTTCAAATTTGTTCTCTATAAAGTGACTTCCTCCGTCGCTTATCAAAGTACGGGGCACCCCAAAGCGCGGGAAAATATTCTGCTTAAAAAACTTTGAGACAACCCTTGCGTCATTGGTAGGGGTGGCGATGGCTTCTACTCATTTGGAGACGTAGTCCACAGCCAACAAGATATACTTGTTACCCTTGCTTGACGGAAATGGTCCCATGAAGTCCACTCCCCAACAATCAAAGAGCTCAATCTCAAGAATGGGCTTCATTGGCATCTCATTTCGTTTCGAAATATTCCCGGTTCGTTGGCATCTATCGCACGCCTTGACGAAGTCGTGCGTGTCTCTGAACATGGTTGGCCAAAAGAATCCACTCTGCAATATCTTAGCGGTAGTCTTAGAAGCGGCGTGATGACCCCCGCATGGCATACCATGGCAATGCAGGATGATGGAGGTGGCCTCCTCCTTAGAGATACATCTCTGGATAACCCCATCCTTGCATACCTTAAAGAGATACGGATCTTCCCAGAAATAGCTACGGACCTCATGCATAAATCTCCTCTTTTGCTGTGTGGGCATCCCGCATGGTTTAATCCCACAGGCCAAGTAATTGACATAGTCCGCATACCAAGGAACTTCCCCGGGCCTTATGGCGTATAGCCTCTCATCAACAAAGGAGTCATCGATGGGCAAACTTTCGTCCTCCTTGTCACGAATAAGTCTAGATAAATGGTCCGCCACAACGTTGTCCGTACCCTTCTTATCTCTGATTTCCAAATCAAATTCTTGCAATAGAAGTATCCACCTAATCAACCTAGGTTTGGCCTCTTTCTTGTTTAGGAGATACTTCAATGCCGCATGGTCGGTGTGGACAATTACCTTGGATCCAAGGAGATATGAGCGGAACTTTTCAATGGAGTACACGACCGCTAGAATCTCTTTCTCCGTAGTTGTGTAATTTTTCTGTGCGTCATCCAACGTTTTGCTTGCATAGAATATTGCATGAAGCTTCCTATCTTTCCTTTGCCCCAATACCGCTCCAATTTGCTTGGTCACTTGCATCACACATGAGTTCAAAGGGAAGGCTCCAATCCGGTGGCTGGATGATGGGCGCAGAAATTAGTGCCTCCTTCAATGTATTGAAGGCTTGCAAGCATTCATCTGAAAAAACAAACGGAGCATCTTTAGCAAGCAAGGAAGTAAGAGGTCGGGCAATCAAGGCGAAATCCTTGATAAAGCGACGGTAAAACCCCGCATGACCAAGAAAGCCTCTAATGCCCTTGACATTAATAGGAGGATGGAGTTTCTCGATTACCTCAATCTTTGCCTTATCTACCTCAATTCCTCTCGAGGAGACAAGGTGCCCAAGAACTATACCTTCCGTGACCATGAAGTGACACTTCTCCCAATTTAGAGTTAGATTATTTTGTTGGCACCTTTTGAGAACTTTAGTAAGATTAGCCAAACAAGAATCAAACTCACTTCCATAAACCGAAAAATCATCCATAAAGACTTCCATAATATTTTCAATGTAATCGGAAAATATGGATGTCATACATCTCTGAAAGGTGGCGGGAGCATTACAAAGACCAAAGGGCATCCTACGGTAGGCATAGGTACCATAGGGACAAGTGAAAGTGGTCATTTCTTGGTCATCCTCGTGCAAATGGATTTGGAAAAACCCTGAATACCCATCCAAATAACAAAAGTATTTATGTTTAGCTAGGCGTTCAAGCATTTGATCAATGAAGGGCAATGGGTAATGGTCTTTTCGGGTGGCTTTATTTAGTTTCCTATAATCAATGCACATTCGCCATCCCGTGATAGTGCGTGTAGAAATGGGCTCTCCTTTATCATTTTTTATAACAGTCATCCCCCCTTTCTTAGGAACGACGTGAACAGGGCTAACCCACCTACTGTCGGAGATAGGATAAATAATACCGGCCTCAAGCAATTTTAGGATTTCCTTTTTCACTACCTCTTTCATATTTGGGTTCAACCGCCTTTGAGGCTCAATGGAAGAGGCTTCAGTGTTTTCCAAGTGGATCCTATGCGTGCATAGCCTAGGGCTTATTCCCTTAAGATCAGAGATAGTGTAGCCAAGGACATCCTTGTGATCCCTAAGCACTTCTAATAGTTTTTCAAGTTGGTCTTGGCCAAGGTGGGCATTTACAATCACCAGGAAGGTCAATTTACTCCCGAAGAAAGCATACCTTAGATTCGGTGGTAATTGTTTAAGCTCTACCTCAAAGGGTGCCATACCCTCTGCTTCGTCACCCTGTGTGAATTTGGATTCTCCTTCAACATCTGAGTTGAGCTCACTCTCGAATGGAGGCTCAGATTCGCTTCCTAGTGAGGACGGTGCATCGGAATAGACGCTCTCCGATTCCGCGCTTGCATCGATAGGACCACCACCTTGCTCCGGTTCATTCCTGAGATCAAGAAATACGTCAGCAGATTCATAAATGCAAGAGTGGGGGTCATAGAGTGTATCTCCCTGAATATCGGTTTGTTCGAAGTGTTCCTCGGGAGTGTAGTACTCTTCGACACATGTTCTATCGCCTTCAAAATATAGCTTGTCGTCCCTCACATCTACTCTGATATCACCCCCAATAGTCCCATCCGGGGAGATTTGATCCATCACGAAGCTAGCAAACAGTTGTTCGACGGGGTCCTCGATATTAATAGCAAAAGCTCCGGTAGCGTAGACCTCATCAATAAGTTCCTTGAGGAGCTCCGCAAAAGATTCATCATCTCCCTGGCCAGACTCAGTCATTGGAATTGCATCCCCCATTTTACTTGTTAAGATTTCGTGGAAAATTTCGGGAGGGATTGCAAAATGGGGCTGTAAACAGAGTTAGAAAAGAATGAAGTAATAAAGAAAGAAATTGAAGAGAGATAACCGGGTGATCCAAATCAAACTCCATCAAAATACCGTCCCCGGCAACGGTGCCAAAAACTTGATCGCGCCCCGGATACACGTCCCGGAGCGGCGACGATCGTAGTCTTACCGCAAGCGCACGGTGTAGCGACGAGCGGGTATCGAACACAGGGAGGCCTAATAACAGTGTCTTCTTCGAATCACCTGGCTATAGGGAAAGTCGGGAGAATGGTCGCAATGTGCAGTCACAGTCGTTTAAATGTATAAAGGAATTAACAAATTAATAAAGACGCTTAGGGGATAGGGAATCCCCGCTACTTGCCGTATCTCATCATTGTGACTCGTAGGTTTCACAATTGCTAGACTTGAAATTTGGGTGAACTAGTTGCAACTAAATGTGGAACCAAGCTCACGCTCTCGCGCTATTGCCGGTCTATAGCCAACCTAGGGTAGGGTCCAATCTCTTGCAAACCCTAACCTAGGCAAACTAGCGTGAAGAACAACATCATCGTTCAATCGTATCTCGAGCCCCACTCTCGTGCTAACTCGAGCTACGACCAAGGTTGGGATAGTTCCTACCCATCCAATCTCTTGCAAACGGGTACTGGTATAGAATTGCAATCGAAAAACCCTAGTTTCGGTCCAATCTCTTGCAAACCGATTCCGGAGGAATTCAATTGCAACCCAATTCGAATATCTAGGGCTTCCTATCGAATCGGGACCCAATCTCTTGCAAATCCCAATCGATATGAATCCCTAGCTATTCGTATTATAGCAATCCCAAACTAACCCTAATCAATCCTAGCAATAGATTCACCAATTCATCACAATTTCGAAATTGGGCTCGTAGGGTTCATCCCTACGCCCTAAGACGATGAACTACTCACAATTCATGATAGAATGCAATAGAAATTCACAAATAAAATCCATGGAATTCATAGCAATATTCAAAATATCAACAAAAATTGAGTTTTTGAGGGAGAGAAATACAAACCAATGAAGAACAAGGTAGCATCCAACAAAATCTCACTTTTCTCTCCTCCCTTAAAGCTTAATCTAATCCCTAAAAAGTTAATCTAAAAAGCTACCAAAAAGTTCTGAAAAAGCTCTCCAAAACTAGGTTAAAAACTGGGGTTAAATACCCCCCAAAATCGCCCAAAAAACCCTGACGAAAATGCCCCTGCGCAGCCTCAAATCCGCAGTTTTCGCTACAGGCAGCGCGGCTCACTCGGCCGAGTGAAGCCGAGTGACGAACCCTGTACAAAAACAGAGAGTTGGGGGGTCTCGGGGGTCGTCTCCTCGGAGGTCACTCGGGCAGACGGCCTTTCGTCACTTGGGCGGACGTCGGTTGTCACTCGGGCGGACCGTCTTTCTCCACTCGGCCGAGTCAGTCATCGGGACTGACAGACGAAAAAAACAGAGAGTTTAGCCTCTTTTGTTGTCGTCGTCTTGGCTCCACTCGGGCGATGGGTGACTCGGTGCTCGGCCGAGTGGCATGGTGATGCTCGGCCGAGTGCACGCTGATATTGCTCTGTTGCGTGTCCGATCTGGCCGGCCGAGCGGGCTTCCTATGGTCGGCCGAGTGACTCTTTCACTCGGCCGAGTGAAGTGCTAAAAATGCCTAAACTTCATATCTTCGCCTCCTCGTCGCTCCTACGACGTTCTTTCTCCTTCCACTCCTCTCCAACAGCAAAATACCCCTCAAGAGAGTCGTCGGTGACACTCCGGAGTGGGTGCATCTCAGAATCACTCCAAATCGCTCCAAATCTCCTGAAATACGACAAAAACAACAAATCGTGAACAGCATCGCAATATTGTCGAATAAATGTGAAAAACACGATTTGAGCGATCAAAATGGCATGCAAACATGCAGAAAAAAGGTGTAAAATATGGAGTGATCAAATGTCATAGTGGGAGAGAAATAAACATATAAGATTCATAATGAATGTGCTAAGTATGTTCTAACACTATGAATCTAAGATTGAAGTTGCTTTAGATTCAGGGGGAGTAAGATTACAATGAATAGGGATTTTAATTCCTAGATTTCTTGATTTAAAATCATACGTATCTTACTCATTTGCTTCAATTGATATGTAGATGCCCTAATATTTGTTGACTAACTTGATTGGCATCTATGTAGGGGGAGTAAGTTTTCGTAAGCACAATTATTTATCTTTTTGTTTATGTTTGTTTGTCATCATCAAAAAGGGGGAGAATGTTGAGTATTGGACTTCTCCCTACTTGGTGTTAATGATGAGCAAACATAAATACTTGTGACTAATCCCCTATTTTGCAGTTAATCCATTGCCTAAGCTAATTATGAGGATCTACTTGCAATGGATGACACTTAAAGTTGATTGAAGGCAAATGACATGGATTGGATGATCGATGTCACGCCCCGCTTCCCAAAAATATGGAGGCGAAGCGTGAGAAGGTCCGCTCAGACTTGAAGCTACAAAGCTGCAAGTCCGATAAGCGTCAATCAATTTAAAACTGCAGGTCCTTGCAACGCGAACGAAACAAAGATAATAATAATGAAATGAGACAAAAGAATAATCTCAGAATATCCATAAATATAAATTCCAACATCGCAGAAAAGCCACCAGGCTAAAAGAAAAGGGACAAAAGGCCCAAACATGGCCAACAAAAGTACAAAGTACAAACGACGGTGCTACGCACCAATAACTAACAAAAGGCCTAAAACAAAATAAAGCTCAACAAAGACTCAAGGAATGGTCACCGGTGTCCACCAAAATCCTCCAGGGCAATCATGGACTCAGACTCAGCGTCAGCAAAACACCACGTACTCAGCAACGGTCTCTGGCTCAGGTCTAACATGTGACACCCAAAAGAGCAAGGGGCACATGTCAGTAAGCCTACAAGAGACTTGTGCAAGGAAACTGAAAGTAGGTAAAAGCAACCTAGCAGTTCTAGTATGAATGCGATGACATGGCAGTTAAAGTATGAGTGCAACAGGTAAAGTAAAGTAAAGTACGAGCATGGCATTTAAACATGGCATGGATGACAAGTATTGCATGAATCATTCACAAGACAAGTACAAGACAAGAAAAGTAAGCACCTCGTGCACAGAGATTCCGTCTTTTGGCTAGAGGGCGGATCAGGCCACTCCTAAGCTCAAGTAACCGTTTATCCCTACCCCTCCACGTGTATCGGGCATTGGTTTTTATCCAACACATGAGGCCCGCTTCTGGACCACGAGCCAGGAAGTGTTTAAACAAGTATGGCATAGGGGTGCACCTAGCCGGTCCAGTAGTACGAGTACAAGTATTGTAGCGTGTGCTACGAATGCGACATTCAATGCATGGATGACATGACATGACAAGTAGTAAAGCGTATAAGTAAGGAAAGTAAACGTGACAGTTTAGTATGCATGAACGACAAGTTTAAGGGGTGGATCTAGCTTCGTTGTCAAGCTAGATCAATTAGGTGACGGATCTAGTTTCGTTGTCAAACTAGATCAAGTAGGCGTCTAGTCAGCTATCATTTCACTGACTAGTCTCTTTTACGCTAGAAACAAGTAAGTGGCCTAAAAACATGGCCCTAAGCAAGATTTGGCAAGTTTCACTTGCCTGCAAGCACGACGTCTGAGTACACCGTCCAATGAGTCCCAAAAATCACAATTATCCTACGTGCACAAGTCCACCGGCCTAAAGTCCATATTATTAATCTTGATTAGTGAATTTAAAACATTTAAAAGTACTTTGAAAATACTGATTTTAGTCTTGATTAGCATGCAATTGGGTTGGGGGTCCTAGGGGTGCAAAGAGTTACCTCAACACGACGCGAAAGCTACACCGGCGTCGGGTAGCGACGCCGGGGGTTGGAATAAGAGAACGCGCTCCAAGTCCTGATTCCAATATATATTCCTCGCTGGAAAATTCAGAGCTTCAACCGGGGCGACGGTTCCAGATTCCAAAGCTAGCACGTGCGACGACAGGCTACGACGTGCGACGACGTCGTACGCGGCAGGTCGTCAAAGAGAACGCACCTAGGTGGGGCCCACAGTAGTCCTAGGGACCTTTGAGGGACCCACAATAACTCTGGAGAACTTGGGGGGCCCACTGTGGCAAGCGATGCAACGGGTGCGGGGTTGCGACGTTTGCTCTCGGTCGTACACAGCCAAATGCGGGGGCGGCCATCGGTCAGTGCGGGGGAACGGGCTTGTGCAGCGCAGCGGGTCGGTGCGGGCCTTGGTGCGGAGGGGTTTGTCGGTCGGGCGCTTGGGGCGGCTCGGTCACAGCGCTTGGATGCGGGGAGCGGGGTGCTGCAACGTTGCAACGGTTGCAACGTTGCGGAGCTGCGGTCGGTGCGGAGAAGCGCCTCGGTCAGACACGGCGCTGAGCGGGGGACGAAGCGGGGTTGGGTGCGAGCGGCTGTGCGGAACGGAAGCGGGCGAAGCTCTCGGTCTGACCGAGAGCTTCTCTCGGTCGGTGCGGTCGAACGGAGCGGGCGGCTGTGCAGCAGGTGCGGGCGGGGCTTGGTGCGGGCGGAAGCATCGGTCGGAGCGGGGAAAACGGCCTTGTTTCTTCGGTCGCTGCGGGGGCTGAACGTTGCAACGTTGCGACGAATCGTCGCAACGTCAATTTTGGGTTTTGGAAGAGGCTAGGGCTAATTTCTTGCGAAAATAGGTCTTCCTAGGGGTTGTTTATATAGTGTAGATGGGTTGACTTGGTCTAGGGCTAAATCTAATAGGATTAGAAGTTTAAAAAATATTTAAAATTTAAATCTCAACTTCTCCAACTCACCCAAGGATTTGACTTGGTCCAAATGAGCTGGAAATTGGCTCAAAAATTCTTTAAAACGTTTTAAACTCAAATAAATTTTATTTGGCCGAAAATAATTTAAAAATTAATTATTAAAAATAATATAAAACTTGTTAAAAATATAAAAGTGGTCAAATAAACTCCAAAAATTATAAAATAAATATCGGGGTGATCGTGATGACGAATGTGAGCTAACTAAGAAGACGGATCTCAAATTCGACGTCGGACGACGAAACTAAAAATAGAAACGTCTCCCGTCAAGAGTGAAAATCGCCACGTCTCATCGAGTGAGTTTAAATTGTGGAAAAACGACTCGAGAAGTGTCGTTCCAAGATAGTGCCACTATTTAATACTCTCAGAGACGTTCGCAACGGCATTTCACACGAACGTGTTCGCAAACAACCAAAGTCTAAAACAAACACATGCACGGACAAAAGCACGTGCACGAACAACGTACAACGAAAAGTGGCCGTTACAATCGAAGATGATGACTGAAGCTCCATGAAGTCTTCAAGCTCATATGATGGATAGAAGAGAGAATTCGTCAATGTAATTTTCTTTTATCTCTTCTAGTATGTAGCTTAGAAGTAGAACATTGATGGAGCACTCACACACATCATCATTTCTGTCTTAGGATATTATTAGATCATTTTTCCTTTGACCCCAATCCATTTCTTTTGTGATTGTGCTTGGATTGTTTATAACAGTCGACTGCTGAACGTTTTACAATCGTCTGTCTCAAAAACAGTCGACTGTGATTTGTTCTACAGTCGCCTGTTATGCACAAGCTTTTAACAATCTAGTTTTAGGCCTTTCTGTTTATTTCATACATGCTACTGGTGAACGATTCACAGGCGCCTGTCCTTGTGACAGTCGACTGTGTTTTGTAAATCAATCGCCTGACTATCCATTGCCCAAAACTTCGTTGACCTGTCTTTTATGGCCAGTCGACTATTGTTGTACATACAGTCGACTGTAACTTGGATCAGTCGACTGTGTATGCTGCAACAGTCATCTGTCTGTGAACCAACTTATTGACTCTGCTCTCTTGAAATTCTCAGGGTATTTGACAGTCGTCTGTATAAGGATTTACAGTCGCCTGTTCTGATTCACAGTCGATTGTATTATATGCATCAGTCGTCTGTCCTGTTATCTTACAGGATTTCCAGATTTCATTCTGCTTACCATCTCTCAGCCAGTCACCTGTAGAAGCATTTACAGTCGCCTGTTGGTTTAACAGTCGACTGTCTTTGCTTCATCAGTCGACTGTCCACGTGGTAAGTTACCGTTATGAATTCTTACCTACCCTTGCTGACTGTGCAACAATCGACTGTGGTTTCTTCAACAGTCGACTGTCGCGAGTTCAGATTCTATCTTGAGGATTTTCTCACGGATTCCAAAAGAGTTTTTGCCTAAACTGTTTTGTGGATTTGAGAAACCTATAAATGGGGCTTCTACTATTCCATTGAGAGGTTACTAATTCTTCCAAGTTTTCATCTCAAGCTTTCATTCAAAATTTTAAATCTCTCAAATCCAAAGCCCTAAGAATTCCAAATCTTTGTTCTCTTGCTCTCCAACCTAAAACCAAAGAGTGATCCTCTAGGCAATTGGTGCAGTCAAAAGAAAGGGCTTTCTCCTCTCTTCCAAGAGAGTCTTCAACACACAACACATCACTCCTTCAAGTTCTACTTCAAGGCATATGTGATTGTAAGTGTTGCTTTCAGATTTCATTATTTTCGTATATTGAATTTGCTCTCGGGTTGTGAGAGCGGTTTGCTTGCTCCCAAGTTGTGGGAGTCAAGGACATCGATTGTATTCGATTTCACTTGTAGGGTTGCTACAAGTGGGTTTTAAGGAAACCTCAAGTTAGGGTTCTAACTTGAGTATCCGGAGGTATCCGGGTGGAAGGGACGTAGGATTACCGGGAACAAGTCGGGAAGTGACTTGGGTAATCCGAACCCTAGAAACATAATTGTGTTTGCATTTGTTTCTTATTTGGGTTCAAATCTAATTCCGTACTTTATTGTTGGTTAGCATTTTAATTTGGTGTAACAATGGTTTTAAATTGCTTAAACACTATTCAACCCCTTCTAGTGTTTTCTCCATAGACAGGATCCCTACACGTGCCATACTCATCTTCATGCCAATCCACCAATAGTTCAGATGGAGGTCCTTATACATCTTCGTGCCTCCAGGATGTATGGAATAAGGCGAGCTATGAGCCTCACTCAACAGCTCATCCCTAATGTCACCTGCAGGTACGCAGAGCTACTGACGTACCTCAGCGATCCATCCTCATAAATAATAAACTCCGTCCAAAGTCCAGCTTCTACCTGTCTTTGGATCCTCTGCAGCTTCGGGTCTCCAGCTTGAGTTGCCTTGATACGATCCACGATCGTAGACTGAATCTGTAAGTTAATCAGCGAAATGATCACTCTTGGTGGGACAACCTCAATGTTCATCCCTATCAGCTCCTGATGTACTCTCCAGTCGGCGGTATGCATCATCACTACAGGGAGTCTGCTCAAGGCATATGGCACTACATTCACCTTCCCCATGTGATACTGCAGATCCATCTCATAGTCTGCCATCAGCTCTAACCATCGGCTCTGACGCATGTTAAGCTCCTTCTGCGTAAAAATGTACCTCAAGCTTTTGTGATCGGTGAAGATTTTCATGCTCTCACTCAGCAGGAAGTGCCTCTAGATCTTCAATGCAAATATCACCGCTGCTAACTCCAGATCGTGCATTGGATAGTTCTTCTCATGATTCCTCAACTACCGAGAAGCGTATGCAACCACGTGACCATGCTGATGTAAGATGCATCCGAGACCCTTGTCAGATGCATCACAATAAACCTCGAAGCCTCCACTCCGATCCGGTACAGCCAATACCGGTGATGTGATCAACTTCTCCTTCAAAATACTGAAGGCCTTCTCACAATCCTCTGACCAAACGAACTCAACGTCTTTCCTCTTCAGCTTGGTCATCGGCTCTGCAATCCTCGAGAATTTCTTAATGAACCGACGGTAGTAGCCAGCTAAACCAAGAAAGCTCCTGATATCTGATGCTGACTGTGGGGTCTGCCACTCGCTGACTGCTCTGACTTTCTCCGGATCTACAAATATGCCATCTTCGGACACCACGTGTCCCAGGAATGCGACTCTGTCCAACCAGAACACGCACTTACTATACTTGGCATACAGCTTATGACGTCTCAGTGTCTCTAACACTATCCTCGGATGACGATTGTGCTCCTCTTCAGACTCGAGTAAATAAGTATGTCGTCGATGAAGATGACGACAAACTTATCCAGGAAGTCATAGAAAATCAAATTCATCAGGTTCATAAACACTCCTGGGGCATTGGTCATGCCAAACAGCATGACTACAAACTCATAGTGTCCATACTTTATCCTGAAGGCCGTCTTCGGATTATCGTCCTTCTTCACCTTCAATTGATGGTATCCGCACCTCAAACCCAGTTTCGAGAAAACCCTCGAACCTTCAAGCTGGTCAAAAATATCATCAATCCGAGGCAGCAGATACTTGTTCATCACAGTCACTGCATTCAGTCCTCCGCAGTCCACGCACATCCTGCGGGATCCGTCCTTCTTCTTCACCAATAGAACTGGTGCACCCCAAGGTGACACATTAGGATGTATGAAACCCTTCTGCAACAATTCGTCCAACTGCTTCTGCAACTCCTCAAGCTCTGCAGGAGCCATCCAATACGACGTCTTCGAAATAGGTTGTGATCCTGGCATAAGATCTATGCTGAACTCTAAAGCTCTGTTGGATGGCAACCCTGAAATATCATCTGGGAAGATGTCATCGAAGTCTTTGACAACTGCTGGTCTACTGATCTCCATTTGCATGGCGACAACGATCGACTCCTCTGGCTTGGCTAGGAATCTAACAGGCCCAAGCGATCGCTCTCTGCTATGAAACTCGAACTCCGGGTGGCCTAGAATCCTGAACACCACTTTATTACTGCTGCAATCGATCGAAGCATGGAAACCTCTCAACCCATCGATGCCAAGAACAACATCGAAAATGTGGCAGATTATGGACAATGAAGTCGGCATAAAGCTCGTGTCCATTGATCACCAACGAAATCGAGTGGCATCCCAAATTAACCATCACCACTCCATTCCCTGGAGTGATGTCCCAACATTTAGGAAGTGTATGGGTGGGAATGGAGTGTTCTGTTACGAATCTCCGGGTTATGATGCATATAGATTGACTGGAGTTGAACAAAGTTAATGCCAGGTAGGACGACACTAAAATGGTGCCTAAGACACAAAAGATAAAGCTAAGGTCACAATGGGGTCACTAATCTAACCAGGGATTATTGGACTTGCACATGTTAAATTGGATATATTAAATGAATGCGAGTAGATTTATTGCTACGAACTTTCGCATACATCGACCTACATGGGCCACCACTAAAACCTGTCACGTCCTACTTCCCAAAACAGGTACGAGGATGAGACGAAGGTCCGTATGGGCCGGAGCTGTGAGGCTCGGGCCCAATAAGCGTCTGTAGGGATACCATTTAATTTACAGGTTCTTGCATTTAAAAGTTCATAACAATAAGAATAAGAGTACTCGAAAGGAAATTGCATTCATTAATAAAAGAGATAATATCCAGCATTTATATCAAGTCTAATAAAAGAAGCCCAGCATGGCTACAACTGCAGAAAGGGAAACTAATGGTGTGAAGCACCCAACCTAGGCAGAAAGTAAAGCGGTGCTACGCACCCAAACTAAAAAGTTGTAAACCTCTGTAAGACAACAACGGTGAGGAACCTGTAGGTCTGATCCTCGTCTGGCACGTACTCTGTGTCAACGTCCTCCGGCTCCAAGTCCTCAAGTAAGGCCAACTCGTCTGTGTACTCTGTCTCGGTACCTGACGTACAACACCCAAGAGAAAAGGAGCTGTACGTCAGGTAAAGTCTACAAGGAAAGGTTAGAAGACTCTACTGCAACTGTAAAGGAATTTAAAGATGACATTTTAATGTAGATTTAAAATGAGATGATGCAACAGCATAACAAGTATAAGTAAGGAAAAGTAAAGACGGTGCAGAAAGTAAACATGGCAGGCAAAGTCGTAGCGTAAGCTACCAAGACAAGACTAGACAAGACTGGACAAGACTGTGTGACACCAAGCGACTCGATACCAAGCGACTTGACACCAAGAGGGTTCACGCCTTCAGCTTAAAAAGTGGCCAAACTCTCTAACCTGGTGGCCGCTCAACCCTACCCCACCTCAAGTACTCAAGACAAGACTGTATATGACCACTCACTCTAGCTCGGCGAGTGCCTCTATCCCCACGGTATGCAGAGCCACTCACTCTGTCCTGGTGAATGACGGGCTTCCTGTAGGTGATTATGTACCACTGTATAGGACCACTCACTCTAGCTTGGTGAGTGCCTCTATCCCCATGGTCTGCAGGGCCACTCACTCTGTCCTGGTGAGTGGCGGGCTTCCCGTAGGTGATTCTGTACCAAGGATCATGCTCTTTGTCTTGGAGAGTGTCCTTATTCCTCGTAGGTTCCAAGTTCACTCACTCTAGCTCGATGAGTGCCGGGTTCCTGCAGGTCGTGTATCTGTACAAGGGATCACTCTCTCTGTCTCGGAGAGTGCCCTATTGAGCGCAGGCTGTGCAAGACAAGTCGTGAATGCTGTTACATGGCATGACATGGGTATAGTTGTTCTAGGGTGTCCACATGCATACACACACAGAGATAGTTTCTAGCATGTTTGCAGTTTATACCTAGACTTCGTTGTCAAGTCTAGGCTATCGTGAGGGGTCCCGGACGCTATCATTTCATGCCCCGTTCTCTTGTTCAACAGTTACCATTTTAAGAAGAAAATGGCCTAGACATGGCCGTAACTACGCAAGTGGGGGCACTTGCCAGCGATGGCAAGAAGAACGTCTGTCGGAAGCGTCTCGTCTCGGTCGGTGCGTCGGTCAATGTCCACTGTCAGAAGTCAACGGCAGGTGTCAGGTCGTGTTTTAGAAGTTCTTATTATGGTATGTTTCTGATTGACCGTGAGGCATGCACAATCCAAGTAGGATGCACATGCTCACCTCCCAAGAGTAGGAGTGTCAAAGCAATATAATCCTGGTGAGTACGGGGTCGAATCCACAGAGACAATTCGTTTCACGTTCACAATCTCAATTGGTTATGGAAAGCTAAAGATGTTGGTACGACCAACTAAACAAACAAGTATCGTGCAAGGGAGTGTGGTGGTAAGACGGTCGAGCCAAACCCAAGATAGGTAGGATGTAGACCAAAGGAGGGAGATAGTCAAGCAAGGAGAAGTGTGTGGAATGGGATGTCATTGGGTTGTGAATTGAGAATATAACCCTATAACTCAATGATGTCCCTTTTGAGGACGCACCATCGGAAAATACTCTTTTGGAGGTGAAACTAAGTGTGAAATGTGATTCAATTGTGGATCCCTTTTGGGATCACAATTGGAAGTGAAAGCGGTCACGGGTTATGGTTCTTTATGACTCAATGACATCCCTTTTGGGGAAGCGTCATCGGGGATATCCTTTTGGGAGTTAAAACGATGGAAAAAAGGGTAGTGGCTTAAGATTTAGGTTTCATGGAAGTTAAGTTGATACTTCTTTTTGAGAAGATCAAACTCATCCTTTTGGGATGATCAGCTCTCTAAAAAAATCTTGTGGGTTCATATAAGAGAGTTGATTTAGAAACTTAAATCTACGCCACATACAAATTAATTAAATCCAAATGAACCAATACTAATCAATCTCACCAAACCCTAATTAATCCCAATTCCACACACTATTGGTTCTAGGCCTTCATAGTGAATAGCAAAATGATAAACATTGATGAGCATTCATTCAAGCCATTAATTGAATAACTATCAAAAGATTCTCACATTCAATCAACAATCATTCAAAAGTTCATACAAATCATTTAGAAACCAATAGCTACAAGAGAGGGGAAAGAGATAACCAAATGAAAACCTAAAACCCCAAGATTTCCCCTTACTTGCTCCTTCTCCCAGCTCTCCTAGCCTCCAATGGCCTCCAAACCCTTGCCCTAGCTCTTGGGGAAGAAGAGGGTGTCTCAAACCCCCAATAGAACAAAAAAACCGCAGCAAAACGAAGAGAACTCCCCCAAATTCGCATCAGGCCGAAAATAGCAAAAGTAACGGGCTTGCGGGTCGGATCTGGGTCGGATCCGACCCGCCTGCACAAAG
The DNA here is from genome assembly GCA_030789695.1 of Scilla litardierei. NCBI lineage: Eukaryota > Viridiplantae > Streptophyta > Magnoliopsida > Asparagales > Asparagaceae > Scilla > Scilla litardierei. The sequence continues at coordinate 16,830,763 of CM061142.1, read as the reverse complement.
CCGCCCACCTGCACCTTTAATTGCGCGCACAGCAGCCAAAGAAACAAAGCGGGGCTTCGGCCCGCTCGAAATTTTGAGCGGGCCGAAGCCCGCTCATAAGCTGCCACGTTTTTAAATTTTTTTTTTAAAATACAAAACCCAGCTGCCCGCTCAGGAGAGCGGGCCGCGTGAGTGGGCCGGCCCGAGTGGGCCGGCCAGCGGGCCGACACACAAACCATTTCTGTGGGTTTTATTTTTTTTGTTTTTCTTTTTTTAAAAAATCCAAAAACACATTCTTGCTTACAAAATGCACGGAAAATAGCCCGAAGCTCCCAAAAATTCTGGAAAAATTCCAGAAAATCCAAAAAAATCCCAGACGTACCTGAAAAACAAGGGGAGCAAAAATTAGTCTATAAGAATCGTATTTTATGTATAAAAAGAGATTAGGTGTTAATAATCCACGATATCACGAAAACACACGTATTAACGCCAAAATAAACATGATATACACATAAAATACCCAGAAATGGGGGGGGAAATAAGCAATTTATATCCCGAATCACACCCCCAACTAGCTTTTTGCTAGTCCCTAGCAAAATATGCGAAAAATTCGGATTAAATTGAAAAATATGCACCAACTCAAGATATCTTCATGGCATACTCCAAATGGTATTTCCAAATGATTTCAAAGCCAATATACCAAATGTATGAAAATAAACAACAAATGACACTCCTCTCAATCCAATTCAAAGAAAAGTGAAGTAATAAGCACCATATCACATTCTTTAGGATATATCACGATGTCAAAGTTTCAAATTTTCATGGAAATGGCCAAAACAAAAGAAATTCCTCTAAATGGTGGGAGATAAAATTCCATCACTCATGTGGCTTATTCTTTCATTTATTCATTCATTTTTCTTTTCTTTTCTTTTTCTTCTTTTTTTCTTTTTTTGATGTTTATGTTTTGCATTCACGTGATAACGCTATGAAATGCAAACACGGCCACCTTTGCATACACGCGACACTATATAGGCAAAGGGATGGAATGAGCCCCTAAATCTCATCTTTGGTGTCCTCCCCAATGTTTCGTGGGGCACCGGCTACTCGATTTGATTAGAAAGAAACATTCACTTATATCACTCTCTTTCTCATTCTAAACATGAATTATCAACTCATCCACCCACTCCTTAAGAGGAAAACAAAACATACACCAATGGCCACATCCAATCCAACTAAAAACTAAGCCATTCATCCCAATTCATGCAATTACTTACACCAAACTATTCCCGAATTATTTCAAAGAGAGCATCAAAACATAGAAAATCATTTCATACATGGCATATTAGCATTTGACTCCAAAATGGAAAATAAATTAAAACACGCCAATCAAACATCGATGAATTTGATATCAAAGTAATAATCCGAAAAAAATTGTCTAGCATTAAGCATGTAGGGACTAAGCAAAAGAAATGTGATGGAAACAAGGATGGAGGCATCAAAATGATATTCTCAAAATGAATGAATGATGATGATGAATGATAAAATTTTTATTAACATCAAAAAAACAACCCAAAACTAGCATCCAACTTCATAGTTCACTCCCCCCAACTAGAAATGAGCATTGTCCTCAATGGTTGAAATGAAACTAGATATTATTCAATGATGCTAGATGAAAAACACAAATATTAAAGCAAACTAAACTAAAAAGTTTATTTTTTTTTATTTACACTAAAGAAAGGAAGGAATACACCTTAGCAAAAGGCGGATCCCGAATGTGTAATGGTGGAGGCAGCTGCTCAATCATATCCTTGCGTTCCTCAGCCAGCTGCTTTGGAAACGCCGCTCCTCCATTTTCCATGGATCCTAGCAACACAACTCCCAGCATCTCCCTAGAATGTGATACCGTGTCCTGCGGGAGACAAGCTGTGTCAATTTAAGGAAAATAAGTTAGACTTCCAATGAAAGAAGTCCAAATAGGGTCGTCATAATAAAAATAAGGAGATGAATATATATGACGACAATCTGAATCTAATACATATAGAAGTGAAGGATGAGATTCAGACATGAAGGGAAAAGTGTGATGAGAACTTCCCTGAATGGCGATGCTATCGCCATGCTGATGCGAATCCTCAGGAGGAGGGTGAAATGGCTGCAGGGGCAAGTGTGGGGGAGATGGCAACACAGGCTCAATGTAGATCATCTACAGTCACTATTGCTTGCTGAATCATCTCCATCGAAGGTAATGGCCTCTGCAGTCATCTCTGGACTCTGTGGTACACCCTGAATATCATCGTCCTGGATGATGAACTGATGTGTGTCCTGAGGTGTCTGAAGAGATGGCTGCTGAAATGAATCTGAAAGGAAGGAGGGCTCGGGCTCTAAAATAGTCTGTAGGCTATATCCCGTGCACTCATTCTCCTCAATATCACCGTAGTAAACCATCTCGGCAGTCCATCCAAGATGCTCGCACACCTCCAGCTGTGGTAATGGATCAGACAGGTTAGGTGACTCAGACTCTCTGATGTCATCTATCTCCCTCTCGCCTGGACACATCTCCATCACATCATCACCACCAACCCAATGAAATTGCATCGTGTCTCCATCGTGGGTGACACACACTCCATCATCCATCTCCTCCTGATCCTCAATATATAATCTGTCAATATCCTCTACCTAGCTCTCATGCAACCCATCCTCCTGCTTTGCTCTGTATCACATGGGGTTGCAAGAAAAAGAGCCCAAAGGTCATAACCCGTGACCGCTTTCCCTTCCAATTGTGACCCCAAAAGGGATCCACAATTGAATCACATTTCACACTTATTTTCACCTCCAAAAGAGTATTTTCTGATGGTGCGTCCTCAAAAGGGACATCATTGAGTTATAGGGTTATATTCTCAATTCACAACCCTAATGACATCCCATTCCACACACTTCTCCTTGCTTGACTAGCTCCCTACTTTGGTCTCCATCCTACCTATCTTGGGTTTGGCTCGACTGTCTTACCACCACACTCCCTCGCACGATACTTGATAGTTTAGTTGGTCGTATAAACATCTTTAGCTTTTCATAACCAATTGAGATTGTGAACGTTAAACGAATTGTCTCTGTGGATTCGACCCCGTACTCACCGGGATTATATTGCTTTAACACTCCTACTCTTGGGAGGTGAGCATGTGCATCCTACTTGGATTGTGCACGCCTCGCGGTCAATCAATTGGAGCCGTTGCCGAGGACAACGGTTTTCACACTCACATTTTTGGTTGGTTTTGGACACTTTAGGTGTAGTACTTCCAGCTTAGTGTTGAGTCTTTTTGGTTGTTTATTTTATACTTTTTTGAGTCGTGTTTTCTTTCTTTTATTTCAAAAATCTTTTGTGGATAATTTTTTTTAATGGATTCATTTTCAAACTTTAGCGATGCTTATGTGGAGGATTCCCAACTTCCACCGTTCTTACACGGTTTGGGGTTGGAAAATCCTAGTTCATTTATGCAAAAGTTTGAAAAATGATGTAGAAAAGAGTTTTGGGATTTGTTTGATGAGACCACTTGTGCAGATTTTATTTATTTTAAAATGTTCCCATATACTTTGAGAGATGATGCTAAAATCTGGTTTAATACTTATCCTCGAGATTCTTTTTCAACATGGCCTTCTTTTCAGACTGATTTCCTTCGAGCTTTCTTTCCTATTTATTACAGGAATCAAGTACAGATGCGCCAGGCATTTGAGCAGCTCATGGAGAGCTTTGTCCAGTTTGACGGTGAGACTTATTGTCAGGTTTTGGAGAGGTTCGATGGTTTAGTACTTGGATGTCCACGCCATGCTTTCAACACACAGGATCTACTTCGGATTTTCTACACATGGTTGCAGCCGTCTATGCGTGACTTTGTGCAGATGAGCAGCAGTGGAGAGTTCTTTGCCTACACGACAGATGATGCATGGTTGTACCTGAAGGACCTTGCAGAGTGGGAGCGGACTGCGCCATCTGGAGAGCCGTCACTTGGATATGATGATGATGGCCAGTCCTTGGTTCCATTTCAGGATGCAGAGCAGCAGGTCCAGTGTCAGTTTGAGGAGCCACCTTGCATCATCATGTCTTTGTGCAGAAATTTTGACTTTGTGCAGAAATTTTGACTTGATTTTTTGAAGATGAACCCTAAACAACTAAGAGAGATAATCATCAAGGCTTTTACATTCTAAGTATATGCAAGAGAAAAAATAAAGATTACATCACTTTTTACAAGATACAAAATTTCTTTGATATGCGTCGTCTTGTAGTGAATGCTTCTTACAACTTGTGTTCTTAATGACGGTCTCAGATGATAGTGCTATAACATCCGCATAGATAGAGTTAGTACATATAAAATGATATGGTTGTATCACCAAAACCATTTGAGGATTTATGAGTTTCCAACATTCTCCTCCTTTTTAATGATTTTACAAACATTGAATATTATAATAATATGTGACTAACGAATTTATAACAACAGAAAATTTGTCATTTGTTTACTAAAATACTCCCCCTAAAGATATGCCTTATATGCAAGAGAGTATGTAAACATGTCATTTTAAAGATATATTATTATAATAATCATAATGTAATAATATATAATGAATTTTAGCAGAAAATGTACAGAATAATACTAAAAATCCCTGCAGAGTCTAGAAACCACTGCAGAGTATCTGAAATTATATGCATATTTTCTCCCCCCCGTCAAATTATCAATAATGAGGGTGACAGTACTAATTAGTCGGCTAATCAGTGGCATTAGTCGACCAAAAATTTAAAAAAACAGAGTTTTTAATAAAAAAACTGATTGCATTGACTGACTATAAGATACAGATACATGCTGGAATATAACAACTGAAACTAAAATACAACCAACCATTCATAAAAACTAACTAAAAACAACTAACAACCAGCCTGACATACTAATTAGTCGGCCAACTTGCTGCATTGGTCGACTAAACGGGGTATGTCCAGATTCAGTCCTAATTGTCCGAGAATGAGGGAGGCGGGTAACGAGACGAGGAGGGTGTGTATGGAGCCCATTGTTGGAGGGTGCTTAGGATTTCTGCTTGGGTGAGTTGTATAGCCTCGAATCCTTTGTTTAGATCCTTCTGAACATCTCCAATATTAGCATCAATACTGCTAGGATGCTCTTGAATTCCTCTGAAACCGGAATTGACATCCTCTCGGAGCTGATCAATTTGGTCTTGGAGAGTAGGCCGTGAAGGAGGCCTAGCATTGGGGTTGACGATTTGTTTGCGGCGACGTGAAGGTGGTGTTACATGTTGGGGCTCGATTTCTTCTTCTTCTTCTTCGGGAGGAGGAGGAGTTGGTAGAACCATACGATTGACAACGGAATGGTCGAATCGGACAGGATCAAAAACTGAAAGATCATTATCTAAAGGAACACGAAAGTGTTGGAGAATTTGTGTGATAACACATGGAAGAAAAATGTGTTGCTTGATGGGTTTGATCAAGAAAATCATGATATTGCTTACCCAATCTACCTTAATCCCTCCATGATGTCGTAGAGAGCCTGACTACGGGTCTCATTAACGTAGTTAAGTGAGCCACTCTTCGGGAGTAGATTATAGGTGATGATTTTGAGAAGAATGCGAGGAATGGGTTTCAAAGCTTTAGCGGATATTCCAATCCGAAAATTTGGGCTTAAGCGATTGATGAGATCGGGATTGTCCATGGAGGTTTGGCCAAGGAAATTGGTTCGAACATGAGGCAAGCGAATGCTTTCGGCAAGAGAATCGTAGGTGAGATGAATGTCGATCCCTTTCACTTTGGTATCAAGGTAAATAATACCCCCATTCTCTACTACTTTCATATTGGTAAAGAATTTCTTGACAAGAATGGGATAATATGGGAGGATATTACACCATAAGTGAAAGAGAGAAATATCATCGAGAATGTGATGGATGTTGAGATTTTGGATTACCAGCTCGGAGAAATTGATGGCACGTTCGGGAAAGAAAGTGGCGTTCTCGACGGTGAGACTTACTGTCAGGTTTTGGAGAGGTTCGATGGTTTAGTGCTTGGGTGTCCATGCCATGATTTCAGCGCAGAGGATCTACTTCAGATTTTTACACCGGGTTGCAGCCGTTTACGCGTGACTTTGTGCAGATGAGCAGCAGTGGAGAGTTCTTTGCCTACACGACAGATGATGCATGGTTGTACCTGAAGGACCTTGCAGAGTGGGAGCGTACTGCGCCATCTGGAGAGCCGTCACTTGGATATGATGATGATGGCCAGTCCTTGGTTCCATTTCAGGATGCAGAGCAGCAGGTCCAGTGTCAGTTTGAGGAGCCACCTTGCATCATGTCTTTGTGCAGAAATTTTGACTTGATTTTTTGAAGATGAACCCTAAACGACTAAGAGAGATAATCATCAAAGCTTTTACATTCTAAGTATATGCAAGAGAAAAAATAAAGATTACATCACTTTTTACAAGATACAAAATTTCTTTGATATGTGTCGCCTTGTAGTGAATGCTTCTTACAACTTGTGTTCTTAATGACGGTCTAAGATGATAGTGATATACATCTGCATAGATAGAGTTAGTACATATAAAATGGTATATTTGTATCATCAAAATCATTTGAGGAGTTATGAGTTTCCAACATTCTCCCCCTTTTTAATGATTTTACAAACATTGAATATTATAATAATATGTGACTAACGAATTTATAACAACAGAAAATTTGTCATTTGTTTACTAAAATACTCCCCCTAAAGATATGCCTTATATGCAAGAGAGTATGTAAACATGTCATTTTAAAGATATATTATTATAATAATCATAATGTAATAATATATAATGAATTTTAGTAGAAAATGTACAGAATAATACTAAAATTCCCTGCAGAGTCCAGAAACCACTGCAGAGTATCTGAAATTATATGCATATTTTCTCCCCCTGTCAAATTATCAAAAATGGGGGTGACAGTACTAATTAGTCGGCTAATCAGTGGCATTAGTCGACCAAAAATTTAAAAAAACAGAGTGTTTAATAAAAAACTGATTGCATTGACTGACTATAAGATACAGATACATGCTGGAATATAACAACTGAAACTAAAATACAACCAACGATTCATAAAAACTAACTAAAAACAACTAACAACCAGCCTGACATACTAATTAGTCGGCCAATTTGCTGCATTGGTCAACTAAACGGGGTCTGTCCAGATTCAGTCCTAATTATCCGAGGATGATGGAGGCGGGTAACGATACGAGGAGGGTGTGTATGGAGCCCATTGTTGGAGGGTGCTTAGGATTTTTGATTGGGTGAGTTCTATAGCCTCGAATCCTTTGTTTAGATCCTTCCGAACAACTCCAATATTAGCATCAAAACTGCTAGGATGCTCTTGAATTCCTCTGAAATTGGAATTGACATCCTCTCGGAGTTGATCAATTTGGTCTTGGAGAGTAGGCCGTGAAGGAGGCCTAGCATTGGGGTTGATGATTTGTTTGCGGCGACGTGAAGGTGGTGTTACATGTTGGGGCTCGATTTCTTCTTCTTCTTCGTCGGGAGGAGGAGGAGTTGGTAGAACCATACGATTGACAATGGAATGGTCGAATCGGAGAGGATCAAAAACTGAAAGTTCATTCTCTAAAGGAACATGAAAGTGTTGGAGAATTTGTGTGATAACACATGGAAGAAAAATGTGTTGCTTGATGGGTTTGATCAAGACAATCATGATAGTTGTCACGCCCCGCTTCCCAAAAACATGGAGGCGAAGCGTGAGAAGGTCTGCACGGACTTGAAGCTGCAAAGCCGCAAGTCCGATAAGCGTCAAATAAAACGAAGTAGCAGGTCCCTGTAATGTGACTCAGAATAACAATAACAATAATAGAAAAGAGACAAATAATATAACATTTATTCAACTCATAGTCCAACAAAAATCAACAACCAGAAATGCCACCAGGCAAACAAAAGAGTCAAAAGCAAAAGGCCTAGTATGGCCAACCGAGTCTAACAAAACGGTGCTACTCACCGACAACCACAGCTAACAAAGAAAAGTAGGGGAGGTCTCTAAGATTGATCATAGGTGTCCTTGTACTCCACGTCACCAACAGGTTCGGGCACGAACTCCCCGAACTCGTCACTCTCCACAGCAGTCTCCGGCTCAGCAACTAACATGCGGCACCCAAAGAGAAGGGGCACATGTCAGCAAGTCTAAAAAGACTTGTGCAAGGAAACTATAAAAAGTAAAGCAACCTAGCAGTTCTAAAGTAAAGTATGACATGGATAAAAATGACAAATGACATGGCATGGCAAGTAAACAAGTAAAGGCAAGTATTGGAATTGTAATCATGTCGTGTACAGGGATTCCGCCCTTTGGCTAGAGTGGCTGTACGGGCCAACTCTTACACTCAAGTGACCGTTTATCCCTACCCCTCCACGTATGTCGAGTCAGGGCATTATCCTCGAACACGGAATGCTCGCTTCTGTATCACGAGCCAGGAAGTGTTTTTAACACAGATGGCGTAGGGTTATGCCCGCATAACGGGTGCCTAGCCGGTAACACGGAAACATGGATTGTACAAGTAGTGTAGCATGTGCTACGATGCAAGTTTAACTAGGATGACATGTACGATGCAATGCATGGCAGTTAATAATTCAAATGCGTACAGTTAAGGAATTTAAACATGACAGATATCAATGCATAAATGATATAGCAAGGTGTCAGATCTAGCTTCGTTGTCAAGCTAGATCACAAAGTTGCGCCTAGATCGCTATCATTTCACGGTCTAGTCTCTTTCACGCTAGTACAAGGAATTGGCCTAAAAACATGGCCTAAAGAAGTGTTGGTAAGTTTCACTTGCCTGGTACCGAATTGTTGATCGACGTGAGTTACGAGAACGGTGTCCTACGGTAGATGAATTCGCTGTTATGGCAAAATAAAAGATTAGATGGAAGTTCTAAATTGTTTTGCATTGGAATCCTATGTCTAGTAATCCATTTTTAATTTAGGGTTTCTAATTTACAGTGTGGGTTAAAAGCGATTAAGGGATTAAAGTTACTAACCGTAGAGTAGCGAATGGAAGACTCCAAAACAGATCGTGTTTTGGCGACGAAGAACAATCCCGGGAAGCTACGGCCGAAAAACGAGATCTCGGTGACCTAGATCGGTATCCGGCGCAAGATACGGCGAGAAATAACATCCGAGGATGAAAGAAATGTTTTGGGGAAGATTAGGGATGATTTGTGAATGATCTTGGCTCAGAAAGAATGAATGAAGAATGAAGGAATAGACGGATTAAATAAAAATAAAATGGCGGCTGGAAAATAGATCTAGGGTTTCGGGGTCAATTAGTCGGTCAAAGAAGAGTGGTGGATCGACTAGTTTAAGAACTAGTTGGTCGGTCGTCTAACGTAGACCGACTAAATGGCAAACCGAGAATAGGGTTTTGGTACAGGTCGACTACATTAGTCGGTTAAAGAACAACTGGTGACCGACTAGTTTAAGAACTAGTCGGTCGGTCGACCAACATTGACCGACTAAAAGATCAACCCAAAAACTTTCGAAGAAAAACTGAACATAGAACTAGTCGGTTGAAGAGCAACTCTTAACCGACTAAAAAGAAAGATTATACAAGAATTAGTCGGTTGAAGAACAATAGCTGACCGACTAGTTTACAACCTAGTCGGTCGGAAATCGTTCTTAGACCGACTAACGAAAAACAGTAACTTTACTGTATAGTGAACTCAGAATTAGTCGGTCTGAGTACAATTCTTGAACGACTAGTTTGAGAACTAGTCGGTCGAAGGATGAACTTAGACCGACTAACGACAAACAGTAACTCAGCTATTATTTCTACGTTGAACTAGTCGGTCCATGAAGGATGGCCGACCGACTAGATCTCATTCTAGTCGGTTGGTTCTCCTTCGTGAACCAACTAAGATGCACCAGAAGTGCTGAAACGAAGCGCGAAGCTTCGGGAAAGATTCTATGGCTTCTAGGATCGTTCTAACTCTAAAATTACGGTGTTAAGAAGCTAAACGTAAGAATTTAATCGAGAAAAACATACAAGGAGGAAAATTCAATATCATTCATATAAAATAGCTATTACAAACACCGGTCGTAACAATAGTGCTTGCCCAATCTACCGTAATCCCTCCCATGATGTCGTAGAGAGCCCGACTACGGGTCTCATTAACGTAGTTATGAGCCACTCTTCGGGAGTAGATTATAGGTGATGATTTTGAGAAGAATGCGAGGAATGGGTTTCAAAGCTTTAGCGAATATTCCAATCCGAAAATTTGGGCTTAAGCGATTGATGAGATCGGTATTTTCCATGGAGGTTTGGCCAAGGAAATTGGTTCAAACACGAGGCAAGCGAATGCTTTCGGTAAGAGAATCGTAGGTGAGATGAATGTCGATCCCTTTCACTTTGGTATCAAGGTAAATAATACCCACATTCTCTACTACTTTCATATTGGTAAAGAATTGCTTGACAAGAATGGGATAATATGGGAGGATATTACACCATAAGTGAAAGAGAGAAATATCATCGAGAAGGTGATGGATGTTGAGATTTTGGATTACCGGCTCAGAGAAATTGATGGCACGTTCGGGAAAGAAAGTGGCGTTCTCGACGGTTGCGGCCGGATTTGGGCTACGTTGATGGCGAGGGTCGGAAGATGAAGCCATTAGCAACGGATGGAGTTTCCCTATAGAGGATTTGTGAACCCTATTGTGAAAACCGAAAGATTTGAGAGAGTATTGTGATAGTGGTTTTCTCATGTGAGGAGGAAGAAGAAGAAGTTGTGTGTATTTATAGAGAAAATTGAAGAGGAAAATTTGAATTTGAATCTTCAAAAATGATTTGATAACTCCTAAGAAGTTACTGAAACGTCTCCTAACTACTGAGAAAGAAAACTGATCAAAACAGATCAAGAAACGGATCAAAATTCGCACTGAAAATGGCTCTGGAAAATTGTGTTCTTCAGCGATTAGTCGACTAGGGCGACTTATTACTCGACTAATTTGTATTGAAGACCGAACTGGTTGGAAAAGAGGCGGAAAAATTCAAAATTTTAATTAAAAAATATTTTCGGTCAAAAAGAGGACTAACGCATTGATGCCTAGGGAAGGACCAAACTTAAAAGATGGTTGACTATAAAGTACTTTTGTACTTTGTGTAAGTGATGGTGTAAGGAAAAGGTCAAGTCCTTTTGTACTTAGGACTATTAAGAAACTTGTGAGAGGGAAACTCTCAAAATTTTGAATTTGGATGTCTTACCTTGATGACATTCTGTTTTGAACGAATAAATACAATTTGTTTAAAAATTTTAATATTTAAACAAAACTTATATATATAATTAATTCTGAAGGTTATTCAACCATATCATTGATTAGTCGGCTAATTTAAATATAAATAAATTCAGAAAAATCCAGAAAAATCATAAAATGAAAATAACTTCATATATAACTATACTATATGGTTAAAATGCCGATTCACTAATAATACCAAGTTCTCTTCTTAATTTAAAAAAAGTCTCTTCCTTAAGGGGCTTAATAAGGATATCGGCTATTTGATTCTTAGTATCTATATACTTAAGAATAATATCACCTTTTTGGACATGGTCATCCAAGAAGTGATGTCGTATAGCTATGTGCTTAGTGTGTGCATGATGTACATGATGTTTGGATAGATTTATAGCACTACTGTTGTCACATATGATAGGACATGTGTCACACTAAATGCCATAATTTAAAATTGTTTGTTTCATCCATAAAATCTATGCACATGCTAAACCAGCGGCAATGTATTCCGCCTCTGTTGTAGATAAAGAAACAGAGTTTTGTTTCTTACTAAACCATGATACTAATGCATATCCTAAAAGTGACAAGTACCACTTGTACTCTTACGATCAGATTTGCAACTAGCAAAATCTGCATCACTATATGTAACTAAATCAAATGAACTTGATTTTGGATAATATAAGCCAAAATCAGATGTATGTTTGATATACCTAATTATCCTTTTGATAGCAGTTAAATGTGATAATTTAGGATCAGATTGATACCTAGTGCATATACAAGCAGAAAACATAATATCTGGTCTACTAGCAGTAAGATAAAGTAATGATCCAATCACACCTCGATATAATGTTTAATCAACACTCTTACCATTTGGATCCTTGTCAAGATTTGATGAAGTACCCATTGGAGTACGCTTTTCTGCAGAATTCTCTAATCCAAACTTTTTGATGAGTTCCTTTGTATACTTACTTTGATGTATAAAAATACCGTCCTTCATTTGTTTGATTTGAAGTCCAAGAAAGTAGGTTAATTCACCCATGTGACTCATCTCAAATTCATTTTACATTTCCTTAGAAAAATCTTGACAAAGAAGATCATTAGTAGAACCAAAAATTATGTCATCAACATATATTTATATAATAATAACATCAGAATCTATATGTTTGGTAAATAAGGTAGAATCTATCTTTCCTATAGAATAACCAGATTTTAATAGAAAGTTCTTTAATCTTTCATACCAAGCACGAGGTACCTGTTTTAATCCATATAATGCTTTCTTTAACTTGAAAACATGATTATCCAAACTTTCATGTTGAAATCCTGGTGGTTATTCTACATAAACTTCTTCCTTTATAATACCATTTAAAAATGCGCTTTTAACATCCATTTGATATAACTTAAAATCTTTGTAACATGCATATGCTAAAAGCATTCTAATAGACTCTAATCTTGCTACAGGAGCATAGGTTTCATCATAATCTATACATTCTTCCTGATTCTAACCTTGTATGACTAATCTAGCCTTATTCCTAACCACTTGACCAGATTCATCCAATTTATTCTTAAATACCCACTTAGTACCAATAATAGGATGAACTGAAGGTCTAGGTACTAATTCACATACATCATTCCTTTTGAATTGATTAAGTTCTTCCTGCATTGCTATAATCCATGAACTATCTTTACATGCTTCAATAACATTCTTTGGATGGATGGATGATACAAATGCACAATTAGTCATTTGTTCTATTTGAGATCTAGTTCTTACTCTATGAGAAATATCTCGATCATGTGGATGATTAGGAACTTCAACAAATGCTTTAGGAAGACTTATATTTTCAGTAATAATTTCAGGAATGGAATTAGTAGAATCATCGTTATCTAACTTAGTGTTTTCTAAAGAACTAGTGATAGGCATAGAATCTTCTTCATCTAAATGTATGATAAGTGTAAAATTTTCATCGAAATTTACATGAAGAGATTCCTTAATACATAAGGTTCTTTCATTATAAATCCTATATGCTTTACTACGTGTAGAATATCCTACAAAAATGCCTTCGTCTGATTCAGAATCAAACTTATCTAGTGAATCCTTAATGTTAAGGATAAAGCATTTGCAACCAAATACTTTAAAATAAGATACACGAGGTATACGACCATAACATAATTCAAAGCAGGTTTTATTCATTTGTGGTCTTACCAAAATTCTATTCAAAACATAACATGCAGTAGCAATGGCTTCTGCCCAAAAGTATTTTGGTAAAGAACTATAACATAACATGGTTCTAGCACATTCTTGTAAAGTTCTATTTTTCCTTTCAGCTACACCATTTTGTGGTGCGGCTCAAGAAAAAGAGAAGTTATGTGTTATACCATGTTTATTACAAAAATATGTAAATAATTCATTTTCAAATTCTCCTCCATGATCACTACGAATATTGATAATGGATGAAGTTTTTAAATTTTGAATGCTTTTACAAAATATTGTAAATTCTTCATATGCATCATTTTTATTTTTTAAAAATAATACACATGTATATCTTGAAAAATCATCAACAATTACAAATGCATACTTATTACCATTCAAGGAGGCTACCCTAGAAGGACCAAATAAATCCAAATGTAAAAGTTCAAGAGGTCTCTTTGTAGAAATAACATCTTTTAATTTGAAGGATGATTTATGCATCTTACCTTGTTGACATGCATCACAAAATTGTGAATAAGTAAAAGATATGTCAGGCATACCAGAAACTAACTAGTGTTTGGAAATACGTGCTAAATGCTTAAAGTTAGTATGTCCAAAATGTTTATGCCATAATAATGTGTTATCTGTTGATGCTAATAAACAATGATTATTTGATGATATTTTCATGCAAGGTATATATATTATTATTATTCTTCTTACGTTTACCTTGGAATAAAATAGACATATCTAAATCATATATAATGCATGCTTCATTTTCGAAAACTATTTTAAAATCTTTATGGCATAATTGAGAAATGGATAAAAGATTATGTTTCAACCCGTCTACGAGGAGCATGTTTTCGATGATTGGCTTTATTGGATCACCAACTGTTCCAATGCCAATCACTTTACCTTGATTGTTATCACCAAAAGTAATGGTGCCATCATCTTTGAATTGAACGGTTGATAGAAGTTTGATGTTCCCGGTCTTGTGTTTAGAACATCCACTATCTAGTATCCATCTTTCTTTTATTGGTACCTGAAAGATAAATAATGAATATTGGTACCCTTTTTAAATGGGTCATTAGGATTAGTCCTTAGGAAACCAAACCCAAGTAGAATTTGGTTTCTTCAAATAATTTGGTGAAAGAATAACATTTTGCATAAAATTAGAAATATATAAATCCTTATCATATAAACAAATGTCTTTGGGAACCCAAATATTATGCATAATAGTTTTCTTAGAAGACGTAAAAAAATTGGTTTTCTTTGGCATATGAATAGTATTCTTTTTCATATTATTAGAAGAATCAATTTTCTTAGCATTAATAAACACATGCCTTTTCTTTTCTAAAGTAACATTACCAAAAATATTGGATTTGGGAGTATTCTTATAACCCAATCCTTGTCTATGATTTACAGGATGTTGTATTTTAAGTAAATTATCTAAAGTATTCTTTCCTTTATTGAATTTGCTAACATTAGAAGACATGTTATCATATTTCAATTTTAAAGAAGAAATATCTTTATCTAAAGCAGAAATAAGTGTAACCTATTTGAAAATCTCATTTTTATGTATTAACTTAATATTTTGAGAAGGTAATGAATCTTTCTCAATTTTAATAGCATCTAATGAAGATGATGATGATGTTAGTTCTTGATGAGAAAGAACTAATGCCTTATGTCGAGAATTTAATTTCTTGAATCTCATATATGAATCATTAAAGGCTTCCAGTAATTCTTCATTATTTAAAACACTTACCTCATTATTATCTTGTGCCATAAAGCACCTACTGGCATTTTCTTCATTATATTGATTGTTGACTTCTTCTTCTTCATATGAAGATGAAGAGTCCCATGTTGCTGCTAGTGACTTCTTTCTCTTTTCGAACTTCTTATCCTTTCTGAAGTTGTTGAATGTCCTTTCTTTAGGCTTAAGAAGTGGACAACCTTTTTCATATGTCACGGTCTGTTACATTGAAAACATAAAGACGCATCGTTTTAGGCTTAAAACTTTTAAACTTACCTATTCGTAGAAACTTCTTGAAGTTTCTAGTTATTAGTGTCATGTCTTCATCGTCCATGTCTGAATCATCGGTGTCTGATGAAGCGGCGAAGGCAAGAGTTTTCTTCTTTGTATATGCTTGCTTTTTGCGATCTTGAAGTTGTACTTCGTAGGCCATCAAGTTACCAACCAAGCTTTCAACGGTGAGAGTTGAAAGGTCATTGGCTTCTTCTATGGCTGTGGTCTTCTTCTTCCATTCTAACATTAAGGCACGAAGAATCTTCTGTACTTGTTCCGTTTGAGAATAAGGTTTTTCCAAGGGCTATTAAGGAGTTGACAATGTCGATGAAACGAGTAATCATTTCACCAATTGGTTCATTCTCCTTCATTCTGAATAACTCAAACCTGTGAATAAGAACAGAGATTTTAGTTTTCTTAACTTTATTAGTTCCTTCATGTGTTACCTGGAGTGTATGCCAGATGTCATATGTAGTTTTGGCCTGGGAGACACGATTGAACTCATTCTTGTCCATTGCGCAGAACAGTGCATTCATTGCTTTAGAGTTATGGGTTGCAGCGGATTTGTCAGTTGCGGTCCATTGGGCAAATGGTGTTGGAGGCTTCTCGTACTTGGTTTCCAACATGTTTCAAAGTTCGTAGTCGATACTTTGAAGATAGATCGTCATCATTGTCTTCCAATAGGAGTAGTTGGAACCATTGAATAGTGGAGGCCTTGTAGTAGAGTGCCCTCCTGGAAATTGTGATGAAGACTTTGAAGTGTTCGTCGGATAGGTGTAGGCCATCTTAACCATGTAGCTCGGATACCAAATATTAGATCTCCTGTTACACCAAATACACTAGAGAGGGGTGAATAGTGTAAATCACGACGATATTGCAAAATTAAAGGTTAATAAAAAATTGCAATAAGAGTTCGAAAATAAAAGATCACAATCCAGAATAATCCAAATGCAAACACAGAGATTTTTATCCAGGTTTGGATCCTTGTGATCCTACGTCCAGTCCTCTACCCCGTATAGATTTGAATCCACTAAAGCACTTGATCCCTGCAAGTAATCAACATACAACGATGCCAACACTTCCCGTGTTGCAAACTTGTACAATCTCTTCAACAAGAGATTCACCAAATAAAAATAAAGAAAAAGTATGAAACAATATCACCTATAGCCTTGATAATATTGGAATTATAGCGCAAGGTTGGTGATGGAATCTCCAAGGTTCAAGATGTGAATTGTGGTAGAACACTTTTGGAAATTGGACTTCCTAAAGGGGCAGAATTTCTGCAGAGTTTCCCCTATGGAAATATGAAAATCACACACTTTCTAGAGAGAGAAAGAAAACTTAAGAAAAGAGAAAGTGAAAGAGTTTTCGTGAATTTAGGCAGGGGTCTGGGGGGTCTATTTATAGCCCGAAAAGTTAGTTTTCTAACGTTGGATAACTGCCTAAATTTTCAAAAAATTCTGAACCATTTTTGTCCAAATTAGTCGACTAATTTTATGGATTGGTTAACTAATTAAAGCTAACTGGATAGAATGGAAGTTAAAGTGTCTTTTCAAGAAGTGTAACTTCCTAAAATGGTAGGAAACTGTATAAAACAGCTATAAACGAATATTAACTGCTAGAACTAGCTGTTATTGGCAGTTCTAACTTCTATTTAATAAATATAATATTTAAATGATAAATCACTTAAATATTCAAAGTTTGAATCGACTCGTAGGATAATAGGAAGTATTGGTCGACCAAAAATTTGAAATTCTAGGAAATGGTGGGAAAGTGATCCTGGAGACTCTAGAAAGGGTCTGTGAAAATATCAGAATTTTCTGAATTTTAACTATTTAAATTAGTCGACTAGCACTAAGGATTGGTCGACTAATTAAATTTTTGACTGTGTTACTATTTTAATTAGTCAACCAGTACTAGGGATTGGTCGACTAATTTGACTTTTGACTTGATTTTTTGAAGATGAACCCTGGACGACTAAGGGATATAATCATCAAGGCTTTTACCTTATAAGTATATGCAAAAGAAAAAATAGAGATTACATCACTTTTTACAAGATACACAATTTCTTTGATATGCGTCGTCTTGTAGTGAATGCTTCTTGCAACTTGTGTTCTTGATGACGGTCTCAGATGATAGTGCTATAACATCTGCATAGATAGAGTTAGTACATATAAAATGATATGAGAAGTTATGAGTTTCCAACACCTTGCCCATGCCCAAACTGGGCATGGGTCAGCCCAAAACCAGGCCAGGTCCAGGCAGCCTGGACATGAACGCCTTGGGTGCCAGGCCCAGGCGGCCTGTGCCTGGGCGCCCGGCCCAGGTCCCTGGCATCCTGGGCGCTGGGCGCCTGGGCGTCCTGGGCCAGGGCGCCCAGGATGCCTAGGGCGCCAGGCCTAGGCCCAGGTGCTTGGCGCCTGGCGCCTGGGTGCCCATGTCCGGGCCTGGGCAGCGCCCAGGCTGCCCTTTATGGACAGTGGGGCCCATATGGTGGGCCCCATATCTGGGTTCATGAACCCTAGATTAGTTTTTGTGCTGACGGTTGATTTTACACGAAAATCTAGTTTTGGGGTCATCTTTGGAAGATCAATTGAGGGGTCAAACGGACTTCGATTGACTCGCCGTCTTTTCCTACGCATTCACCGTTGAACGCCCTTCGATTTGATAGGTTGTATCAATTGTGAAGCTCAACGGTAAGGGAGTTAAAATTCATGGAAGTTTGGTAAAAGTTAAGGCAAACTAACTTGATTTATTAACTCCAAAAAGGTTAGCCTCACATCAGAAGTGGAATAAAGGGGAGGGGTCAGCCGCCTATATAAATAGGGGTCTGCTCCCCTCCTCTAAAAACTCGTCCCAAGCTCTAGATCGGAGCAGCTCCCAAAAATGTTGGAGCACGCTCGGATCTAGGCTTAAATTAAATATTCTATTCTCCCTATAATTTCTGCCTTACTCCTGAAGGACTCTAGCAAAGCCACGAAGGGGTTCAGATCCGATCCGAAATCTTGGCGAAGGTTCACACTCGAGCGAAACTTTCTTCGACGCGTGGTTGGCCCGGCGACAAGAGGATTGCTCGCCTCGGGACGCGGAGTTGTTCGAGGAGCGGTTCAGCGGGGGACGTGGAGCGGCTCGAAAGACGGTGCGGTACACCTTGCTTGTACCAAGGCAAGGTTCCGGGTATGTGAATTTAATTAGCTTTCCTTTAATTTAATTGCAGTAGCTTAGCTCCCTCTTGGGGTGCTCAGACCCATCACAAGTTGGCAGAGATCCTGGCTAATGGTCTTGAACCTTATGGCCACGTTAAATAATTTAACGTATCTATTTTTTCTGCTGCATTCTTTTGTGTCTGTGGCCCGTCCGACTTAGGACGGGCACAGAATTTGCCATAAGGGTCCAACAAAACCCTACAGTGCTCGCTTAGTTTGTATCTTAATCTAAGGACTGTGATTTTAATGCTTTTTAAATGCCTTTTAAAATGTTTTAAATTTATGTGATAATCTTTAAAATTATATGCGATAAAAATTTTAGTAGCATGCAAATTTTATGATGATTTTAAAACAAGTTTTTTATGAGATAAAAATAAAATATTTTAAAATCATAATTTTAAATTTAAGTGTTAAATTTAAGAATGCATGTTATTGTTTATTAGAAAAACCTTTTTCTATTTAATTATTAAATAGTTGGACACTCATTTTATGCGTTAAAATTAGTGTAGTTTATGCTTAATGGCTATGTTATTCTTGTCCCTTATTTGATAACACAAGACAACCCTTTTAGGTTAGCCATTAAGAACTCGTTAAAATTTATGAAATGAATTTTAATGACATGCTATGTTTTAATAAATCATTAACAACCTTTTGAGACCTAATTCCTGATTAGGGTAGTCCATTTAACGACGATTATTATTTTAATCGATATCATAATAATTCTCATTAAAAGACTACGCTTTTAAGCGTTGTAAATGACATTTATTAAAATCCTAATAACGATTAAGATAGCACGTGAAACTTATAGTTGATAAGGATTTAATAAAAGTTATTAACAAATCCTAAAAATTTTGAATTTTAAGGATTCAACTAGTTGATAGGATTAATTAGTTGTTAATAAAATCCTTTTAGTCTAAGGCACGCATATAA
Organism: Scilla litardierei; assembly: GCA_030789695.1. NCBI lineage: Eukaryota > Viridiplantae > Streptophyta > Magnoliopsida > Asparagales > Asparagaceae > Scilla > Scilla litardierei. The sequence goes on along the minus strand of CM061142.1, from coordinate 16,811,151 downwards.
AAATGACAAGCTTCATTCAATGGACCATGATCCGGTCAATGTGCTTGGCTAAGTTTGTTGGATCACCCTAGCTAGTCTAAGGGATAAGTGATCCTGCCTTAGTCAATTCCCTGGTCGTGTTTCACTGGACCGCAATGACGTGAATCATGATTATATGACACCCTGGACTATATCTAAGTCAAATACGTTAATAATCTTCTTCAAGGTTAGCCGTAGCCCTCCTTGTTTTAGGCATTGGCAACTATAGGACCCATGTTCCAGTTATTGAGCTACACTCAAGCCGTGACATGTCAACCTTGTAGGAACCAACTTCTTAAATATATGTGATGTAATCTTGATTTGACCCAAACCGTCGTGTCGTGAATACACCGAGTGCCAGCGTAAGTTAATCTAATGATGTAGTCTAGAGTTGACCCAAACCTTCGTGTCATGAATACACCGAGAGCCGCCGTAAGTTAGGCTAGACAAGAAAACAAGGGTCTGACTAGAATAGACATTGTGATTTAGATAGCACACTCATGATCACAAATGGCTGGGGGTAAAAACCGATAAGAGAGTCATATCTAATATGATTGATGAAGAATCGTCTACCGATTACAGTGTCAAGCAATTTGTTGAGCTATACTCAAGGTTGTTAGGCTCAGGGTGATTGGATCTCTTACCCATTAATTTAATCTGATTAAATCGTTCATTATTAAGGCTTAGAATGATCACAAAAATAGTGGGAGGATATAGATAGATAAAAGCCATTTTACCTATATTTAATATTGAACATATGCTAAACTAGGGTAAGACTATGTTTAACTATGGAATCCAAAAACATATTATTAAATTGGTCAAAATATTTGGTTAATGGAATATAAAGTTAAATTCTAATCGATAATATAAACTATATTCTCGTTGACATTAACATGACCTTCTTAAGGACAGATTTAAGGAATATGATTTCATTAAGTTCTGCTTCCAATAAAATAAATGCACGCTACATTTCACTCGCCTTTATATGGGGCAGCTCGAACATATTGATGTTCATAGCAAGTTTCTCCAAACAATTTGTTGAGCGACACTCAAGGTTGTATGGAAAGCAGGTTCGATCCGTAAGGTCCGAAAATTCGATCAAACTGTTTGAATTGAATATGAGTGCATGAGCGGTAAAAGACCATGTATCCCATTCGGATCTTGAGACGAGCAACTTGTTGAACTACACTCAAGGTTGCAAAGCTCGGGCGTTTGGATACAAGAGATGCTTGCATAGCTATTCAATTTTTGTTGAGACGTTTAATATCTTAATGAGATTTAGAATAGGAAGAAGGCATGCAGAAAAGTCAAATTGAGAAAGATAGTTTTATTTATCATTAAAAGGCATAAATAGGAGGGACTGAAAATGTGACATATTTGATGTCATGATTTCAAAAATAATTATTATACAAAAGTCGTCTACCACATTCTGAAGCAATGTTTTGTGTTAGTAATTTGTAATAACTATAATATATTAAATGTTAATATATCAATACGTGAGATAGTAGCAAACTTATGTGGTAAAATAGACTGGGTTGTATCATAGAGACTAAGCTTCACAAGTCACATAAAGAGGGATCTGACCTCTCGTATTATGAAGTCTACGGACACTTCTGAATCTTATTCTCAAAAGTATGATCGCTAAAACTCCTTTTGTAAGACAGTGGGAGATTGAGTTGTTGAACTCAGTCTCGTACATACTGATGTACTCGAGTCTAGATTAGGCAAAATAAGTTATTCTTATTTTATTAAGACACGTGTTCTTGATGAAACACAAGTCTGATAAAATAGAGAACAAAACACAGAAGTATTTGAACTGATTCGATTAGATCGAAAATTCGAATACTTAGCTGTATAAATCTTGCATAAATTAAAAGAAAATGTGATTTTCTCTCAGGTCAAGTCTCTTAACACATCGGTGTGTTGAAAAGCATGAATCGCGCTTTGTTAGACATGGTGTGCGATGCATGCCTGGTGACTCTGAGTTATAATCCTCCCTCTAGGTTAAAGCCCAGATAAAAATTCCTAGGTTTTGATAAGGTTCTTGAGAACATTATCAATAAGATATTCATTAAATCAATCGTTAGGAAGTTAAAGGATTACTCGAGTCTCGTGAGACGAAGTGTCGAGTTAGACATCATAGTCAATGATGGCTTAGTCAACTTCCGGGATGTAATTCGTGGTAGCGACTCTGATTAACAACTTGATGCAATAGGTCCGTGCACGTAAATAAAGTATGGACTTTAGTTTACGTGCCCAATGCAAGTGTTTCTTTGACTGCATGTAAATCTTCGAGTCTAGAAGGTTGGTACAGAAAGAAAATAGTGAAGTACATTTATGTTGGTAGAGAACAGTTTTCATCCAAACTTCTATAAACGGATTATGATGAAACTGTCTCGCCAGCAGATGTGTATAGATCTACTCGGACCGAACTCGATGTAAATGCTCATGTTAACCATGAAAACTGGAACACTCATTTATAGTTCGTTTCTAAATATGATTTAGAAGAACGAACATATATGAATTTGCCAGAGAGTTTTCAAGGTCAGTGGGAGCGAATAAAACACATGTGAGCATCAAGGGGATGGAACATATTTTGATAAAGTGGTCAAAAGAGTTTGACACTTTTAAATATAAACCGTCTAAAATGATCAGTAACTTATTGTCGTAAGGAACGAGAGCTGAATGAGATCCAGGAAAATTAAATGGATTCCAAAGGACCAAAGGAATTATTTGGATAAGATCCAAATGAATGGTCTAAGATAAACATAAAAACCCTTTAAGTCGATACAATAGACGTTTAGCAAATCCACTCATGAAGGCTCTACCATGTGAAGTCTACAAAGACTTATGTGTAAATACAGTATGAGATACCGGGATAAATGGGCTGGAGTACAAGTGGGAGATGTTGCAAGATGTGTACACTCGAGACAATTTATCTCCGTGTATCTATACAAACATCTTGTTCGAAATTACAGTAAGTTGTATGGTAAGAATTTATCTAAGTTAATCATAATATAGTCATCATTAGATATTAACTTAGGTAAAGTCCTGAAACTTAATGCAAGGTCAAACATGTATCGAGATGAGTATCTCGATCATGTAGAAGTGCTTGACTGTTAATAGCATAAGTCTAAAAGGGTTCGTGGTCGTTGATGTTTCGAGAAAAGAATATCGAAACATCGGATAGACCATTGTGTCTTAGTCTTCACCGTATAGCGGTGACGATGATCTCATGATCGTTTGACTTGACGAAGTTGAAGACGAGACACATGTGCTCATTGGAGAATGAGTTTACTGAAAAACCCACAAGAGTTATCATATGGTTATGATTGACAAATCTGTTAATGATAACTTTTAGTGATGATAGGCAGTTGGTCTTTGACTTGAGGTCATTGTACGAACATGTACGTGAACGGAGTCACTTAGATCTCTGACCTGACTTCGAGGCTAGGCCTGTCGAAAGGTCTTTGGTCGGGTGACATTTGAAGCGTGCGAGGAGAGTAATGACCGAGATAGGATTCGTCTCTCCTGGTCAATGGCAGTTAGTGTCGTAGTGTTAGTTCGGACTTTAGCAAAAACTCTGGTCAGAGCATGTTGGAAGTTGTCCAACATTATTTGACGAAAGATCGACGGAAACTAACCAGCTTCAAGCTATTGGGGTTGACAGTTTGACCGTATCCTAGGCTTGAGTTAAACGACATCGTTTTGACGAAGAGACTAAAACTGCGGAATTCATCATGGACACAGTCAGGGCGGTCCCGACAATACTCATGTCGATGAGTTAACCACATAATTATGATACTGAAACAGGGACGGCAACTGCTGCGCGTGGTCACTGCCGTATGGGGCTTCGAGCCCAACCTGTAGTAAGGTCAGGCTGTAGGGTCTCACACAGAGTGCGATCTTCATCTAATAATAGATAGAAACATTAGGGAGAATGTACTTTTGATGCAAGAGAGAGGAAACTGCATGTGATGCAAAAAGATTATTTTAAGCTTAGATATGGGACTATTTTGCATATGATGCAAGCTGAGTTAAATGTGTAGTAAATAGTTCACGACAATATTTAATATTATAAACGCGAGGAAAAGTTTACCTGTAAGACGAGAATGTCCCAGTGTGAACACAGGTTCGAATGGTGTCCAAAACGGACGCCAAATGCAAAATATATGCCCAAAACCGTCTAAAAGGCACTATAGGCCTTGCCCACACCCAAACTAGGCATGGGTCAGCCCAAAACCAGGACATGTCCAGGCTACTTAGACCTGAATGCCCTGGGCGCCAGGCGCCTGGGCGCCCAGCACTGGGCTTGGGCATCAAGGATGCCCAGGGCGCTCTGGGACTGGGCGCTAGGCCCAGGCCCAGGTGCCTGGCGCCTGGCGCCTGGGTGCCCAGGTCCGGGCCTGGGCAGCGCCCAGGCTGCCCTTTATGGACAAAGGAGCCCACATGGTGGGCCCCAGATCTGGGTTCATGAACACTAGATCAGTTTTTGTTCCGACGACTGATTTTACACGAAAATATAGTTTTGGGGTCATCTTTGGACGATCAATTGAGGGGTCAAACGGACTTCGATTGAATCACCAATTTTTCATACGCATTCACCATTGAACGCCTTTCGATTTGATAGGTTGTATCAATCGTGAAGCTCAACGGTGAGGGAGTTAAAATTCATGGAAGTTTGGTCTTTTGTTAAGGCAAACTAACTTGATTCATTAACTCCAAAAAGTTTAGTCCCACATTGGAAGTGGAGTAAAGGGGAGGGGTCAGCCGCCTATAAAAATAGGGGTCTGCTCCCCTCCTCAAAACTCGTCCCAAGCTCTAAATCTGAGTGGCTCCCAAAAGTATTGAAGCACGCTCGGATCTAGGCTTAAATTAAATATTCTCTTCTCCCTATCATTTTTGCCTTACTCCTGAAGGGCTCTAGCAAAGCCACGAAGGGGTTTGGATCTGATCCAAAATCTTGGCGAAGGTTCACACTCGGGTGAAACTTTCTTCTGCGCGTGGTTGGCTCGGCGACAAGAGGATTGCTCGCCTTGGAATGCAGAGCGGTTCGAGGAGGGGCTCGGTGGGGAACGGGGAGCGGCTCGGAAGACGGTGCGGTACACCTTGCCTGTACCAAGGCAAGGTTCCGGGTATGTGAATTTAATAGGGTGGTACACCTTGCCTGATCCAAGATCCCACGTTTTCAATAGGGTGGTTCAGACAGGAGATGTGCTTTAGCCAAAGAAGCTTGGGCACCTGCTCCAATAAAGCTAAGAGAAGGGTTAATGTAACCTTTTTTTCAGAATATGTACATATATGTGAATTTTAGGCAGTTTCCTTTCTTTAGTTTGATGAATCCACCTTCCCCTCTGTAGTAGTTGCAGTTCGGAAAGAACTATACATATAGCTAAAGTCAAGCAACTATATATTACGGCAGCAAACAGTGGTCTTTGCAGGCAGCAGGAGCTTTTGAACGATACGCGCAAACTCATGTGTTTTTACTCCTCAGATCAGAACGTGCCGGATTGACAGCTTTGCAGCCTATCTAGTGCACTTTCTCCTTTACTGCCTTGATCTCGAAAGTAGGTAGTCAGCTAGAAATATAGCAGCTAGTCTAGTTAAACAGTCGCATGAAAGCTGGGTCCCATGAGACAAGCGTAAGGTTGTTTTCAAGCTTTTTTGCTCTTTGAAATCCCATGCATTACTCTCAAGCCCTAGCCACAATAATTAACCAAGAGCAACAAGCCGTGACCTTCTGCTCTTTAAGGCATGCCACAACTTACTGACAGATTGACTCAACATTGGTGCTTGCCACAACCTTAAGCTGCTGACTGTTGGGGAATTCAGAGGTGACTACTACTTGTCAGACGACTTCTGACCACGCGCCGAACGACAAGAGACATCGACACTGTCACAAACTGAGCAATTCTAAATTCATACATTATTATATTTGTGATATTGTTGTTGTAATCTTTGTATGCAATTTATTATCTTTTTGGGGACTTGGCTAGTTGGGACTAGCCAAGAGAGAGCTTTACTAGTATTGTTATAATTTGGCACTTTGGTGAGTGCAGGTACTTAGAGTTAAGTGAGTGTAGAGTTGGTGCTCTAGCTACATGTTGTACCAGTTAACTTAAAACCTAGTATTGCTTTTGGGGCTGGACGTAGGTCGTTGGGATGACCGAACCAGGGTATATCGCCTATGCATGCTGTGACTGCTTTACTATACTCTGTGTCTGATTGATTGTGCTATAACTGCCAGAGATTTCGTGTGGGTTGCATGAATATTTTTATAAGACTATTCATCCACTCTAGGCTTAGATCAAGATCCAACAGAATGTAATCTGCGGATTTTTCACGGATTACTGATGTGTTGAGAGATTTCTCTTTATCGCAATCTGTTAACTTTCTGCAGATTACGCTCAAGATTCTTGAGGGGCTCATTCGGGCTGTTCACCTCATCTTTGCTGCTTCATCTTTTACATTTGCTATCATCAAGCGCCTGATAGTATAGAATCAGGCGCCTAATTCTCGCCGCTCTAAGCTATGTATCAAAAAACAACACCAGGCGCTCAGCTCTTTATGACTATGCGCCTGACTGTATTTCAGACGTCCTCAGATTGTTGGATGGCATATAATGAGATATGATTGTGTGCCTTCAGACGCCTGTTGGGTTGCCTTCAGATGGCTGACTGGGTGTCTTCATATGCTTGACTGGGTACCAGATGCCTGACCGGATTTTGGCGTATTACGCTCGAGATTCTTGGTTTTTGGGACCCACTAAGTATGAGACGTCTGACTGTACAGTGTCAGACGCCTGATAACCCTGCATTTTTTTTTGCCAAGTTCTGCTTGTACCCTCCAAATCAACTAACAACTGATTCGGGATATAAATTGCATATTTCCCCCCTAACTACCCCCATTTTGTGCCAAAGATTAGGCTTAATTGTGCTCTTTTTGGGTATATTTTCATTTCATATCAATTTCGGGGCTTATTCTCATTCTTGGCACAAAATACGGTTTTTATCGTCTTTATTGGCTTCCCATTATTTTTCATATACTCCTGCCATTATTTTGATCATATCTCCATTTTTTGGGAATTATTTGAGCATTGGAATATTTTATATAGCTTATTGGGAGGTCAATATTGTGTTTTTAATAGTCATTATATTAATTTTCTCATCAAATGGACTAATTTCTCCTTCTAATATTTTTTCAGGTACTCTTGGGAGTCTTGGGGATTTTCCATAATTTTTTGGGATTTTTCTGTGGCTCCTAGGTATTTTTCGTGAATTTATTGGAGGAGAAATGGGGGTGATATACCCAGGAAAAGGAAATTATCTGGGGCGCCACGTGGGCCAATCAGATGGCGCCACGTGGCGCCATTTCCGCACATTCTCGCAGCTGAGCCGCGCGCGCTTCAAAATAAAAAAAAAGTTTTTTTTAAAACTTTGGCGGGCCGGCCCAGCTGTGGCCGGCCCGCCTTTTCGTTCGAGCGGGCTCTCAGCCCGCCCGCTCGACGAGCGGGCGGCAGTAGCACCCGCCCGCTCTTCGAGCGGGCGGGGCTGAGTTGGCCGGGTCCTTGACCCGGCCCGTTTCCGCTTATTTCGCGCGCGTAGCGAGCAACGGGGGCGGGCAGCGGGCGCCCGCCCCCGGATCCGACCCGCAATGTGGATTAAAGAGGGGGGTTGCGAAAATTGCCTGGTTTCGATTTTTTTTTGATTCCAGCTTGCTGTTTGGGAGATTTTTAGGGCTTGGGGAGTGCTCTTCCTCCCCAAGGCTTGGGCTAGGGCTTGGAAGCCATTGGGGGGTGGAAAAGCTTGGTGGAGGAGCAAATTGGAGGAGGCTAGGGCTCGTTTGGGGAAACCTTGGTGAAATCTTTCCTCTCCCATTTTGTATTTTTGTATCTCTCATTTTGTAATGAACATTGGATGAATTTGTCTATGAATATCATCTTGTTTAGTATGATTGAGTAGTGCTATTGTGCTTGGGTTGTGATTCATTGGGTTGGATGTTAATTTCTTGCCCTAATTTCCTATTGCCAAATTTTGAATGTGAATGTTGGATGATTATTATGACACAAATTTTATTGGTTAAGTCCCGAGAGGACAATTTGAGAAAATCCACATACTTAATTTGATTAGTGTCGTGATAATTTGTTCATCCCTCTTGCAAAATTACGTGTTCATGAAAGCTAAATATTCCGATTGGGCTTCCTTAGCCGGATGACCGATTGTGTTATATACGGTAATTAGGACTTGATTAACGCCAATTTTAATGAACCCACAACCCATGCTCTCTCTCCTAGCTATCCCAAACTCCACTTTTGTCTCTCTAACTCTAGCCGCTTAGGATAGATTAGATTTTTAGTTTCTCCACACGTTTTTCACACTTCCACCCAACGTAATTGAGATTATTGTAGCATGCTATTATTTTCGTTATCGATCAAAATTTTGTGAACGTAGAACGAATTGTCCCTGTGATCCAACCCGGTACTCACCGGTTATTTTATATTGCATTGACGCTCCTACGCTTGGGAGTGGAAGGCGTGCGCTTGCGCGTTTTCCGGGTCAACCAATTGGCGCCGTTGCCGGGGACAACGGTTTCTATTTAGCAATTTTTGATTGATTTTGAAACTTTTAGTGTGATACTTCTATCTTTTAGTGTGTGTCTTTCTATTTGTTTATTTTCCACTTTTTGAGTCTTTTGCTTGTTTATTCTCATTTTTTGAGAAATTTTTTTTAAAACCATGGCATCTTCTTCGGATTTTTCGGACTTTGATTTGGAGGATATCCCACCCCCGCCATACTTCCATGGCACGGAGTGGGAGAACCCTCATTTACATATTAAAATTTTTGAAGAGTGGATGTTTTCATGTCTTGGTGGGAATATTAGTGATGATTGCATATACTTCAGATTTTTTCCCTCTTCTTTGCAAGATGATGCTAGATTATGGTTCGATTCATTGTCTCTCGACTCACATTTCACTTGGTTGTCATTTCAGGCTGAATTTCTCCGGGTATTTTGCCTATCTTTTTGGAGCAGGTACAGGGGCGGCAGGCCATAGAGCATATAGCGAGCTTTACCCGGGCTGAGTGGGAGGCCTACCATCAGACTTGGCAGAGGTTCACAGATTTGGTGCTTGCGTGCCCACACCAGAGCTTTCACGAGGATCATCTTTTGCAGATCTTCTACACAGGATTATCGCCATCTGGGCGAGATTTGGTGCAGATGAGCTGCGGTGGGACATTCTTTGATTATTCGACCGAGGATTCGTGGTGTTACCTGAGGGACCTTGCAGAGTGGGAGCGGACTGTGCCATCTGGAGAGCCGTCACTTGGATATGAGGATGATGGCCAGTCCCAGTTTCCACTTCAGGATGCAAAGCTGCAGGTCCAATGTCAGCTTGAGGAGCCACCTTTGGGCTCTTTTTATTGCGACCCCATGGGATATAGAGCAGAGCAGGAGGATGGGTTGCATGAGAGCCAGGTAGAGGATATTGACAGATTATATTTTGATGAGTCGGAGGAGATAGATGATGGAGTGCGTGTCGACCACGACGGTGACACGATGCATTTTCATTTTGAGGTTGATGATGATGTGGATGTGCATGATGGCCGAGAGCAGATCGAGTACACCATGGAGCCTGAGCCACATGCGACTTCAGAGTTAGCTTCACAGGTCGAGGCGGTTGAGTATTTTGGGAGGACGACTGAGATGAGCTATTTCTGGGATGGCGAGGATGATGCGTGCTTGGATTTGCCCGAGACGTGTCTACCTCCAGTCCTATCACAGATGTCACTTCCCTCGCCTCAGGATGCGCACTTGCCAGTCATCGAGGAGGTTTGTGAGGAGCAGTTACCAGATGTGGGGAGTGCCGTAGAGATCGTTGATGTTGATATGGATGTCGAGGAGGATGATAGCGACGGGGATTGCGAGATGGTATATATTGAGCCCGAGCTCCCTCTTACTCCAGTTTTCTCTCTGCAGCCACTTCCACCTCCTCCTGAGGCCGTGCATCATGCCACATCTAGCACCGTATTTCAGGAAAGTTTCCACCATCTCATGCCTTGCATTTCTGAAGCCCAATTTGCACTTCCACATATTTTTGCTTCAGATTGTCGTCCACTGCATTTACATTCTTTTATTTGTTTTGACGACCCGTTTTGGAATGCTTTTGCAGGGCATGAGGACATGGCTTGGATTGATGCAGCTCGTCTCCCACATACCACATATTATCAAAAGGAGATACTTGGAGTTGCATTGCTGGAATCCAAGGAGGCCGGTGGTGGCCTAGCTCCAAAACAGCTGGCGGAGGAGCAAAAGGATATGATCGAGCACCTACCACCACCGTTATACATTCGGGATCCGCCATTTGCCACGTTGTGTTCTTTCCATGTAGTGTAAATAAATAAAAGCTTTATTTTAGTACTTTCGTGTGCTTTTTCTTTTCTTTTCTAGGATCTTTTGCCGAGATCTAGTACTCTCCCAACATTGAGGACAATGCTTATTTTAAGTTGGGGGGAGAGTGTTAGAATCTTTAGGATTGTTAGGATTTTGAGCCTAAATTTTTTTTTTGAGATCCCTCCATGTTTCACCACATTCCATGAATGTCATTGCATATTATTTTGGCCTTCTCGTTCCTACGCCGTTAGCTTTGTTTAGTCCCTATATGCTTAATGCCATGCAATTTTTCGGATTATCATTTTGGTATCAATTTCTTGATGTTGGATTGGCGTGTTTTCATTTCTTTTCCAATTTGGAGTCAAATGCTAATATGCCATGTATGAACTATTTTAGACGTCGTGATATCTTTTTGAAACAATTTGGGAAAAGTTTGGTGTAAGCGATTTCATGTGTTGGGATGAATGGTGTAGTTTTTAATTGGATTGGGAGTGGCCAAATTGTGTTTGCTTTGTTTTCCTCTTAGGAGTGGGTGGATGAGTTGCTAATTTGTGTTGGAATGAAAAAGAAAGTTAGTATAAGTGAATGTTTCTTCCTAATCAAATCGAGTAGCTGGTGCCCCACGAAACATTGGGAAGGACGCCAAAGATGAGATTTAGGGGATCATTCCATCCCTTTGCCTATATAGCGTTATCGCGTGTAGGTATTGGTGGCCGTGTTTGCATTTATAGCGTTATCGCGTGAATGCAAAACATAAACATGAAAAATCCAAAAACAAAAAAAAGAGAAAAAGAAAAGAAAAAGAAAAAATGAATGAATAAGCTTCATGAATGATGCAATCTCATCTCCCACCACTTAGAAGGAATTTCTTTTTGTTTTGGCCACTTTCATGGAAATTGGAAATTTTGACATTGTGATATCCCGATACATGTGATACGTGGCTTATTTCTTCACTTTTCTTTGAATTGGATTGAGGGGAGTATCATTTGTTGTTTGCTTTCATATATTTGGTATATTGACTTTGAAATCAATTGGAAATCTCATTTTTGGAGTATGCCATGATGATATCGAGGATTTGGTGCATGTTTTTCAATTTTATCCGAATTTATCGCATATTTTGCTAGGGACTAGCAAAATGCTAGTTGGGGGGTGTGATTCGGGATATAAATTGCATATTTTCCCCCCTAACTACCCCCATTTTGTGCCAAATACTATGCTTAATTGTGCTCTTTTTGGGTATATTTTCATTTCATATCAATTTCGGGGCTTATTCTCATTCTTGGCACAAAATACGGTTTTTATCGTCTTTATTGGCTTCCCATTATTTTTCCTATACTCCTGTCATTATTTTGATCATATCTCCATTTTTGGGAATTATTTGAGCATTGGAATATTTTATATAGCTTATTGGGAGGTCAATATTGTGTTTTTAATAGTCATTATATTAATTTTCTCATCAAATGGACTAATTTCTCCTTCTAATATTTTTTCAGGTACTCTTGGGAGTCTTGGGGATTTTCCATATTTTTTTGGGATTTTTCTGGGGCTCCTAGGTATTTTTCGTGGATTTATTAGAGGAGAAATGGGGGTGATATACACAGGAAAAGGAAATTATCTGGGGCGCCACGTGGGCCAATCAGATGGCGCCACGTGGCGCCATCTCCACACATTCTCGCAGCTGAGCCGCGCGCGCTTCAAAATTAAAAAAGTTTTTTTAAAAAACTTTGGCGGGCCGGCCCAGCTGTGGCCGGCCCGCCTTTTCGTTCGAGCGGGCTCTCAGCCCGCCCGCTCGACGAGCGGGCGACAGTAGCGCCCGCCCGCTCTTCGAGCGGGCGGGGCTGAGCGGGCCGTGTCCTTGACCCGGCCCGTTTCCGCTTATTTCCCGCGCGCAGCGAGCAGCGGGGGCGGGCAGCGGGCGCCCGCCCCCGGATCCGACCCGCAATGTGGATTAAAGAGGGGGGTTGCGAAAATTGCCGGGTTTCGATTTTTTTTTTATTCCAGCTTGCTGTTTGGGCGATTTTTAGGGCTTGGGGAGTGCTCTTCCTCCCCAAGGCTTGGGCTAGGGCTTGGAAGCCATTGGGGGGTGGAAAAGCTTGGTGGAGGAGCAAATTGGAGGAGGCTAGGGCTCGTTTGGGGAAACCTTGGTGAAATCTTTCCTCTCCCATTTTGTATTTTTGTATCTCTCATTTTGTAATGAACATTGGATGAATTTGTCTATGAATATCATCTTGTTTAGTATGATTGAGTAGTGCTATTGTGCTTGGGTTGTGATTCATTGGGTTGGATGTTAATTTCTTGCCCTAATTTCCTATTGCCAAATTTTGAATGTGAATGTTGGATGATTATTATGACACAAATTTTATTGGTTAAGTCCCGAGAGGGCAATTTGAGAAAATCCACATACTTAATTTGATTAGTGTCGTGATAATTTGTTCATCCCTCTTGCAAAATTGCGTGTTCATGAAAGCTAAATATTCCGATTGGGCTTCCTTAGCCGGATGACCGATTGTGTTATATGCGGTAATTAGGACTTGATTAACGCCAATTTTAATGAACCCACAACCCATGCTCTCTCTCCTAGCTATCCCAAACTCCACTTTTGGCTCTCTAACTCTAGCCGCTTAGGATAGATTAGATTTTTAGTTTCTCCACACGTTTTTCACACTTCCACCCATCGTAATTGAGATTATTGTAGCACTCTATTATTTTCTTTATCGATCAAAATTTTGTGAACGTAGAACGAATTGTCCCTGTGATCCGACCCGGTACTCACCGGTTATTTTATATTGCATTGACGCTCCTACGCTTGGGAGTGGAAGGCGTGCGCTTGCGCGTTTTCCGGGTCAACCAACAACTCCCTCCAAACCCCACAAGAAGAAAATGTGGGGGTAAGAATACCACATTTAAATAGAGGTCACCACATTACATATTCAATTCTTCAAGATACAACTTTCTTAACTCAAAAAAACACAAGAAAGTATTGTAGACACACACAAAACTCTTAAATCCACTTTTCACGTAACATTCTACCCCAAAAGAACACAAAACCAAACATTTCTCAAATCAAGATTTCATAATCCCTCAACTTTCAAAACCCGCTTGCCCTAAGAGTAACTTGAATTAACGAAGCAATCATTTGTTTTCAATACAATGGACTTCGAATTTTAACATATCAAATTCGATATTGGCTCTGAATCGCATTATTCTTTACACTTAATTTTTTAATTGAAATGTAAAGCCATATACCTTTTTTGATCCATTAGAAAGCAGGACATGGGTCGTCGAACACAGATACATCCACCCTGATCCCTTAACCCCGAACACATAGAAACCAGGTATCCATCAAAACCCTAACAACCAGAATATACTTTTTTTGGTTAAATTAAAATAAAGGGTAATTTTTAGTTTTAGGAAACATTTTAAAAATAATATCAATTTTCGACCAAGAAAAAACATATTATCAAAAATCGACCAACTTGGGCCATGTCAGCGGTGGAGCGCCGCTGGCAGTTATTTTTGGATCTGGCCGCACTTGGCAAGTGCATTTTTTCTGGACGCACTTGCCAAGTGCAGCAGGATGAGTGGTCGTGGCAGTGTACGGGCCGCACTTGCCAAGTGCGGCCTGTCTGAGTATAAGACACAGCTCTGAGAGTTGGCCATTCTAACAAGCAATTGAAAATAGTGAGGGTTAGGGCATTTTTGCGAAATCTAGATGGAGAAAGGAGAGGGTCGCAAACGTGTTAGGCCAACGATGCTGACCCTTGCAGAAGCAAATGCTCTACATGCTTCGCGTGAAGAGGACCCCCAAGCTTCAACTCGTCAACCCTTATCGCCGCAACGTACGGCGCACCCAGAAGGTGATAATCGAACTCTTTCGAACATCGACAACACACTTTACTGGATGCGAAAAGCTATTAATCACATTGAAGGGCGGGCGATTGAGAACCAAAATGATATTCAGAAAATCGAGGGTCTCGTTATAGATTTGGGGGACGAACAAGCTAAAATGAGTGAGGCTCTTCGACGGATCGAAGAGAAATTGGATTTAGTTGTTTGGGGCCTCGAGACATTGCCCGCATGATGCTGCAGGACCAAGTGGGTCACGATCATCGCCGCCGCCGCCGATATAGGTTGCTGATGTTTAGGAGTGACAATAGTACATGTATTTTTGTATTTTGTTGGAGAGTTTAGTGGGAGGTTGGATGTATGTAAGGAATATGTAAGAGCGATGTGTCAGGTTTCATGTTTGTATCATTGTTGTTATATACATATATATATACATATATATATATATATATATATATAGAACTTTGTTATCAGTTGAATTTTGTTGTGTAGTGGAATTGTGTGATGTAGTGGAATTGTGTTAATGTATATGAAACATAAGAAAGATACAACTGAGACAAGAAAACTTGGGTTCTGTTCTGAAATGGCCGCACTTGGCAAGTGCGGCCATTTCAGACTACTGGCCGCACTTGCCAAGTGCGGCCAGTTTGGTGCTCATTTTCGAAGACCCGTGACCAGCTACTGGCCGCACTTGCCAAGTGCGGCGAGTTTGGTGCTTATTACCCTCAGCTGACAACTCATTTTCATTTTCTCCCAACTTATCATCCGACAAAGCTGCCACTCTACAGATCCAGAGAAAGATCTCAACATCTTGGCCTCCCATTTGTAAGACGACGTCGCAAAAGGTAAGCCCATCAGTCCCTTATGATTAATCGCGTGTGTATTGCGTTAATTTGGCAGAATATAATTTGGGGTTAGGGCTAGGAATGATTTGATTATGCATCATAGAGGTTGAGATTTCATGGAATCAACTAATTTTTGCAGGGTGTTAACAATGGCAAGTGGGCATATTTGCATCTTATGCTATTATGAAGGAAATTTGAGGGTTGGTGACAATCACGAACCTACATATGTGGAGGAAAAGTTAAGTCTATTTTACTGAGGAGCCCGTCAACGTATACCAATCTAGTATATCGGATATACAAGGCCACAAAGATCAGTAGCCATGAGTATGATTTGAAATAGGTGTGCAACTGGCCGGTAATGAAGGGCAGGACCATAGCTGTGATGATCTCGGATGACGGCGATATGGAGGGGCTATTTAGCTTGGGGTCAACTCAACGGTCAGTTGAAATTTATATCGAGATTGATGCAATTAGTACCACATGAATGACTCAAGAACAAGGAACATTCGGACGAATGCTTGATTTGGAGAACAACTCCGCGGGATTTATGTCTACTTCTCCAACCCAAGAGTTTCAGCAGTAGAGAGACAGACGGGAGAAGGTTGTTCGTACTACCCATAAGAGGAGGTGAATATGGATGCTTAAGAATCGATATCGGTTAAGTAATGTGAACTTATGTATGATATTTTCACAATATAAATGTGATTTTTAAAAAATTGCATACGGTAGTATGTTTGTAACAGGTGGAATGTTGCGGGGCAGGGCAATCAAATTCCTGAGTATGGAGTGCACAGAACATACTCCACCTACATGCAAGGTCCATGTGTACCGGAGTCGAAGCCTGATCGCTCCGAAATGTGACCCAAAGAACGGTTGTAGTTTTACCGCAAGCGCACGGTATAGCGGCGAGCGGGTTATCGAACACAGGGAGGATGAATGACCGTGCTTGTTCCAATCAACCTGGCTATTTAAGAAGAGAGAAATTTGCCTTTGGCGATCCTGTCACAATCGTCAGACAAAGTACGGAAATATCAAATCAAATAAAGAACGTCTAGGGAATGGGGAATTCCCGCTACTCACCGTATTTCGTAAATGTGGTTCGTCGGTATCGAAATTGCTAGAATAAGATTTTGGATGAACTAGTTGCAACTGAATGTAGAACCGAGCTCACGCTCTCGCGATGTTGCCGGTCTATAGCTATCCTAGGTTTGGGTCCAATCTCTTGCAAACCCTAGCCTAGGGAAGCTAGCATTAGGATCAACATCATCGTTCAATCGCGCACCGAGCCCACTCTCGTGCAAACTCGGCCCACGACCTAGGTTGGGATAGTTCCTACCCGTCCAATCTCTTGCAAACGGGTATCGGCACGGAATTGCAACCGGGAACCCTAGTATCGGTCCAATCTCTTGCAAACCGATACTACGGAAATTCGATTTCAACCCAATTCGGATTTCTAGGGTTTCCTATCGAATTGGGATCCAATCTCTTGCAAATCCCAATCGGTATGAACTCCTAGCTATCCGTAGTAAATCGCTCCCAAACTAATCCCTAACAACGATTCTAGCAAAATTTCTACCAATTCATCACAAATATGAAATTGGGCTTGTAGGGTTCATCCCCACGCCCCAAGACGTGGAGACTACTCACAATTCATAGCACAAACACAAGAATAATCAATGAAATAGACAAGAGAATTCATCACAATATTGAGATAAGCAATAAAAATAGAATTTTTAGAGAAGAGAGAGGCAAACCAATGGAGTTCTTCAAAATAATCCAACCAAAAATCAACTTTTGTCTCCTCTCCAATCACAAGAATAAAGCTAAAAAGTTAATCTAAAAAGCTGCAAAAATCTAAGAGAAAAAGCTCTCTAAAACTAGGGTAAAAACAGGGGTTAAATACCCCCCAAAATCGTCCAAAAACTGTGACCAAAATACCCCTGCGCAGCCTGAAATCCGCAATTTTCGCTACAGGCAGCGCGTCGCACTCGGCCGAGTGACAAAAGTCGCTCGGTCGAGTGAGAAACCCTGAGAATTTCCAGTAAGTCTGGGTCTTCGGGGGCCTTCACTTCGGGGGTCGCTCGGCCGAGTGAGTTGTCGTCACTCGGCCGATGGCTTCTTGGTACTCGGGCGGTCGGGATTATCCACTCGGCCGAGTGGGTCTTCTGAAGCTCAGGCAGACGAAAAACAGTAAGTTGGCGATTTTTGAATAGCTTCGTCTGGGCGCCACTCGGGCGGACGGGATCTCGTCACTCGGCCGATGTGGTCTCCGTTGCTCGGCCGAGTGCACGTATGAAACGTATCCGATCTGGTCGGCCGAGCGGTGTCTCGCTGGTCGGCCGAGTGGCTCCTCCACTCGGCCGAGTGGGACACCAAAAATGCCCAAACAGCTTGTTTTGGCCTCCTCGTCGCTCCTGCGACGTCTGTTCTTCTTCTGCTCCTCTCCAACAGCGAAATACCCCTTGGGGAGGTCGTCGGTGACCCTCTGGAGTAAGCGCATCACGAGATCACTCTAAATTGCGCCAAATCACCTGAAATGCGACAAAAACAACAAATCGTGATAAGCATCGCAATATCGTCGATATATCGTGAAAAACATGATTTGGGCGATCTAAATGGCATGCAAACATGCGGCAAAAAAGTGTAAAATAAGGAGTGATCAAAATCCCCCAAGCTTATCTCTTACTCGTCCTCGAGGAAGATAAGTAAAAGGCAAACCCGGTGGGTTCGGAAAACGAAAACGGCGAAAAAATGAAAAACGAAAAACGGAGAAGAATGAAAAACGAAATAAAAATAAAGAAGAAAGAAAGAAGCGAAGAGGTAAGCTGCTAGATCATTTTCTCAGGACGTGGGTTCCGCTTACTCATATAGCATGCACTGAATAAAAAAATACATGTCAAAGAGTTTTATTTTGATATCATAGTATAATAGTGCAAATAGAAATAGAAAACCCACGAACAACGATATAATCATGAAAAACGGAATAATTTTAGAATTAACATCGTCTGAATCATTTTAAGCGGTATACAAATCGCAGATCACACACTTTTCAATTGAATGCTTTCTATGAGGAGTATAAGAGTATCACACAATAGAATAGAGAGAATAGAAAAGTGTGGATTTCATGATATGAGTGATAGGCTTAGATTTCTGGATTTCGTAAAGCTAGAAATAATCTCACCGAGTATAGAATATTACTTAGCCTAGGTTGTCGTGCAACGTCAAGTAGTCACTCTCTCACACATCAATGGATTCCCTCCCCCAAGCTTATTTATAAGCATGGTGGCATAAAAAATATTCACACCCCCATTTTTATAAAGCTCCAAAAGTAATAAAAATGAACACGAAAAGAGAGAAGAAAGAAGGAAAGTGAGATGGGATCTTTTATTGAGGATTTTTCCTCTTTTCTTTTTCTTTTTCTCTTTTTTTTTCTTTTGTTTTTTTTAGATATAGCATACATACACAACGATCCCAACTCAAAGAGAGATAACGATATACAAGAATATTTTCTCCTTTTTTTGTATTCGGGAAATTTGGAGCTAGGAATTAATAGCGGGGGAAATGCCATATAATAGAATCGCTAAGGGGAGATTCACCAATGATTTTAAAAGTAGAGAAATGATGTTCAAGATTTGTGGAGAAAGAAATAAATATATCTCTCGGTTCACTCTATAAGACATGCACGACAACTTCAGCAGGGTAATCTAATCTACTCAGTTTTGATCACAAAAAAGCTAACTAATCCAGATTTATCATAGCTAACATCATTCAATCATCCTGAAGTGAAATGTACAATTCATGCATATAGAAGTGATATAGGAAAAGAAATCGGTACTCCAGATATAGGCATTCAATGCGTGAATCTTGGTGTGTTTTCTGTGATAGCATACATATGAATATTCAGACTCAGCTAATAATAAAATTTCGTCCATTTTCATGTGGGAAAAGTGTGGGTTACTATCTCTAGATGCAAGGCAAGTCATAGCATATGATAGCAGAAATAAAGTCTAAGACATGACAAATATAGCATGCATATAGAGTAGGCTAACTCCACGTCATCATCATCATAGAAAAGTCATCTCTAGCATGAGATGAAAAGGAAAGAAATAAAGGTAAAGGGAAAATAGAACTATTTACAATGCGGCACACAGAAAAATAAGAAAAACGTGATGCATGGTAAAATAAAAGAAAAATGACGAAAATAAGTGCAAAAGCGAAAAACGGTGTGAAAAACTAAAAATAAAGGTGGCAAATCGAAAAAGAACGTGAGAACTCACTCCCCCAAGCTAAATGGCACAGTGTCCTCAATGTGCAAAGTGTGGCACACCGAGAGACAAGTAATGTGAGGGGTAAGTGAGGATGCATGCATGAGGGAAAAAAGAAATGAAAAATAAAGAAATGAAAGATATGATGCGGACATAATGCATGCAAAGATAGGAGTGATACAGATATATAGGTGTGGCACCAAAAACTCTCCCTCTCTCCCAAAAAAGATATATATGTTGGATAATGGAGAAGAGTCAAATTATCTCCAAAAATAGGAGTAGCCATGGCCCAAGCCATGGCTCTCTATATATTCAATTAGAGCATGTGAGTCCAATGGACTCCCCACTAACTTAGTGGGGAGTAATGGTGAGATGTTGAGGGGGGAGGCCAAAGGCCTCCCTCAACTCACAACACTCCCCCTCATCTCTACATTACCTTGGTTAAGCATATGAATACTTCAGGATTCAGTATGCTAATGAGGTGGATACTTCTGGATCCAGAGCCACTGTGGTTGCCTCGTTAAAACATTAGCTGTGGAAAACCCAGTGGGAAAAAACCAGCAGCTTAAGGGAAAAGAGTACAACTATCGAGGGACTCCCCCTGATCTGTACAAGCTTCAGGCTTGCAGATCTCCTATGTATCTATACAATCATCTCCTATTCATCTATACATCCATCATGTTCTGAAAGAAAATACAATCATCACTCATCTATACAAGTTTCACTCATCTAGCGGCTATAGTAAAGCAGTGGCGTTCTGGAGTGGAATGCTCTTCGAAGTTTGGTAGATGACGCCACTAAAGTATTCATTGAATCAGTCTTCAGTGTGTCTGCGAGGTACTGCTGGTCCTGGCTGAGTGTTTTCAATACTTGCTTCTTGGATGATGAGCTTCTCAGAAGATGTAGACGTTAGAGGATGATGTGTAGATATTTAGGAGGTGGCCGGCCTATTGTGTTTTAGTCATCGTGATGATCTTTAAACCTGCATATGCGATATATATTCCTTGACCCTTGGAAGTTGCGCAGAAGCAGCTTATCCTTGGTCTAGTGCTGCTCTCCAGGACAACACTTTATCTGGTTACAACTTTATTGCAGACGTTCTATCAAAGACACGTGCAGTTGGCCAGATAAAGAAGTGTAACAAGTACACTAAAGCTAGGCTCTTCGGGACCTAGGATGTCCTCCCCCTCTTTCAGCTACTGGAAGGTGTCATAAATAAGCATACATTTTTAATAGGATGCAAGTGGACATCATTCTTCATAAACTCCAGGTGTATGAAGGATATTAAAGGATTCCACCACGAAAGTGTTAAATATATAAGCCGAGATAATACCTTGTTATACCTAGGTTTTTCATTTACAAGGTATGCTTAAAGTTATCTGTTACCTAAATGGTCTCTGCAGGAGATCCTATTAGCTTTAAGTCGACCACATATACGCCGAATATTACAAATCCTGTCAACGATCTTTCGAAAAAGATACACATGCAGAATATTGCTAAGATCAACTAATGATCTTTGTAGCCTTTATGGAGAAGACGTTTCTACGTCTCTCTTTCATCTCTGGGGGTAGAGTATACCCTTCTGGAAGTTTTATATAGATCTCTATATCTATATTGCCGTATATATATGCAGTCACAACGTCCATGAACTGCATGTATTGGCTTTTTCAGAGAAGTGTAGGCTTAGTAGGAAAAAGATCACATTTCCTTCATTTCAATTTATTTATGAAATCCGAATTATATTCCACATGTTTTTACACATTCAGGTGTATGAACTACTGGTCCAAAGACTTTGCTTTTCAAGAGTGAGTCCAGCTCTACTCTTATTGCCTCGTCCCACTTTGGCCATTCTATGCGTTTATGCTATAGAAAAGTGGGTAGACGTCATCGTCGTATTCAGAGACGTGAACGGCAATAGCGAAAGCAAAACCGTCGTCGACGACTGTGCTATATATGTCCAGTACCTCTCCAGTACGTACGTAATATAATGATGTTTCTCCTGTTATTTCCTCTGCAGGGGAAATTAGGAGAGGAGAGGTTGCTGGTCTGAGCTCAGCATCCTGTGGTTGGATCATTTTGATATATCCAGGAATCTTCCTATTTTGAGGAATTTTATATTTTGAACCTGGCAGGCGTCCTCTTTTAAATTGAGGTGCAGCCAATTCTGCTGCCGGTGGATTGCATCCATCTTTGGGAATGTCAATCATAGCTGGTGTGTTGGCAGCAGGGACGTGTGAACGAACAATCTTCTGGTTGTCCGCAATTTTATCCGGTAATTGATGTACTTTAATCTGAATGTGAAGGATCTTCTGGATCTCAACTTCACACAGAAAAAGTATGCGGATCATAAGGAGATGACGACTTTTGGGTCCCATGATATGGTCTCAGAAGCTTCAGGCTTCTTTATACTGCGTGCCTATTTCAATTGAGAATTTGCTCATCAAATTCACATTTATCAAGACATGGTGGTAAACCATAAGCAAGCAGCATCAGCAATAAGATATTGCAACAAGCGGGCCGTATCGTGATAAGCGATGCGGAATGCAGTGTAATGGTCCCTAAACACCAACAGGCAACTGCTATTTACAATGGACATAAAATCCATTGGAGTCTCTTTACCAGAGACTTTGTTAACCCGTTATGAGGTTGAACATGTTGCAGGATGTTCAATTTTAATGCCAGTTGCTTGGCAGAAGTCTTGAATGATATGTATAGTAAATTCACCCACATTATAAGCTTTTGAGAAAGCTAGGTTGCGAGTGAATATAAAGGCACACATAAGACCATCTAGTAGATGCATATATCAGTACAGTAATGAAGTACCGAAAATGGGCCATTTGCGGGGTGAATAGGCCCGCAAAAGGTCACCACGTATTCTCTCAATGAAGCCATGAGACTTTAAACCCACTTTCAGGAGGGAATGTCACTCTATTAGTTTTTCCTTATGACAAAGGGGGACAAGGAAACTCAACCTTTTGAAGAATCTTCAGGTTCTCCAATGGATTCATTTGATGATGCGTCCATCATTGCTGATCCATGATGACCAAGTCCATTTTGCCAGAGTTAAAAACTATGGCAAAGAAAGGCACTTCTGGTGCTCAGTCGAGTTGGCTTTCTATAGGATGAATATATGTAATTATAGGGGCCCGACGGGGGTCCAATGAAATCGTAAGTAGATGGTCTTCTGGCCATTCTCTTGACGAGTTACATATCGATATTCAATATATATTATCCACAATTTTCAAGTTATTTTCTTTAAAAGAAGTATCCTTGAAAATTGGAGATTTCCTACATGTTTAAGAGGAGAATTTACATCTTATAGTCTCGTTGTATGTGGGAGCAATATCAATGCTACACCAGTGCAACGAGGCACTGTCCACAGTATTCCATACTTCATCTATAAGTAAAACGAAATTTTATTTAAGTCAATGAAAAAGACATTCAAAATAAAAGTTCGTACTTAAGCAAATTAAAGATGAAGCAACATTGAATTTTAAATGCATAGATAAAAGATGAAGCTTAATCGAGCAGATCGTCGTTCTCGAAGTCATTTGCAGTGAACATCATTGGGGGCTGAACAGCCGCCAAGTTTGTTTCAGGCAGAGACTTCTGGCTCGCCTGATATAGTTCCTAGAGGTGGCGAGGAGTGCGGTAGATTCTGGACCAATGGCCAGTCATGCCGCTTCTATGGCATTTATCCTCCCAGTTCTTCTTAGAAAGTGACACTTGGTCAGTGTTCTTTTGCTTCCATATGAAGTTACTCTTTTCTGTATTGTTGTTGTTGGACGGGGGTGCTGCTCCTCGTCCATACTTCATCACATCCTTCCCTTGGTTATTTTTAGCCTTCTTATTTTTCCACTTCTGGGGAGAAATGTGGTGGGCTTCAGGGATAGGTGCAGTGCCAGCAGGACGTAAATTATGAGTGGCTAGCAGTAAATCTCGGTTCTGCTCTGCCCTAAGTAGGCATGAGATCAGATCAGAGAATTTCGTGAAGTTGTGTTCACGATACTGCTGCATGAGGATTGCATCTTTCTCTTGAAACGAGGTAAATGTCTTTTCCAACATGCGTTGTTCTGTCACTTCTTCACCGCATAACTTCAGGCGTGAGGTGATATTATGAAGTGCAGAATTATGCTCAGCGACGAACTTATAGTCCTGAAGTCTGAGGTTTCCCACTTATAACTAGCACGCGGTAATATTACATCAATTTGATGTTTATACTGTGCCTCCAGCGCTGTCCACAGCTCCATTGGTTCCTCTACCGTCAGGTATTCGGCCTTTATGGTCCGATCTATATGTTTCCTAATGTAGATAATGGCTTTCGCCTTATCCACATCGGAGACAGTGGTAGGAGTGCTGCTGCTAGATGTAGCAGAAGCATCGGCCGCTGCTGGGGCCGATGAAGGAGCCAAAATTGAGCAAGGGTGGCCATTGAACGCAAGTGGAACTTCAGGTCCACTCGCCAACTCAGGTAATTTTTTTTTTGCAGCATCAAGGACCTCGAAATCGACGCTTGCTAATTTAGCCATTTATCTATGCAATTTAAAATAAGCATGAATTAATTAAAATTGAAATTCACGCATTAACAATATAATAAGTAAAATGTGGGGATCGGCCAGATACCCAAAAAAAATACATAGTCCAAAGTCCGATATACAGTTCATAAAGAAAAGAAAAATACAAGTTGGAAACCCAGAATGGGTCCCTATATTTTGCAAATTTTACCACCGTCTTCATATGTTGGTACACCGGTCTTTGACATTAATACATTTGATCCTCACTTACAAATTCTCTCAGAAGAAAATAAAAGTGCAAGAAATATTAAAGGTATCAAACTGGCCGATCCCAAAAACACATTTTAACTTATATAAACATCCACGCAGTTATTAATATGCTACAGGCACAAAGAAACAATCACGCAGGCATATAACACAGGCATATTTAATATGGAAAAAGAGACTATAAAATATAATAATCTCTCGGACCACGGGGAGACGTCATACACCGTTAGGTTAGTTGACTAACGGCAGAGCGGTAGCAGGATCCTTAAGATAATTATATTTTGAAAAAAATCCTAATATTCCATAAATTAATAATAATGCAAGAGTGTTATAAATTTAGCAATATGAAAGACTAGGCGACAGGCCCATAACAATGAATTAAAATTAATTAATATTTTGAATGAGGCTGCAGGCCCATCAATATTAATCATTTTAATATATTATTAATATTTGGGCTTCAGGCCCATTTGCCAAAAATTTAACAAATTATTACAATTGAATTAATTTGGCTTCAGGCCCAATAAGTCAATATTAAAATGTTATTAGTATCTGGGCTTCAGGCCCATTAGCAAAATTTTAATTAACTTTTTAAGTTTGCAATTGGATTAAACGGGCTTCTGGCCCAATTTTGGTACTCAAAATTAATCGTAAATCTAAATGGGGCTGCTGGCCCATAAAAAATTATTTTGTTTTTTCATTTATAAACCGGGCTTCAGGCCCAATAAACAGCCCATCAATTGTAATGATTAAAAAAATTTAATTTAAGGTAATATTAACTTAAACCCTAAATAAAATTTGGGGGTATTAGTTAAAGAATGTGAAAAGCCCCCAAGACCCTTCATTTTACAGATAGTGTCCCTCTCCCTCGCCTGTCAATGTAAAACAGTGTGCTCCCTTCTGGTAGGGGCGGCAGCCGAAAAACCCCACGCAACACAGATTACCCCCGTAGCGAGGGGGCGGAATCATAAAGCCCCTTCGGCTACGGAACCCCACAACTGTGCATGATTTTGAACTTCTCGGTTATACATTATGCACTGGGGCAATTGATGCAGCAGCAATCGATTGTTCATCAAATGATAAGAACACTTCAGCTAGGTCTTTGCCCAAATTATTGCTGATTATTTCTTTAATCTCTTTAAAATTCCAAGGGATTACCTGATCTTGCAAAGAGGAAAGAGTTGAAGTGTACTCCTTTGGAACTTGTCTCAGTGATGAGACAAATTGCCCAGCTTTTACATAAAATCTGTTATTTGCTTCACACAACTTAAGTAGCTTTTTTTTTGCTGAGCGGAGATGAACCTCTGACAACTTGCTCCGGTACACATTGGATTGCGGCGGCAAGCTCCGGAGAGAGTACTTCTAATGAACTACAATATAAGAGCCCCCTTCGGAATCACAAACCCCCCTTCGAGGAGGGGTAATTGAAGGGTTTCACATGGGCTTTTTATTTTATTTTTTATTTTTTTATTTTGATATTATACAGAAATATATCAGACTTAAACAAGTCCAAAGGAAGGCTGTCTAAAATCATAGCAAAATATTTGTTTGTAATTATCTACGGGATCGATAAGTATTACCTCTAGATCAAAAATCTAGGGACGATCGTAATAAGAAAAATCCGTAGATCGAAATCCCACTCCCGATACGCCTAAAAGATCGTCGCAACATGTCGCCGCAACAAATAGATTCCTTAGCGCGCATGGGGTTAAATTGGAGGGGATACTGGAGAAAAAGCTCAAAGATATGAGAGCTAATGTGCTGATAACGTGTTGGATAATGGAGAAGAGTCAAATTATCTCCAAAAATAGGAGTAGCCATGGCCCAAGCCATGGCTCTCTATATATTCAATTAGAGCATGTGAGTCCAAGGGACTCCCCACTAACTTAGTGGGGAGTAATGGTGAGATGTTGAGGGGGAGGCCAAAGGCCTCCCTCAACTCACAACAATATAAAGATACGATCAGAATGACAATCCCAAAATGAATGAGGGGAGGGGGGTGGTCAAAAATGCATCAGGACCCAGCAGAAACGGGCAGCACAACGGCAAAAATAATCGATGGCATCAAGGGTGCCTAAGAAGGTGGTGCTGTGCCGTCACCGTCCTGAGGCGGAAGTGGTGGTGGGAGTGGGGCAGGCTGCTGAGCGGGTGTGGTTGTGGAAGTGGTGGCAGGCTGAGTGTGTGTGGAAGTGGGGGTGGGAACCTGCTGGGTGGGCGGGGGTACGCGTGGGAGTCGCTCTAGGACCTGGGTAAGACAGTAGTGAATGTGTGGAAGCAGGTCGAAGCGGTGAGCCATATCGGCGACGGTGGCGGACAGGGTCCTAAGGTCGCCTCTGAGGCCACTCACCGCCCCCTCTAGAGCACGAATGCTCTGAAGTACAGTGTCAGGGGGAGGTGGTGCAGAGGGACGCACCGGTCGGGGCTGTGCAGGTCGGGGCTGGCGTACTCTGGTGGCGTAGGTGACGGGCTCAGCAGGCAAGGGAACAAAAGGTGCTACACTCGCAGGTGGGGGCCTGGCCTCAGTGCGAGGCTGGGCAGGACGGTGAGAAGTGGAGGCAGCAGCAACGAAAGAAGAATACAAAAGTGGCAGCGAGGCGGCCGGAGAGGTCGGTGGCACAGAAGTGTGGACAGACGCCACGACACCCTCGGAAAATACAGCAGCAGTGGAGACAGAGGCGGAGACTACGGTCTCTACGGCGGTGGCAAAAGAGGGCTCTCCGCACTCAACTATGGTCGGCGGGCGCTCGGGTGGGGCAGAGGAGACAGGCTCGGCAGACAGAGGGCCAGTGCTGGTGGTGACAGGCGTGGAAGCAGTGGAAGTGGGCTCAGCTAAGGTACTCCCGACACCGACAGAGGTGTGGACAGAGGTGTCAGGAGCATCGGAAACATCAGGGATAGGCTGAGGGGCCATGGGGTCAACAGGGGCAGCAGGCTCGGCAGGTGCAACAGGGTCTGCGTGGGCAGCGTGGGCCTGCTCGGCCTCCTCAACCTCGAGCACGTAAGCAGCTGGGATGAGAACATCCATCGCAGGGAGCCAGTCCACACGGGCTGGTGCAATCTGAGTCCGAGCTGGGCTCGGAAGAATCATGTAATCGGCACCGTAAGGGCCGTGCAACCAGACCCAGTGTCGCTCACCGTGCGGACGAAGCATCTTCATCCGGGCCATAACATCAATCGACAGAGAAGTGGGGCCCGGTGCTCATCGCAGGTCGTCGAGGAAGTCCTCGCCGGTCATAAGGGCAAGCAAGGTGATCAGGCCGCCGCAGCATATCGGTGAGCGAGCGCCCACCGATACAATGATGCGGTCCAAAAACCAAGCCGCGACATCAATAACGACGGCGGGGACCAGCTCATCGCCATCCCTAGATAGAGCTCTGGACCATGTCATCGCGTAGAGCATGTAGAGCTCTGGCGTGGACATCGTGCCCGGCTCATATCTGGCCAAAAAGGTCGTCGCCATAAGGCGCAGAGCTATACGGAGGCAGGGATGGACAATGGCCGAGGCCTTGGCCCTACTAGGGTCAAAGGCAGCGTGAAGACCCGTAATCCGGGCCCAAAAGGCACCGGCGTCGAAGGAAGGTGGGGGGATATGGGTGGGGGCGTAACCTCGGTCGGCCCCGGGGACATCGGGCCACGAGAAGAAGGCTCTCATCATACCGAGAGTGACCTGGCACTCCCGGTCCATGAATCGAAACGAGCATCCCTCGTCGGTCCTGGCGATCGAACTAAGTACCTCAAGTGTCGGGCGGGTAAACGTATCCACCGACACCTGAAAGAAATCTCGCCAGCCTACGTTGTCATACAACGTGAGTATCCCCTCTAGTACCCGCAGGCGTCCTAGGTCGGCAAGGTGTGCAAACCTAGAGGGTACGATCGAGCGCTGGGAAATATGCTCGAAAGCGACGCGGTGTGCGTCGTTCCGGAACGTGATCCCCAGCGGCCCGATAAGTGGAGCCGGAGGTGGTGGCTGTGGAGCGATAGGGAGCGGCTGTGCGGGGTGTATGGGCTGTGCGGGCTCTGCAGGCTGTGCGGGGTGTGGGGGGCCTGCAGGCTGTGCTGGGTGGACGGTGTGTGTGGGAGAAGGCGGAGGAGAGTCCTCCAACTCGTGGGAGGGGCCGGCGTCATCCGACCGCTTCTGCTTGGCGGAAGCTCTCCTCGACCGCGGCCGTGTCCGGGACGGCATATGGGCCCCGAGCGCGCGCCGAAAAGCGTGAAAAGTGCGGAGTGTGCAAAATAAAGGAGAGAGTATACCACGACACGCCGCGAGTGCAAAGCAATGGAAGCGTGCGAAGACCACGCCTCTGCGAAGCCCGAATCAGTCCCTAGAAGCTCCCATGGGCTCCCCTAAGCTCCCAAAAACAACCTGCGCATGAAATGGAGATATCAGCGGGTAATATTCAAAACGTATGAAGCATTAGGGGTATAATAGATAGATATAGAAATCAATTTGGGTTTGGGGTTCGTTTAACGCACGGATCCTCGAAAAATACACAAAAAGAGGAGAAAAGGGGCTAAATAAGCGATACCGGAGGTGGCCGGAGTGGTGGCCGCCGGCGGCAACTCGGGCGAGGCGCGGCGGGGGCTCGGCCGGCGGTGGCTGGCCGAGCGACGGCGCGGCGACGTCGGTCGGGCGAGTAGGGGGCGAGTTCGGGCGAGGGAGCTGAAAGGTCGGGGTGATTTCTGTTTGCGTCGTTTCGAAAAACGAGCCCGACCCCGCCCCCTTTTATAGGAAAAGTTACGACTCGGCCGAGTGACAGGGTCACTCGGCCGAGCGAGATCAATGGAAAATCCCTACCCGCTATCGCTTCGGCCGAGTGGCCTTGCCAGCCTCGGCCGAGTGGAGTAAGTCCATTCGGCCGAGTGGCTCAAGCTACTCGGCAAGACTCGCCCTAGGAGCGTATCAGTTTTACTCGACCGAGTGAATATATATACTCGGCCGAGTAGCAGTTATACTGAAATCAGGAAAATAAACAGAAAGTTGGGTATATCAGACTTCCCTCGTTCGTGAGCGGCTCGGCCGGACGAACTTGTGTACTCGGCCGAGTGACTAGTATACTCGGCCGAGTGAGCCTTGTCTTCTGCTGTTTGTCTTCGTTTGGGCTCTAAACTCTGTCTTTCTTCCTCCAGTCGATTTCATCTTCCTCCTAAGCATCGAGCGCCTTCCTGGGGCGCTCCTCGTCGCCTCGTGCATCCTCCTAATGACGGGTACCTCATTCTCCTCTCCTGTCAGGAAAAATAGGACCCATTATCACAAGATTTTTGGGCGAACGACTCAAAACACTAAAAATTTCTAAAACAAAAATAAAAAGAAAAATGAAAATAAAGCAATAACCGTCGGGTTGCCTCCCGACAAGCGCTCGTTTAAGGTCGTGAGCTCGACCCCCTATGATTTTCAATTAATGCGGGATGTTTGGTGCATATGAGATGCACCCATCAAACTTTCCGGGGAGAACGCTTGGATTCGGAAGTTGCGGCGGCGTGTTCTCCCTCGGTGGTCTCCCGTCTCAAATAATCTTGGGGGGAGGCTCCCCCAAGCTAGCGTTTTCTCCGGTCAACGGCTTCACCGGTGACGCCGATTTCCGTATCGGCGGAGCTTTCTTCGGAGACTTCAATTTCGAGAGCTTGCAGAGCTCTCGAATCCTTGTGACATCAGCGTCGCCTTCATCATTTTCAGTGGAGAGGTCGGGGGAATCATCTATCTTCTCATCTCGGCCTAAATCCGGGCCTTCCTCGAAATCCTCGTCGAAAAGAGCGCCAATCGAGTGGGGGATCGCCTCCTCAATTACCTCATCAAGGAGGTACATGTAGTCAAGCTCCTCGTGGTAAGGCATGTGTTTCATAGCCTTGGGAATGTGAAGCTCCACCTCGATGTTGCCGACGTTCAAAGTTAGTGTACCTTCCCGCACGTCGACAATGACACCGGCGGTGGCGAGGAACGGGCGTCCAAGTATCAATGGCGTATCTCCCTCCTCCTTAACGTCCATGATTACGAAGTCACATGGCAAGCATATGCCCCCCGGGACTTGTAGCTGGATGTCCTCGGCGATCCCTACCGGCCTCGTTATCCGCCCATCGGCCAATTGTATCCGCATGTCGGTAGGTTTCAACTTCGTCCCGGTGTTTAGCCTTAAGAACATGGAGAGAGGCATGAGGCTCACACTAGCCCCTAAATCTACCAACGCCTTTTGAAGAGGGACGCCGCCCAAGGTGCAAGGAATTCGAAAGCTCCCCGGATCTTTGAATTTGGCCGGCTCCTTCTCTCTCTTGGTGAACCAAGAGCCCTCCTCGGCTAGCATAATCTTCTCCTTCCTCTTTCTCCCCGAAATCAAATCCTTTAAGAATTTAGCATATGTGGGGATCTCCACGATGGCGTCGAGGAAGGGAATGTTGAGGCTAACCCCTCTCAGATACTCGAGAAACTTTGCTAGCCTTTTCTCCATTTTCGCTCTAGTAAGCCTTTGGGGGAATGGGACCGGTGGCATGAAGCGCCTTTCCTCAATCAATTGCTCCGCTCTAGATTTCTCCTTTTCTTGTGGCTCTTTCTCCTTCTCAACTTCAACTACCGGCTCAATTGGCTCCAAACTTTCCTCCACGGGCTCCTCGGTAGGAATCATGTCGGGGGTGGTATCCTTCCCGCCTCTAGTAGTAACGGCAACTACGGCATTGATGTGGCCGGTGTTGCCCCGTGGGTTTTGCTCGGGTTGCGCCGGCAATTGTTGAGTATTCCGATTGAGCAACGCCAATTGCTCCGAGATTTGAGCTACAACGGTTGTAAGGGAGTCTTGCCCCGCCTTCAAGGTAGCATTGACCTTCTTTTGCTCGACCATAAACGCCTCCACTCTAGCTTCGAAGTCGGATTGTTGTTGAGCTTGTGGAGGGTTTTGATTTTGATTTCTCAACCCTTGATTGTATCCGGGCGGCCTATATGGTGGAACTTGTTCTTCGGTTGAAAATTTTGTTGTGGAGGCCCCCTCGGTGGATAGTGTTGTTGTTGTTGGGGTGGTGGTGGTCGAGCTTGTTGAGGTGGTTGTTATGGTGGGTTCAAATCTCCTTCATTGTTGGCGTAAGAGAAACAGGGATGATTTCTTGCGGCCGGATTGGCCCAATACCCTTGGTTCCCCGCGACATATTGTACTTGCTCCAAGGATCCTTCTCCCTGCTCTACTCCCACGTACATGGCTTGAGATTGGTCTTGCCAATCACACATTCGGTTCGTTGGTGCGGAGGTGGAAGGGGTTCCTTGGGGCTCCGTGATAAACTTCTCCAGTCTCTCCACTACCTTGTGGAGAGAGTCAAACTTGCTTGTAAGCTCCGCTACGGCCTTCGCCTCATAAATACTAGTTGGCTTCAAGGAGGACGTAGAGTGTCCTCGCTCATCGCCCCATTGTTGATTGTTTGAGGCCATCTCCTCAATTAGGGCCGTAGCTTCTTCGGGAGTCTTTGATAAGATAGCACCATTCGCCGCGGCATCAATAATTTGTTTGGTCCCCGGTTGGAGACCATTGTAGAAGCTATGAACTAGCTCCCAATCTTCAATGCTATGGTGCGGGCATTGATGCTGCAGATCTTTAAAACGCTCCCAAGCCTCATAGAGCGTCTCTTGGGGTCCTTGCTTGAAGGACATGAGAGCGCTCCGAATCTTCACCGTCTTGGAGGGCGGATAGAACTTATCAATGAATGCACTCGCCAACTCGTCCCAAGTGGTAAAGACTCCCTCAGCCTGCGTCCTCAACCAATAGACTGCCTTGTCTTTTAGCGTGAAGGGGAAGAGACGCAGTCTGATGGCATCGATGGAGACCCCCAGCATCTGAAATATGGCGCATTTCGACAAGAATAATTGGATGTGGTAGTGGGGATTTTCATGGGCATTCCCATGAAATGGATCCTGCTGCATCAGAACCACTAGTCCAGTCTTTAGCTCAAAGATCTTGTCAGCCGCCAACTCCGGCATGGCAATGGATGAGGTCGTAGAAGAGGTCTTAGGCCGAAGCCTATCTCGAATAGAAATTATCCTCGCCATCCTTGCCGCTAATTGGTCCGTAGTTTCCGGGTTGGTCATAAACCTCCCTTCCCGATCTTGTCTCCTTTCCGCTCTAAGTCTCCGCGCGGTACGTTCGATCTCGGGATCAAATAATATAGCTTCAGGGTCCGCCGTAGATCACTTGTACATGCACAGGAGAACAAAGTTTCAAAGAAGTGATTAGCACAATGGAAGGGTTAGGTAAAAGAAAAATAAAGAAATAAAATAAAAAAACAGCTAGGGTGGAAAGATCAAACGCAATCGCCTCCCCGGCAATGGCGCCAAAAACTTGATCGCTCCGGAATGTGACCCAAAGAACGGTTGTAGTTTTACCGCAAGCGCACGGTATAGCGGCGAGCGGGTTATCGAACACAGGGAGGACGAATGACCGTGCTTGTTCCAATCAACCTGGCTATTTAAGAAGAGAGAAATTTGCCTTTGGCGATCATGTCACAATCGTCAGACAAAGTACGGAAATATCATATCAAATAAAGAACGTCTAGGGAATGGGGAATTCCCGCTACTCACCGTATTTCGTAAATGTGGTTCGTCGGTATCGAAATTGCTAGAATAAGATTTTGGATGAACTAGTTGCAACTGAATGTAGAACCAAGCTCACGCTCTCGCGATGTTGCCGGTCTATAGCTATCCTAGGTTTGGGTCCAATCTCTTGCAAACCCTAGCCTAGGGAAGCTAGCATTAGGATCAACATCATCGTTCAATCGCGCACCGAGCCCACTCTCGTGCAAACTCGGCCCACGACCTAGGTTGGGATAGTTCCTACCCGTCCAATCTCTTGCAAACGGGTATCGGCACGGAATTGCAACCGGGAACCCTAGTATCGGTCCAATCTCTTGCAAACCGATACTACGGAAATTCGATTTCAACCCAATTCGGATTTCTAGGGTTTCATATCGAATTGGGATCCAATCTCTTGCAAATCCCAATCGGTATGAACTCCTAGCTATCCGTAGTAAATCGCTCCCAAACTAATCCCTAACAACGATTCTAGCAAAATTTCTACCAATTCATCACAAATATGAAATTGGGCTTGTAGGGTTCATCCCCACGCCCCAAGACGTGGAGACTACTCACAATTCATAGCACAAACACAAGAATAATCAATGAAATAGACAAGAGAATTCATCACAATATTGAGATAAGCAATAAAAATAGAATTTTTAGAGAAGAGAGAGGCAAACCAATGGAGTTCTTCAAAATAATCCAACCAAAAATCAACTTTTGTCTCCTCTCCAATCACAAGAATAAAGCTAAAAAGTTAATCTAAAAAGCTGCAAAAATCTAAGAGAAAAAGCTCTCTAAAACTAGGGTAAAAACAGGGGTTAAATACCCCCCAAAATCGTCCAAAAACTGTGACCAAAATACCCCTGCGCAGCCTGAAATCCGCAATTTTCGCTACAGGCAGCGCGTCGCACTCGGCCGAGTGACAAAAGTCGCTCGGCCGAGTGAGAAACCCTGAGAATTTCCAGTAAGTCTGGGTCTTCGGGGGCCTTCACTTCGGGGGTCGCTCGGCCGAGTGAGTTGTCGTCACTCGGCCGATGGCTTCTTGGTACTCGGGCGGTCGGGATTATCCACTCGGCCGAGTGGGTCTTCTGAAGCTCAGGCAGACGAAAAACAGTAAGTTGGCGATTTTTGAATAGCTTCGTCTGGGCGCCACTCGGGCGGACGTGATCTCGTCACTCGGCCGATGTGGTCTCCGTCGCTCGGCCGAGTGCACGTATGAAACGTATCCGATCTGGTCGGCCGAGCGGTGTCTCGCTGGTCGGCCGAGTGGCTCCTCCACTCGGCCGAGTGGGACACCAAAAATGCCCAAACAGCTTGTTTTGGCCTCCTCGTCACTCCTGCGACGTCCGTTCTTCTTCCGCTCCTCTCCAACAGCGAAATACCCCTTGGGGAGGTCGTCGGTGACCCTCTGGAGTAAGCGCATCACGAGATCACTCTAAATTGCGCCAAATCACATGAAATGCGACAAAAACAACAAATCGTGAAAAGCATCGCAATATCGTCGATATATCGTGAAAAACATGATTTGGGCGATCTAAATGGCATGCAAACATGCGGCAAAAAAGTGTAAAATAAGGAGTGATCAAAACGAACACCGCGGCCCCAGTTGCCGCGGCCTGAAGCCGCGGCCCGCCGCCGCGTCCTACGCGGCCAGCCGTCGCGGCGACACGCCGCGGGCCCCCCTAGGGTTTCCTGAAACCCTAACCCTAACGGGCTATTTTTCGGGGGAGGCCCAATATTAACCCTAATGGGTTGTTTTCATAGCCCAAAAGGCCAGAAAATTAGCCCATTCACATAATTATTTTTCTTTTATTTATTTTTGGCCCTAAAAAGCCCAAAATAGTTAAAAGAAATTTTGAAAGGGTTTAAAGCGGTAAAATAAAACATTAAAATATGGATCAAAAGGCAAAAAGTTTTCAAAAAAAAGTTTTTGCACGTCGCACACAAATTTAAATTATTTTAAATGCCTGTGTTTTTGATTATCTGCGTGGTTGTATGTCTCGAATATATTATCTGCGTGGATGTGCAAATTAGGCTATGTTTTTAGGGATCAGCCAGTTTTCCGACACCGTTTTAAAATTCCTGCAATTTTTCTTTTTTTTGAGAGAAATTTTGTATATGAGGATGAAAATGTAAAAAGAAGACCGAAGGACACCAAAAAGAAGCTGAAGGCGTTCGCTCAATGAAGATAGGGGCTTCTCTCTGAAGTTCCCGAGTTGTACTTTAATTTTCATGCATTTTATTTTTGATGTAACTTCGGACTGGACTTCTTTTTATTTTTTCGGTGTCGGCTGGCTGATCCCCATAGTCCTAAATTATTTTTCTGTTTCATTGCTTATACATTAACTGCGTGGTTGTTACTTAGTTTAAATACCATGTTTAATGTCACAATGAAACCACTTAACAGCATGCGTGATTGTTAATTTTTTAGTAATTAATTATTCACATCATTTGAAAAAAAAAGCATGCTAAAATCACTTTAATATAGTTCAACGCCTATTGCTAGACTATATACATGCGATAAGTTTTTTAAAAAAAATGCATGCAGCATATAAATAGCATGTGTACATCATACTTGTTTCATTTCAATTGAACATAATCTTTAGTTTACAAGCTTTACATTATTTGTATGATGGGCTCATGATATGACAATATTTATGACAATAAGACAATAATGATTTCAAAAAGTTTAATATCCACTTTGACAAAATGAACCTGAAGTTCAAAATCAAATCAAAAGTCAACACTCTCTCTCCCTAATAAAATAAATACGATGGTTTATGCGAAAATTATAATTGCTATCTTTATAAAAGATGCACACTTTGCGGTAAACAGATATATAAGATCCATGATCTATATAATCCAATATGGACACCAGAAGTTTTCCATAATACCGCTAAACTCTTTAAAAGAGTACTCTCATTTATTTTTACAAGGAAAGATTTTTTCTAGCCTTGAATATAAGCATACGCCTGAAGTCGTGGCCTAATGAATAAGTGAGAAATATATTACGCACCCACGTATTTGTTCCCCTCTGAGCATGGTAAACTATCCACATAAAATTTGAACGACTCAAGTAAAAGGCTTGAAGCTATACTCGAGCATTCAAATAGACTTTTTAAAAGTCCCTTATTAATTAGAAAAGTGGAAGTATAAACAATTTGCTCAAACCCCTACTTATGTCTCCTTAGCAAGACTAACTTTCATTGTCCTTTATAAATAAGGAATATTGAAATTAGGGGAAGTTCAGGATCAAACATGACTTGAAATAAAAATAAGGAAAACTCAAAACAGGGGAAGTCTTGGATTAAATGGGAAAGAGAAGATACGATATACCTCGACATGGAGTAAGCAATGGCAAGCCAAAATCAGACCGGAAGTTCTGATAAGAGCCATAATGTTTTTTGCAAACATGAATGTGCATTAACTTATGCCATATAAAAATACATACATATCTAGTCAAACGACGAAAGTCTAATTGACCTTATGTATATTTAGCTACTCCCCGAGGACAAATAAACCTTGAAATCAAATCTATTGTCATAACATAAGTCTTAAATGAGCATAATTATTGTTGTATGTTTTCAAGAGCACACATCACACTATGTCACTTGTTGACTTATCATCAGTATTATTCTCTTGTAGTCTTAATACATTTTATTTTACTGCGTATGTTTTGCTATCTTGAATACCCCAAAAATAAAATGAGGATGCCATATACTCTCTGAAACTTATACAGTTTCAAAAAGGATATTCGTCAAAACGTAATCCCTAATGACTCAAGAAATAAATGAAGCCTGAAGCTTTGTCCCAAAATGATCCGCAAATAGTCAAAGTGAAGATGTAATCCTTCACACTTTGAACACAGTTCAACTATTACCGGACAAAAATTAACTTGAGCATTTTAATGGACTTTTCGAAAGTGCCACATAAATTCATAAGAGGAATTATTTTGGAACACCAGAAGTGTCCAGAATCGACCAAATTTTGGATCGATATCACCCTGTATTGATGATGCAAGACATCATCAACCAGACGAACCCGAAGATTCTTCAAAAAGGGTGAAACTTTCATTGTCCTATTCAAAATGGAAAAATGATAATGAGATCATCTCCATTCACATGGACATTGACTCTCCCCACTTCCTCAAATGAATTTAAGATGATATACTATCATCATTAAAGATAATGAAGACCTTTAGGTCTCTTGAGAGTATTTAAGGGATATAAATAGGCTTCGTCCACTCCCTTAACCGGACTGATGATGTACCTTTGGTGTACTCATCAATATATCCTCTAAATAAATGGTCATTATCCAACCACATTCTTTTATAAAAAGGTTGTAACTTTGGATAACACTGGGAAATTTAAATGTTTTACAACTGGAAAAATAACGAACACCCTGAAGCTTGTGTTCACACCCAAATATGGGTAAGATAAATCATTAAAATGATTTAAATGGATTTCTTATCCATTAAAAATCCAGTTGTAGGTGACCACATGGGAACATGCAATTACATTGCAAACCATCAAAACGCATCCTTAGAACCTATTTATATGAGTCTGATCACCTCATATAAACAGTTTCCGAAAACCCCTGACGGGGGAAGCGTTTAGAGCACATCTTATAGATTGTGCCATGATGAGTAGACACCCCCATATCACCACTATAGACCATCAAAATGAAGAACTATTTATCAGAATTAAATATCCCAGATAAATAGAGTCTGAGCACTCTGAACATGAGAAGCATTTAAATTCACTTCTCCTAATACGTGCATCGATGATCCTATTTTAAAGATTTGATGAGATCCTGAAGATCCCTCACAACTTTAATGTCCCAGCATCAGCTTCAACAGAAATACTACAATCATCCATGAGCCTGAAGCTCAAATGACCATTTAAATCATTAATTCCTATGATTTGGTTATCATGAATTGTGATGAGATCCTGAAGATCCACACTTATGAAACTGTTAAAACAGTTATCAGACATAATTACTGACAATATAGATATTGTCAAAACTTTCACATCCCTGCTACTAAAAATCCAGCTAGGATTGACATACCAAATATATTGGATGCAATCCACCAGTAGCAGAAGTGGATATCCTCAATGGATGAGAGGACATACCACTAGGCTCCAAAAAGAGAGATCTACTCCTGGAGACCGAAAAAACAATACCACCACAGGAAAGTGAGCTCAAATCCAGAACCTTATTGCAACTTGGTTGCTAAGGACCAATTCTGGATATGTCCATATTCTTTACCCGTCCCAGAACCTTCACTTCTTTAACGCGTCGTGAAGGAGGCACCTCTGGGAGAAATCAAATGATTATAGTACGTACGGGGTGAGTTTTGGACAAGAAAGAACACATTTTGTCGACAAATTCTCTCATATTTCATTTTGCCAGTTAAATATAAAATATCGTTTCCACAACTCTGCTTTGCCTGAAGCAAAGATAGAGATTTGCCCAAATTATAATAATGTGGAATGAGGCAATAATAAGGTGAGCTGGACTCACTTATGAAATATGAGGTGTTGGACCTGAAGTCCTGATATCAAAAATGATATCAAATCCTGTGGGATAACTGAGTATTGAAGGAGAATTAAAATAAAATCGTTAGCTATAAGCATTTTAATTTGCTATAGTTTTTAGAGGTATAAATCGCTCAAACCAGGAAGTAATCAGGTAAGATGAGCTGAACTCACTTACAAGATGAATCTGATGCATCGACTGGTTTATGTCAAGGCGTAACCCAACGAATGACAAAAAGAGGGAATTTTTGGTTGATGTTGTTATTGGATGTGACAACATCACCGATATAAAATTTCTTCAACTGCATGTACAAATTTTTTCTTTACTTTCCTTTCTTTTTGGGACACATATTAATAATATGATTAAAGGAAAGACAACCTAGACATAGATCCTTAAAGGACTCATACTAAAAGGTTGTTGTTTGCACCTCTTAAAAACAATATTGTTCTTAAGAGAGCAAATTAAAAGAATTGAGATTATTTTAATAACTCAAAATATTATCGGATCTCCTGAAGAGAAATTACCGAATTATCTGTTAAAGCCTATCTATCAGACATGATATGATATGAAAGCCCTAGCTAGGCATAAATTCTAGGCTTACAGAACATTAATCATCCTGAAGATGAACAATCATCCCGAAGATGAACTATTATCCTGGAAATGAACTATCATCCTGAAGATGACGTTAATTAATCATCCCGAAGATGTAAACTTCATACAATGATGATTGATGAAGAAACATTAATTTCATTCTCCACCAAATACACCTATTTGGTTGTATGGATATACATTAAAAGACCCCTTTCCGTTAGCTGGAAGAGGGGAAGAATATATATGGTCCAGAAGTACCTTAAGTGTCTTTGAAACACTCTTCTACCTGGCCAACTGCATGCGTCTCTTTTGAGCGGTAGCAGTATAGCTATTAGCCAGGTACAGTGCAGTGCCCCCGGCGCGCCACTGGACCAGAGATATGTAGCTCCTGCGCTATCTCCAAGGGTCGAGGAAAAATCCTCTATGTTAAATGTATTTGCATATGCAGGTTATAGATCATCGCGATGAATAGCATAAACGGGACGTCCACCTCCTGAAGATCTACACAGAATCCTTCCAAGTCTACATCCTTCCACCATCCCGAGAAGCTCATCACCCAAGGAGCAGCTCAAGAACATACAATGCCAGAACCTGAAGTACCTCGCAGGCAATGACGATTGAGACGTGGAGCTGTCTACCAAGTTTGCTAGCACTCTTTTAGTTTCTGCTAATGCCTTATATGAGTGAAACTTGTATAGATGAGTGATGCTTGTACTTTACTTTTGCTTTCGGAATGTTGCTGATGAGATGGATGTATAGACACATAGGAGACAAATGTATAGATATACAGGAGATCTGCAAGCCTGAAGCTTGATCAGATTAGGGGGAGTCAACTGTAAAGTTGTACTCTTTTTCCTTGGCTAGTGGTTTTTCCCACAGGGTTTTCCATAGTCAAGGTTTTAATGAGGCAACCACATTGACTCTGGATCCAGAAGTATCCACCCCTCGACACATCCCCTAATCAGGGGAAGTTATGCAGTGCTGTACTCTTTTCCCTTCGCTATCGGTTTTTCCCACAGGGTTTTCCATAGCTAAGGGGTTTTAACGAGGCAGTTACCTTTAACTTGGATCTAGAAGTATCCACCCCTTAAGATACTCAGTAGTACTAATGAATCATTCAGTATTCATAAAGTCGAGTATACCACGTTGGTTGGATAAGGGGAAGTGTTATGAATAGGACCCATTGGGTCTATTGGGTATCCACCCACATAAGTACCCATTATGAATACTATATAAAGGAGGTTAGGGGTTTCCTAGCCTCAACCCTTCTCCAAATCGGTTTCTCGTTCATAACAAAAACAACTAGAAATCATTATAGAGAGAAGAGAGGGAAGCAAAAAATGAACCAGGGGAAAAAAAAACTTGTACTTTTCGTCTTCCTCCTGCTCTGTAGCGAGCCAGCGATCGCCTGAGCGCAATCCAGTTGGAGAGGGGAGATATAGAGGTCGAGAGAGAGAAAGGGAAAGAGAAGTAAGAGAGTGAAAGAGAGCTTAAGAGAGAGAAAGCAACAGCGAAAGCAGCGAAGAGCAAGCACAGCGCTTTGAATTCAATCAAAAGAGCAGAAAGAGAGAATTCGAGCTTCGAATCCCTTTCTCAATAATGAATTGCTGTTTCGTGCTTCAAAAAGGTCAGTTCATTTTCTCTCGTCTTCTTTTAAATGATTTTTCTCTTTTTAGTGCGAAAAAAACTCAATTTTGACACGGCTTTGATCCGGCCACGTAATTGAATTTCCGTCCAGTTTCATACCAAATTTGAGAGTTCTTTAATTTCAGCTAGGGTTTATATCTAGAATTTGACTCTGAATTTTGTGTGTGTGCGTGTGTGTGTGTGTGTGTAAACTTGTATTTTATCTGTTTTCACAAGTTAGGGTTTATTTTGACAGATTATTGGCTGCATTGTTATCTATTACACTCCCAATCTGAGAAAGAAGGAACGCACAAAGTTTGAATTTTGAACGAATGTCGGTAAATAAATTTCCAGTTGACAGCTTGGTAGCTTTGCTGCTATTGATCTAGTGGAATTTTATGGCCAGAATTCGAATTTTGGTTCTAAAAACAGTAAGAGGAACAAGAGAATCATAGCATTGATCTGGTGAATTTTTATGGCCTGCGTTGACCAAGCGGATCAATCTTGGGGAACTGAAGTCCATAATAGCCAAAAGGATTGGCCATCATCGAACCCGTCTCTACTTTGGATACTTGAATCGGTTGCTAGCTCAAAAACTGAGCAAACTTGAGTTCAACAAGCTCTGTCTCTCCACCCTCGGCCGAGAGAACATACACTTACACAATGGCCTCATTCAGTCTATCATCAAGAATGCTTACAATGCCGAAGGCCCCCCTCCACTATCAGTTAAAGCAGCAGATGGGTCCCAATCGACTGCGACTCCAGCTTTGCCATCACCAGTTTGGTCCAATGGAGATTTATTTCCGACATCCCCTCGAAAGAGTCGGTTGGTGCGGACTCGGGATCGGAGGATAAAAGACTGCCCGAGTCCGCTCAGACCCAAAGGGATGATTGTTAGGGAGAATGGTATTTTGGGTCATTGTGATTTGAAGGGACCAATGCAGGACCATCACGGTGTGATTGACGAGCAGCTTGCCAAAAGATCGAGAATGGGAACTTCGTTGGGGATTGAAGTGTCAGAAGTAGGGGAGGAAGCGGTTGAGCACAGTAGTGACTTTGATTTGTGCTTGATGAGAAATCCCCTTTGGCCGCCACTAGGAATTCCCTATTGTCCTCCAAGTTTTGGTGGGGTTTGGAGGTCCACTATGGCAAGTAGGAGTAGAAATCGTGTTGGTAGAAGCTTCAATAGTGGTGAACTATGTCACACTGAAGATTTGATGAAGAGGATGGAGGGAATAGTAAGAGCACAAGGACTGGAAAGTGTGACAATTGACTGTGCTAAATTGTTGAAAAATGGGAAACAGTTGGTTAAATCATGTTTTCAGCTAGTTGTATCAAGATCTGAGCAAGAAGCAGTACCGCAGCTTGACTACCGGCAGCACTCTCATATGAAGCTTCTCAATTGCGTTTGGCAGATAAATGGGTCAAATGTCATTCATGCGCTAAACGGTGGTATACCTTTGGATGAAAAAATCGAGCAAAGAAGCTGCAAGCCAGTATCACCGCAGGATTTTACGGTAGCAATGGAGCTAAACCCAAGGCAACTTGGTGAGTTTTGGCCCTTGATACTTGAGAAAATATCTCTTTGTTCGCTTGAAGAGTAGGGCAGATCAACCGGGCATGGAGTTTTTTTTTTGGTTTAAAGACCGTGGTTGCAGGTCCTTGGCAGCTTAACTGCTAGCCTTGTGGGCCAGATACGGATAGAAATGTAACTCAGATTTGCTTCTGTTGGGAAGATGTCATAAAGGTCTTCGTG
The DNA here is from genome assembly GCA_030789695.1 of Scilla litardierei. Lineage (NCBI taxonomy): Eukaryota > Viridiplantae > Streptophyta > Magnoliopsida > Asparagales > Asparagaceae > Scilla > Scilla litardierei. Next base: position 16,768,954 of record CM061142.1, on the reverse strand, counting down.
TACAATCATTGATGTGTTCACGGCATTATTCTCAACAAGTGTCATCAGTTATCCTTTTCCTGTTAGAGGCATTTGGTGCACATATCTTGCCAGCCGTGAAGCAGCTATGTTACCTCGGGAGATAGGGATTTTTAACCTTACTGTGGTTGACGGACACTCTGTAGGAAATCTATACAGTTTTGCAGAATACTGAAATGTTACTCTGGTATAGGTATATTTATGCTCTCGATAAGTTTTCGTAACATTGTGATGTATGTATCATCTATCATTAAATTTAATTGGGTGGTTTCAATAGTGATACTCTCCTACCAACTTTTGTATTTATTTTATTATTTATTTATTGATACTCGTCACAGTCTGTCGATCCTTAAATTGACGTCTAACATAATGTTACATGTGTGCTTTACTGTGGTAAACATTTTTGGATATGTTTATTTTTGATGTTCTTGTCATGTCATCATTGATTTAGTTTTATGTTAAGTTGTTTGATGCGTGTATTAAAAATTCTTCTCCTTCCATTATCTAAGTTTACCATGTTTGATGAGTGATACTCGTTTGCCAAGATTTATCCCTACTAAGATGGTTTGCAGAGTTTCTGCTAGATGTTTCAATTGTGCAAGTCATTGTCAATCATAGAGAGTATTCAAAGCTATTAAATTGGTGTACTCCACTTATTCAACATTATTATGTTCGATGTGTATCCATCCTTATACTGATGCAATTAACAAGGCATCACTTTTTTTTGAGGTTTTCAGTTTATATGCTATCATTTTTGCAATTGGTATATGTTAATTTTTGCAATTCATTTACACTGTTCCATGTTATTATATGGTTGTAATAAATGCCATTACTATTACGGTATCATTTATGGCCTGGAAAATCTTATTGTCCATATAAAGATGAGGAAAGTAAAGGTCATGTTGCTTGTACATTGAAGTAAAATAAATCCTCATTTTGTGATCGTCATGCTACACCAAGGTTTTAGGTATCGGTTTCGGAGTGGGTATCGCTCCGACCAAAATTTAGGTTTCGGTATCGATATCGTCCATTTCAGTGGGTTTGGAAGCAAGTTTCGGTTTCGTCCGTATCGGTAGTTTCGGTATCGGTATCGGAGATACTTTTCTATATTTTTTTTATTTTTCATGCATTTCCTGTACATTACGCATTTGTAACAAAAAAATAACTAATTAATAGTTATAAAAGAACAATAATAAAAATTGATGAGTCATATTTATGGCATCGTAATACAAAAGTTGAATAAAATACATCAAAAGATACAAAAATAAAGGAAATAAATAAAAAGATACAATTCTTAAAATAACCGCCATGACTGTCCGAGTATCCACCAGAATACGATTCTTGAAATATTTCTTATATGTAATAATTTTCACTCTCTCCAATTCAAAAGACAAAATTTCAACGGTAAGTCTCCCGAATACCAGTAATACAATAAAAATAGCCAATATGATGCGTATAGACAATAGAATTATGTAAGCATGCAATCTGTAGTTTGAATGATGCATGCACGTGGACATATGCAGTGCTTATGATACTGGCCTTTAACTTGATTAATGGAGAAAGCAACTCACTCCTTGGTTGATTTTTACATTAATCAGATTAAAAGCCAGTATTATAAGCACTACATATGTCCATGTGCACGTCTCATTCAAACTATAGATTGCATGCTTACATAATTCTATTCCCTACACACCTCATAATAACCATTTTTACGGTATTACTGGGGTATTCGGGTGACTTGTCGTTGAAGTTTTTCTTTTGAATTGAAGGGAGGGGAGATAATCACATAGAAGAAATATTTCAATACTCCGCATTTAAATGCGCCATCTCACCGGGCATGGCCACGACTTGAAAAGGGAACATGAAGACACATTCACTTTGGAAAATCTTTGCACGGCTATCTTTTGGTGCTTCGAAACATATCATCAAATCGATGGTTAACTTGTAATCCTGCAACGAGTTAACATGAAAAAAGTTGCAAGCAATTATGAAATACAGCTAACAAGTATAAAATACATTTAAAATTTATGAAATACCTCTAAAGATTTACATGTATTTTTCTGTATTTTTTCTGTATTTTCCGGGATTTTTTCGGGATTTTTGTACTTTTCGATATTATTCGGTATTTGTTTGTATTTACGAAATATAGGTAACAAGTATGAAATATAGCTAAAGTTTATGAAATACCTTTAATAATCTGTATGTATTTTGCGGTATTTTCCGTCATTATTCTGCATTATTCTTCATTTTTTGCATTTTTTTGTATTTTTCATGTATTTTCATGTATTTTTCTTGTATTTTTCTGTTCACATTACTCATTTGTAACAACAATTAACTAATTAATAGATATAAAAGAACAACAATAAAAATTTACGAGCCATAATTCTGAATTCATAATATAAAAGCTATACAAAATACATCAATAGATACAAAAATGAAGAAAATAAATAAAAAGATACAAAAATCTCATTCGTAGTTCTCATCATCCGGTTGTGGTGCATGGTAGTATGGAGGATATGAATACTGCATCTGTTTCGGACCTACAAAAGATATCATCATGTTACATATGCTGAGGGTCGGCTCTGCTCGATGAAAGGCGTGTCATGACTGCCTTGACGGCTGGACTGCTCAGTCACGTTCGGACCTACCTGTATTGACTACCATAATCAGCATAGACATCAGAGTGTCTGTACGGTGCGAAATAACCGCCTTGGTTGCCTGAGTATCCACCGGAATATGATTCATGAATGGCAGGAATTCATAACATCTATAATAATCAAAAGAACGTTGATACCCTTGATATTTAGAGTGTCTACCGTAGGTATCGTTCCCTCGTTCTTCACTGTGGTGCTGCCTATCATGATCTCTATACCCATGCGAATGTTGTGTATCATAAGCACGTCTCAGTAGGGCAAACGGATGCCGACATATCACAACCTCCGTCTATAGGATCTTCGTCACCGGGAGACGAAACATCATCGCTATCGTGCCGAGCCTGAGTGGCTGCCTTCTTTCGCTTGTATGTGATATTCGCTGGGGCTTGACTTGGCCGTGGCTGGTTGCTTCTTGTATGATTTGCTTCCACAAGCGCCTCGTCCAACCAAGGATTATCTCTGTCATCGAGCACCATGTCTTCTGTCTCCCTGGTCCATTCCTCCAATGGATCATCCTCATGGAAAATCTGATCCAAATCGATCAGCTTGTGATCGTCCTTCTCGCTTCTTCTCGCGTGTCTATGTCTCAGCCTCATGTTATAATGCACATAGACCAGCCTTTTAATGTGTTCCATTGTTAGCCTATTCCTGGTCATAGTGTGTTTGAGCGAGTAGGTGGTCCAGTTTCGTTCACAGTTGGACGAAGGGACCGTTTGGCTCAAAACACGCACAGCTAAGCGTGTAAGAGTTGGAGCTTGCTATATCCCAATGCTTAACCACCATTGAGCTGCAAAAAGTTCCAGTGGTCAGAAAAGATGGATCGTTTTATGGGAAACATATAGAAATCTAAGATCCATATAGATACCTGGAGTGACCCTTGTTATCGCCATTTCTGCCTTAGCGGAGCCAAAATAACCAACTCTCATCTTATAGGCTGATGCGTCTAGGGCTTTTTGTGGCGATAAAGGTAGGATTTTTATAGCTTTGGACTAATAAAGATAGGATTTTTATATGAAGATCAGATCTGAAATTGCAAATGAAAGCTACGATAATTATTCCAGAACTAATCTACCAATAGGAATTGAAGAGCTAATTGCAATAAGAGATCTAGGGTTCTAGGCAACAAAAAGAACTTACAAGTCAAATCTTTCGTAAGTCCATTAGGGCAGGCCGGCCCTTGCTTTAGGGGGGTTTAGCGAAATAGTGAATTACTGAACGACCCCCCTTGTAGTTGCAAAACTACTAGTTTGACCCCGGGCCCGTGGTGGACCCGAGTCGCCTCCTTCTTTGGTATACTTGGACCGCACTCTCGCTGGACCCGCTGACCCCGCTCGTGCCTGCTGCTTGCTGCCGCACCTTTGCTGCCCGCGCCGCATCACTACTTCCCCCCAAAAGTGCCACCTTGTCCTCAAGGTGGAAGTCTGGAAACTGATCTCGTATCACCCCACGGGGTTCCCATGTAGCATCATAGTTCGGCAGACCCTTCCATTTGATCAGCACTTCTTGCGTCCCATCCGCGGCCTGTTTAACACCAGTCAACTCCTGATGCTCAAGCAACACCTCCAGTATTCTGCCCATGCTAACCATCTTGCCCACTGCATCGGCGAATCTGAAGCAAAACACCTCAAATAGGTCTCCATACTCCTATTCACCACATCCGTCTGTCCGTCTGTCTGTGGGTGATATGCTGTGCTCCTCCTCAGTTTGGTACCCTACATCTTGAACAACTCCTGCCAAAAACTGCTCATGAATATCTTATCTCGGTCAGATACTATGGAGGCAGGAAAACCATGCAAGCGAACCACCTTCCGCATAAAAGCTGTAGCAACTGTCACGGCCGTATAGGGGTGTCTTAATGGCACGAAGTGGGCATACTTGCTGAGTCGATCCACCACCACTAATATGGAATTGTAGCCAGCCCTTTGATCGTGGTAGCCCCTCAATGAAGTCCATGCTGATATCCTCCCAAACTCTCTCGGGCTGGGCCAATGGCTGTAGAAGTTCCGTCGGTGCCATTGCCATGTACTTGTGACGATGGTAGACGTCACACTCCGCTATCATCTTAGCAATGTCTTTCTTCATACCCGGCCAGTATAGCTCCCTAGACATCCTCCTGTAGGTCCGCTGTATCCCTGAATGCTCTCCAACAGAGCTGCCGTGGAACTCCTGAAATATCAGCAGAATATGGGTGGATCCCCTAGGAATCACCAGTCTCCCTTGCTAGAGTAGTCGCTGTTCACTCATGGTGTACCTCGGATATTCCGCTGACCCCTGCTGCAGTGCCTCTCGTATCTGTGTTAAGCCCGTATCGGCCTCAATCTCTCTGCTCAACGGCTCCCAGTCTAGGAAGACCGGTACAGAAATGGCTGCCACCTCTGCTGGCTCTTCTCTGCAAGACAGTGCATATGCCGCCTTGTTCTCCAAGCCTGGTCTATACTGTATCTCAAATGTGTAATGGACAAGCTTGGAGAGCCACTTTTGATGCTCTTCTGTGACCATGCGCTGATCCAATAAATATTTCAGACTACTTTGGTCGGTCCTCACTATAAATCTCATCCCCAATAAATAAGGCAGCCATTTCTGAATGGAGAGCACGATTGCCATCAATTCTCACTCATATACTGATTTCAGTCTCGCTCGTGATGATAGAGTTTGGCTGAAATATGCAATAGGCCTCTGATCCTGCATCAGCACCGCTCTCAACCCGTGTCCTGAGGCGTCGGTGTCTATCACAAAGGGCCTGCTGAAATCTGGTAGTGCCTAAACCGGTACGGTCGTCATCGCCTGCTTCAGGGCATCAAATGCCCAGGTGGCCTACTCCCTCCAGTGGAAGCTGTCCTTCTTAAGCTGCTCGGTCAATGGCCACGTAATCGAACTGTATCCATGGACGAACTTTCTGTAGTACACTGTCAGGCCCAAGAATCCCCGCAGGCCTCTTAGAGTGGTGGGTAACGGCCATTCTAACATCGCTACAATATTGGCCTGGTCTGCCGCCACACCCTCAGATGAAACGATATGCCTCAAATATTCCACCTGAGGCTAACCAAACAAGCACTTCTTCTTATTGGCACACAACTACTGGTCCTGTATCTCATGTAACACGGCCTGCAGATGCCCTACATGCTCTTCCACACTGCGACTGTATTATCAGGATGTCATCGAAGAATACCGGGACAAATCTCCGGAGGTAGGGCCGAAACACCTTGTTCATCAGTGCCTGGAATGTCGATGGAGCGTTCAAGCCAAACGGCATGACGAGGAACTCATAGTGCCCATCATGAGTCCTAAAAGCAGTCTTAGGTCCGTCCGCTGCCCTCATCCGTATCTGGTGGTAACCTGACTTGGGATCGATTTTGGAAAAACAAGCAGCCCCATGGAGCTCGTCAAGAAGCTCATCGATCATCGGAATAGGAAACTTATCGGGGATAGTTTCCTTGTTCAAAGCCCTGTAGTTCACACAAAACCGCTAGCTACCATCCTTCTTCTTTACTAACAAAACTGGGCTGGCAAATGGGCTCACACTCGGCTGAATCACCCCGCCTGCATCATGCCTTCTACTAACCTCTCGATCTTATCCATCTGCACTTGAGGGTATCTGTAGGGCCGCACGCTGATAGGGGACACGCCATCCCGTAGAAAAATGGCGTGCTCGTGTTCTCGAAGTGGTGGTAATCCCCGCGGGGTCTGAAAAACATCCTCGTACTTCGCTCATGTGCCACTGTCTGTGTACGATCCTTACTCTGCTCTACTGCTGCCACTACATGTAGTTCCACCAGGTATCCTCCTCTTGCCGTGTGTATAGCTCGTGTCATGGCCTTGTAGGACACTAAAGAACGGCAGAGGCTGAGGTCCTCCTATAAAATCACTATCCTCCCCTCATCACGGTACTCCATCCTCAGCAATTTCCAATTCGTCTTGGTCTCTCCTAGAGTCTGCAGCCACTTCATCCGCAGGATGACATCAGTGTTCCCTAAATCTAAGGAAAGAAAATCCGTGACAATCTGCACCCACTGTATTATCACAATAACACCTCGACAGACGTCGCTATTGTGTGTCACCTGTCATGTACCCAGCACTACTCCATACCTCCATGTGTCACTCAGCTGCAATCGCTACTCCCCTACCAACCTGCTGGAGATGAAATTGTGGGTGGCCCCACTGTCTACTAGAACGATCACATCCTGGCTGCCCACCTGGCCCACCAATTTCATGATGTGGTTCGGTGTGAACCCCACCACGGAATTTGAGGGATACCTCTGCCAAATCCAAGTGCTGGTGCTCAGGCTTCTCCTCATCCTCTCCAGCCTCTAATACCACCACATCGTCCTCCTCTTCATCTTCGTTCACTATCAGTATATGAAGAGTCCGATCCCCACAGCGGTGTCTTGGAGTAAATTTCTCATCCCACTTGAAATATAGTCTATTCGCCTGCTTTTCCCGAATCTCTGCCTCAGTCATCATCCGTACCTGCTCCCTAGTCGTGGCTCCGGTCTACTGTCACTATTGCCTGCGGCAACGGCTGTAGCCTCCTGAGCAGGAGCGGCTCTCTGGCCTCACACTAGAGCCTGTCCACGAAAAGCGGTGCCTCCCCACGCCTCACGGGCCCTCCTCTCAGTCTTCTGATGGTCCTCCACCATCCTAGCAAAAGTCATCATCCCTCCCAGGCCCACGGGCTGCACCTGTATCAGCCCAGATCTAACAGTGGGCTTCAGCCCCTTCATAAAGCCGTCCTCTAAAGATTCACGTGAGACTTCTCGAACACGGTGGTAGAGTGACTCAAACCTTTTGATGTACTCTCCCACGCTCCCATCTTGCTTCAGTGAATATAACCGCTTATAGACTCCCCTCCAATTGTACTGTGCCAAACCACTCCACCAATAGAGTAGTGAACTCCTCCCATGTCCGGAACGGCTGCTGCTGATGTGTCCATCTGTACCAATCCAAGGCCTCTCCCTTTAAGCAGACTCCTACCGTCCGAAGCCAATCCTTTACTGGTACTACTGACACCTCAAAGTACCTCTCCACGTGGTACAACCAGTCATCAGGGTCCCCGGTCTCAAAATTGGGTATATTCAACTTCCTCAGTCAACTCTCCCCGCGAAGCCTCCACTCTCCTGCGGCTGATCCTGACGTCTTTGCTGAAAAACCGGCGATCTGTCAGGAATGTAACCCACTGCCGGATCCCGTGCGCCTTCGTCCACCCCATCCCACTGCCAGTCTCATCTCTCATCTCCCGGTGGGTGCCAACACTCCTCTGCCTGATGATCTCTCGGGGTGCCCTGAAACCCTCTCCAATCACCTGTCACACTCCCGAAAGGTGGGGGCTGAGCCGATGGACCTCCAAATTGCCGTTGTCGTCCTCCAGGCTACTGAAAACATGCTCCGGATCCCCTGATGGCTGAAAATATGACGTCGGAACTGTTCGGGCCTCATACTGGGCCCCATGCGGTGCTGACAAGGTCGGAGGGGGCTGTCGGACCCCCAGAAAGTGCGACGGGCCCCCTGCAGATCGGGCGGGCCTCGGAAAGAGGCCCGCTGGCTGGACGAAGCCCCAAGGGGGCGGCGGGGCCTATCGGCCCCAGTTTTGGGCTGGCGGGCCTCTGCCACTGCCCCAGGGGTCCATCGGAGGCCCCGGAGGGGCGGGCGGCCCACGCCGCCCCTTCTGGGGGTTCGGCGGGCCCCCAAGTGCAGCTGGGGGTTCGGCGGGCCCCCAGTGGCTGCCGGGGGCGGGTGCCCCCCGTGGTCGAACTCCCTTCCCGCGGTGGTGAAGTGGCCGGCAAAGCCTCCTAGTCCTCCGGATCTGCTTTGTTTCGCCGGTCGTATGTGTATAAGCCTTCGTCTTCCACATCTTCAGGAACCCCTTCGCTAAAATCATATTTTTACATTTCTTCGTCCATAAAGGTGGCTCCTTTTTGCTTGGCTCTACCTTTGGGTTGATGTTAGCTATCATCACATCAATATCCTTCATCATCTGAGATCTATTCGTCTCCATAGTCTCCGTTAATCGCGTGACGCTCTCCGCGGTCTCCTTTCTAACATCGTTGAACTCCTCGCTGATTTTGCTCTCAAGCTTCTCCACATTCTCTTCCAACAATTCGATCCTCTTCATAGATCGCGTGCTCGCCATGGATCTAGTGCTCTGATACCAATTTGATACGTTTAGGGCTTTTTGTAGGGATAAACATAGGATTTTATGGCTTTGGACCGATAAAGATATGGTTTTATATGATGATCATATCTGAAATTGCGAATAAAAGCTACGATAATTATTCTATAACTAATTTACTAATAGGAATTGAAGAGACAATTGCAATAAGAGATCTAGGGTTCTAGGAAAAAAGAACTTATAAATCAAATCTTCCGTAAGTCCATTATGGCCGGCCGGCCCTTGCTTTCGGGGGTTTAGCGAAATAGTGAATTACGGAACGACCCCCATTGTAGTTGCAAAACTACAAGTTTGACCTCGGGCCCGTGATGGACCCGAGTCGCCTCATCCTTTGGTATACTTGGACTGCACCCTCACTGGACCCGCTGACCCCACGCTCGCGCCGCATCATAGGCCTCCAGCTACAATTATCAATCATAATTTTAGAATATAAACTACTACATCGAATCATATATCAAAATAAAAATATCTGAATTTCATTTACATCTCTATCAATGTCAATTTGCTTCGAGATGTCTGGTTCCAGCCTCTCGATAACGCGTCTGAGTCCAACCAGCACCTCGTTGTCGTTTGTTGCATTGAAAGAGTACTGAAAACGAGGATTCAAAAAAATATTCTGCAGCATGAATATCTTGATGTAGCAGCTTATCCCATCACTTGTCGATCATGTCCCACCATTTTCTGTATCTCCTACCAACATTCTTCCGAATTTCCTCTTTTACACGGTCCATGGCCTCGTAGATATACCCCATTTCGGCCTTATCATTGCTATCGACCATTCGGAGAACCTTCACCAGGGGCTCAAAAACGGCGATGAAATTAGAAATAGCATGCCAGAATTCATCGCCGTGAATCAGATCGTACACGTTGTTTCCAATGGTCCTATTCTCCGCAGGTCATCTCGATGCGCGTACAGAGAGTCCAAAGCAATGAAGTGGGTCGCAAATCTTATTATTGCGGGCCTGATCAACTCTTTTCCACCAGTCTCTCTTCTCATCAAGCTGAGCACCCATCCTTTGTTGTATATGAATCCTATTACCATCTGACTTTGTGCGACGATATTTTTGACTATTTATTTTGCCATGTCAGAAAATATCAAGTTGATACAATGCGCCGCACACAGGGCCCAATACAGATGCTTTCTCTTTCGCATCAACAGCTGCCCACCTGACTTGTAGTTTGCCCCGTTGTCGGTAACTACTTGGACTACTCTATGCTACCCAATTAGTTCTACATATCTTTCCATAAGATCAAATATGTACGGACCGTTCCGGAATTGGTCGATTGCATCCACAGAGTCTAGAAACACCGTCCCGTGGGTCGAATACACAAGGAAGTTTATAATCTTCCTTCTGTTTTGTGTTGTCCAGCCATCGCACATCAGTGTGCAACCGTACTCATCACACTGAACACGAAAAGTTCCTACATAATTTTTTCTCTTCATACTCCATGTCCAAGTATGTGTGTGCCAGATCCCAAGAAGTGGGTGGAGCAACGTCACGCCCCGATTTTGCAATAGCATCAACCATGGGCTGTAATATGGGCTATTGGTCACATTGTATGGGATGTGGTTGAAATAGATAAATTTGGCCATAGCTCGAGTGACATAGGCCTTGACATTCTTCATGAAGGTATTCTTTATGGTTGACTGGGACTTACCCTTCTTCGTCAGAGAAAAAGGGTCGACACCGGGTCTGAAAGCACCGGCTGGTCTACTGGTTGGCTCAACATCGCGAGCAGAACCGCATGCAAACATACCGGCCATTCGGCCAGCACGACTACTCGATCTGGCTAGCCCAGAGGCCCCAGGCCCAGACGATCCTGCTCCCATGCTTCTGCCCTCACTTCTAATCTCTTCTTCGAAAAGTTCTTGCCTACTTCTAAGAGCTCTTCTAAGGTCTCTCGCCTCCTTGGTGTCGTCCTCATACTTATCTGAATCATCTGATATTTTCTCCATCGGCCTTGCCCTTATCTCCTCCTCGATCATCTTCTTCTCAAATCTGGCCTGTAACCTTTCGTTTTTTCTTCTAAAATACTTGTGCTCTCATCTCTTCATGCACTTCTTTTGGTGCCTTGGGGCATGTTTGCACATCCCCAGTAATTCCCGCCAAGTGTTGTTTAAAGCGAGACACTCCTCTATGTATTTCTTTCCGGCAATAGTTGCACCTTACTTGTCTATGGTTCTCTCCGATCATTTTACAATGAGACCACCCAATATCCACCATCTTCTCCTTTGGAGTTCTTCGAGTCATTTTAATTACTGCAACATATAAAAATTACTTAATATAAGGAATTACTTCAAATAACAACATAAAAATAATTATCACATAAGCATCCCAAATCTATTATAAATTTGAGTATGAAGGAAAGGCTTAAGAAAAATACGACAGAGGAAGAATCTGAGAGCGCTCGTAGGAAAAAGCCCAAGGAAGATCCGCCACGACGACATCCGATGAGCCCTAAGGAGCCAAAGAACGCTAAGGAGAATACGCTGCAGCTGATTATGGAGAAGAAGTGAGGAGACAAGGACATCTTGTACTTCTCCACCCTTAAGCCACCATGAAGACATTACGATAGGGAGTCGAGCTCACGACTCAAAAACGAGCGCTTCTTGGGAGGCAACCCAAGGGGGTTTGTGTAGTTTTTAATGCTTCTATTTAGATCTTAGTTTTGGTTTAGAATAGCTTAATTTTTCATTTTGAATAAGCCCCCAAAACCCCAAAATTAACTTAGTGTTTTGATGTAGGAAGAAGCTCAAGGGAAGCGGGAAGAACCATTCGAGACGGCCGCGTGGTACCCATCCACGTGGCCACGTGGAGGAAAGAAGAAGAGAAGAAGATGGCTGATTTTGTGAACAACGCGACCGCGTGAAGGAGGCACAAACGACCACGTCGTTGGAAGTAACTTCTAGTTCAAAAATTTCAATTCCACACGACTGCGTCGTCAAGCAGTCTAGTCGACGCGGCCGCGTAACTTTATGTTAAAAACCCCCAAAATCCACCTTCTATAGGATCCACGCGACCGTTTCACATGAATCAAAACGACCGCGTCGATCCTCATTTTCAAGCCACAATATGCGGCCGTTTAAACTAACTCGAAACGGCAGCGTCCCAACCACATATTCCAAGGCCAAATTTTCTAATTCGAAGCGACCGTTTAACCGATTCAAAACGACTGCGAAATTTTCTGTATTTTTGGCTCAAAATCACTTTTCTTCAGGATCTACGTAGCCGTTTAAACTTAAACGACGCGACCTCGCCAATTTTTGAGCTTCATTTTCTCCCAATTCGACGCGGCCGTTTTGTCTACTTTACGTGGCCACGTAACTCGCTGTTTTTCAAGCCGAAACTCCACGTTTTACATGATCTACACTGCCGTCTTATCTCGAACGACGCGACCGCGTCACTGCCTTATTTATACATAGTGACCCCCAAACGGCCTATTCTATGCAAAAATTTCGAAACGTTTCTGCCCCATCTCTCGATTCCTTCGATTCCAAGCCCATCCGATCACTCTCAAACCCTCTCCAACTCTTCCAAATCACTCCCAAACCATTCTCTCTTTCAGTCCCCTCATCCGCTGCCTCTTCCGACCGAGTCAAACGACGAAGGAAACCCTAGGTGGCCGTTTGTGAGGGTTTTGCGGCTCGAAATCCATGCAGGCAGCACGAGCTCAGCTGCTGGCTCAAGAAAAAGCTTGGGGGAGCCATCTCTAGGCATTGGCGCTTTTGATTTCAACGAGGAGCTCCAACTTTGGTAACTTCGCTCTATTACTCGTTAATTTCAGCATTTTTCGCTGAAATCGCCAAAAATTTGCGTGAGTCTGCACACACTTCACTTCACACACTTTGCATCACTCACATCTTCACTCAATGCCTTCGAGAGAGCGCAAACCTGAAGCCCTCCACTACAATTACCCGTATCCTCCTGAGTATGATGCCAACATCTTTTGGTTGAGGATCACTGGCCTTTCACCCTTCCCTATCACACGGGTGAAGCGTCTTGCATCATCCACCCTGGCCTCCGTATCGTATACCGCATCATAGCAAATTCTCTTTTCTGTCGATACAAGACTGTACATGTCTTACAGGATGAGCTCTTCTTCCTCTGGTGTGCCACCCAGTCTCGTGTCCTCTGTGAGGATACCACCACTGTTGCACACTATATCCTTCACGCTGGATCCTTGCTGCACTCCAGATTTCTCTACACCCTTGTTAGCCACAGCTCTCGTATCTGCTGTAGAGGGTTTATCACGATCATACCACATCTTCCTCCCATCAACCTCAAGATCCCTGATTCCATGACTCCTGTCCCAGGCCTCACTTCTCTTGATCTCGTGCTCACGAATATGCACATGATCAGAGCTTTTGAGCGCGAGAGATATAATTGGCTTCATGGGCCCAATTCCACCCTTACACCCGTCTCCCGAATCCTGCACGCTTTGGGTCTGGCATCGCCATGCAGTGGATCTTTCCCGCTGATCCCGATCTTGCCTAGGTAGCTCAGGCACCACCTCTACAGCCCCAGCTAACCCTGCCTAGCTCCAGGCCCAATCCAACATATCCATGACCCTACTATCCCATCTGCATCCACTTCCAGTCTCACTGTCAGGCCTACCCTCCGTCAGTATATGAGATCTCGACACCATGTCGAGGGTAGCAGTAGCACTCCACTACTACTTTCACACCTCGAGCGTATGGCTCGATTAGAGGAGTTTATAGCTTTCAGGTCTTCCACCGTCATCGCCCTGATTGAGCTCAGAGACACCCTCTCCGAGTTCATGACGTCGATTGACAGCATCACTCTCGTTGTCGTGACCCTTCATTCACAGTTCGACCAGGTCTACTAGTATCATTTCATTCAGGGCCATTACCCTGCTGCTGCACCTCATCTCCTACCCATTCGCATCCAGCCTCATCCATATCAGACATCACAGCCATCTCAGACTCCTGTGGACCCATCCTCCTCTACTCCTTACGTGGACACCACCACACTACACATTTCCATTCCATCCCAGCCATCTCAAGTGCATGTGGACACTACTCCCACCACACCTCACCCCGACCCCATGGCTTCACCCATTTCATCACCACATGCCACGGAGGCCACAGATATGCCCTCCTATGGTGCACCGCATTCTCCTGCTCCATCCACACATATTCCCTCACCGACACGTACATCCACACCTCCACACGCATCCACACCACACGAGGTCGTCATATTCAACATCTCATTGTCCACAGAGGACTCACCACCACCACCACCACCACCACCACCACCTCCACCACCACCACCACTTAAATCTGAGATAGTTCCATCCACCCCATCCCCACCTCAAATTGACATCACAACTGCAGATTCAGCTGCTCCATTCACTCCACCCACACAGCCACCACCTGACGGTGGCTTTGCATGATGGATCTCATTTTGCACTCACTCTCACCACATGGCCCACGAATCACACTCACAATTTTGGGCATGCTTTTCTATAGCTTGGGGGGAGATGCACCTGGATCTCCTTCCCCTCATTTTTCTTGTCCTCACGATTTATTTTCTGTGTTCTTCTCGCGTTGAGGACAACGCTTGGTTTAGCTTGGGGGAGCGTTTTCACACCGATTTTCTATTTTCTTCTGTTTGTCTTATTTTCTTGTTTTTATCGTCGTTTTTTGTTTTCATCTCGTTTTTTTCTCATTTTCCCATTTTCTTTCCTTTTTCATATTGCATCATGTTTTATTCCATATATGCACTCAAAAAGCCAAAAAAATGAAAAAAAAATCAAAAACTCCAAAAATATCCGCATTCGCATCATGCATCATGCATCATCATGCATCTGTTTGTATATATTTGCATTCGCTTTGAGAATTTTTCGAAAACGAGTCTCTATATGCGTGGAATCTCGAGTTGAATTTCGTTTTCCGAATTTACGCTCGATTTCCACGATGTTGATTTGAGTGTATGAATAGGACATGTCCCTAACTCTAAATCCATCGTAATATCCTAGCTTTGGCCGTCCTCATTATCCTTAAGATTTGAGTACTTGAAACCGACCTAGGTTGATACTTGAACCCATTCTATGCATGGACCGTAGAGCCGATAGTTGTGTATAATGGCTTATAATCCCTCGAAACTTGGATAACTACACATCACCTAGTACTGAGGATTTATTTTGATTAGCCTCACCAATGCTTTTCAAAAAAAAGAGAAGAAAAAGAAAAAAATTGTGAATAGAAAAAATTTATGCACTATTTCCCAGCGAAGCTCAATAACCAGATCCCCATGATAGGAACCGTCGGGGCCTCGCGTCAAAAGGTCTAGCTTAGGGGAGTGCGTGCGAATAAGGATCTTATTTGGGTTGAGTTAATAGGTCTGAGGGGTCCTGCTTGGCCAGGTGCCCTAAGGTCATCTGATCTGGGAGTCACCGACCCAACACTCATTGCACAACCAATCATAGATCCCCAAAAAGAGAAAAAAGAAAAATTTGTATATATACGCGCGCGCGTGTATATATTAGAAAGCATGAATAAAACTTAGCAATATCAAGAATCAAGGAAGCTTGATGTGTCGTGAACGCCACTTCTTCGATCGATTTATATCCTATTATCTCATACTTATCCACTCTTCGACCATTGCATAGCTTAGATTCATATTCCTTCGATCTAAGGACGAGTTAGAGTAAATATCTTAGGATTTGAGTGTGGCCATCGTCTAGTATATTACCTGACGATTTGGGTTAGAGACGACGTCCTAGGAGTATACTCTCGTCAACGGAAAGAATTCTGAGCGTCTAAGTTTTATGAATTCGAATTTTCAGTTCGCCCACGTATATAAACTCGAATTTTGAAACTTCTCGAAGTTCATGTCATCATTTGCGTGTTTGATTGCATACCTCCAATCTACGCTTTATCTTGTCTTCCTTGAGGGCAAGGAAGAGTTTAGCTAGGTGGATTTTGATGAGTGTTTATTGTATATAGTTTCCCCCCTTTTCATACATGTTTTACGTCGTTTATCTTTTCGGGTTTTCCCGTTTCCCCTGTTTTTGTTTCCTCTTGTGCTTTTATGGTCGCTTCTATGCTTTGCAAGGAATACATGCTGATTAGGAACCATATGACGTGAATAGGGCGCGAAAGGACAAAAGGAGCGGAGCCGGGAGATCAAAATATGCAAAAGGGAGAGATTAGTGAAGAACTGTGATACACACAACCACGTCGATACGACGCGGCCGCGTGATCATAACACCCCGATGAGCCTAAGCGAATTCCATGCGGCCGCGCAATCATGCACCAAACGGCCGCGTCAACAAGCTCCAGAACCATACTCCACGTGGCCGCGCAAAAGATATCCAAACGACCACGTCGCTGAGGGAAAGAATTGAATACATGCCATCGACGCGGCCCGCGTGACTAAAGACGACGCCGCTGCGTAATCCCGAAGAGCTGAAGACCAAACGGCCACTCCACACGGCCGTTTTGATGATGACGCAGACGAGAAGTCAAATTCGATGCGGCCGAGTCCCAAGCGATGCGACCGTGTCGTTGTAGCCAAATCTGTCCCGACTTACACACTTGGACGACGCGACCGCATCGGAGTAAGGTTTCTGCGCGACTTTGGGCACTGCCAGGGAGCAGTTAGGGGGTCTTTTGGTCTTTTGGGAAATGTATAAAAGCTCATCTTCTTCCCCCGAGCGAACCCATCTTCCGTTTTAGCTATTTTCTAGGTTTCTGGAGTTTTGTAAGAGATTCTTAACTCTTTTATTCAGCAGTTTTAATTGCTTCAGTTAGTTTCTTATTATAATAGATTAGATTTACTTAATATAAGTTCTCTCTTTTGTTGTCACCATTGTGTATCGCTATCTCTTGTGTTTATATCTTGAATCCATGGCTTTTCTCATTGACCCTACGGTTGAAATCACTTCTATTTTAATGGGGTAGTGAGTAGATTTTATCTCGGGCAATGAGTTGAACCTCATTGGATTAGGGCTATGGGTTGGATGCGTATTTGACTTAATTGCTGGGTTAATTGTGGAATTGTGGTATATTGGGATGCCAATTATCATCGTAGATTCGACCCACTCCCTTATGGGCGAT
Source organism: Scilla litardierei (assembly GCA_030789695.1). NCBI lineage: Eukaryota > Viridiplantae > Streptophyta > Magnoliopsida > Asparagales > Asparagaceae > Scilla > Scilla litardierei. The sequence goes on along the minus strand of CM061142.1, from coordinate 16,752,033 downwards.
CAGATTGGCCGCCGTCCAGAGTCGGGACCAATTCGGGGGTTCGATTCCTACGATGATCTATTCTATCGGTCTGACCGACTAGAGTCGTGCACTGATTAGAGCCCTCCTAATATAGGTCCAATCCCCGAACTGCACTGTGGTCGGGAGAAAGATTTTCGTTGAGCGTAATGCATCTAACGTATACCGATGTATCGATGAGAGTCGATATCGGTATAGGTTAGGATAGGCTTATCATAACATCGTGAGAGTGTGGGGTAGGAGTTAACATAAGAGAATATCCTATCATGCACCACAAAAGTGGGAGGTAGGAGAATGCCCTTAGGTTAGACGACCTCTCCCGAGTCCCAATGAATCTATCAATCGGTCATCTATTAATCCAACCTCCACCCTAGTACAATGGCGGGGATACCTTAAGCCCGAGTGCTTTTATACCTTGATTGCACACTTTATTTCTCTCTTCGACCACCATTCGATAGCGTAGATTTCAATGAAGAACAAAAATGGCACTCAATGAACGATTCCATGTGTTCGACCCGTTAGCGCTACACGACACCGTGCGCTTGCGGTATAAATATTATTAGCTCCGCGAGAGCGGACACAGAACCAGAAGCTTCATCTTTGCCTTTTTCATTCTTCTTTAGCTTAGGTAGGGGTGGCAAAATGAGCCCGACCCGACCTGACCCAAACCAAACCCGGCATGTCAACCCGGATAAAATCCGGGTCGGGTATGTGTTTGGCATGTCAACCCGAATGACCTGAATTCGACCCAGTTTACTTTCTCTACATATATAAAAATTTATATTATAACTTCAATACACAGTTGCAATTGGAGTTGTGCTTATACGATTTGAATTGTTGTCCTCTTGTTTAAGAGGTCTTGGATTCAATTCCCTTTACATACAACTTTTTTGTTAATTTTATTACTTTCGTTAATAAAATGGTAACATTAATTATACTTCCTTGCTGTCATCAGTGCGGTTTAAGTGACGAGCTACTGCAAATTATGCAACACTTAATAAATTGTCGGTGGCTCTTAATAAATAACTGGATATCGAAAAAGGAGCAGTAGTGTATAAGTTAAATCTTAACCCGACGGGTTAACCCGATCCCGACACGGAAATTTTTCGGGTCACCCGAACCCGACCCGGAAAGTTGGTCGAGACGCAAACATGTCAGAAAGTCAGGCGGCTTCGAAGTGACAACAATGTGGAGTATAGGCCGGACCTCTTCTGGGAGTTCTGCAGATCAGATGGGATTCAGAGACTCTTCACCGTCAGCGGTACACTACGACAGAATGGAGTAGCTGAAAAGATGAATCCGACTTTGTTGGAGAAAGTCCGATGCATGTTATTTACTACCGACCTATCGAATGAGTTTTGGGCGAAAGTCCTGGCGTACACGACCTATTTGGTCAATCGGCTACCTTCTGCTGCGATGAGTGGATGACCTCCTTTGGAGTTGTGGTCGGAAAAGCCAGTTCTCGATTATCAGTCTCTGGGTATATGAGACTGTTTGAGCTACTACGCTGTGAAGGAGGACAAGAACGACGCTAGAGCTAAAAACGCCATCTTCTTGGGCTTTAGTGGTGTCAAAGGATACAAGGTGTGGTGTAATAGACAAAGGAAAGTGATTATGAGTAGAGACGCAACGTTTGATAGGTCAGCATTGAATGAGCATGGTCCAATGGTGGAGTCCAAAGAGACACAAACGAAGCAGATCTATATGGAGGTGTCTAAAGTTCCAGTCATATTGGCTATTGACTCTTGCCGACCTACACTAGAAACTACATACGATGTACTCCAGACCGATACTGGTGATGTTGGTGGTTCAAGCTCGGATGGTAGAGATAGCTCGTCTCCACAGATTGCACATCAGATGGATTCCATAACAACAACGAGACCAATGCGTGAGATACAAATACCTGCACAATACATTGAGATGGTTTTATTCGCTTTTCTCGCTGTAAGTATTGACATACCCACTTCTATTAGAGAGGTAAAACACTCTGAAGACCCAGATATACGGAGAAAAGCAATGGACGAAGAGATGAAATCATTAATAAAGAATGGAACATGTGATCCGATGGAGATTCCAAAGGGCAAGAAGGCAATATGGTGTAAGTGGGTCTACACTAAGAAAGACGGAGTCGAAGTTGGAGAAGTTCACTACAAAGCTCGTCTTGTGGCGAAAGGCTATGCACATAGGGAAGGTATCGACTACAATGAAGTCTTCTATCCAATGGTGAAGCATTGCTCAATTTGGATCCCGTTGGCATTAGTTGCACTGCTCGACATAGAGCTGGTGCAACTAGATGTCAAGACGTCGTTCTTGCATGGAGAGCTCGAGGAGATCTATATGGCTCAGCCCTATGGCTATGAGAGCGGCAATGTGCTTGCATGTAGGCTGAAGAAGTCGCTCTATGGGCTGGAGCAATCATTTAGACAATGGTATAAATGTTTCGAACGCTTTATGACGAATGATCAACGGTATGTTCGTAGCCCCTATCATCATTGCGTGTTCTTTCGGAGGTTGGATAATGGGTCCTTCATTTATCTCTTATTTTATGTTGATGATATGCTCATTGCTTCATCAAATAAAGTGGAGATACAAAGACTTAAGTCAGAACCGAGTTGTGCATTTGATATGAAGGACCTATGCGAAGCATAAAGGATTCTTGTGATGGAGATCACAAGAGATCGAAGTGGAGGTATATTTCATCTTTTACAAAGTCGCTATTTGAATTCTGTTATATAGAGATTTGGCTGTAGAAGGATGAATGCCGTAGTTACTTCGCTTGTACCTCACTTCAAGCTCTGTGCCGAGCATTGCTCGAAGAACGAAGATGAGACTAAGCTCATGGAGAGCATACCGTACGACAATGTGGTAGGAGCCTTGATGTATGCTATGGTATGTACCCTATCCGACCTATCACATGCAGTTAGCATGTTGAGTAGATACATGCACAACCCGGGAAAAGTACAATGGCGACTGTTCAATGGATACTTAGATACATCAATGACATCATTGACGTCGGATTGACATATAGCCGATATGATGAAGGTCTGTAAGTTGTAGGCTATGTTGATTTCAATTTTGTAGGTGACTTGGATGGAAGAAGATCCAAACAGGCTATGACTTCACCATGTCAGGAGCTCTGATCTGTTGTCAGAGTATACTTCAGTCTACGGCGGATATGTCTACTACGGATACGGAGTCAGAATACATGGCATTGACTGAATCTGTGAAAGAGACGATATGTCTGATGGGCTTGATGGATGATCTAGAAGTTTAGCAGAAGAAGTATGATATCCATTGTGATAGCCAGTGTGGTGCACATATATAAGAATCAGGTCTTCCATGCACACACCAAGCATATCGACATGAGGTATCACTTTGTCCGAGACTATGTGAGAGAAGAAGACCATGTCATCAATCTGTTGAAGATCGGAACAGTTGACAACCCTGCGGACATGTTGAGTAAGGTTGTATCTGGAGCTAAGTTTAAGCATTGTTTAGACTTGCTCAATGTTATTCCGAGATGATGTCAATGGTGGCCCTAGAGTGGGCATTAAGGCTCGGTGGAGCCAGGCGAGCCCCGATGGGGAACATTGGGTTCTTCGGAGCAAAATTGAAGGGAATACCAGAGATGACTCTACCAATGTGATGCATTGAAGGTCGACTGTTTGACAGATGCCTAAATCTCGACAAGGTGGAGATTTGTGAAAGTTGGCTCTATTGAGGCGCTACAGAAGTATTGGAGATATGCAGCTGAGCTATCTTGTGCAGATATAGCCCGCCCGTGCTTGGATCCCGCATATCTGACTCCACACAAGTCAGATACGAGGATGCCGAACTAATGGACATCTATCGGACATGAATTCTCAGTTCGAAGGATCGGCGGCTCATAGGTCGACAACTCTATAGTCCGAGCTTTGGATAGCTCGGTTCGGCACTTCGTCAGCTCGGCCTTCAGCAGGAAGTTCGACAGCACAGAGGGGCCTACCATAGGATGTGATGTCCTATATGATGTAGACTTTGGGTTTGGATTAGGATTCGGTTTGAGTCAGAGTACTTATCAATGTGAATCTCTTTTCTATTGGAACACCTATTGAACCCTAGGGCTATATATATGATGTTTAGGCGATGGTTTCATAAGTGGAACACATTGAGGGAACTTTGAGCCGCCATTGTTGATCGCCAACTTTGAGAGATTGTGTTGAGAGCTTTTGGAGAGATCTTGTGTGCTTCTTCTTCGTTGTGAAAAGAGAAGATTTGTATTTGTTCTCTCCTTTCGTAATAAATCTCATTGGTGTTCGCTTGGCCGGCTGACGACCTAAAGTTACAATCTTCTTAACGCTGCTTATCCTCATCTCTGATTGTCTGATGGTCCTAGTATTCCGTCCGCGCACAACAGTTAAGTTATATAGTGTAATTAAATTCTTCTTCTGTTGTTTCGTCTAAATGACATTTTCTATGTTAGGTACTGACAGTGTGCAATAACCTTACTTACAGTGTGCAATAACCTTCTGTTGTGAAATGGGACTACAAACATTGATAAACATGCAGATACATGCATCAACATCTATAGACTGACATGCTCGCTCGCTCGCCTGTGCTTCCGTGAGAGTCATGCAGTGGTGTTTGTCAGCATGCAGTCCACAAGCTTTTCTGTGTTTGGTGGATGAGTGGATTTTTTAGGTTTGAAATGGTTATAAAGTATTTCATTGATCAACTGCTCAGAATACATTGTAGGAATAAATATTCAATCGTACTTGCTATTTAATAACCAAGAGAAAGGAGAGGATCATTGCCGTCATCCACCACTAACAAATATTAACAGCCAGTGTATAAAAGTAGATTATATACCCCAGTTACATAACAATTTGCTATATCTCTGCTTAACTTGCTGCTAGACATCCCCTGACATGATGACCAAAACCTCCTCATAGATGTCATAGAAAACTGCCATCTTTTGCCTAGAATTGCCATGAAAAACTATATTGATCCATTCCTTATGCCAAACAGTTGCAGCAAGGACAAATTGAGATAATGCGGCAGATTTGCTATTACTTTGAGAGAGTGGGTATGTTATTGTTAAGACTAAATGGATGTATGACATGATGAAACTTCAGTCTGCTTCAATGTGTTTTCATTGACATTCTCCTAGACTTTTCTTCAGTTGAATGAATAAACTGGACCATTTTGATGCGGTCGTGTACCGCAGGAGGCACGGCAAGGAGGTGGGCGTGGGTTCGACTTAGTATCACGCTATTTTGCTTTATGCACCATCTTTTTATGTTTTAAGTTGCTGTGTGCTTAGTAATTTGTTAGGAGAGTATTTAAGGGGATAAACCCTAATTGTGTGCATTATCGAATATTTGAGACAAATCGTCATTTTGACGGCTAGGGTTGGGGGATTAGGCTTGATCCATTAATTCAAGCTAGAGAGAAGATCTACTCCAGATTAGATCTATTTGTCTCTTATTTGCATCAATTCCATCTTCTACTTTAAATTTCTTTTCCTTCTTCCACCAAAAATCTGAGCTTTTTGATACGATTAACCCTAATCGTATCAATTTGGTATCAGAGCACTCGATTCTATGACGAACACACGATCGGCTGCGACGAAAACTCTAGAGGAGCGACTGGATGCAGAGATCTTAGGGTTGCGGAAGGAGATGATGGATATGAGGTAAGAAATCAAGGCAGATCTGAGCGCAACCATGGATGAGAAGTTGAACCGGATCTCATAGCGACATTCGCGCGAGATGAAGGACGGATTTGCCGAGGTAGCGAAGATGCTTCAACAACAACAATTTTTTCAGCAAGATCCAGATCCGCAATCGTCGGGAACCACAGATCGGATCTCGTAGACAAACCCTGGAAACGGCAACGACGGAGGACAAACCCTAGCCTAAGGGGGTGAAGGAGGAGGGTTTACTTCGCCGGAAGGTGATCCGAGGCAGCAGAAGGACGGGCGGGCCCCCCAGAGGTCCGCCGGTGGTCGGCCACCCCCAACTGGGGGCGGCGAAGGCGGGCGGCCCCGAAACGGGGCCGCCGGAGGTCAACCGCCCCCTTTTGGGGGCGACAAACAACAGCGGGCCCACCTGGGGCCCGCTGGGGGTTTTCCGCGCCTCATGGGGGGCGGCGGTGGATGGCGCCCCCAATCTGGGGGCGCGTGAGGATTTTCGCCCCCGGTGGGGGGGGGGAATTGGTAGGCGGGCCCACCTGGGGCCCGCAGATGGCGACCCGCCCCCAGTTGGGGCGGCGAAGGGTGGCCGGCCCATTTTGGGCCCACAAGAGGCTTTTCCCCTCCATTCGGGGGCGTCGAGGCAGGGTGGCTACATGGAGGGCCCCGGAGAGAGTATGTGGACGAGTGGGGACGATGTGGGTGCACTCGCCAATGAGAGGGCCAGGGAAGGTGTTGGACAGTGGAGGACGGAGGATCACACTTACCAGAGGAGGCAGGCAGACAGGGAGGGACCACTATGAGGTGATACAAACCCAGAGAGGAGGAAGCTGAAGGCGCCACTGTTCGATGGAAAGGACCCCGATGGATGGATCTACCAGATAGAGAGGTACATTGAGGTCGTGGGCTTCACTGAGGCGGAGAGACTGAGGGCGGTGGCACTGAATTTCGAGGGTGAGGCTCTTGCGTGGTATCGATGGACCCAGAAGCATAGGCCGATACAGACTTGGAGGGAGCTGACAGCGTGCCTTATGGAGAGGTTTTAGGAGACCCACAGGGCGGGCTGTTTGAGCAGTTGTACGCCTTGAGGCAAGAGGGGACCGTACGAGACTACATCGCAAGGTTCGAGACACTCGAGCCGAGTAGAGGGGGTGTCACAGGAATCGATGGAGGGAAATTTTTTGAAGGGGCTGAAGCCAGCAGTGAGAGCAAAGCTAGGGGTACACGACCCTCAGGGGTTGGCAGCCATGATGCGAGTGGCCAGGAGGGTGGAGGAAAGGCAGGCTCAGGAGAGGAGGTCTATGGGAACATGGGGCGGGGTCACGACACGCGGCCCAGTTCCGCCTGCAGTACCCAGGGTTACGGTCGGAACTCCAGCCACGGAGGCCAGACCAGGAGGACATACTCGCCAGATGACCGAGGCAGAGATGAGGGAGCGCAGGGCCAAGGAGCTGTGTTTCAAGTGCGACGAGAGATCCACGCCAGGACACAGGTGTGCGGGGCGAGCCATGCAGTTGGAGGTGACAGCAGAGGAGGAGGAAGAGGGAGACACTACAGTTATACTTGACGTAATGGACGAGGAGGCAGAGCAGCATTCACACTTGGACACCGTGGAGGTGTCGCTCAGCTCTGTGGTGGGGTTCACGCCTTATCACACCATGAAGCTGGCTGGCAGGTTGGCTGATCGGGAGGTGACGATACTGGTGGATAATGGGGCCACCCATAATTTCTTCTCAAAGAGGGTGGTGGAGCAACAAGGGCTGGATATGAGCGAGCTGGCTACCTTCGAGGAGATCTTGGGCACATGCCAGAGGGAGGAGAGCATGGGCATTTGCCGAGCAGTGATACTGGCAGTGCAGGGGACTCAGATTGTGGCGGATTTTTACCCCTGGAGTTGGGGAAGGTGGACTTGGTGTTGGGGATGCAGTGGTTACAGACTTTGGGCGACACCAAGTTCAACTGGAAGTTGCTGCGCATGGAGTATCAGGAGAACGGTAGGACCGTGGTGCTGTTAGGGGACCCCAGCCTGTGCTGTCGCGCAGCGTCCCTTAAGTCCATGGCCCGAGCAGTACTAGTCGGGAAGAGGCCTTTTTTGTGACGTACCAGGAGCGGAGAGCAGTAGCGGAGGAGCAGGCGATGCCTCCAGAGGTGGGAGAGTTATTGGGGAATTATGAGCATGTGTTTCAGATGCCACATGGACTTTCGCCACAGAGGGACCACGAGCACGCCATTGTGCTACGTGAGAGAGCTAGTCCTATCAGCGTACGGCCCTACAGGTACCCTCATATTCAGAAGGATGAGATTGAGCGGCTGATCCGGGAGATGATACATGCAGGAGTGATACGACCTAGTGTCAGTCCTTTTTCTAGCCCGGTGCTCTTGGTGAAGAAGGACGATGGTTGGAGGTTCTGTGTGGATTACCGTGTCCTCAACAAGGAGACAGTGGCGGATCGCTTTCCGATTCCGGTGATAGATGAGTTATTGGATGAGCTACATGGGGCGACAATCTTTTCGAAGATTGATTTGAAGTCAGGATATCACCAGATTAGGATGAAGGCTGAGGATGTGCACAAGACGGCTTTTCGGACTCATGAGGGGCATTATGAGTTCCTCGTCATGCCGTTTGGGCTGACGAATGCGCCTGCTACTTTTCAGGCGTTGATGAACAAGATATTCCAGCCTTATCTACGGCAGTTTGTCTTGGTGTTCTTCGCCGACATACTTGTCTACAGCCGCACGGTGGAGGAGCACGTACGAGATTTGGAGACAGTGCTGCAGGAGCTGCAGGCCCCCCGGCTATACGCCAACAGGAAGAAGTACACTTTTGCTCAGGAGCGAGTGGAGTACTTGGGTCACGTAGTGTCAGCAGATGGTGTACCAGCGGATAGAGCCAAGATCGAGGCTATGTTAGATTGGCCGCAGCTGACGACACTGAGGGCGTTGCGAGGGTTTTTGGGGTTGACTGGCTACTACCGCAAGTTTGTACAGGGCTATAGTACTATTGCCTGGCCTCTGACAGAGCAGTTGAAGAAGGACGGGTTCCAGTGGGGCGAGGAGGCTACGATTGCGTTTGAGGCATTGAAGAGGGCGATGACGACAGTTCCGGTGTTGGCACTTCCTGATTTTAGCAGGCCTTTTGTCGTGGAGACCGATGCCTCGGGGCATGGGCTTGGAGCAGTGTTGATGCAGGATCAGCGTCCTGTGGCCTACTTTAGTCAGGTTTTCTCTGCACAGGCGAGGCAAAAATCTGTGTATGAGAGGGAGCTGATGGCGATCGCCTTATAGATTCAGAAATGGCGTCCTTACCTGTTGGGGCGACAGTTTGTGGTGCGCACGGATCAGAGGTCGCTGAAGTATTTACTGGAGTAGAGGCTAGTGGCGGCAGACTATTAGAAGTGGCTTTCTAAACTTGTTGACTACAAGTTTGAGATATACTACTGGCTGGGGTTAGAGAACAAGGCTGCGGATGCATTATCGTGGAGGGACGAGGTCACGACCTTGGCAGCTTTGTTGGTACCACTGCTGACAGAGTGGGAACCGTTATGGAGGGAGGTGGACACTGATGAGGAGCTGGCTAGGATCCGCGAGGATTTGATTCAGGGGGTGGCTGAGCACCTGGGCTATACACTGGAGGGACGTCACCTGTTATGTCAGGGAAAGTTGGTCATACCATGGGCTTCAGTTCACATACCATTAATCATTCAGGAGTTCCACAGGAGCGCGATAGGAGGGCATTTTGGCGTACATCAGACCTATATGAAGATGGCTAGGGAGCTGTACTGGCGTGGGATGAAGAAGGACATAGTAGAGATGGTAGCCAGTTGTGACGTCTGCCAGCGTCACAAATACCTTGCCATGGCACCGGCAGGATTGCTGCGGCCCTTAGCTCTTCCTGAGCAGGTGTGGGAGGAGGTCAACATGGATTTTATTGACGGAATGCCCAAGTCGGAGGGGTACACGATGATCTTGGTGGTGATTGACCGTCTGAGCAAGTATGCACATTTTATCGGGATGCGACACCCTTACACTGCAGTGACAGTAGCCACGGCCTTTATTCGGGAGATAGTACGTCTGCACGGTTTTCCCATTTCCATTGTGTCAGATAGGGATACAGTCTTCTTGAGCCAGTCCTGGAGGGAGTTGTTCAGGGTCCAGGGGACAGCTCTGCGGAGGAGCACCGCTTACCATCCTCAGACGGATGGACAGACGGAGGTCGTCAACAGAAGCATTGAGACGTACCTTTGCTGCTTTGTGTCAGATTGCTCAAGGAGTTGGTATCGGTGGTTGGCGTGGGCCGAGTACTGATACAATACTTCTTTCCATTCAGCGGCCCAGACGACGCTATTTCGGGTTTTGTACGGCAGGGATCCACCTGCGTTGATCCATTGCCGCAGGGGTTCGACACCAGTATCCCAATTGGACCAGTATCTCGAGGAGCGAGATGGAATTTTGGAGGAACTGAAGAAGCACCTTACGATGGCTCAGCAGCTTATGAAAGTAAAAGCTGATGGACGCCGCAGAGAGGTTGACTACGCGGTGGGGGACAGGGTATATCTGAAGCTGAGGCCATACCGTCAGAAATCACTTGTCCGATGCCGGAACGAAAAGTTGGCTGCTCTCTTTTACGGGCCCTTTCAGATAGAGGCGAAGATTGGACCCGTGGCTTATTGGCTGACATTGCCCCCAGGATCGGCATTACATCATGTTTTCCATGTTTCTCAGTTACGACGGACGATTGGGACGCATACGGCGGTGGCTACTCTGCCACCTATTTTGATGGCTGATTCAGAGGTACTTGTGGAGCCCCAGGATATTCTACAGGTACGGCGCATTGCGGATGGGGGGCGAGAGGTGCTGGTACGTTGGGTGGGACTGCCCGATCATGAAGCTACGTGGGAGCTGGAGGACACCATCAGAGCACAGTTTCCAGATTTCAACCTTGAGGACAAGGTTCGATTTTTTTGGGGGGTGGATGAATGATGCGGTCGTGTACCGCAGGAGGCGCGGCAAGGAGGCGGCGTGGGTTCGACTTAGTATCACGCTATTTTGCTTTATGCACCATCTTTTTATGTTTTAAGTTGTTGTGTGCTTAGTAATTTGTTAGGAGAGTTTTTACGGGAAAAAAACCCTAATTGTGTGGATTATCGAATATTTGAGATAAATTGTCATTTTGACGGCTAGGGTTGGGGGATTAGGCTTGATCCATTAATTCAAGTTAGGGAGAAGTTCTACTCCAGATTAGATCTATTTGTCTCTTATTTGCATCAATTCCATCATCTACTTTAAATTTCTTTTCCTTCTTCCACAAAAAATCTGAGCTTTTTGATACGATTAACCCTAATCGTTTCACATTTCTTCCCATGAACGGCTTCTAACAGTGAACGCATTCCCCATGGTTGCAAAAGATCGTGTTGAATTTAAACGAACAGTTTGTTTTTTGTAAGCAAATTCATACTGCCTGTGATTATGCTATCTTTCTATTGCCTTTATGTATCTTATGTTCCTTATATTTCTTCATCTTTGTGTCCGTTTTGTCTTAGTTTAGTGGATGTTCACCTATACTGCAATCTTGCTTCAACAATGTTAGTGCAAGCATGCTCCAATGAAGTTGAAGATTGAGTAAAGTCTACATATTGTGTTTTTGTGGGCTCTACGACTGACCTTCCATTTTCAAATCAAGATAGTCTCACTCTAGCAATGTGCATGGTCATCATGTGGCTTATGTTTCTAATTGATTGAACTTCTATTATTTTTTATAATAATTTCTGGAAGACGTCTTGCTTGTTTTCCTGTGATAATATATTTTTATTTCCTGCTGCACTTTTTAGTGAAGTAGTAATCAGGTAACCTATTCTTTCCTTGAAGGCTTGAACTCGCTTTTTAAAGTAATTTGGTTCTTTTATTATAAAACTATGACATCAAATAAAAGAGGAGAAGAAGAAATAAGAGATAGAAACATCAGCTAACCTCGCAGCTCTTTCTTCGTTTTACAACTAATGGATTTTTTTTCCTGGCATTCTCTTACCTTACACGGGTTTTCTTGATTTTGCCATATATCCCCCGAAGTTTTTGCTCATCTCATGTTTTGATCTGTACTCTGATATCCTTACGAACCTATTCTCTGCTAGGCTATCATCAGTGAGGAGCTTCAGAAATTAAACTTGGTCAACCAGATCATTTCCCTTGTATTGCTGGAATATTGATAGTAGAATGAATCGAAGTTAGCAAACATGGTACATATCTTCCCTCTTTTATCTGAAATTTTTACTTGCACTTATTCTCCAATTACTGTTTTGTTGTGCATGGTTCTTTACCTGTTTGCATTATAAAATTCTGTATCATCAAATATCCTTACAATGCAGATAGTCTGCAATACATGTCTTTTGGAATTTGACTGTCTATTCTTCATGATGGTAAAACTGTTATAGATAGCTGATTAAAGAATACCCTAAAGTGAATTGCAGTGTCTTGAAAATGCATGGTATACTTGAAAATGAGGTAGTGTAGGCGGTATTAAGGATCGAACAGTGTATGACCAGAAGGGACATTGTGGAGAACAAAATATTAGAGAACAGCTTCAATTCTGATAACAAATCATGCCAAGACAGCAATTACCAGTTGACTGGTGGGCTTGCCTATTAGTTCATAAGGTTCATTGAAGATTTAGGTTTAAGCTTTACCGTGTCTATGTGCAATGAGAATAATGGTAATCCTCTTTAAAACTAATTGATTACCAGGGTAAATAAAATATTTACCTATTGCCCATAAAATATTTACCTATTGCCCATTGGGGTTGGGAAAGTTAGTTTCAGGCTAGTTAGTATCTGTTAGTGATCTGTAGAATCAATGTCAGCGGTATTGAAAACATTGGGATCTACATATGGAAGCATCCGTTTTTAGATATCAGTTGCCGTAAAAAGTCCAAGTAAATACGAGAAATTCATTATAAATGGTGTAGATGGGTGTAAAAAATTGCATGTCTTTTGGACTGATTAATTGCGTTTTAATCATGTTTCAATCAAATATTGTAAGACATGAAACTTGGTAAAATAGTCACATGTAGAGACTGCATTTGAAAAAATGATGACCCAAATTACATGAACAAGTGTAAAATAGTCACATGTAGAGACTGCATTCAAGGGCTACGGGAGGATCTCAACCGAGAGATCGAAGAGCGATTCGAAGGGTTGAAGAAAACAATGGGGGATTCACTCAAGGATCACGCCCATTCGCAAGAAGACATCCAGATCGAGCTTAGGGGGATGAGGACGGATGCCGCGCAACAAGGACGAGATCTCCGAGAATTGAAGGAGATGATCCAAGCCCTCGCCTTGGCGAAAGAAGGAGATCGAGGCAAGGGAACCCTAGAGGGGGGCGGATCTACCCTAGAATCAGCCTCTCTAGGGCAAACGGGAACAACGGCAGCAACCCCCCATCAAATCGACGGCGCGGAAGGACCAACGGACCCGCGCGGGTCCGTACAAGTTGCGGCAGGCCCAATCGGGCCTGCCCTAGGGCCGACGGCCCCGCCCAGGCTCCCCCATGCCTGGGCGAGACCGCCCGGCCAACCGGCGGCCTCGGCGCCCCCGGCGAGCTTCCCCAGGCCCTCCCTGGCCTGGGTGGAGCCGTCGAGGCCACCAGGGGCCTCGGCCGACTCCGGCGGGCCCGGGGTGCAGGCGACACCCCCCGCCGGGGCTGCGGGAGGTGCGGCACCCCCATCCGGGGGTGCGGGAGAGGGCTGCGGCCCATTTCAGGGCCCGGCGAGTTGGGCCGGGCCTTCCGAGGCCGTGACGGGCTGGGCCGGCCCACCTGGGGGCCCGGCGACTTCGTCCCGCCCCTTCGGGGGTGTGGCGGGGTTCGTTCCCCATTCTGGGAGGACTTTGGGGACTATGGGAGGCGGATGGGCTTCGGGAGCAGCTATTGGGACCCCGGCGGGCCAGTTTTGGAGAGCAGAGACCATTCCGCCTGGGCCGAGGCCCAATTTTGCACGGCCACCAGAGTTTCCGGGGCACTACTACCAGCCCGAGGCGTGGGAGAGACCTGCATGGCCAGAGGAGCTGTACGGGGTTGACGGGGGAGGCCCGAGGGAGGCTCGGGGTGGCGAGGTGGTCTGGGGTGGTGACCGAGGCGAAGATAGGGGGCAGCTAGGCGACATCAACGCAGATCGGCGGTTGATGAAGCTGAAGATGCCGACCTTTGACGGCATCAACCCTGATGGGTGGATCTACCGAGCAGAGAGGTATTTCCAGGTGATGGGGCTGACGGAGCAGGAGGTCCTGAAGGCCATCGGGATTTACTTTGAGGGGAAGGCTCTGGCTTGGTACCGGTGGAAGATAGCCCGGTCCCCCTTTCAGATCTGGGAGGAGGTGACGATGGATTTCATAGACGGGCTACCCAGGTCAGAGGGGTACTCCGTGATTTTTGTTGTGGTGGATAGGTTGAGCAAGTACGCCCATTTTATACCGCTGAAACATCCGTACACGGCTGTTTCAGTGGCTGCAGCCTTCACCAGAGAGGTCATACGGTTACATGAGATCCCAGCCTCCATCGTCACAGACAGAGATCAGGTTTTCCTGAGTGGGTTTTGGCGGGAGATATTTCGTGACCTGGGTACAGTGCTGAAGAGGAGTACCGCATATCACCCTCAGACCGACGGGCAGACGGAGGTAGTGAACCGCAACATCGAGACATATCTGCGGTGCTTCGCGTCGGAGACACCACGACAGTGGTATCGGTGGTTAGCCTGGGCGGAGTATTGGTACAATACTTCGTACCACTCAGCAGCATGTACGACCCCCTTTCGGGTACTATATGGCAGGGACCCACCAGAGCTACTTCGATTTGGGGAGCGACAGACACCGGTCTCCCAGATAGAGGACTATATGAGGGAGCGGGAGAGCATTATGGAGGAGCTGAAGAAGCATTTGTTGCGAGCTCAGCAGGTGATGAAGGCTAGGGCGGATGGGCATCGGCGGGATGTGCACTTCCAGGAGGGTGACATGTTCTATCTGAAGCTGAGGCCTTACAGACAGAGGTCGCTAGCGAGGAGGCGGAACGAGAAGCTATCAGCGAGATTCTATGGACCTTTTGAGATTGCGGCCAAGATTGGCCAGGTGGCTTACAGGCTGAGGTTGCCATCGACTGCGACGATACATCCGGTTTTTCATGTGTCGCAGATTCGGCGAGCCATCGGGGAGCAGACGGTGTCCTCTACCCTACCGCCTACACTTACTGAGGAGATGGAGGTGATGCTGGAGCCACTGGAGGTCCGAGCTGTTCGTCAGGGGCCGCGCGGACAGAGGGAGGTGCTGATACACTGGGCGGGGCTACCAGACTGTGATGCGACATGGGAGGCATATCGAGTGATCCAGGAGCAGTTTCCCCATTTCCACCTTGAGGACAAGGTGGCTCTTTTAGGGGGGGTATTGATGCGGAGCCTGACCCGCATCCGCACCCAATAGGGGCCGGCGGCTATGATGGTGGGGACCCCCACTCCTTTAGTTACTTACGTGCGCCGTAGGAGGCGCAGTACCACGTAGGAGGATTAGCCTAGGGGTATTCTAGTCATTCTAGACTAGATTAGTAATTCCCCGCTTTTTCTATAAATTAGGGCTAGCCGTCTTTCTTTTATTTTATGCTTGAATTGTGAAAACAATTTGAGTTATCAATTGTGATGGTTTTTAGGCTTTGATCCGTTCATTCAAAGCTAGGAGATAGGGCTTCGTCTCGAAAGAGGCCCAATTTATCTATTGTTCTTCATCTCAAATCTTATAAAAATTCCCTTTTTATATATTTTTTCCTCTTTTAAATCTGAAATTAATTGATTGATCCACCGGATCGTATCACAATTCCATCTTTTATGTACTTTGACCACATAAAAACCTCTACTGCTTAATTGGGTCAATCATCGCTCACTCATATGTCCAAGTCGCATATGCCATAGCATGATGGTTTCTTAATCTAATATGGATAATAAAGAAACTGTAACTGAATATGTGATTGTAAAATCTTGCTGCACATACAAGTTTCCAAGTAGTTTGCCTTTCATATGGATATGAGCATCTTTACAAACTTTTAAGACTCCACCTTTATCGGAATACTTGCATTCAAGTTTTTTCAAAACGATCAAAAGAGATGAGATTCTTCTTCTTTTATAATGTTTTGGCAAGGCCATCATGCATCTTGATTCAAATTGTTCCTTGCATGATAACTCTGCAAGAGTTATTGTTGCCCATAAAAAAACAACTACACCTTCAACATATTTGTAAATGGAGAACTAGTAAGAGCTACCTGAATCCACAACAAATTCATCTTTATGCCTTTGGCCATCATCAGTAACTAACCTTTCTTCTCTTCTAGCAATCCTATCTTCCATAGAGTTTTCTTTCTTGTAGTTATTGGCTTCATGTTTCTGTATGTTCTTTAAATTGTAGCATTCAGTTTTGATGTGCCATTGCTTCTTACAATAGTTGCTAGTTAGATTTCTTTGCTTCGACTTCGATCTTGACCATTTCTTTCACGTGCAAAATCATTTTGTGTTCATCTCCCGCAAACGAACAAGCTGACACCTTGACTATTTCCATTGTCAATAGTTAACTTCTTGTTAATTTTCTCTTTATTTGAAAGGAAGATTTTCTTTGACATCTTTGATTGTAATAGAATCTTGATCATAAATCATCATTTCTCTAAAGTGCTTGTATTAGGATGGCAAAGAGCACAACAGTAAGAGGGCTTGATCTTCTGATGCGGCCGAGATTTGGAGGGAAATTGCTATGCACACAACAAGTTGGCAGAGAATTACTTTGCACACTACAGTCGTGGTTATAAGAGGCCAGCCGGCCCTAGTTCTTGGGGATGCGAAAATTGTGAAAGAAAGTTCATTTTCTAGTTTATTATTCCTTAGATCTCTTGTATTAGGATTTCCTATTTCCTTAGATTAAGCTTTAGTCGTTATTTAGCGAGTGGACTATCTGTAGTAGCCATTTTATAATTTCAGAGATCCAGAATCGCATCAATTGGTATCAGAGCACTAGATCCAGGACGAGCACCCGATCTATGAAACAGATCAGAGAGGAAATAAAGGAGAATCAGGTGAAAACAGAAACAAAATTGGCGGCGATCTTGGAGGCAATAGTGGCGTTGTTCATAAACTTCAACTCAAAGATGGATCCAAGCAAAAAAGAGCCACCTTTGTCGACGAGGAAATATCTTCAAGTTTCAGATCCAGATCTGGAATTTTCAGATCCAGATCTGGAATTTTCAGATCCAGATCTGGAATTTTCAGATTATCAGATCCAGATCTGGAATCTTTAGATCCAGATCTGGAATCTTTAGATCCAGATCTGGAATTTAACGAAGAGGTTCTGGAAGATCTGATTTTTAACGAAGAGGTTCCGGAAGATGTCGAAGACGAAGGCCAGCACCCCGAACAATGAATCATCGCGGATTCAGACGATTGGGGAGCATTGTCGGCGACCTCCCCGCCACGGGGAGGTGCGCCGGCCACCGGAGGGGGTGGCCACCCCTCCGGCAGCTTTTTGGGGGGCCGACAAACCCCCAGGAGGGGAGGGACTTGCCGCCCGCCCCTCCAGGGGCTTCTACCAGCCAGCGCGTCCCCTTCTGAGAAACGCCCGACCTGCAGGTGGGCCCGTCGCACTTCCTGTGGGCCAGACAGTACCCTCCAACCTTGTCAGCATTGCCTGAGGCACAATATGGGGCCCGAACAGCTCATACACCATACTTTCAGCTACCGGTGGGGCCCGGAGGAGGATTCCAGCAGTACAACGACGACGTCGATCCTCCAGAGTATTTGTGGGGGCCCGACGATAGTTTTTTGGACGTCGTTGAAAGCGGTGGGGACCAATCCCATCCGTTTGACCCGGGAGGAGGCTTGCAATCGACCTGGCGGAATGGTGGACCCACGAACTTCAAGCACCACCTTGAGGACAAGGTGGGTTTTCAGGGGCAGAGTAGTGATGCAGCTGAGATTTGGAGGGAAATTGCTATGCACACAAGGTGGCAGAGAATTACTTTGCACACTACAGTCGTGGTTATAAGAGGCCAGCCGGTGTTAGATTTGGGTGAAAATGGTGATTAGCCACTAATGACGGTTATCACTTCTTATTTATATCAACTCTCTCTTTTCTTTACACACACACACAATAACACACAATACTCCCCCTCAAGATGAGCAAAAGATATTTATCATGCCCATCTTGTTACAAGCATCCTCTACTCCTTTAGAGTTCAACCCCTTTGTAAGGCAATCAGCTAGTTGCTGTCCAGAAGTAATGTAGGAGATCTCCAACTGTTTCTTCTCCAATCTTTCTTTAATGAAGGACCTGTCAATCTCTATGTGCTTCGTTCTATCATGTTGCACTGGGTTGTTGGCAATGTTAATTGCTGACTTGTTATCACACAACAACTGCAATGGTCCTTCTCTCAGCAGACGTAGCTCTTGTAGAAGTGATCTCAACCAGATCATCTCACAAGTACTAATCACCATAGCACGATACTCTGCCTCTGCAGTGGAACGAGCCACCAAATCCTGCTTCTTGCTGCGCCAAGAGACTAAGTTGCCCCCAACAAACACAGTAGCCCGAGGTCGATCTCCTATCATCCAAGCAACTGGCCCAATCCGCATCACAGTAGCCTGTCACATTCATGTGACCATGACTACCAAATAATATGCCTTTTCCTGGACTATTCTTCAGATACCTCAGTATCCTGAAGACTGCCTCCATATGTCCAGTCCTAGGATCATGCATGTATCTACTTACCACACTGATAGCATAGGCAATGTCAGGTCTGGTATGGCATAAGTAGATAAGGCGTCCAACAAGTCTCTGGTACCTTTCTTTGTCTACTGGCTCCCCTGATTGTGAATGCAATCTATGATTCTGATCAATAGGAGTAACTGCTGGACGACACCCCAACATACCAGTCTCAGCCAGTAAATCCAGGGCATACTTCCTCTGTGAGAGAACTATACCCTTCCTGGACCTAGCAATCTCCAGTCCAAGGAAATACCCCAACTGTCCAAGGTCATTGACCTCAAATTCTCTCGCCAATCTAGCCTTCAAGTGAGAGATTCCCTCTTCATCATCTCCAGTGATAATAATATCATCAACATACACAGCCAGAAGGGTAATCCGCTGTCCTGAATGCCTATAGAATACAATATGATCACCATTACTCTGCTTGTAGCCCATAGTGATGACTGCACGCCTGAATCTGTCAAACCATGGCCTTGGAGATTGCTTCAGCCCATATAAAGACTTGTCCAGCCTACACACCTTTCCCATCGTCTGTTGTGTGCTAAAGCCAGGTGGAACCTCCATGTATACTTCCTCCTGTAAGTCTCCATGCAAGAAGGCATTTTTTACATCCAACTGATGCAATTTCCATCCAAAATTCGCTGCACAGGATACCAGTACTCTCACAGTACTCATCTTTGCCACTGGGGCAAATGTCTCATCATAATCAATCCCATAATTCTGACTGTAGCCCTTGGCAACCAGCCTCGCTTTGTACCTGTCCACCTTCCCGTCTGGAGTTTGCTTTATTGTGAATACCCACTTGCAGCCCACAGCTTTCTTTCCTGCTGGAAGTGAGACAAGTCTCCATGTCTTGTTCTTCTCCAGTGCTTCGAGTTCTTCGAGCATTGCTTTCTTCCACTGGGGATGTTACTTTGCCACTCGTCAATCACTCGGTATAGAGATAGACTGTAAGGATGCAATGATAGCCCTATATGCAGGTGTAAGAGAAGCATATGAGACATGATTAGCAATATCAGTCTCGTATCCATACCGTACAGGAGGCCTGCCGGCATTGATACGAGGCTCACTACGAGATGCAAGTGGAAGATCTAAACTAGAGGAAGACAAAGAAAGGTTACCATCCGTGTTAGGAGAGTAAGGCAGTAAGGAAGTCGGGACTCGAGCAGGCGTGATAGACTGATCAATCTCGACATGTGGCTGTGGAGCTAGTGGTTCTTCAGTGGGTGAGATGTCTTCTTGTTGTTCTCCATCGCCATGACTACCCTTCTGTCTCCTGCTATATTTCTTGCCGTACAACCTGTCTTCCACCAAGGGCCTTTCCTCCTCTTCCACCAAGGTCCTTTCCTCCTCCCTGCTATCAGTACCAGTACCAGTACCAGTAGGCCTGACAGGACACGGTATAAGTCCAACCACTACCCTCCTGTCATCAGTCTCCCCCTCTCGACCAACTCCTCCTGTGTTTGGAGAGGCACCAGTATCAAATACTGGTATAGAATCTGTCAGTCCTCCATAAAAAGGCTCAGTCTCCCTGAACGTCACATCCATACTCACAAACAGCCTTCTTTCTGAGGGACTCCAACACCTATATCCTTTCTGATTTGAAGGATACCCAACAAATTTGCATTTAATTGCCTGAGCATCCAGCTTCCCCACAGAAGGTCTATGATCCCTCACAAAGCATGTGCATCCAAACACTTTTGGTGGAACTACAAAAGTGTTCCCATAAGAATTTCACATGGGGACTTCATACCAAGCATCCGCGAAGGCATCCTGTTGATGAGATAGGTGGCTGTCATCACTGCTTCACTCCACAATATCTTAGGTACATTCATGGTGAGCATGAGTGACCTAGTTACCTCCAACAAGTGTCTATTTTTCCTTTCAACAACTCCGTTCTGTTGAGGCGTGTTGGGACAAGTGGTTTGGTGAGTTATCCCACTCTCAGATAGATAAGATGCAAACTCCTTGTTTACATACTCTGTCCCATTATCCGTTTTCAAAATGCGGATCTTGGCCTCATACACATTTCTGACACTTCTATGGAAGTCCTGGAAACACTTCAACGCTTCGCTGTTGTTTTTCATCATGTAAAGCCATGTCATCCGAGAATGACAGTCTATGAAAGTGATGAACCACCTGAACCCACTTACTGAAGTCACTGGGCAGGGCCCCCAAACATCTGAGTGAATAAGATGGAATCTCTCTACACTCCTCATCCCCACACTAGGATATGATGTCCTAGTGTGTTTCCCAAATTCACACGCATCACACTTCAAATTCATTTTATTCACTCTATTCAAAATCTCAGGATACATTTTATTCAACATATCAAAAGGCAAGTGTCCCAACTGACAATGTAATAAAAGTACCTCCCTTTCCTTCTCTTCACCAACGACGGCCAATGCAGCATCCCCACTAGCTCTGTCAAGATACCACAGTCCATCACGCCTGACGCCAGTCCCAAGCCTCCTCACAGTCTTCCTTTCCTGCAACACACAATGAGTAGAGTCAAAAGTAATGCTACAGTCAAGATCATCAACAATAGAGCCAACAGATAAAAGGTTGACTGGAAAAGATGTGATGTGAAGGACTGAAGAGAGGCATATGGAGGGAGTGCACTGAATAGTGCCAATCCCTTTAATGGGTTGGGATGTGCCATCAGCTGTCTGAACAGTTTCATGAATGGTATGTGGTTTATATGGGGAAAATTGTCTATATGCACCTGACACATGACTAGATGCACCTGAGTCAATAATCCACTCTATATGATCTCTACATGAAAGAGCTGATTGGTTACCTGATCCTGTGTGAGCGAAGTTGGCAAAATTACCGAATGGCGAAGCAACATCTCTAGTCTGGTCTGCATGACTCTCCGAACTCTCAGTATTAGACCTGGACTGTCTCCGCTGCTCTAGATCTGACGCCTCAGCTGGCGTAGCCTCAATCATCATTGTCTCCTGTCGTCCATCAGCAGTAGCAAAGTTGGCCCGTGGGCCGCCACGACCTCGTCCACGGCCTCCACGGCCCCAACGACCTCCTCCTCTGCCTCCTGTGCCACGTCCTCGTCCACTACCCTTCTGTGGGCAGTTAAAGCTCAGGTGCCCCTTCACCCCACAGGTGTAGCACTCTTGATCCTCGCTCACTGCTGCCACTGCCGGTACAGCCAGTGCATCCCGAGTGACCTGAGTACCCTCATCCTTCATAACTCTCAGTCTGGTCTCCTCCTGTGCCATTGCAGCTATGACATCCTCCAGAGATGGGATAGAGGATAAGTGACACATACTCGCCCTCCTGACCTCAAAATCTCCATTCAGGCTCCTCAGAAAATGAGTCACACGCCTACGCTCCACCCACTTCCTGTGTATTGCAGCACTCCTAGGATCAGGCAGATCAATAGGGTCATAGTGGTCTAACTCTGACCACAGCCTTTTCAACTCTGCAGAGTATGCTAGAATATACATCTCCCCCTGCTTCAAGGTGTCGACCTTGCCCTGAACCTCCATCATAAGCATCACATTCCCTGCTCCAGAATACATTTTCTCCACCATACTTCATATCCCTGCAGCACTCTCTATGGCCTCCACCATTCCAGCAATGGGTGGAACCATCGATGTCATCAACCAAGCAGCCACCAGTTAGTTGGTGGTGCTCTACACTTTCCAATCATCCCCAGTCTTATCCACCGGTTCACTACATGAACCCAGAACATGGCCTTCTAACCCCTTCGACTTCAGGATGAGAAGCACCCTCCTGGACCAACTGAGGTAATTCTTTGTCCCTTCCAATTTCACATCATTGGGCATCAACTCCAGCTTCTGCACTGGTCGTGAAGGCGTCGGTCCACTCGAGGATCCCAACTCCTTCGAAGCAAGCAGCTTCGTTATCTCCCCAATGAAGGCCTTCATGTCAGCTGAGGTAAGATTGTCCCCCCATCTCTCCAGATCCGCAGATCTCTCCTTTCTCCCTCCTTAGATCCGCAGATCTACTTCTCTTCTTACTCTTCTAGGTCATACCCTAACCGTAAATCTATGGAGTCCTTTTCATGACTCTACCATAGATCTAGGGTTAGGTTTTTGGGGTTCTCTTTTGTGTCTAGTTAGGGCTTTGTGGCGGCTAGAAGAGGACGTGGAAGGGGAGGGGGATCACAAAATGTGGAGCAGCGGCAGCGGAGAAGCGTGGAGCAGCAGAAGTGGCAGCGGCAGGGGCTAGCGACGCACGCGCAGCGGCAGCGGCAGCGGCTGCGACGCGCGCGCACGCGGTTAGAGGGTGGCGGCGCGCAGCAGTGGCGGGTGTCTGGCGGCGCGCGCAGTTGGCGGCGGCGTGTGGGAGGGCGGCGCGGCGTGGAGGCTAGGGTTTTGGTGTTTTAGTGTTTTTTTGGGGTAGGGTTTAGGTTTGGCTCCGATACCATGTTAGATTTGGGTGAAAATGGTGATTAGCCACTAATGACGGCTATCACTTCTTATTTATATCAACTCTCTCTTTTCTTTACACACACAATAACACACAATAGCCGGCCCTAGTCATTGGGGATGCGAAAATTGTAAAAGAAAGTTTATTTTCTAGTTTAGTATTCCTTAGATCTCTTGTATTAGGATTTCCTATTTCCTTAGATTAAGCTTTAGTCGTTATTTAGCGAGTAGACTATTTGTAGTAGCCATTTTATAATTTTAGAGCTCCAGAATCGCATCAATTTACCATCAAAATCGACCTGGTAGAACGGATGGCCCACGGACATTATGCACCACCTTGAGGACAATGTGGATTTTTAGGGGCGGAGTAGTGATGCGGCTGATATTTGGAGGGAGGGGTATTTGAGTAAAATAACAAATATGGGTGTTTTTCTATTTAAGGGGGTTGAGCTGGCCCTAATTGTTATGCGAAAAATTTGTGAGAGTTATTTCTTTTATTCCCTTAGATTAATTGTATTAGGATTTGGCTTTTCCCCTAGGTTAATAATTGTTTTCTAGTCGTTAGTTAGCGAGTAGTTGAGTTGTAGTAGGATTTCCTTTTAATTCCAGATCTGAGTTCCAATAAAAATCCCCCTTTTATCATCCAAACCCTAGAGAAACGCATCATCTTCATCATCAATCTTCATTTCAATTTTGCTCAAATCTATGTTATAGAATTAAACTCGCAAATATAAAATTTGCTGGGTGTACCTTTTGTCATCCGATGAGTGTACAATCAGTGTTTCAATAGGAGCTAGTTTTTAAGTGATTTCTTTGAATAAATTTCCTCCAACATCTTTCACAATTCAACCGATGTCTTCTTTGCAAGAACATCCTTAAGAACTTCATAAGTCAAACTTAATTGGATAGATGAGATGACAAGAATTTATCATCTTGATTTTCTAATCTCCATCGGACGTCTTAGTGGATTTCTTCTCCTTATCAACCAAAACTTCCATTGATGCATTCTGAGACAAGAAAGAAAGCATCCGAACTTGCCATATGCTTGAATTGATTCTCCTATCAAACTTCTTAATTTTGAACTTTGCCGTAGACAACATCTCGTGTTTAATTGATGAACATGAATCTTTGATACCAGTTTGTTGCCATAAATCGCCCAAATCTATCATATATCGAGACACAAAAATTAAGAAGAAAATTAAGATAAGACAAAAGCACTCAAATTTACGTGGTTTGGTCTTCACAACCTACGTCCACAGGTGAAGAAGGCGAGATTTTCACTTTAACAAATTGTGAAGAATACACAATGAAATTGTGAAGAATACAAAATGTAGAGATCGTTCAAACCCAAATCCTAAATACATCCAAAAGCAAACTCTCTCCCAATATCTTAAAATTCTCTTCAAAGGAGAAACACTAGGGAGAGATATAATTTGCTTTCATGAAGAGGGGGAATTGGTCTATATTTGAAGTCCTAAAGGGGGCCAAAACCATGAAGGATTAGGATTTCTAATCATTCCCCAATTCTTTTCATTTCTTGCAATCCTATTCAAATAACTTAAAAAAGAGTGAACCTGAATTCAGATCAAAATCCGATCTGGATTCGGATTGGATTTTCAGTTGACTCATTCGGCTTATTTTGATCCTGTTTTGTGCAAATTTGGATTCGTTGACAAGATAACAATCAAAACTTTTTAATGTCATCAAAATTATCTTCCTGTGCCACTGGTTGTAACTCCACAAAGTTTGCCTTTTGCTGCTGAAAATTCCAGAGCCTGGGTTCTTCAATGTGTCTATTTGAGTTATAAATAACATCATGTACCGTCCAAAAGTAGAGCCCACGAGTGCCCTCTTCTCTCTAGAGTATTTGTTCTCTTTCTTTCTCTAAACTAAGTTTTTCTTTAATTCAGAAGCTGTTCTTGTTAAAAATTATTTAGTTGCAGGCAGTTTTGTAGTTTGTTAAATTTTAAATGAAATTCTTTTTGAGTGGACAATTTTAAGTCAACTTTTTCTGCAAGTGGCATTTTATAATGTGAGCTATATTAAATTCATTACAAATTCATAAAAATCCACCTTTGAATATATTAACAAATGATATTGACCAGCTATATATAAGTTGTGATTCTGTACGATTCTACCAGAGGGGGTTAACTGTCAATATGAGAGAGTTTTTTTTGGCGATCTTCAGCCTATTATTATCTATTTAGTAGGGCCCACAATGCAGTGCATACACTTACATTCTGTACAGTTGACTGCAATGTATATCGTATTAGTATTATGGTAAAAACCTAAAGAATATATAGTTATATAAATTCTTGCTTATCTTTTCAATTACAACTTGATCTTGTATTTATTTTAGTTTAAATTATTTTACATCTTCACAAGAACTAATTTTATAAAATTTCGTTTTGCGTTCACGTGCATTTGCATGTGCCAAAAAACTAGTTGTTAATAATTAGAATGTATTTGCGGAAAATTGCATGCATAAACCAAGAGAGGCAAATTTAAACATACATTTGAAACCGACACAACCTTCAATGACTCTGGACAGGTATTAATCGAGTTCCTACTTTGATTTGCCAATGCAAAAGTGCTAGAGGGCTCATTTACAAAAAAAAATACATGTGTTTTGAAGTTGCAATTAATTTTATTATTTTAATGGGTTTTTAGCATATTCGTCTCTTAAATCTTGCGTATTTTGATATCCGTCCCTCAAATCTTCATATTTGCACTCAAGTCCCTCAAAAGTTAGTATTTAACCTTAATAGTCCCTCTCACTAACTATCTGTTAAAATCTTAACGGAAATGGGAATATTCCGTTTAATTAAGGGACTATTAAGGTTAACGTTCAAAATTTAAGGGACTATTAAGGTTAAATACTAACTTTTGAGGGGCTTGATGGCAAATTAAGGTTAAATACTAACGGAATATTCCCATTTCCGTTAAGATTTTAACAGATAGTTAGTGAGAGGGACTATTAAGGTTAAATACTAACTTTTGAGGGACTTGAGGGCAAAAATGAAGATTTGAGGGACATATATCAAAATACGCAAGATTTAATGGACAAATATGCTAAAAACCCTATTTTAATATATTTAAAGGAGAAAAATGAGTATCGGCTGGACAAGGAGAAATACACCACCCAATTTGTAAATAAACGGATCCGATTGTCGAAAAAAATGTAGGGATGTGATTCAGTTTTCTAGTGAACATAAGAGTTAGTTTTGCTCATTCATTCACTTCAAGTGAACCCAAGAAGTTTTGCTCGTTCATCTACTTAATACAAATTTAATGATTTCGTAGTAATAAGACTTTTTGCAACGGCTAGATGCACACGTAAAACCCTTGGGTTCATGTAAAAATTGATTATTTGGTGTTTTAGAATATGAATATTAAAATGAAAGCATCTGATCATCAAAAAAATAGTGGGTGTGGGATTTTTGTTGCTAGCCAAGGTGAAAATTTCCTCGGTTAGCTGATATATTCATCATTTTTAGAGAAAAAATGAGTATAAGCTAGACAAAGAAAATCCCTCAAATTTTAAAACCACAAATCATGAATTTTTAAGTGAACCTAAGATGTTTGCTCATTCATTCACTCGTCGCAAATTTAACGATTTTGCAAAAATAGGACTTTTGCAACAGTTAGATGAACACGCAAAATCACTTTGTTTCACTTGAAAATTTATAGTTTGAAATTTTAAAACATAAAGATCAAAATAACGGATCCAATCATAAAAAAATAGCACGGTGTGGTTTTTCCAGCTAGCCAAGAAGGAAATTTCTTCATTGGTTAGATAATACCCATATTCTTTATTTTTTAAAGGGAAAAATGAGTATCATCTAGTAAATGAGGAAATTTATCCTTGGCTAGTATAAAAAACACCACCCTCCCTAATTTTTTCTAATGATAGGATCTGTTCATTTTAATCTTCATATTTTAAATCATGAAATCATCAATTTCCAAATAAACGCAAGAGATTTTGCTTGTTCATCCAATCGTCACAAATTTAACGGTTTTGTAGTAACAGAATCATCATTTAGATGAATGAGCAAAACCATTTAGGTTTACTTGACAATTGATGATTTGATATTTTAAAACATGAAGATCAAAATGAACGGATCCGATCATCGGTAAAAATAGTGATGGTAAGATTTTTGCTGCTAGTCAAGGATGAAATTTTCTTATTGGATAGTTGATACCAATATTCCTCATTTTTAACTGAAAAATGAGTATCAGCTAGCCTGAGGGATTAGCCAAGGACGAAATCTCTCCTTGGATAGCGTTAAAAACATTTCTCCCTAATTTTTGACGATCTGATCCGTTCATTAATCTTCATATTCTAAAACAGCAAATCATTAATTTTCATGCGAACCTAAGAGTTTTTGCTCATTTATCCACTCGTAAATTTAACGGTTTTGCGAGAATGAAACTTTTTGCAACGGTTTGATAAACAAGATGAAGTCTTTCTGTTCATTAGAAACTTAGTGGTTCATGAATATCAAAATGGAAATATCCGATCCTTAAAAAAATAGCAGTAGTGGAGGTTTTTGCCGCTAGCCAAGGAGAAATTTTCCTCATTGGTTAACTGATACACATGTTCCTCTAAACATCTTATTTTTTATTTGTGCACATGTGATACTGCAAGGGTGAAGAGGGTAACTGAAAAGGCTCGATATTATATATTATATATGTTTCAGCGAAACTTGAAGAGTATCGCCAGTCAAGGGGTCTGTTTCGTATCGCCCCATACAATCCAATCCGATGCAGCCAACATGTGTTGGTATTGCAAATCTTGATTTTGGCTATCAAATGTGACAATTTTTTTTCAACCGTCATATGAAGCACGGTAGTTTTTATGCATCTGGTGCCTCAAATTTCAGATCTCCTCTTATGGTTTTAAAAAAAACTATTAGTAATTGTCGATGATATCGGTTGATTTCAGATGGACCTTATTTGCAATTTTTGATATGATATGATCAATATACATCGATATCAGTTGATTCTTCAAACCATGTCCAAAGGTAAGACCCTTACACTAGATATTTGGACTCTCTTACCCAACTTCCTGCTAATTGACTATTGTGATGTAGGAAGCAGACCTCAAACACTTGAGAGATTATGCTGGTGCTCCTAGAGACCTGAATGCCATTGATTGACATGAAAAAAAAAAGAAGAATTTTGAATGTCATGTGCAAATAATTAGGTTTCAAGATGAGTTAGTAGGACACCACTACAGTTTGTGTTTTCTGTCAACTGTTGATAAGCTCACATGTAACATTAGGCTGCTCAATGCGTTCATTGATATCTGAACGCTTTTTTTATAACCATACATTTTCAGTCTCCTGTGCTGCCAGAGTTTGATCCTCAAGTTCACAGAACTTTTCCAGCTTACAGAATCTTTCCATTGATCCACAAAATCCTCGTCTATGTCTACAAGTGCTTGAGAATTCCAAGGTCCATTGTCATTGTACTTGCAGATCCCCCAGCTGATCTGTAAAATCCTTGTTCCTCCTGTGACTGCAAAGTTCCTGAAGCACAAATCTGTATGTAGAAGAGAATGCTATTAGAGCAATTGCTCGTTGGTTATTAATTTTATTGCTTCCTATGAAACTCATCTTCTGCAAGCTTTTGTTTTTCAAATTTTATTTTTGATATGCAAATGCTATGCAACCTAATTGTTCATATTTCTGTTATCTTATTATCAATTGACGAGCATCTTATTTTATGCAGTGACACCATAAAAGCCTTCGTTTAATTTTGTGTTGGTTTTTTTAATTAAAATGAAGGGTCAGCACATTAAATTCACAACGAGGTGGAGACGTGCTCAAGATCTCAATAAATTCTTAATATTTTTGATCTCAATATCCCATAAAAGAGTCCCTTCGTGCGCTGCACTCCTCCACAATCAACCAAAAGATCACATAAAAAAATTAACAAACCCTTGGGTAGATTGGGCGAAGTAAATTTATGGCAGTATTCTGTAATTAAAGGTTGAGGGGGGTATCTTAGTGAAAATCAGCCAATTGTTTATACTATTTACATAAACAACAGAAATAATATTTTACAATTCTCTCCCGCCACCTGACCGTTTCAATGCCCTTCATTCCGAAACATTTTAACGCCCTCCATTCCCCCGCATTCTCTCCTTCTCTTTCTCCTCCTCTCTTTAATCCTGTTCTCTTCTCTCTCATCATCTCTTTCCCTGTCTAATTGTAACTGACATCAAAAGCATTGGAAACAAAAGGAGCTGGTGACCGGAGACAGAGAGAGGATGGAGAGAAACCAACCTCCCATTGCTCAGAAATCCAACAGCTTCTCCTCCTCCGCCACCCGCGATGAGAAGCTCCGCCGCCGCAACCTCTCCCTTGGTGCCTTCCATTTCGACGATCAGCCGGTAATCGCCGAAGGCGACGAAGCCGCCGGTTCCGCGGGAAGTGCGATTTCAGGAGAAGCAGCCGCTGCGGAGGTCGGGCATGACGAGCTGACGCACATCGACGGCCGCATTGTCCCTCTCATCGACGACATTGATCAATTCCTTGCCATTCTCCTCAGCCTCGAAGAAAAGGGTGGGAATGACAATGGCGACGACGGCGACGACCTCCTGCCGGAGATCCCCGAATCCTCCATCGAGAAGTTTGCTCTGCTGGTCGACAAGGAGATCGCCAAGTACGAGCTGGGGGAGGAGAAGCTCTCGGCGGAGCACGGGGACGACGAGCCGTCGGTCCTCGACGCGGTCGACCGGATCTCCAAGCTAACCGCGGCGCTCTCCCGGCACCCGACCCGGCCGAGGTACTTCGACGTGATGAACCTGACCGGCTCCGTGGTGCACCACGCCATGTCATTCCTCGAAGACGAGTTCTACTCCTTGCTCGACGAGTCGTCGAAGTCGAGCAAGGACTGCGCGAGCGGCGGCCTGAGCAAGACGAAGCGCCCGCCCTCCTTCAGCCGGATCAGCCATGAGCAGGAACGCCCCGCCATGTCGCCGACCGCGGACCCCAGCCCGGCGGACTACGTCCCCTCGGCCGAC
The DNA here is from genome assembly GCA_030789695.1 of Scilla litardierei. Classification (NCBI taxonomy): domain Eukaryota; kingdom Viridiplantae; phylum Streptophyta; class Magnoliopsida; order Asparagales; family Asparagaceae; genus Scilla; species Scilla litardierei. Next base: position 16,722,126 of record CM061142.1, on the reverse strand, counting down.
GCCCTCGGCCGGCTGCAGGCGATCGCCAACGCCATGATCTCCGCCGGGTACGGCATCGAGTGCTGCCAGATGTTCACGGTGGCCCGGCGCAACGCCTTCAAGGCCGGGATGACGGACATCGGGTTCGAGAAGATCGCCATCGACGACGTCCAGAGGATGCCATGGGACCAGTTGGAGGGGGAGATTGCGAAATGGACCAAGAGCTTCCGCCAGCTGATCAACACCGGCCTCTCGCTGGAGCGGGACCTCTGCTACTCCGTCTTCGCCGCTCACCGAGAGATCGCCGACGACATCTTCTACAATCTCGCCAGCAGCAGAACCCACAACCTCCTCAACTTCCCGGAGGCCGTCGCGATGACCAAGCGCTCCGCGGAGAAGCTCTTCAAGGTGCTCGACATGTACGAGGCGCTGAAAGAGATGATCCCCAAGGTCGACCTCCTCTTCCCCCTCGAGGGGAAGGAGGCCGCAGAGGAGAAGCCGGAGGAGGAGGAATCTGCCGAGAGGCCGGAAGGGGAGGAGGACGGCGGAGACGGGCCGGAGGAGAGGCCGGAGGAGGAGTCGTCCTCGTTCGCGGCGGCTCTCAAGACGGAGATATGCGCGGCCAAGACGAGGCTAGGCGAGGCGGCCGTCGCAATCTTCGGCGAGCTCGAGAACTCGATCAAGAGCGACGTGGGGAAGAACGCGGTCCCCGGCGGCGCCGTCCACCCCCTCACCCGCTACGTCATCAACTACCTCAAGTACGCGTGCGAGTACATCAGCACCCTGGACCAGGTCTTCAGAGATCACCGCAAGATGGACGAGGGTTCGTGCGACGACGAGAACGGGCAAGGCTCCGATGGCCGCGCCCGCGTCTGCGGCGGCGGCGGCAGCAGTCACGGGCCGGATCACACCCCGTTCGAGGCCCGGCTGACGCAAGTCATGGACATGCTGCAGTCGAACCTCGACTCCAAGGCGAAGCTCTACAAGGAGCTGGCGCTGAGCAACATATTCCTGATGAACAACGGGAGGTACGTCGTGCAGAAGATCAAGGCGTCGCCGGAGATCAACAAGCTCCTGGGCAACACCTGGTGCCGCAAGCGGTCATCCGACCTGAGGCAGTACCACAAGAACTACCAGCGGGAGACGTGGTCCAAGGTCCTGGCCTGCTTCAAGGACGACGGCATCACCGTCAAGGGGTCCGTGTACAAGCCCGTGCTCAAGGAGCGGTTCAAGAGCTTCAACGCCCTGTTCGACGAGATCCACAAGGTGCAGAGCACCTGGACCGTGAGCGACGAGCAGCTGCAGTCGGAGCTGAGGGTGTCGATATCGGCGGTCATCATCCCGGCCTACCGGTCGTTCCTCGGGCGGTTCTCGCAGTACCTGGACCCGGGGCGGCAGACGGAGAAGTACATCAAGTTCGCGCCGGAGGACATCGAGACGGCCATCGACGACCTCTTCGACGGCAACCCTGCCTCTTCGATGGTGAAGAGGAGGGCATGAGAGGCCGACGGCTCCGTGTTCTTGCAAATGTTTTGCGTCTTCTGCTTTGTTTTCCGATGAACCACTGATCGGCTGTTTCTAAATTGTTTGATTTATGTATCTTTTGGTAGATAATTTGTAATGATACACACGTACATTTGAGGATTCAGCAATGCACAAATGTTTTTGTTCGGATGCTGGTGCAAATTGGTGTTGTGACTAAAAGCCACAAGAATCCATCAGATCCATTAGTTGATCCTGATTCTTGTGTGTTTTGTTTGCCGTGGTAAAGAATTTGTGATGAGATGTTTCACGGAGAAACGAGACGTATTTGATATCGCGTTTCGCATAGATTATTCATGAGAAAAGATTGGGGCCGGGTCGGATCCTTCGGACATTAGACCATTTGATGGCTTACCAGCTTTAATTCCCCTCTTGATTACTCATTTAACCCAATTAATTCGTCATAACGGCGTTAACCCCTGCACCTTCTCTCCTCCTACCTTCGTCCCAACCCCTCTGCAACTTTCCCCCTCCCGCCTCCTCTACGATTCTGCCCCACCGCCTCCCCTCTTTTCCCGGCGATGATCCCTCCTCCTCCGACCCAACGCTCCCTTGTTTCCATGCTCCCGCACCCCTCCTGCACCCACCCCCTCCACGAACATACACATAGTTCTTCTCTTCTGAGATACATGGACCATTGCTAGGCTCGATCATATGTGCTGATAGGATATGTGGCATTTGTCATTTACCTTATCATGTATGGTACTCCTTTGTATGCTCACCTTAAGAAATCTTTGAGCAGAGGCAACTAAAATGGGTTGTCGCGATCGCGGATTTCCCATATGCAGAAGATGAGACATATATACCTTTGTAAAGCAAAGCGCCATAAGAACCAGTGGGGGGCTAATCGTTTGGAAATAGGGTAGGGGGTGGGGCGGGGGTGGGGGTGTGAGCATGTAAACATGGTAGGGGTTGGGTCGGAGGAGGAGGGATGGTGAGGCGGAGGTGGGGGCGGGAGGAGGGCATGATCATGGAAAGAGGGGAGGGGTTGGGTCGGAGGAGGGATGATCGCCGGGAAAAGAGGGGAGGCGGTGGGGCAGAGGTGGGGTGGGGCGGAGGCGGGAGGGGGGAAGTTGTAGTGGGGTTGGGGGCCTGGGGCGGAGGTAGGAGGAGAGAAGGCGGAGGGGAACGCCGTTAAGATGAATTAATTGGGTTAAATGAGTAATCGAGAGGGGAACTAAAGCTGGTAAAATCCTACGGCTCAGGAGGCCTTGGACCATTTGCGTTGGACCATCAAATGGTCCAACGTCCGAACGACTCAACCCGAACCCGAACCTGAAAAGATTAGTTTCTCTTTTATATAAAGGTTTATTTTCTGGTAAGGTTGTTTGTTTTCCAATTCGACAAATATTTGTAAGTTTCTTCTCGTTAAAGTAAGTGTGTGTTAAGGCCAAAATTGACCAGGACAGTTGTCAATGTTGAAGGAGACTCGAAGTGTTGAGCTGTAGCCTTATTAACGTCTAGAGTGGGACCATTGGTTGGAAGAATCAGGGTCGGATGTCGGTAGTTGGGGGTGATACGACTTTCGATTGACCTATTATGACGGCCGTTGGGTCGATCGTTCGAGGTTGATGACACAACGTCGAACTTCGATGCTGGATGATGATCGTCGATCTGCACCACAGGGAGTCGTTAGGGGGTTTGTATCTGGGTTCCAACCCAAATCCACTCTGATGCTTAAGTTAGTAGGGAACTTAAGGAAGAGAGGGAGCTCGGTGTAGCTGAGATTGACCCACGAAGGTTCGTCTTTAGACTAACGACGCAAGCTCGAATATAGGAATGGTAAAAGCAAGAAGATAGATTTCTATGTATTAGCCCTCGTACCTTAAAGATGAGACCCTTTCCCTGTTTATAGAGGTTCGGGGTCCTCTTAGAGACGTTGGTGAGATAACGGCCACCTATAATGGGGCCACAATCTTCCACCATGAATGGGAGTAAACGTTACTGATCACTCCATATTTTATACCTTTTTTCTGCATGTTTTCATGATATTTTGATCGCCCATACGGCGTTTTTCATGATTATTCGACAATATTGCGATGCTTTTCACTATTTTTTGTTTTTGTCGAATTTCAGGAAATATGGAGCGATCTGGAGCGAATTTGAGATCAAAGGATTTGCACGCACTTAGGAGTGTCGCCCACGGCTTATTCGAAGACTTATCAGCGATAGAGGATGAGCGAAAGAAGAAGGAACTCAATATAAGCGACGAGGAGGCGAGAAGAAGAAGAAATGGGCTCAACAGCACACCATCGGTCGAGTAGACCACTCACTCGGCCGAGCAAGAAGCCCTGCTCGGCCGAATGGAACGGATATGCACACGATATTTTTAGCGTATACTCGGCCGAGCAAAGGAAGCCCACTCGGCCGAGTGAGAACGTTCACTCGCCCGAGTGGTACAGAAAATTCGTCCAGAGAAAGGCCCAAGTTACTGGAATTCAGAGAGATCATGAGGAGGCCCACTCGGCCGAGCATGAATGCTCACTCGGCCGAGTGAAGAAGTCCACTCGGCCGAGCCACCCCCGAAGACAGACCCTGAGAACCCCCGAAGTTACTGTTTTTCTGCAGGGTCCTCTCCGCCTGCTGTTAGGGCTGCGAATTCTAGGCTGCGCTGGGGCAGTTTGGTCACGATTTTTTTGGATGATTTTGGCTTGTATTTAAGCCCTGTTTTTACCCTAGTTTTAGGGAAGACTAGAGTTATTTTTTTAGAGAGTTCCTTTCGGTTTTTGACGACTACTCTTTGGAGAAAATCTCAGCTGGAGATCATTGGCTACTTCATTGGCTTGTTCTTTCTTATTAAAAAAAATCAAATTTTATGAATTGTCTCCCTATTGCAATGAATTGTGCTATGATAATTGTTGTTATTTCTGAGATTTACATGATTAGTGAGTAGTTCCGTTGTTCTAGGGTCTAGGGATGAACCCTTTGGACCCGATCTTTTGAATTGTGATGAATTCATGGATTTGTTGCTAGAATTGATAATGGTTAGGTTGTGATTGTTATATTGCGAGTAGCTAGGAATTTCCATCAATTGGGATTTGCAAGAGATTGGATCCCAATTGATAGAAATGCCTAGATATTCGATTTATATTGAAAATTGAATTTCTCTAGACTTGGTTTGCAAGAGATTGGACCAAAGCTAGGATTTTTAATTATGGGTCTATATTAATATTCGTTTGCAAAAGATTGGACGAATAGAAAATATCACAACCTAGATCGTAGCTCGAGTTTGCATGAGAGTGGGCTCGAGATGCGATTGGACAATGATGCCATTCTTCACGCTAGCGGCTTAGGCTAGAGTTTGCACGAGAGTGGGCCCTAACCTAGGTTTGCTATAGACCGGCAATAGCGCGAGAGCGTGAGCTTGGTTCTACATTAAGTTGCGACTAGTTCACCTTTATTGAAGCTTGGCAACAATGAAATTCATGATTCATAAGGATGAGAGACGGTCCGTAGTGGGGATCCCCCTAGACATTTTATTATATTGAAATTTCTCTGCTATTGAACGATTGTGACGACACACCAAATTACTCTTATTTTCTTGATAGCTAGGTAATTAAAGTGAGATACTGTCAATTGTCCTCCATGTGTTCGATACCCTTTCGCCACTACACCGTGCGCTTGCAGTAAAACTACAAGTCGTTTTTTGGGTGTACATCCGGACGCGATCAAGTTTTTGGCGCCGTTGCCGGGGAGGCGACGATATTTTATTTTCTTACTTAGTTATTTCTTTTTCCCCTTTTTATTTTATCTTTATCCTTTTATTCCTCTATCAAGCTAACAATTCCATCGAAGCCCTATTTTTCCTGTGCATGTACACGAGATCGGCGGAGCATCAAGAAGATCTATTATTTGATCCGGAGATCGAGTGTACCGAAAGGAGACTTAGAGCCGATAGAAGACTCAATATATAGGACGATTGCATGAACCGACAGGAAACGCCGGAGGAATTAGCGGCACGCATGGCGAGGATAATATCTATCAGAGATAGGCTACGGCCTAAGACTACTTCCACTATTTCATCCATTGCTATGCCAGAGTTGGTGGCGGATAAGAATTTCGAGCTCAAAACGGGACTTGTGGTTCTAATGCAACAAGACACATTCTATGGGAACTCCCATGAGAATCCACATTACCATCTTCAGCTATTCTTGTCCAAGTACGCCACCTTTCAGATGCCCGGTGTATCGGTCGATGCAATCCGATTGCGCCTATTCCCATTCACCCCAGAGACAAAGCTCTATATTGGTTGAGGATGCAAGCGGAGGGAATCTTTACTACATGGGATGATTTGGCCAGTGCCTTTGTTGATAAATTCTAACCACTATGCAATACTGTGAAGATAAGGAGCGCACTCATGTCCTTCAAGTAAGGACCACAGGAGACTCTATACGAGGCATGGGAGCGCTTTAAAGACCTCCAACACCAATGCCCCCATCACAGCATCGAAGCATGGGAGCTAGTACACAGCTTTTACAATGGACTCCAACCGGGCACCAAGCAAATCAGAGATGCAACCGCCAACGGAGCTATTCTATCCAAGACACCGGATGAAGCTACGGCTCTATTAGAGGAGATGGCCTCTAATAATCAACAATGGGGCGACGAGCGAGGACAATCTTCTACCTCCTTGAAGCCGACGAGCATATACGAGGCCAAGGCCGTAGCTGAGCTTTCTACGAAGTTCGACTCTCCACAAGGTCGTGACGAGATTGGAGAAGTTTATTACCGAACCGCATGGAACTCCCGTCACATCTACACCGGGAGGTAATATGAGCGATTGACAAGACCAATCTCAAGCTATGTTCGTTGGAGGGGAGCACGGAGAGGGTGCTATAGAGTAAATCCAATATGTAGCGGGGAACACCGGTTATTGGGCCAACCCGGCCACGAGGAATCATCTGGGCTTCTCGTATGCTAATAATGATGGAGCTCTAAACCCACCACCGCTGCAACAACCTCAAGCTCGGCGTCCACCTCCACAACCTCAATATCAACCGAGAGGGCCACCACAACAAAGCTACCCGCCTAGGCAACAAGCGGGACCATATAGGCCACCCGGTTATAATCAAGGGTGGAGAGCTCCAAACCCACCACAAGCATAACCGAGATCGGATCATGAGGCTAGGGTGGAAGAATTTATGGTGGAGCAAAAGAAAATAATCGCTAGATTGATTGCACAACAAGATTCTCTCAATACCGTGGTAGGTCAACTTGCGGAGCAACTGAAGTCGCTATATAAAAATACTCAACAATTGCCGGCTCAACCGGAGCCTAATCCACGGAGCAATACCAACCACATCAATGCGGTGGTAGCGGTTACTACTAGGGGCGGGAAGGATACCACTCCCGTCATGGTTCAAACCAAGGAGCCCGTGGAGGAAATATTTGATGACAAGGAGTCGGCAATTGAGGAGGAGCGCCCAAAAGAGCCGCTAGAAGGTGGAAATTCTGAAACTAAGAAGTCAAATGAGGAGCGCACCTACATGCCACCGGTGCCCTTTTCACAACGGTTGGCGAGAGCTAAGATTGAGAAGCGGCTTGCTAAATTCCTTGAGTACTTGCGAGGGATAAGCCTCAATATACCTTTCTTGGATGATATCGTAGAGATCCCGTCATATGCAAAGTTCTTGAAGGACTTAATTTCGGGGAAGAAAAGAAAGGAGAAAATAATGTTTGCCGAGCAAGGAACTTGGTTCACCAGGAAGGAGAAAGAGCCGACAAAATTCAAAGATCCCGGAAGCTTCCGCATCTCATGCACACTTGGAGGAGTCCCACTACAAAAGGATTTGGTAGACTTGGGAGCAAGTGTAAGCCTAATGCCCCTAAGCATGTTTAAGCGATTAAATACGGGGACCGACTTGAAGCCAACGGACATGAGAATACAACTTGCGGGATGGTCGGGTTACTAGGCCGGTAGGGATTGCGGAGGACATACCGCTCCAAGTTCCAGGAGGAATATGCTTGTCGTGCGACTTCGTCATATGGACATCAAAGAGGAGGACGATACTTCACTTATACTTGGACGTCCCTTCCTAGCCACTGCCGACGTGATAGTCGATGTGAGAGAGGGCACTTTATCTTTGAATGTCGAAAACATCGAAATTGAGTTCCATATCCCTAAAGCAATGAAGCACATGCCCTACCAAGAAGAAGTGGATTATGTGGACCTCCTTCATGAGGTAATCGATGAAGCCATACCGCACTCCATCAGCGCCTTACACGATGACGGCCTTGAAGAAGGCCAATCTTCTAGCAATGGAGAAAAGTTGGAAGACCCTCCGGATAGCTCTTTGGGTGATGACAGAGAAGATGACGTTGATGTTGCAAGAATAAAGGAGCTATGCAAGCTCTCTACGACCAACAATTCGAAGAAAGCCCCGCCGGACGAGAGATCGGAATCACCTGTGAAGAAAAAGATTGGTCCAAGCTCTAGCTTGGGGGACTTATCCCCCAACACCACCCATGATGAGGGGAAGCCGAGGAATGACCACGAATATCAACAACCAAATCCAAGTGGCCTTCCCGGCAAATTTGACGGGCGCATCTCGTATGCGCCAAATATCACGCACTAAACGAAAATCATAAGGGGTCGAGCTCAAGACCTTAAACGAGCGCTTGTCGGGAGGCAACCCGATGGTTTTATATCATTCTTAGTTGATTTTTATTTTTATTTTAGATTTTTCTTAGTGTTTAGAGTCTAGCGTCTATAAAAATCTGTGACAACGGGCTCTATTTTTAATGATATGAGATGGAGAACGAGAAATCGTTCATATGGAGGATAGCCATGGCAAGGGAGAGCGCTTCAGGAATGCGCTCAGGCCCCATGAGAAGGAAGAGACTGATGGGAGGAAGAAAAACATAGATTGGCGCAAAAACAGAGAGCAGTTGCAGAAAACAGGGAGCCAATCGGTCGAGTGACATTGTCACTCGACCGAGTAAAGACTCTACTCGGCCGAGTAGAGTACCGATCAGGAAAGATCCTACAGACCAACTATCTGTTATTTTCTGCGATTTACAGTATAATTTGCTACTCGGTCGAGTGATTTTCCACTCGTCCGAGTGAATCTGATACCATCCACGCTCAAAAAATTTGCTGAGTGGCCTTGCCACTCGGCCAAGTGGGAGAAGTCCCTCGGTCGAGTCGTAAGTTGCGTGAGTTTAATTCGAAAATTTTTCGCTACTTCCTTATATATACGCTGCGGGCTGAGCAAATTTCAAAACCCAAAATCCCCAAATATTTTCGCCCAGCGCCCGAGCCTCTTCAGCTTCCCTCGCCCAAATCGCTGCCTATCGTTGCCCGAGCCGCCGCTCCGCTGACGACCGACGACCGCCGCCGGTCGCCGACGTCGCCCCGCCGCCGATCATCACCGGCGTCGCCTCCCCCGCCGCCGGTCATCCCCATTTCACCGCAAATTCATTTTTCTTCTCCATTCTCCCAATCCGTACGCCCATTGCGCCCCAAATCCCAATTAATTCCTTTATATATCTATTATCCACATTCTTCCTCATGTATTTTGATTATCACTCGTTGATTTGATTTTTTGCGCCTCAGGTCAGCTTGGGGGAGCTTGGGGGAGGTTCTGGATGCACTCGGAGCTTCACGAAGGATGCGTTTCTTCGCACACTTCCATTATTTGCTCCCGCATCGTGCTCAGGTATACTCGTTTCATTCTATAGCACGTCACATTTTCATTTGGGTGGGCACATCTCACGGCACACATGCTGCATTGCCTTAGGCCACACACTCGGAAGCCTGCTTCCAAGCGGAAGAAGTCAGGTGATCCTGGCTCCTCTTCCGCTAGGGCGGACTCCCCTCCACCTAGCCCACCACCCCCACCCAGCAGCCTCCACGACCACCACCTCCGCCACAGGACGGTGCTGGTGCACCCCCACCCACCTAGGCACACACTGGATGCCTTCGATATTTTTTGGTGATTGTTACGCTGGATATTTTCTGAGCCTGCTGATTTTGCACCCCTCCTCCACACACGTTTTGGTCCCTTTTTGGTCATATCTGTCTATATCTTTTTGGGAGTGAGGGAGTACTTTTGGGGACACCTATCTGACACCATTTTGATCTCTGGTTGCATCACTTGCATTCCCATTGCATACTTTTTACTTTCTTTCTTTTTATTTTTTTTCATGCATGCATCCTTACCCTCCCCACCCACTTTTTGCCTCTCGGTGTGCCACACTTTGCACATTGAGGACACTGTGCACTTTAGCTTGGGGAAGTGAGTTCTCACGCACTTTTTATTTTTGTCGCATTTTATTTTCTTTTTCCCACATTTCTTCGTTTTTACACTTATTTTCACCCACTTTTCTTTATTTTCCATGCATCACGTTTTCTTACTTTTTGAGTGTGCTGCACATATACAGTTTTTTATTATCTTTTATCCTTATTTCTTTTGTCCTTTTGCTAGAGATGAATTTTCTGTGATGATGACGACGTGGTGTTAGCTTGTCTCTATATGCATATTATCTTGTCATGCCATAGTTTTTATTTCAGATATCATATGCTATGTCTTAATGTGCACTTGAGATAGTAACCCGCACCTTCATGTATGTATATGAATGAAATTCTTTTATTAGCTGAGTATGATGATTTTTACCGTATACTCTTCATAGAAAACACACCAAGCTTCACGCATTGATTGCTTCTATCTGGAGTACTGCTTTCTTTTCTTATATCACTTCTTATTGCATGAAAGTTGTACGCTTTACTTTCAGGTTGATTGAATATATACCAGGTTGATATAACTGGATTAGTTTACTTTCTGTGATTAAACTGAGTAGATTACATTACTCTGCTGAAAGTTGTCGTGCACATTCTATAGAGTGAACCGAATGTTACATTTATTTCTTTCTCCACATATCTTGAGCATTATTTCTATACTTAAAATCATTGGTAAATCTCCCTTTAGCGATTCTATTATTGGCATTTTCCTCCGCTACAAAAAATATATGCTCCATGCCCCCAAAATCAAAAAGAAGAAAATTATTCTTGTATATCTTTCTATCTTTTGATTTGGGATCACAGTTGTATATATGATTAAAAAAGAGAGAAAAACAGAAAAAAAGAAGAAAAGAAAAGAGAAAAGAAGTTCATATATGATCCCATCTCATACTCTTTCTCTCTTTATTTCCCATTTTTATTTTTATTTTTGGAGCTTCAAAATGGGGAATAAGCCTAATGATTTATCTTATGCCACCACGCTTATAGATAAGCTTGGGGGAGATGATCCAATGATGTGTGAGAGAGTGACTACTTGATTGTGCATGACAACCTAAGCTAGGTACTTTTCTATACTCGATGAGATTACTAAAAGTTTTTACGAAATCCAGGAATTGAAACTTAGCATGCATTCCATGGAAGCCATAACTTTCTATTCTTATTGATCCATATTGTGTGATATCTCTTATACTCCAAATAGAAAGCATTCAATTGAAAAGTGTGTGGTCTATATATGATTATGTATGCCGCTTTAGATGCTTCAGACGATGTTAATTCTAGAATGATTCCATATTTAATACTATTTTGCTATTCTTGGGTTTCTATTTTGAATGCACCCATATGATTGTGATATCGAGATAAAAATCTTTGGCATGTGCTTTATATTCGTAGTATGCTATATGAGTAAGTAAAATCGACATCCTGAGAAAATGATCTAGCACATCCCTCTTTGTTTTCCTTCATATCTTCTATCTCTTTCGTTTTTCCTTTTCTTTATTTTTTTCCACCGAGTTCGCCTTTTTCTTGTCTTCCTCCAGGACGAATAAGAGGTAAGCTTGGGGGATTTTAATCACTCCATATTTTATACCTTTTTTCTGCATGTTTTCATGATGTTTTGATCGCTCATATTGCGTTTTTCACGATTATTCGACAATATTGCGATGTTGTTCACTATTTCTTGTTTTTGTCGAATTTCAGGAAATATGGAGCGATCTGGAGCGAATTTGAGATCAAAGGATTTGCACGCGCTTAGGAGTGTTGTCCACGGCTCATTCGAGGACTTATCAACGATAGAGGATGAGCGGAAGAAGAAGGAAATCAATAGAAGCGATGAGGAGGCGAGAAGAAGAAGAAATGGGCTCAACAGCACACCACTCGGCCGAGTAGACCACTCACTCGGCCGAGCAAGAAGCCCTACTCGGCCGAACGGAACGGATACGCACACGATGTTTTTAGCGTATACTCGGCCAAGCAAAGGAAGCCTACTCGGCCGAGTGAGAAAGTTCACTCGCCCGAGTGGTACAGGAAATTCGTCCAGAGAAAGGCCCAAGTTACTGGAATTCAGAGGGATCATGAGGAGGCCCACTCGGCCGAGCATGAATGCTCTCTCGGCCGAGCCACCCCGAAGACAGACCCTGAGAACCTCCAAAGTTACTGTTTTTCTGCAGGGTTTGTCACTCGACCGAGTGACAAGGGTCACTCGGCCGAGTGACCCTCTCCGACTGCTGTTAGGGCTGCGAATTCTGGGCTGCGCTGGGGCAGTTTGGTCACGATTTTTTGGACGATTTTGGCTTGTTTTAAGCCCTGTTTTTACCCTAGTTTTTGGACGATTTTTTAGAGAGTTCCTTTAGATTTTTGACGGCTACTCTTTGGAGAAAATCTCAGCTGGAGATCATTGGCTACTTCATTGGTTTGTTCTTTCTTATTAAAAACTCAATTTTTATGAATTGTCTCCCTATTGCAATGAATTGTGCTATGATAATTGTTGTTATTTCTGAGATTTGCATGATGATTAGTGGGTAGTTCCGTTGTTCTAGGGCCTAGGGATGATCCCTATGGACCCGATCTTTTGAATTGTGATGAATTCATGGATTTCTTGCTAGAATTGATAATGTTTAGGTTGTGTTTGTTATATTGCGAGTAACTAGGAATTTCCATCGATTGGGATTTGCAAGAGATTAGATCCCAATTGATAGGAAGGCCTAGATATTCGATTTAGATTGATAATTGAATTTTTCTAGACTTGGTTTGCAAGAGATTGGACCAAAGCTAGGATTTTTAATTATGGGTCTATATTAATATTCGTTTGCAAGAGATTGGACGAATAGGAAATATCACAACCTAGGTCGTGGCTCGTGTTTGCACAAGAGTGGGCTCGAGATGCGATTGGACAATGATGTCGTTCTTCACGCTAGCGGCTTAGGCTAAAGTTTGCACGAGAGTGGGCCCTAACCTAGGTTTGCTATAGACCGACAATAGCTCGAGAGCATGAGCTTGGTTCTACATTAAGTTGTGACTAGTTCACCTTTATTCAAGCTTGGCAACAATGAAATTCATGATTCACAAGGATGAGAGATGGCCCGTAGTGGGGATTTCCTATCCCTAGACATTTTATTATATTGAAATTTCTCTGCTATTGAACGATTGTGACGACACACCAAATTACTCTTATTCTCTTGATAGCTAGGTAATTAAAGTGAGATACTGTCAATTGTCCTCCCTGTGTTCGATACCCGCTCGCCACTACACCGTGCACTTGCGGTAAAACTACAAGTCGTTTTTCGGGTGTACATCCGGATGCGATCAGTTACACACGTCCCTGAGATTTCCGAGCCCGCCTTTAATCCCACGTTCGTGCGAAACAGACATACATTCGACTGGCCATTTGGGCTTTGACTGAGTCGATATCGGGCTTCTCTGGTGGGCCTGGTGGGCCTTGGCCATTCGTCGACCGAATTTCCTCGAGTGCCGGTCCAATGATTCAACAATGGTCCCTATCGTACGACCTTGAAAGATCCATCTGCTGAGGTCAAGCGACGTTACATCGCATTTAATGGGACGCGACAGTCGAGAAAATAGCACTCGAGTTCTGGGCGCCAAAACGCCCTCCTCGTCGATTTGGATGATTTGTCGATTCGAAATCCAAGACGCCCTGGTCCTTGGATCTTCAACATGTGTTCCATCATGCGGTTGCCGCTTCGCCCATATATGACGGTTCCAGTGGAGGAGTGCGGGGATACCTTCTCCATTCTCTCGATTCAGATTCACCTTCTCTCGAAAGCAATGGCTTCGTCATCTATCTCCGAAAAGAACGTGGTCATCGCCATCCAGAAGAACCAGGTAGGGGTCATGGAGCCGGGCTTGCTGGCGAATTTGAGGACCAAAGTTAAGGCTGGCCAAATCGACACGCTTCAGAGGAAGTATGTTCGCCTCGACTATCAGATCAGATTGCCTGGGAGGGACAAGAGGGCTCATCATCCTGGCGACCGGCAAGTGGGAATCTACGTCAAAAATTTCGAATGGGGCCTTCGATTTCCCATGCATCCTTTCCTGCGGTACTTCCTGTGTACCCTGAACATTCCCTCTGCCAGCTGATGCCAAATGGTTTCGGCATGTTGATGGCCTTCATAGTTCTGTGCGTGACGAAGGGAATCGAGCCATCCATGCGTCTATTCAACCACTTCTTCTGGATCCCTCCCTTTAAGACCCCAAGGTGGTATACGATAATGGCTTGTCGGGGGAGGAAGTTGTTGGAAGATCTCCCCACCTCCAACCCCCAGTGGAAGGACGAGTTTGTATTTGTGGTCTTTCAGGGGAGGCAAGCTTCTGTACCGGTTGGTGTAGGAATATGATGCCCTCAAGGCCATTTATTCCTGTGTGAATAGCACAAACATCTTGTTCGAAATAACAGTAAGCTGTTTGGTAATAATTTATCTAAGTTATATTGTAATGTAGTTAACGTTAGATATCAACTTAGGTAAAGTCCTGAGACTTTATGCAAGGTCAAACGGGTATCGAGATGAGTATCTCGATCATGGAGAAACGTTTGACCGTCTGTAGCATAAGTCTAAAATGGTTCGTGGTCGTAGGTGTTTCGAGACAAGGATATCGAAACATCGGATAGACCATTGTGTCTTAGTCTTCACCGTTTAACGGTGGCGATGATCTCATGATCGCTTGACTTGGCGAAGTCGATGACGAGACACAGGTGCTCATTAGAATGAGTTCACTGAACGATCCACTAGAGTTATCATATGGTTATATTGACCAATCTGTCAGTGATAACTCTGAGTGATGATAGGATAGTTGGTCTTTTGACTTGAGGTCATTTTGACGGACCTGTGCGTGAACGGTGCCACTTAGATCAACTGACCTAGCTTCGAGGCAAGGCCTGTCGAAAGGTCTTTTGATTGGGTGTCACTTGAAACGTACGAGGCGAGTAATGACCAAGAGAGGATTCGTCTCTCCCGGTCAATGGGAGTTAGTGTCGTAGAGTTAGTTCGGTCTTTAGTAAAAACTCTGCGCAGAGTATGTTGGAAGAAGTCCAACATTAGTTGACTAAAGATCGATAGAAACTAACCGGAGTCAAGTTATTGGGGTTGACAGTTTGACCGTACCCCAGACTTGATCTACACGACACAGTTTAGACGAAAAGACTATAACTACGGAATTCATCACGGAAACAGTCAGGTGGTCCCGACAATACTCATGTCAATGAGTCAACCACATAATGATGATTCCTGAAGCAGGGACGGCAACCACTGCTCGTGGTCACTGCCGTATAGGGCTTCGAGCCCAACCTGTTGTAAGGGTCAGGCTGTAGGGTCTCACACAGAGTGCTAACGCTTCGTCTAGTAATAGGTAGAAATTAGTTAGGGAGAATATTTGCATTTGATGCAAAAGAAGAGATAATTGCATTTGATGCAATATGATAATTTAAGCTTAGATAGGGACTATTTTGCATTTGATGCAAAAGCGATTAAATGTGTATTAAATTGTTTAAATACAATATTTAATAAAATAAACGCAAGGAAAAGTTCACGGGTAAGACGGGAATGTCCCGGTCTAGACCCAGGTTCGAACGGCATCCAAATCGGACGCCAAACGCAAAAGTTATAGCCAAAACAATAAAAGCCCATGTTGACATCAGCCTGAGAGGCAGATTAAATCAAAAGGGGACAATTTGGCAGGCCCATTGGGCCTGCCATTTATCTGGCACGGAGCCCGCGGGCGCTTTATAGCGCCCGCACTGTTCATGTGGGGCCCGCCCGCCTCCTGCGGGTGCGGGCCCCGCCCGCCTCAAATACCCACAAACCCGGCCCAAGGGCCGGGTCCTTTTTTCCGTCCCCAGACGCCCGCGCAAGCGGGCGCCTGATTTAAGGCGCCTTGGGCGCGTGCGGGGCACGCGCCCAGCTGGCGGGCCGGTCCATGTGGGGCCCACCGCGGGCCCCAGGTGCCTAGGGTTTCGAACCCTAGGATTGTTTTGGGCGGCGGCTCTGTTTTCTGCGAAAAACATCTCTTGGGCTCAACTTTGGACACTAAATTGAGTGGTCAAACGACCTCCGATTGACGAACGGTTTTTTCCTATGCGTTCACCGTTGAACGCTTGTCGTATTGATAGGTTGTATCAATCTTGAAGCTCAACGGTGAGTGAGTTAAAATTCATGGAAGTTTGCACTTTGTGAAGTGCAAACTAACTTGATTTTAACTAACCCAATTATTTAGTCCCACATCGGATTTTGAGAAATGGGGAGAGTCCGCCGCCTATATAAATAGGGGTCTCCCCCCTTTCTCAAAACTCGTCCCAAGCTCAAGATCTGAGCGGCTCTCGTAAATGTTGGAGCACGCTCGGATCTTAGCTTAAATTAAATATTTCTCTATCTCCCTAAAATTTCTGCCTTACTCCTGCGGGCTCTGGCAAAGCCTCAAAGGAGTTCGGATTCTGGATCCGAAATCTTGGCGGAGGTTTCACTCGCGTGAAACTTTCTTCGGCGGTTGGTTGGCTCGGCGGCACGGGGATTGATCGCCTCGGGATGCGGAGCGGTTCGAGGAGCGGTTCGGGGAGCGGTTCAAAGGAGCGGCTCGGCGTGGGACGGGAGCAGCTCGGAAGACGGCGCGGAACATCTCGCCTGCTCCAGGGCTGAGATTCCGGGTATGTGGTTAAAGTAGTTTATTAGCATTAGTTTAATTTAATCGCAGTAGGCTAGATCCTTCTTGGGATGGTCAGACCCATCCCAAGTCGGCATAGATCTTGGCATAGGGTCTTGGACCTTAGGGCCAAGTTAAAATTGTTTTAACTTGCATGTTAATTTAGATTAACTGTTTTTCTTCCGCTGCTTTTGATTTTCCTGTCTATGTTCCGTCCGACTTAGGACGGGACTAGAGGTTTTTTTTGTGCCCTAAGGGAACGCATTAATTCCCTACAGTGGTATCAGAGCCTAGGTTTGCGTAGCGATCTAGGTACTGCGATTAATTTTAAACTTAAGAATGCTTTTAAATACTTTTTAAAATGTTTTTAAAATTATGAGATAAATTTTAAAAATGTTTTAGATGTTCTAAAATTTTTTTTTTTGAAATTTTTGACCATGGAATTTTTTTTTTAAATGACGTTTTAAAATTTATGTGATAATTTTAAAACTAATTTTTTAAATCTTTAAAAGTTTAAAATTTATTTTGGATGCCTAAAATTTTATTTGATAAATTTTTTAAGCATGAAAGTTTTTTTTAATAATGTTTTAATTTATGAGATATTTTAAAACTGTTTTAAGAGTTAAAAATTTTTATGCGATAAATTTTTAACATAGCATGCAAATTAGTGATTTTAATATTAAGTTTTTTTTTATGAGATAAAAAATAAAATAATTTTAAAATCATATTTTAAATTTAAGTGTTAAATTTATGTATGCATGCTAAAAATTGTTTATGCGATAAACTTAGTTTATTTAAATGTTAAATAGTTGTGCACTATCTTTATGCGATAAATTAGTGTAGAGTTATTTTAATGGCATGTTAATCTTGTCCCTTATTTGGTAACACAAGACAACCCTTTAGGTTAGCCATTAAAAATGATTAAAATTTATTACTTGAATTTTAATGATATGCTATGCTTTAATAAATCATTAACAACAATATTAAAGACCTAATTCCTGATTAGGATAGTCCTTTAAATGAATTTTCAAATTCTAATTGTTATAATTAATTTTCATTGAAGGACTTCGCTTCTAGCGTTGTTAATAATTTATTAAAATCCTAATAACGATTAGGGTAGCACGTGAACCTTATAGTTGATAAGGACTTAATAAAAGTTATTAAACACATCCTAAAATTTTGAATTTAAGGATTCAACTAGTTGATAGGATTAATTAGTTGTTAATAAAAGCTGTTTAGTCTATGGCATACATACAAAAATGACAAGCTTCATTCAATGGACCATGATCCAGTCAATGTGCTTGGCTAAGAGTTCTGGGTCAACCCTTGCTAGTCCAAGGGGTAGTGATCCTGGCTTAGTCAATTCCCTGGCTGAGTTCCGCTGGACCGCAATGTCGCGAATCATGATTGTATGACACCCTGGACTATATCTAAGTCAAATACGTTAATGATCTTTTTCAAGATTAGCCGTAGCCCTCCTTGTTTTAGGGGTTAGCAACTATAGGGCCCGTGTTATAGTTGTTGAGATACACTCAAGCTGTGACATGGCACCCTGTAGAAACCAACTCCTTAAATACATAAGATGAAATCTTGACTAACCCTAACCGTCGTCTCGTACCCCGAGCGCCGGCGTAAGTTAAGTCAACGATGTAGTCTGACTTGATGTAAGTCTAAGACCTGACCCAAACCGACGTGTCGTGCATACACCGAGCTGAGGGGCGAGTCAGGCTAGACATGAAAACAAGGGTCCGACTAGACTAGACAATGTGATTTGGATGAGCACACTCATGATCACGAATGGCTAGGGGCAAAAACCAATTAAGAGAGTCATATCCGATATGATCGATGAAGAGTCATCTTCCGATCGCAGAGTCAATCAACTTGTTGAGCTACACTCAAGGTTGTTTAGACTCAAGGTGATTGGAACTCTTACCCATTAATTTTAATTCGATTAAATCGTTCGTTATTAAGCTTTAAAACGTTCGTAAAATTAGTGGGAGGATATAGATAGATAAAAGCCAATCTACCTATATTTAATATTGAACATATGCTAAAACTAGGGCAAGACTATGTTTATCGTAGGAATTAAAATATAATATTTTAATAAGTTAATTGGTCAATAAGTTGATTAATTGAATATCGAGTTAAATTCTAATTGATAGAATTAAAACTATATTCTCATTGACATTAAATGACCTTCTAAAGAACAGACTTAAGAAATATGATTTCATTAAGTTCTGGGTCCAACAAATAAATTAAAAGCTACATGTCACTCGTCTCTATATGAGGCAGCTTGAACATATAGGACATTCAAAGTATGTTTCTCCCTACAACTTGTCGAGCTACCCTCAAGGTTGTATGGACAAACAATTTTGATCCGCAAAGTTCGAAAATTCGATCAAACCGTTTGACTCGAATACGAGTGCATGAGCGGTGCAAGACTATGTATCCCAACCGAATCTTGAGACAAGCATCTTCTTGAGCTACACTCAAGATTGCAAAGCTCAAGCGTTTGGATACATAAGTTGCTTGCATATCTATTTATTTATGTTAATATCTAAATGTGATTTAGAAAAAGGAAGAAGACACTTCGGAAAGTCAATAGAGAAAGTTAGTTTAATTAGTAAAGGCATAAGTAGGAGGGAATGAAAACGTGACATATTTTGATGTCACGATTTCAGAATAAATTGTTATACAAAAGACGTTTAACACATTTTGACGAATGTCGTCACATTGCTTCTGAAGTAATGTTTTTACGTTAAGTAATTTGTAAATAACTAAATATATATTAAATGTTAATATATAAAATACACAAGATAGTAGCAAACTTATATGGTAAAATTAGACTAGGCCGTGTCTAGAGATTAAGCTTCACAAGTCACATAAAGAGGGGTCTGACCTCTCGTATTATGAAGTCTACGGACACTTGTGAATCTTAGCCTCTTAGATACAATGGCCGAAACCCATCTGTGAGACAGTGGGAGAATGAGTTGTCGAACTTAGTCTCGTACATACTGATGTACCCGAGTCTACTTTTAACAAAATAAGTTATTCGTATATTTTATTAAGACACGTGTTCTTGATGAAACACAAGTCTGATAAAATAAAGAACGAAATGACTAAAGTATTTAAAACTGATTCGATTAGATCGAATGGTCAAATACTTAGCTAAATAAAATCTTGTGTAATTAAAAGAAAATGTGATTTTCTCTCAGGTCAAGTCTGTTAACACATCAGAGTGTTAAAAGGTATGAATCACACTTAGTTAGACTTGGTGTGATCCATAAATAAGTGACTCTGAGTTAACTCCTCCCTCTGGGTTAAGTCCCAAATAGTAATGCCTAGGTTTTGATAATGTTCTTTGAGGACATTGTCAATAATATATTCAATAAATCAATCGTAAGGAAGTTGTATTATTACTCGAATTTCGTGAGACGAAAAGTCGAGTTAAGACATCATACCTGATGATGACTTAATCAACTTCAAGGATGAAATTCGGAGTAGTAACTCCGATTTAAAACTTGATGCAATCTGAATAGGTCCGTGTGCGTAAATAAATTTGAGAATTTAGTTTACGTACCCAAGGAAAATGTTTCCTCACTTACTGCAAGTAAATCTTTAAAGTTGAAAGATTGGTGCAGAAAAGAAAATAGTGAAGTACAATACTGTTGGACGGGAACGGTTTTCATCCTAATTTCTTTAAAACGGATTATGATGAAACCGGTTTCGCCAACAGATGTGTACAGATCTACTCGGACCAAAGCCGATGTAAAACGCTTAAGTTGACCATGAAAATTGCAGCATTCACTTATAAGTTCGTTTTTCTAAATATGATTTAGACGGACCAACTTATATGAATTGGCCAGAGAATTTTCAAGGTCAGTGGGAGCGTGTAAATTACATGCGAGACATCAAAGAGATGGAACATATATTTTGATTAAGTAATCAAAGAGTTTGATTATTTATCAGAAATGAATATGAACCATTTGAAATGACCAATAACTAATTTAAAATTATTATCGTAAGGTACGATAAACTGGATAAGATTCAGGGAAATAAAATATTATAGATTCCGATAGACCAAATGAATTATTTGAATGAGATTCAAATGGTTGGTCTAACATAAACATAGAAACCCCTTAAGTCTATAGTGTAGACGATTTTAGCAGATCCACTCACGAAAGCTCTACCACATGAAGTCGGAAAACTTATGTGTAAAAACGATATTAGATATCAAGATAAATGGGCCTGAGTGCAAGTGGGAGATGTAGGAATATGATGCCCTCAAGGCCATTTATTCCTGTGTGAATAGCACAAACATCTTGTTCGAAATAACAGTAAGCTGTTTGGTAATAATTTATCTAAGTTATATTGTAATGTAGTTAACGTTAGATATCAACTTAGGTAAAGTCCTGAGACTTTATGCAAGGTCAAACGGGTATCGAGATGAGTATCTCGATCATGGAGAAACGTTTGACCGTCTGTAGCATAAGTCTAAAATGGTTCGTGGTCGTAGGTGTTTCGAGACAAGGATATCGAAACATCGGATAGACCATTGTGTCTTAGTCTTCACCGTTTAACGGTGGCGATGATCTCATGATCGCTTGACTTGGCGAAGTCGATGACGAGACACAGGTGCTCATTAGAATGAGTTCACTGAACGATCCACTAGAGTTATCATATGGTTATATTGACCAATCTGTCAGTGATAACTCTGAGTGATGATAGGATAGTTGGTCTTTTGACTTGAGGTCATTTTGACGGACCTGTGCGTGAACGGTGCCACTTAGATCAACTGACCTAGCTTCGAGGCAAGGCCTGTCGAAAGGTCTTTTGATTGGGTGTCACTTGAAACGTACGAGGCGAGTAATGACCAAGAGAGGATTCGTCTCTCCCGGTCAATGGGAGTTAGTGTCGTAGAGTTAGTTCGGTCTTTAGTAAAAACTCTGCGCAGAGTATGTTGGAAGAAGTCCAACATTAGTTGACTAAAGATCGATAGAAACTAACCGGAGTCAAGTTATTGGGGTTGACAGTTTGACCGTACCCCAGACTTGATCTACACGACACAGTTTAGACGAAAAGACTATAACTACGGAATTCATCACGGAAACAGTCAGGTGGTCCCGACAATACTCATGTCAATGAGTCAACCACATAATGATGATTCCTGAAGCAGGGACGGCAACCACTGCTCGTGGTCACTGCCGTATAGGGCTTCGAGCCCAACCTGTTGTAAGGGTCAGGCTGTAGGGTCTCACACAGAGTGCTAACGCTTCGTCTAGTAATAGGTAGAAATTAGTTAGGGAGAATATTTGCATTTGATGCAAAAGAAGAGATAATTGCATTTGATGCAATATGATAATTTAAGCTTAGATAGGGACTATTTTGCATTTGATGCAAAAGCGATTAAATGTGTATTAAATTGTTTAAATACAATATTTAATAAAATAAACGCAAGGAAAAGTTCACGGGTAAGACGGGAATGTCCCGGTCTAGACCCAGGTTCGAACGGCATCCAAATCGGACGCCAAACGCAAAAGTTATAGTCAAAACAATAAAAGCCCATGTTGACATCAGCCTGAGAGGCAGATTAAATCAAAAGGGGACAATTTGGCAGGCCCATTGGGCCTGCCATTTATCTGGCACGGAGCCCGCGGGCGCTTTATAGCGCCCGCACTGTTCATGTGGGGCCCGCCCGCCTCCTGCGGGTGCGGGCCCCGCCCGCCTCAAATACCCACAAACCCGGCCCAAGGGCCGGGTCCTTTTTTCCGTCCCCAGACGCCCGCGCAAGCGGGCGCCTGATTTAAGGCGCCTTGGGCGCGTGCGGGGCACGCGCCCAGCGTCAGACGCTGGGCGCGTGCCCCGCACGCGCCCAGCTGGCGGCCGGTCCATGTGGGGCCCACCGCGGGCCCCAGGTGCCTAGGGTTTCGAACCCTAGGATTGTTTTGGGCGGCGGCTCTGTTTTCTGCGAAAAACATCTCTTGGGCTCAACTTTGGACACTAAATTGAGTGGTCAAACGACCTCCGATTGACGAACGGTTTTTTCCTATGCGTTCACCGTTGAACGCTTGTCGTATTGATAGGTTGTATCAATCTTGAAGCTCAACGGTGAGTGAGTTAAAATTCACGGAAGTTTGCACTTTGTGAAGTGCAAACTAACTTGATTTTAACTAACCCAATTATTTAGTCCCACATCGGATTTTGAGAAATGGGGAGAGTCCGCCGCCTATATAAATAGGGGTCTCCCCCCTTTCTCAAAACTCGTCCCAAGCTCAAGATCTGAGCGGCTCTCGTAAATGTTGGAGCACGCTCGGATCTTAGCTTAAATTAAATATTTCTCTATCTCCCTAAAATTTCTGCCTTACTCCTGCGGGCTCTGGCAAAGCCTCAAAGGAGTTCGGATTCTGGATCCGAAATCTTGGCGGAGGTTTCACTCGCGTGAAACTTTCTTCGGCGGTTGGTTGGCTCGGCGGCACGGGGATTGATCGCCTCGGGATGCGGAGCGGTTCGAGGAGCGGTTCGGGGAGCGGTTCAAAGGAGCGGCTCGGCGTGGGACGGGAGCAGCTCGGAAGACGGCGCGGAACATCTCGCCTGCTCCAGGGCTAAGATTCCGGGTATGTGGTTAAAGTAGTTTATTAGCATTAGTTTAATTTAATCGCAGTAGGCTAGATCCTTCTTGGGATGGTCAGACACATCCCAAGTCGGCATAGATCTTGGCATAGGGTCTTGGACCTTAGGGCCAAGTTAAAATTGTTTTAACTTGCATGTTAATTTAGATTAACTGTTTTTCTTCCGCTGCTTTTGATTTTCCTGTCTATGTTCCGTCCGACTTAGGACGGGACTAGAGGTTTTTTTTGTGCCCTAAGGGAACGCATTAATTCCCTACAGTTGGGTCTCCCCTGATTTGGGCCTACCGAGGATAAGCCACTGACCGTTGAGGAGAAGAAAGCCGCCGACACTCTGAAGGGTCTGTCAGAGGGGATGCGGTCGGTTGAGTGGCTATGGTCGGAGAAGTGTTGCATCAGATTGTGTGGACGAAAGGTTGGTTCGACCATGCTCGCCAACTGTTCGACCCTTTTCACTTGGACTAACTTGTTTGTTGCTTTAGCAGGGATGATCAGTGCCGATTACCAGGTAGATCCAGCACTGAAGGATGCGGTCGAGGCTTCCATCAGAGAGGCGGAGGTGATGATGTTGTCGCCCTGGGCCCCGACCGTATCGAGGTCTTCGACCCAAACCTTCTGGAGATCGGCCCATGATCGTTGAGGGGATTGCCCAGAGGCTCTCCCTCACCAGAAGAAGAAGAAAGAATCCTCCTCCGAGTTTGAGGTGGTTGCACGGGAAGGAGGCCAGAAAAGGCGGATAGTTCTTCTTCTCAGCGACTCGGAGCCGTCTGGGTCGAACGCAACCGTAGAGCAGGCCTCTCGACTAGGGAGTGGTGCACCCCATGAGGAATGTTCGACAGAGACTCAGGTTTCGCTGGATCTCCGTATGCATCAGGACTCCTGGCCTTGGGGGGAGTCTGTCTCCTTCCGTTTGGTTGCCCAAAGACATCCCTGGGGAGTACCGACCGATGTAGTTGGAGGGTTGATCTTCTCAGGCCCCCTTCGACTGTATCGAGGAGGAGCTTGTCAGGACGAGATTTCCATTGAGGCTTGGGGATTTTGTCCTCTTCAATTGTGGAGCTGTTTCCCGCATCGTTGAGAATGCGACCCTTCCACGGGACATGGCGGTCGTGGAAAGGGTCGACTACGAGCTGCTTGCGTCAGTAGCTGTCCATGCCAGCGTCCAGGTAATTATCTACTGGGCCCCTATCGATGTTGATATCAGCGCACAAGCTGACCATCAAGTGTTATTTGCAGGCTCTTGTGGCGACCGCGGTGTTGCGTCGCCGAGCTTCGTGGTGGCCGATCATGGTGTCACCCTGGAGGCCGTCATGTCGAGGGTGGAGAAGTCCCAGGCTGAGCTGGAAAGGATCAGCCAACTCTCCGAGACGAGGTCATTGGTCGTTCAGAAACTCAAGCACGAGCTAAATGAGACTCGTAGAAGGGAGGCTGAGCAAATCACCTTGAGAGAATGAGCAGAGAACGCTCTGCTGGAGGAGAGGGTCGAAGCCGACATCATTGCGGAGAAGGCGATCCGGGATTTCACGGATGCGTTCCTGACTTTGATGAGCTATATAAGCAGGGCTACTGATTTGGGGTAAATATTGCATATTTAACACCTCATTTAGACCTATTTTGTGCATACATGATACGTATTTGGTCTTTAATACGATCGAATTTTGAACACCCTTATTTATTAGAGCAAACTCCTATTTTATGCATAAAACAGCAATAAACTGAGTATTTCTACCCATTTTATATATTTCATGCAAAGATCTCGACCTCACGATTCCAATGACTATTTATTTGAATTTTCCTGAGAACTATGCTAATTTCTATGAATTGTTGAATACAGAATACCATTTAAATGGAGAAATACGACCGTAAATATGAAAATACTGCAGAAATACGGGACACGTGGTGTCATCCTAGCCGCTCCCGCTCGAAATATCAGGTTATTAGTGAAGGATAATTAAAATTAAGATATTTCATGGTGTGGAAGTTGGCTCGATTTCGGCTCTAATGAGTCATTGATTATTCAGCTGAGCTATCTTGTGCAAAGATAGCTTGTTTGTACTCGGGTACGATCCATCTGACCCTGCACAGGTCAGATAGGTCAAATGCTGAGCCATGGGACTTCAGTTGTGCATTGGACTCTCGGTCGTGAGGGTCGATGGCTCAGTGGATCGGTAGCTCTACGGTTCGACCTACTCATTAGGTCGAACACTCGGCCCAGCACTTCGGTCGTTCGGTCTTCAGAGAGAAGCTCGGTCATTCGGAGGGGCCCACTTGTATGTAGCGGATGCCTACTAGGGTTTGGCACATTAAATACGTTTGGGTTGCGATAGGATATGAATTCTGTAAAGGATGAGATTTGTATACCTAGGGAATCCCCCCCTCAATGATGGCACCTATTGTACCCTATGGGTATATATAGGTAGTTCTAGAGGAGGTTTTTAGAGTGGAACACATTGGAGAGATCTTGAGCCGCCATTTGTGAGAGCCAACTTTGAGAGATATTGTTGTGAGCTTTTGGAGAGAACATTGTGTGCTTCTTCCTCATTTGTGAAGAGAGAAGATTTGTATTTGTTCATTCCTTTCGTAATAAAGCTCATTGGTGTTCCATTGGCTGGCCGACGGCCTAAAGTTGTTATCTTTCTTAGTGCTTCTCATTTGTTTGGTTTCTAATCCTTGTCCAGAGTCCTCCATGATCCTATGTATACTAATGTGGTGCACGATAGATCACTGCCGGTGCACAACAAACTGGTATCAGAGCTGTACGGTGACGAAGATCAACGTAGGAGGCTAAGATGCGTAAGGGTGGAGATGACAATTTCTCAGAGGCTTCGACTTCTGGATCGCATGCTTCAATGGCACAGACTATCGTGTCTAACACGAAGTTCGAAATTGAGAAGTTTGATAGAAAGATCAACTTCAGTATGTGAAGATGCAAAGTCTTGGATGTCTTGAACCAACTTGGTCAAGACATCGCGTTAGATGAGAAGCCTGTTGAGTATTGGACTCTCCACCTTGATTTTGATAATGATCAAACACAAATCATTGTGACTAACTCTTGTGATTGCAGTTAGCTATAAAGTCACCAATCAGATTCTAGAAGATCAAAAGTGACTACACGTATTGATTCTGGTAGATCAACAAAAGTGAAGCATTGGCTTGAAGAATTCAAATGCTACTTCAAACATCAAGCCAATGGCATCAACAAATGAATGGAGATTCAATCCAAAGAGAAGAAAGGAATGGATGAGTCAAAAGCTTCGAAGACTATGACGTTCATGTCATTCAATTAAAAGACTCAAGACCATGAAGATTTATGGAGATCGTCGCCATAGTAATTTGTTCATCTCAAGCGACGTCCCAAGACTTCCTCAGAACGCGTGATCGTTGTGCTTGGAGCTTCGTTGAAGCTCAAGGAGTTTTTCATGAAGTCTAGGGATTCGGATTCTCCATGTTGAAGATTTGAAGACGGTTTGTCGTGTTTACTTTTATGTCTTCTAGCTTCGGTTTAGTGGAATGTTAAGCCTTGAGTAGAACTTGCCTAGAAATCTTCATTTCTATCATATCGTATCTCTAGGATTGCCTTAGAAGCCATTAGAAACTTTCCCGTAGCTTATCTCTTCATTTCTCAGCTTCGTATGCATCTTAGTTGGTTCAAGTAGAAGAACCAACCGACTAGATGACGATCTAATCGGTTGGAAATCCTTCTTGAACCGACTAGATATCCTAGCTCAACTTAGCCCATTCACTGTTAGTCAATTAGTCGGTCCAAGAAGGTTCACCGACCGACTAGATGACTATTTAGTCGGTTGGAAATCCTTCTCAGACCGACTAGTTATCCTAATCAATTCAAGACCATTTGTTGACCAATTAGTCGGTCTAAGAAGGTTCACCGACCGACTAAATGATGATCTAGTCGGTTGGTGTCTCTTCTCAGATCGACTAGTTTTCCTTGTTAATTCAGCCTTTGCACTGTTGTGCATGTTAGTTGGTTCAAGAAGAAGAGCTGACCGACTAGATGGTGATCTAGTCGGTTGGCAAAGCTTCTTGGACCGACTAGTTTCTGTCAGTTAATTCTAAGCTCTTTACTGTTTACAGTTAGTCGGTCTACGTTGACTCATCGACCGACTAGTTTGTGAACTAGTCGGTCAGTGATGCTTCTGTGACCGACTAGTTGAGCTTTCCCTGTACATGCAACTTTGAGCCTGAGCTACTGTTTATCATTAGTCGGTCTGTGTTCAGTGATCGACTGACTAGTTGATGAACTAGTCGGTCAACTTTCCTTCTTGGACCGATTAGTTTAGCTTTACTGTACATGCCAATTTTCACCTGACTTACTGTTTATCGTTAGTCGGTCTATGCACATTTGGCGACCGACTAGTTGATGAACTAGTCGGTCAACATTTGTTCTTGGACTGACTAAATCAATTTGTGCTCAGACTTCAGTTTTATCTCTTAGTCGGTCTCAGTTAAGTAACCGACCGACTAGTTGTGAAACTAGTCGGTCAGCTACTCTTCTTGGACCGACTAGTTCCTTTTGTCTGTGCTTCGACCTTTTGGCTGTTCTTCCATTAGTCGGTCTACGTTAAATGACCGACCGACTAGTTGATGAACTAGTCGGTCGGTGGTTGTTCTTTGACCGACTAGTTGGGTTCAGAAAAGAGCCTTGGAGCATTTAATGCCACGAATTTTGTGACCGTTTTCTCTCTTCCCTATATAAGTTTGTGTGCTTCTAACCAGGGATCCAAGGCTGAAATTAGAGACATTTTCACACCTTTGAGAAGAGCCATTCAACTCCAATTTCAAGCTCTCTCATCTCACAAGAATCTCTCTCTTACTCTTTGAGCCTAACTCCTCAAGAGAGATTCTCATTCCTTGTGAGCTTCTCAAGCTAATAGCTTGAATCCAAGTCACCAACTCCTCCCTAGCCATCTATTGCTGCTCATCTTGGTGGAGCTAGGGTTTGGTGATCTCATCTTTCCTCAAAATCCATTCTTGCCCTAAATTGGTAAGTATTTCTCAAGGCATAGGATTTTGTGGTAAGAAGTTTTATATTTCATTCTTTATACTTCTTAATTGTTGTATACTCACGGTGGTGAGAGGATTGGCTTGATCCCAAGTTGTGGGAGTCAAGATTTAGTTTTGCTCTCGGTTTGTGAGAGTGTGCTTAGTCCCAAGTTGTGGGATTAAGGACTTTGCGTGTTCCCGGGTTGTGGGATACACGGACATCGATTGTAGGTCCAAGAAGGTTTAGTTTAGCTTTACTGTACATGCCAATTTTCACCTGACTTACTGTTTATCGTTAGTCGGTCTATGCACATTTGGCGACCGACTAGTTGATGAACTAGTCGGTCAACATTTGTTCTTGGACTGACTAAATCAATTTGTGCTCAGACTTCAGTTTTATCTCTTAGTCGGTCTCAGTTAAGTAACCGACCGACTAGTTGTGAAACTAGTCGGTCAGCTACTCTTCTTGGACCGACTAGTTCCTTTTGTCTGTGCTTCGACCTTTTGGCTGTTCTTCCATTAGTCGGTCTACGTTAAATGACCGACCGACTAGTTGATGAACTAGTCGGTCGGTGGTTGTTCTTTGACCGACTAGTTGGGTTCAGAAAAGAGCCTTGGAGCATTTAATGCCACGAATTTTGTGACCGTTTTCTCTCTTCCCTATATAAGTTTGTGTGCTTCTAACCAGGGATCCAAGGCTGAAATTAGAGACATTTTCACACCTTTGAGAAGAGCCATTCAACTCCAATTTCAAGCTCTCTCATCTCACAAGAATCTCTCTCTTACTCTTTGAGCCTAACTCCTCAAGAGAGATTCTCATTCCTTGTGAGCTTCTCAAGCTAATAGCTTGAATCCAAGTCACCAACTCCTCCCTAGCCATCTATTGCTGCTCATCTTGGTGGAGCTAGGGTTTGGTGATCTCATCTTTCCTCAAAATCCATTCTTGCCCTAAATTGGTAAGTATTTCTCAAGGCATAGGATTTTGTGGTAAGAAGTTTTATATTTCATTCTTTATACTTCTTAATTGTTGTATACTCACGGTGGTGAGAGGATTGGCTTGATCCCAAGTTGTGGGAGTCAAGATTTAGTTTTGCTCTCGGTTTGTGAGAGTGTGCTTAGTCCCAAGTTATGGGATTAAGGACTTTGCGTGTTCCCGGGTTGTGGGATACACGGACATCGATTGTAGGTCGATTGCACTTGTTGGAGGTTTTCCACAAGTGGGCTAAAGGAAATCTCTAGCGGTTTGCTAGAGTATCCGGATGGGATCCGGGTGTTGCTGGAGTAGGGCACCGGTAACAAGTCGGGGAGACTTGGGTGGCACCGAACCAGGGTAGATTGCTTGTTAGCATTGCATTCTTACTTGGGTTGTTGTTCATTTCTTGTATTCCGCATTTGTTGGTTAGGCGTAAATTCCTTATAATTCTATAAAACACTATTCACCCCCCTCTAGTGTTTGTTCCTCATAGCACAGGGTCACTACAAAGCCAATGTCCATGTCTGATTTAGAGTGGAGAACTCTGAATTAGAATGCATGTGGTACCATCCGACTGTATCTATCGAAGGAGAAGAAATACCCATATATGGAGGAGACAAGTGCAAGTAAGTTCTGGAAGGAGCTCGGTGACAAGTACATGAAGAAGAACATCTAGAACTGGATACATTTGAAGAAGAAGCTTTTTGATTTGAAGTTAGCTGACTATGTTTCTATGGAGGAACATCTCGACTACTACAACAAGCTTCTCACTGACCTAAGGAACGTCGACATGAAGGTTGACGATGAATACAATGGCATGATTCTCCTCAACTATCTACCCATCGAATATGAGTACTTGGTGTCAGTGGACTCGATCACATTTGAAGAGGTGTCCAATGCTCTGACTAGCAATGAGTTCAGAAAGAATGATAGGGACAGCAGCATCCGAGCTAGTGATGATCTTATGGTGGTGAGAGGTCGTAGTGGAGAGAAGGGTGGAGCAAAGAAAGTGTATTTTTGATCCAAGTCCAGAGACACTACCGGAGGCCCTCAGTGCAAGGAACTGGCAAAGGATCAATGTGCTTTCTGTAGAGAAATAGGAAATAGGGTCAGAGATTGCCAGAAGGCGAGGATGAAGCATGACGCAGCTGCCAACGTTGCAAAAGCCGTTGAGGTCGAGGATATGTATTGATCGGTGCTTTGGAGGGCGTGAAGTTAGATGGTAAGGTGCTCGACTCTGTGTGCTCGTTCCATATGACATAAAACAGAGTGTACTTTACGACCGTTCGCAAAGGGGGTAAGAGTACAGTCTTGCTAGGTGATGACTGACCTTACAGCACTGCACGCATCAGGACAGTGTAGATAAGGACGAGCGATTGTGTTACACGAGACATCGAAGAGGTGCGCTATGTTCCTGACCTAAGGCGTAACCTTATACCGATTGGCTCACTGGAAGCCAATGGCTGTCGAGTGACCATGGAGAATGATGCTCTGAGGGTGACCCGAGGAGTGATGATTGTGATGAAGGAAAAGCGACGAGGCAACCTCTACTACTTGGATGGTTCGGTCGTAGATAGCACTGCAGCTCTGACCTGTAAGGCTGATCGAGACGACTCATTGTTATGGTACATGCGCCTCAGGCTAGTGGGCAAGAAGGCTTTGCAGAAGATGATTGTTGCTGATCATCTGAAGGGTGCAAAGACCGGGAAGATCGAGTTCTGTAAGCACTGTGTGTTTGGGAAGCAAACACGTGCTTCATTTGGAACGTCCATACATGGTATGAAGGGAGCACTTGATTATGTACACATCGACGTATGGGGGCCGAGTAGAACGGCCTCATTGTGAGGAAAACACTACTTTGTGTCGTTCATCGATGATTTCTCATGCATGGGTAGGTGTTTCCATTGAATTCGAAAGACCAAGTTCTTAGAAATTTCATTGAGTGGAAGAAACTGGTTAAGACTCAGACTGGTCGGAAATTCAGGTGGCTCTGATGTGACAACGATGGAGAGTATAGGTCGGATCTCTTCGAGAAGTTCTGCAGATCGTAATGGATTCAGAGACACTTCACCGTAAGTGGTACGCCGCAATAGAATGGAATAGCTGAACAGATGAATCAAACTTTGCTGGAGAAAGTCTGATGCATGTTGACAACAGACGACCTATCAAAGGAATTCTGGGTAGATGCCCTGGTGTACTGTGACGACCCGTATTCATCAGTATATGTATTTTCGTATTCTACATATCTTAATATTTTGAATATATTTTGAAATGGTTTGTCAGGAGTTTTATAAAAAAATGGTTTCTAA
The DNA here is from genome assembly GCA_030789695.1 of Scilla litardierei. Taxonomy (NCBI): domain Eukaryota; kingdom Viridiplantae; phylum Streptophyta; class Magnoliopsida; order Asparagales; family Asparagaceae; genus Scilla; species Scilla litardierei. The sequence goes on along the minus strand of CM061142.1, from coordinate 16,690,812 downwards.
TCAATTATATAAAAAATATTTTCGTATCATCATACTAGTTATAACATGTATTCGTAAGTTTTAGTGTCGTCAAAAAGTTTAAATATTTTATATAATATTTTCCACTAAATTATAACTGATATAGCCGTATCAATTAGTTTTCTATATAAACATTATCAAAACGATTTCAAACTTCTACCATGTGAGTCTATGATCATTAAGTGTTCTCCATATTAATTTCGTGATTTTCTGACGTCAAATCGATCTAGAACCTGCAAACCTGTGACCTAAACATTTTTGCTCGAAACTCGAACTTTCGTAGCTCAAACTTCGAAATGAACCTCGTATTTACGATCCTCGAGATAGTACGAACCTGTGGCTATGTTTTCGTAATTTTTCAGAGTCATATGTGATAAATGGGTATTTGGTATATTTATACTATTACTATTACATTTAGATTTACTAATTACTTTCACCTACTTAATTACCTTAACCTCAATTATCCTAATCAACTACTATGTCGGCAACCCCAAGCCAAACGTGTATCATGGCTTCATCATGGCTTCGTTAGTCAACTATCCCAACAACTTGTATTAATTATGGTATTAGTTATTTAATAATTTTAAATCAATAATAACTCTATCTATTTAATCTCTCCCTCTCCCACACTCAGCTGCACCCCCTCCCCTTTGCGCGTTCATCTTCCTCCTCCTCCTCCGAAGAGGCCAACCACCACTCCCCATCACACGTCCACCACCACCACCATTATCATCATCATCAACATCTTATCATGCTTCTTCTTCATTAAACCAAACTAAACCAACCCACCCTATCGCTCTCCCAGGTAGCACGACCCATATCGAACCCATGCACAGCTCGAACCCTTGCACCCAGTGACCCCCAAGACCCATGCCCTCTCTATCTTAACCTCCGACAGCCCTTCTCCCTTGCCTACGCTCGCCCCCATACTCTCCCCTCTCCCTGCTTCCACCGGAGCTCGTCGCCTGCCTCCGACAAAGCACCCAGCCCTGCAGGCCACCCCCTCTCCCTATTCAACTCCAGCGAGAAACCCACAGCCCATCGAGCTCCCTCCAGGCGAGCGTCCACCGTCGGAGCTCCCACCGCATCCTCTGGCGTCCGACCACAGCAGACCACCGCCAAAAATGCCCTAGACAAGCCCCAAAGCCTGCCAACATCCATGGGCTTCATCCGCCTGCAATGCCATTCGCCGGAGACACCATCGCCTGTCGACCCCCACCTCCATTCCGCCTCCGTCCCCTCTCGTCAACCAACACTGTCCACCGCCCCCTAGTCGCCACCGGTGAAGTCGTCGAACGCGAGACCCGGTAGCCCTACTCCTCCTCTCCCACTCATCGCTACCCTCTCTGCCGTCGCCGCAGGCCATCACCGACCGCCTCCGCCGACCGCCGTACTGACTCCGTCGCCGTCTGTTGCCTCCCCGCCGCAGCAGTTGTCGTCGACGAAGGTGATAACCCCGCTGCAGTTGTCGTCGACGAAGGTGATAACCCCGCTGCATCGCGTGTTTGGAGGTGAGAACATGAGTGCATGGGAACATATATGTATACGTATACATATATACGTATATACGAAAATACGTATATTTATATTTACACATTATATGGCTGATTCATATTTAATTCATAGTAAATTGTACAGGCCTCAGAAAAATACACTGGAAGGCCCAGAAAATCCGAAATGACGAAACAGACTCATTAACACTGGTTTCATCGCCAAAAGCCCAGTACATCTCTCACAATGATTTTTCAAAGTCAAAACTCAATAAAACTAATTTCGCTTTAAAATTCATATCAAGATATTTTCACATACACCGACGTACGAGAAAAATATATGTTGTAGTACTAGTTAATATGGTCGTTTTGAACCCTTGTTGGAAGAATTCTGACGTACGGTTTGCCCGTAATAAATCTTTGAACATATAACGTAAAAATCATTTCTTGATTTAAAATTAGTTTTTGGCCCTTTTAAATTTTTTAAAAATGCCTATTAATAGTTGAAAAATCTTGAAGACTATCTATTAGCCTTTGAAAAATATTTTAAGCTTAATTAGACTCATTTGCCCAGTTGGAATCATTTTTGTGTTAAAATTTCTATCGAATGTTTTCACATTTCGTTTAATTGTTAAAGTAAATCATTAATTGTGAAATTTTCTGAGACTAATCATATGGACTATTGAGATACCACGGAACAACTGTAAAAAATCTAATATGATGCAAATAAACTGAATAGACTGAATGGAAGATGGAACTTCAATATAAATGAACAGAAACTTCAATATACATAGATAGTACACATATTTTTGACCCGGCACTTGACTTAACCCGTGGGATTGGGATAGTTGATCGCGCCCCGGATACACGTCCCCGGCAATGGCGCCAAAAACTTGATCGCGCCCCGGATACACGTCCCGGGACGGCGACACTGTAGTCTTACCGCAAGCGCACGGTGTATCGCCGAGTGGGTATCGAACACAGGGAGGCCTAATAACAGTGTCTTCTTCAATCACCTGGCTATAAGAATAGTCGAGAAATGTTCGCAAATATGCGGTCACAGTCATTCAATTGTATAAAAGAAATAACAAATTAATAAAGACGCCTAGGGGGTAGGGAATCCCCGCTACTCGCCGTATCTCATCATTGTGATTCGTAGGTTTAATAATTGCTAGACTTGAAATTCGGGTGAACTAGTTGCAACTAAATGTAGAACCAAGCTCACGCTCTCGCGCTATTGCTGGTCTATAGCAAACCTAGGGTAGGGTCCAATCTCTTGCAAACCCTAACCTAGGCAAACTAGCGTGAAGAACAACATTATCGTTCAATCGTATCTCGAGCCCACTCTCGTGCAAACTCGAGCTACGACCAAGGATTGTGATAGTTCCTACCCGTCCAATCTCTTGCAAATGGGTATTGGTGTAGAATTACAATTGAAAACCCTAGTTTCGGTCCAATCTCTTGCAAACCGATTCCGGAGAAATTCAGTTGCAACCCAATTCGAATTTCTAGGGCTTCCTATCGAATTGGGATCGAATCTCTTGCAAATCCCAATCGGTATGAATCCCTAGCTATTCGTATTAAATCAATCCCAAACTAAGCCTAATCAATTCTAGCAATAATTTCACCAATTCATATCAAATTAGAAATAGGGTTCGTAGGGGTTCATCCCTATGCCCTAAGACGATAGAACTACTCACAATTCATCATGCAATTTAATAGAAATTCACAAATAAAATCAATGGAATTCATAGCAATATTCAAAATATCAATAAAAATGGAGTTTTTGAGGGAGAGAGAGACAAACCAATGAAGAACAAAATAGCATCCAACAAATTATCACTTTTCTCTCCTCCCTAAAAGCTAAATCTAATTCCTAAAAAGTTAATCTAAAAAGGCTGCCAAAAGTTCTGAAAAAGCTCTCTAAACTAGGTTAAAAACTGGGGTTAAATACCCCCCAAAATCGCCCAAAAAATCCTGACGAAAATGCCCCTGCGCAGCCTCAAAATCGCAGTTTACGCTACAGGCAGCTCGGCTCACTCGGTCGAGTGACAAATGTCACTCGGCCGAGTGAGAGACCCTGACAGATTCCAGAGAGTTGGGGGTCGTCTCCTCGGGAGTCACTCGGCCGAGTGACTTTTCTTCACTCGACCGATGGGCGTTCTTCACTCGGGCGGACGGTCGTTCGTCACTCGGCCGAGTCAGTCTTTGGGGCTGACTGACGGATTCCAGAGAGTTGGTCATTCTAGGTTGCCGTTGTCTTGGCTCCACTCGGGCGAGGGATGACTCGGTGCTCGGCCGAGTGGTATGGCGATGCTCGGCCGAGTGCACGCTGAAATTAGCTCTGTTGCGTGTCCGATCTGGCCGGCCGAGCGGGCTGTCTATGCTCGGCCGAGTGACTCCTTCACTCGGCCGAGTGGCATGCTGAAAATGCCCATTCTTCGTATTTTTGCCTTCTCGTCGCTCCAACGACGTTCTTCTTCCACTCCTCTCCAATCGCAGAGTACTCCTTAAGAGAGTCGTCGGTGACACTTCGGAGTGGGTGCATATCAGAATCACTCCAAATCGCTCCAAATCTCCTGAAATACGGCAAAAACAACAAATCATGAAAAGCATCGCAATATTGTCGAATAAACGTGAAAAACACGATTTGAGCGATCTAAATGGCATGCAAACATGCAGAAAAAAGGTGTAAAATACGGAGCGATCAAAATCCCCCAAGCTTACCTCTTACTCGTCCTCGAGGAAGATGAGTAAAAAGCGAACCCGGTGGATAAAGATAAAGAAAACGGCGAAAAGGCGGAAAACGTAAAATGAAAAAAAAAACAAAATAGAAAACGAAGAGGGAAGTTGCTAGATCATTTTTCTCAGGATGTGGGTTTTGCTTACTCATATAGCATGCATCGAATATAAAACACATGTCAAAGACTTTTATCTTGATATCATAGTATAATGGTGCATTTGAAATAGAAAACCCAAGAATATCAATATAGCATGAAAAATGGAATAATTCTAAGATTAACATCGTCTGAAGCATCTAAAGCGGTATACAATATCATAGATCATACACTTTTCAATTGAATGCTTTCTATAAGGAGTATAAGAGATATCACACGATAGAGTAGTAAGAATAGAAAAAGTGTGGTTTTCATGAAATGAATGCTAAGCGTAGATTTCTGGATTTCGTGAAACTTTAGCAATCTCACCGAGTATAAAATATTACTTAGCCTAGGTTGTCATGCACCGTCAAGTAGTCACTCTCACACACATCATTGGATTCTCTCCCCTAAGCTTATCCATAAGCGTGATGGCATATACAAAACAATATTTACATCCCCGTTTCTTACGAAGCTCCAAAAGTCAAAGAAAACAAAAATAAAAGCAAAAGAGGGAAGAAAGAGAGAAACGATATGAGATGTGATTGTTTTCGAACTTCTTTTCTCTTTTCTTCACTTATTCTCTAATCTTTTTTTTTCTTTTTCTTTTTTTTCTTTTTTTTCTTTTTTTTTTCACAAATAGCATATTTACACAAATGATCCCAAATCAAAGAGAATGATATACAAGTACTTTTTTTCTTTGGATTTTGGGGAATTTGGAGCATGTGATTTAATAACGGGGGAATGCCAATAATAGAATCGCTAAGGGGAGATTCACCAATGAATTTAAAATAGAGAAATAATGTTCAAGATATGTGGAGAAAGAAATAAATGTATCTCTCAGTTCACTCTATAGGACGTGCATGACATCTTCAGCAGGGTAATATAATCTACTCAGTTTGATCTCAGAAAGTAAACTAATCCAGATTTATCAAAGCTAGCAAACATTCAATCAACCTGAAGTGAAGCGTACAAATCATGCAATAAGAAGTGATATGAGAAAAGAAAGCAGTACTCCAGATATAAGCAATCAATGCGTGAATCTTGGTGTGTTTTCTACGATATCATACATATGAATCATTAGACATCAGCTAATAATAAAATTTCATCCATTTTCATACAGCCAAAAGAGAGTGGGTTACTATTTCTAAATGCAACACAGGACATAGCATATGATATCAGAAATAAAAAGCTATGACACGACAAATATAGCATGCATATAGAGAAAAGCTAACACCACGTCATAATCATCACGGAAAAATGATCTCTAGCAAAAGATGAAAGAAATAAAGACGAAAGAAAATAAAAAACTATTTACAATGCGGCACACTAAGAGAATAAGAAAAACGTGATGCATGGTAAAAAAATGAAAAAGTGATGAAAAAAGGGTGTAAAAACGGAAAAAACGTGAAAAAACAAAAAATAAAAGGTGATAAAAGCAAAAAGCGTGAGAACTCACTCCCCCAAGCTAAAGTGCACAGTGTCCTCAATGTGCTAAGTGTGGCACACCGAGAGACGTGAAATGGGTGGGGGTGGGTATGCATGCATGATAAAAAGAAATAGAAATAACAAAATGAAAAATATGATGCAGATGTGATGCATGCAAGGATAAGAGTGATGCAGATATGTGTGTGTCACCAAATATACTCTCCCTCACTCCCGAAAAAGGATATAGAATGATATGATCAAAATGTGGACAAAAATAGTGATGGGAGGAGGGGTGGGCAAAAATCATCAGGACCAAGCAGAGAATGGGCAGCATAACGGCAAAAAATATCAATGGCATCGAGGGTGTGCCTAAGCTGGTGGTGATGCGCCATCTCCGTCCTGAGGCAGAGGTGGGGGTGGTGGTGGTTGGGTAACAGTCTGCTGGGTGGGTGGTGGTTGTGGCAGTCGCTCGAGAATCTGGGTCAGGCAAAAGTGAATGCCGGGAAGTAGCTCGAGGCGGTGCTGCATGGCGGTGACTGTGGAAGACAGAGCCCTAAAATCGCCCCTGAGTCCACTCATCACCCCTCAAGAGCACGAACGCTCTGAACAAAAGCGTCAGGGGGTGGTGGAGCGGAGGGATGGACAGGTCTAGGTTGAGCAGGTCGGGGCTATCGGACACGGGCGGTGTAAACAATCGGCCCAGCAGGCATGTGTGGAAAGGGGGCTATGCTCACTAGTGGATGCCCAGCCTCAGTGCGAGGCTGGGACGCAGGCTGGTGTGAGGTGGAAGCAGCAGCAGTGGAAGTGGAAGACAAAATCGGTGACGAGGCAGCAAGAGAGGTCAGTGACACAGACGTGGGAACAGACGTCACGACACTCTCGGATAGGACGGCTGCCGTGGAGACAGAAAGGTCGACTGCTGGAGAGGAAGTGTGGGGTCCAAAAGGTGAAACCCCAGCGGAGATCAAAGTGGATAGGGTCTCCACGACGGAAGCGAAGGAAGACTTGCCGCTCTCAACAATAGAAGGTGGACGCTCGGGTAGCAAAGAGGTGAGGGGCTCAACCGACAGGGGCACAACAGTGGTGGGAGTGGTGGTAGGCGTGGTGGAAGCGGAGGGCGACTCAGCAAGTGTACTCCCGACACCGGCAGAAGTGTGGACAGAGGTGTCGGGCGCGGCAGAAAGTGTAGGCTCAGGCTGAGGGATCACTGGGTCAACAGGTGCAGGGTGTGCCTGCTCAGCCTCCTCGGCCTCAAGCACGTAGGCAGCGGGGATCAGGAGATCCATCGCCGGAAGCCAGTCCTTGTGTGTTGGTCCTATGTGTGTCCGAGCGGGGCTCAGGAGGATCATGTAGTCAGCACCGAAGGGACCGTGCAACCATACCCAGTGCCGCTGGCCGTGGGGACGAAGCATCTTCATCCGGGCCATGACGTCTATCGAAAGTGAAGTGGGGCCCGAATGTCGACGCAGGTCGGCCGGAAGGTCCTCGCCGGTCATCAGGGCTAGCAGGGTGATCAGGCCGCCGTAACATATCAGGGAGCGAGCGCCCACCGATACGATGATGCGGTCCAAAAACCAGCTAGCGACGTCAATCTCAACGGCGGGGACCATCGTAACACCATCCCTATCCAGAACTCTGTGGCGAGTCATCGCGTAGAGCATATAGAGCTCAGGCGTAGACATCGTCCCAGGCTCGTACCTCGCTAGAAAGGTGGTCGCCATAAGGCGCTGGGCTATGCGGAGGCAGGGGTGGACTATGGCCGAGGCCTTGGCCCTACTAGGGTCAAAGGCGTGTGGTAAACCCGTGATCCTGGCCCAAAAGGCATGGGAATCGAAAGATGGGTGAGGGATGTGTGTGGGGGCTTAGGCTCGGTCGGGCGCGGGGACTGCGGGCCACTGAAAGAACGCTCTAAGCATATCGAGAGTGATCCGACACTCTCGATCCATGAGTCTAAAGGAGCATCCCTCATCGGTCCGAGCGATCGAGATAAGTACCTCGAGTGTCGGACGGACGTAGGTGTCCGTCGACACAGACAGAAAATCTCGCCAACCCACGTTGTCGTACAACGCGAGCATCCCCTCAAGTACCCCCAGGCGGTCTAGGTTTACTAAATGAGCGAACCTGGAGGGTACTATCGGGCGCTGGGCGATACGCTCAAATCGGACGCGCTGTGCGTCGTCTCTGAACGTGATGCTGATTCGGAGTGAATATTGCGTATTTAACCCCCTAATTAGTCCTATTTTGTGCTCATATAATGCTTAATTGATCTCTAATGCGTTCGTATTTTTCTCATCATCATTTATTAGAGAAATTACTCTATTTGTGCACAAAACGTGAATTTTCTTGAGTATTTCTGCATTTTTATATTTTTCCTAGAATCGTCTCGATCTCACGATTCCAACGACTATTTATTTGTATTTTTCTGAGATCTGTGCTAATTTTTATGAATTTTTGAATGCAGAATACCATTTATTGGAATTAAAATAAGTTTTCACGAATCTTAGCGCAAGCGGTGGCAGCATCAGAGCCGTTCCTGCTCAGATCCGACGGCGCACGACGAGCAGCAACGTGGATTTTTGGAGGCCGTTCGATCGCGATCGAACGTCCAAGAACGCGCGAATGACGCGGGCTGAGGCGGCGATAATGCGGGCGACGTGGCAACATCTGGACCGTAGGAATCAGATCGGACGGCGCAGATCAAATACGAATTCGAATCGTATTCGAATTCGCGAGCGGCAACGAGGCTCTATCTGAGCCGCTAAACTTTGATCGGACGGTGTATAATTACCCCGCATCGGATGCGGATGGCGATGAAGCAATCGGGCGCGGATCCGCTCCGCGAGGACACGTGGCGCTTGGAGAGACGATCTCGCCAAGATCGGACGGCCAGAATTCAACCCGCTTCATGGGTTTGGGTTTTGGCGTATTGGATAGCGGGTTTCGAACCCGTTAAGCGCCCCAAACCCGCAATGCTATTATATAAGCGTATTTCTAGGGGTTTGGGGCGTATTCTGGCGTATTTTGGGACTTTTGGAGCGGCTACTGTGCGTATTTCTCCAGGGGAAAACTCTGAAAAATTCCAGAGGGTATTCTTCCTATTCTAAAGGAGTTTTGGGTTCTAAAGTGGAGATTTGGTGATAAATTCTTGAACTTATACCCCGTATTTGGTGTATTTCATTGTATTTTGGCTATTAAAACGATGTATTTGGCTATGAAATCTGATTTTCTTTACACCATGCGTGGCTAATCTCCTTGTGCTATGGTTTTGATGTAGTTAGGAGTATTTATTCGCTAAATTTCATGTCTTTAGCCCTATTATCATGTCAAAATTGCTCGTAACCTTGATTTCTACAACGTATTTGTTGGGTATTTGCTTATTGTCGATATTGGTTACATCCCATATGGCTAGGCCCTGACAAGGCTAGCTAACTCATGTTCACTAATCTGAACTTATTGTTGTGTTTATCGTTTAATGAAATCAATGTTGCTAGTGATACGTATACGGCTATTTTGACTAGTTTTTATCGATCCACCTTCCGACGTCTTCACGCCTTGACCGGGTGAAGCGTTGAGTTATATAAAAGACATGATATTTCAGCGATTATTAACTCCTAATGAACTCACAACCGTAGCACATCCACTTCATATGTGTTGGTGTTGACGTAGTTAGGGTGTCGCATTCATTGACTTCTATATCTTTTCGCCCTATTTGCACGTGATTAATCTTTTGGCACGCTTTTATATACTTGAACGCCATACTTTCCGACGTTCTCGTTCCCTGACCGGACGAAACGTTGAGTTATAGAAAAGGTGTTGATAATCGTTGGTTGCATACACCCTAACGAAATCAAACCCAACACATACTCCCCATACTTGTATCCCTACCTAAGTCACCGTAAATATCGTAAGATTTTCGCTTCTTATTCCAAACTCTTGATACCCTTGATTATACATGATAGGTGGTTGGTTCTCATCGTATTATTATTCTTTACAGATTGACATTCGTAGTTTTGTAGGTCAGTTGTCCCGTGGATTCGATACATGGACTCACCAGGATATTGCTTGCACGATCTCCTGCGCTTGGGAGTAGTTCTCACATCATTTGAGACGAGGCAATTCCCAGCGGCCCGACGGCCGGAGCCGGTGGTGGCTGTGCATGAACGGGATCGGCTGGAAGTGGCTGCGGATGGATGGGGTCGGCTGGAAGTGGCTGTGCGGGGTGAGGTGGTGAAGGTGGAGGGGAGTCCTCCCTAGCGTGGGAGGGGCCGGGCTCATCCTACCGCTTTCGCTTGGCGGAAGCTCCCCGAGTGTGTGGCCGTGTACGGGGCGGCATGTGTGCCCCGACTGCTCACCCAACTAATGAAAAATACGGCGTGCTAAAAAATGGAACGAAGGTACCTGAACACGCCGCGAGAGCAAAACAGCAGGTAGGTGCGAAGATGCCGCCTCCACGAAGCCAATAGCACGTCCGAGAGCTCCCCTAAGCTCACCCAAGGTAGCCGGAGATTGCCCGGCGGTGAGGAGTGTCGCCGGCGGTCGGCGGCGGTCAGGCGATGCGTCGCCGGCGGTGGCGCAGCGAGCGGTGGCGGCGGTGAGGTGAATCGGGTGATGGAGTGGCTGTCGCGGGCGAGGAGACGAAGGGTCGCGGGGCTCGGGCGTGAATTTGATTTTGAGTGTTTCGAAAATCGCGCCGACCCCGCAACAAATTATATAGGGGTAATTACGACTCGGCCGAGTGACTATGTTGCTCGGCCGAGTGACGTAACGAAAAATGAGTTTTAAATTTCTCCCCACCACTTACGACCCGGTCGAGTGGCTTTGCCACCCTCGGCTGAGTGGAAAAAGTCCATTCAGCCGAGTGGCACAAGCTACTCGGCAATTTTCGCCCTAGGAGGGTATCAGTTTCACTCGGCCGAGGGAAGAAATATACTCGGCCGAATGGTAGTTTATACTGAAATCACAAAAAAGACAGAGAGTTGGGTACGTCAGACTTCCCTCGTTGGTGCGCCACTCGGGCGGACGGCTTTCTTTGCTTGGCCGAGTGATTATGGTACTCGGCCGAGTGAGACTCTGTTTCTTGCTTCGGGGCTCCGTTTTGGCTCTACTCTCTGTTTTTCTTCCTCCAGGTGGTTTCTTCCTCCTCCTAAGCCTCGAGCACATTCCTGGAGCGCTCTTCTTCGCCTCGGTCATCCTCCATATGATAGATATTCTTTTCTCCTCCTCCTGTCAAGGAAAATAGGACCCGTTGTCACAATTTTTCGGGCAAACGACTCAAAAACACTAATAAAGTCTAAAAAAAATAAAAACTAAAATGGAAATAATGTGATAACCGTCGGGTTGCCTCCCGACAAGCGCTCGTTTAAGGTCTTGAGCTCGACCCCTTTAAATTTTCAATTTAGCGCGGGATGTTGGGTGCATATGAGATGCACCCGTCGAATTTGCCGGGAAGACCGCTCAGATTTGGATCATGTCGGTGAGTGGTCTTCCTCAGCGCCCCTTCGTCACGAGCAATGTTGGGGGGTGGCTCCCCCAAGCTAGAGCTTGTTCCGGTCTTCGACTTTGCCGGTGACACCGATCGTCGTATCGGCGGAGCTTTCTTCGGAGTCCTCAACTTCGAGAGCTTGCAGAGCTCCCGTATTCTTGCGACATCAGCGTCGCCATCATCAATCGCCATGGAGATATCGGGGGAGTGCTCCATCTTCTCTTCTTCGGCCAAATCTATGCCTTCTTCGAAGCTATCTTCGTGGGGTGCACCGATGTAGTGGGGGATCGCCTCTTCAATGACCTCGTCAAGGAGGTCCATGTAATCTAGCTCCTCATGATACGACATGTGCTTCATTTCCTTCGGTATATGGAGTTCCACTTCGATGTTGCCGACGTTCAAGGTAAGAGTCCCCTCCCGGACATTGACGATGACACCGACGGTGGCGAGGAATGGGCGTCCAAGTATAAGCGATGTATCGCCCTCCTCCTTGATGTCCATTATCACGAAATCGCATGGCAAACATATGCCCCGGAACTTGGAGTGGGATGTCCTCTGCGATCCCAACCGGCCTTGTAATCCGCCAGTCTGCTAGTTGAATCCGCATGTCGGTAGGCTTTAAATCCGTGCCGGTATTCAACTTCCGGAACATGGAGAGAGGCATGAGGCTAACACTAGCCCCCAAACCTACCAATGCTTTTTGTAGGGGGACGCCGCCTAAAGTGCAAGGAATCCAGAAACTCCCTGGATCTTTAAATTTGGTGGGCTCCTTTTCCCTCTTTGTGAACCAAGTCCCTTCCTCCGCGAGCATGATCTTCTCTTTTCTCTTCCTTCCCGTAATTAAGTCCTTTAAGAACTTGGCGTAAGATGGGATTTCCACTATAGCGTAGAGGAAGGGGATATTGAGGCTCACCCCACTCAAATACTCGAGAAACTTGGCTAGCCGTTTCTCCATCTTGGCTCTAGCTAGCCGTTGAGAGAAGGACACAGGTGGCATAAATCGGCGCTCATCAATAAGCTCCTCCATTCTAGATTTCACTTCTCCTTGCGGCTCCTTCTCCTTTTCAACTTCAATTGTCGGCTCGCTCTTTTGTAGATTCTCCACCACGGGTTCCTTGATTTGGGTCATGGGGGGAGTGGTATCCTTCCCTCCTCTTGTTGTAACCGCAACGACCGCATTGATATAGCCGGTGTTGCCCCATGGATTCGGCTCGGGTTGAGCCGGCAATTGTTGGTTGTTTCTATTGAGCAAAGCAAGTTGCTCCCCAATTTGAGCAACGACGGTAGCGAGAGAATCTTGTCCCGCCTTCAATGTGACGTTAATCTTTCTTTGTTCCGCCATAAACTCATCCACCTTAGCTTCAAAATCTGAACGTTGTTAAGCTTGTGGAGGGTTGGGATTTCTCCACCCTTGATTATACCCGGGTGGCCTATAAGGTCCCACTTGTTGCCTTTGTAGGAAGTTTTGTTGCGGTTGCCCCCTTGGTTGATAATTTGGTTGTGGTGGTGGGGCTCGAGCTTGAGGAGGTTGTTGAGGCGGGGGGTTTAAGGCACCATCATTATTAGCATAAGAAAAACCCGGATGGTTTCTAGCGGCCGGATTGGCCCAATATCCAGAATTCCCTGCGACATATTGAATTTGCTCCAAAGCTCCTTCTCCTTGCTCTCCTCCTACATACATGGCTTGGGATTGGTCTTGCCAATCGCTCATATGATTTGTCGGCGTGGATGTAGAAGGGGCTCCTTGAGGCTCCGTACTGAATTTCTCTAATCTCTCCACCACCTTGTGGAGAGAATCAAATTTATTGGCTAGCTCCGCAACGGCCTTGGCCTCATAAATGCTAGACGGCTTCAAGGAGGACGAAGAGTGTCCTCGCTCGTCGCCCCACTGTTGGTTGTTCGAGGCCATCTCCTCAAGCAAGGCCGTAGCTTCATCGGGAGTCTTTGACAAAATGGCTCCATTTGCGGTGGCATCAATAATCTGCTTTGTGCCCGGTTGGAGTCCATTGTAGAAACTGTGGACAAGCTCCCAATCCTCAATGCTATGATGGGGGCATTGATGTTGCAAGTCCTTGAAGCGCTCCCATGCCTCATAGAGAGTCTCCTGTGGTCCTTGCTTGAAGGACATGAGAGCACTTCTTATCTTCACTGTCTTGGAGGGCGGGTAAAATTTGTCGACGAAGGCACTCGCCAATTCATCCCAAGTGGTGAAGATTCCTTCAGCTTGCGTCCTCAACCAATATAATGCCTTGTCCTTGAGTGTGAAAGGGAAGAGGCGCAGTCTGATAGCATCTATGGAGACGCCCGGCATTTGGAAGGTGGCACATTTTGATAGGAATAACTGGATGTGGTAATGAGGGTTTTCATGGGAGTTCCCATGAAAAGGATCTTGTTGAATAAGAACCACCAATCCGGTCTTCAACTCGAAATTTTTGTCGGCCGCCAACTTCGACATGGCTATGGACGAGGTCGTGGAAGAAGTTTTGGGCCGAAGCCTATCTCTTATGGAAATAATCCTCGCCATTCGCTCTGCCAATTCTTCGGGTGTCTCGCGATGGGTCATAAAATTTCCTTCCGTAACGGGTCTCCTCTCCGCTCGGATCCTCCTCAATGTTTGCTCGATCTCCGGATCGTATAGTATTTCTTCGGGGTTCGCCGAGGATCTCGTGTACATGCAAGGGAAAACAGAGTTTCAAAGAAATAGTTAGCACAACGGAAGGGCAAAATAAAAATAGAAATAATAGAACAAAAAAGAAAAATAGCTAGGTAGGTAGAATCAAACACTATTGCCTCCCCGGCAACGGCGCCAAAAACTTGATCGCGCCCTGGATACACGTCCCCGGCAACGGCCCCAAAAACTTGATCGCGCCCCGGATACACGTCCCGGGACGGCGACACTGTAGTCTTATCGCAAGCGCACGGTGTAGCGGCGAGCGGGTATCGAACACAGGGAGGCCTAATAACAGTGTCTTCTTCAATCACCTGGCTATAAGAATAGTCGAGAAATGTTCGCAAATATGCGGTCACAGTCGTTCAATTGTATAAAAGAAATAACAAATTAATAAAGACGCCTAGGGGTAGGGAATCCCCGCTACTCACCGTATCTCATCATTGTGATTCGTAGGTTTAACAATTGCTAGACTTGAAATTCAGGTGAACTAGTTGCAACTAAATGTAGAACCAAGCTCATGCTCTCGCGCTATTGCCGGTCTATAGCAAACCTAGGGTAGGGTCCAATCTCTTGCAAACCCTAACCTAGGCAAACTAGCGTGAAGAACAACATCATCGTTCAATCGTATCTCGAGCCCACTCTCGTGCAAACTCGAGCTACGACCAAGGATTGGGATAGTTCCTACCCATCCAATCTCTTGCAAACGGGTATTGGTGTAGAATTACAATTGAAAACCCTAGTTTCGGTCCAATCTCTTGCAAACCGATTCCGGAGAAATTCAATTGCAACCCAATTCGAATTTCTAGGGCTTCCTATCGAATTGGGATCCAATCTCTTGCAAATCCCAATCGGTATGAATCCCTAGCTATTCGTATTAAATCAATCCCAAACTAACCCTAATCAATTCTAGCAATAATTTCACCAATTCATCACAAATTAGAAATAGGGTTCGTAGGGGTTCATCCCTACGTCCTAAGACGATAGAACTACTCACAATTCATCATGCAATTCAATAGAAATTCACAAATAAAATCAATGGAATTCATAGCAATATTCAAAATATCAATAAAAATGGAGTTTTTGAGGGAGAGAGAGACAAACCAATAAAGAACAAAATAGCATCCAACAAATTATCACTTTTCTCTCCTCCCTAAAAGCTAAATCTAATTCCTAAAAAGTTAATCTAAAAAGGCTGCCAAAAGTTCTGAAAAAGCTCTCTAAACTAGGTTAAAAACTGGGGTTAAATATCCCCCAAAATCACCCAAAAAATCCTGACGAAAATGCCCCTGCGCAGCCTCAAAATCGCAGTTTAAGCTACAGGCAGCGCGGCTCACTCGGCCGAGTGACAAATGTCACTCGGTCGAGTGAGAGACCCTGACAGATTGCAGAGAGTTGGGGGTCTTGGGGGTCGTCTCCTCGGGAGTCACTCGTCCGAGTGACTTTTCTTCACTCGGCCGATGGGTGTTCTTCACTCGGGCGGACGGTCGTTCGTCACTCGGCCGAGTCAGTCTTTGGGGCTGACTGACGGATTCCAGAGAGTTGGTCATTCTTGGTTGCCGTCGTCTTGGCTCCACTCGGGCGAGGGATGACTCGGTGCTCGGCCGAGTGGTATGGCGATGCTCGGCCGAGTGCACGCTGAAATTAGCTCTGTTGCGTGTCCGATCTGGCCGGCTGAGCGGGCTGTCTATGCTCGGCCGAGTGACTCCTTCACTCGGCCGAGTGGCATGCTGAAAATGCCCATTCTTCATATTTTTGCCTCCTCGTCGCTCTTACGACGTTCTTTCTTCTTCCACTCCTCTCCAATCGCAGAGTACTCCTTAAGAGAGTCGTCGGTGACACTCCGGAGTGGGTGCATCTTAGAATCACTCCAAATCGCTCCAAATCTCCTGAAATACGACAAAAACAACAAATCGTGAAAAGCATCGCAATATTGTCGAATAAACGTGAAAAACACGATTTGAGCGATCTAAATGGCATGCAAACATGCAGAAAAAAGGTGTAAAATACGGAGCGATCAATAGTCTATGATCACAAGTGTTAGAAGTGACTGGATGCATTCGACCAAATACCTCCAACATTTATGGAGGTTAGAGCTTGACCATCTCCATATAGGGTCAGTGAGCAGTGCCTCGGATTGGCCCCCGTCGCAGGGAGCATGTCGGTCATTTCTCGTACTCTTGAACATGGACTTATCACTAGAATAGATTGGTTATTAAATATTACTCTAACCTCTTCTTCTACAGGTTGCTGACAATGTTACAGTTTTGTTATCAAATGCTAAATTGTTACATGTTGCTAATAGTATTGCAAATTGCTGTTAAATGATTAAATTGTTGCCAGTTGCAAATTGCTGTGAATGCTTAACTGCTATAACTCTCTTAAATTAAACTTATTGCTCGCCTTTAATTTCAGCTTGGATCAATTTTAAATACCAAACGTTTTGTTTTGGGAGATTAACTTGTCGAGTAAACATCACTGACGGACATTTCACTTTGTTATTTTACGAAATGTCCGTCAGATATCGATAGTGAGTTTTTTGAAGACATTGCTGCAGAAGTTGAGCCAGCGCTCAAAGAATACGTGGAGTACATACCTGCTGAAGATTAGACGATCACCTTCGCGACTGCACCTTTATATTTGAAATAATGTAATTTGTGTACTTGGTTTTTATTGGCCATGCTAGGCCCAAAATGTAGTTTAAATTCTGTACGCTGGATATGTAATAATTTTATTTGGACTGCTTTTTAAATTTGCGTCAATGACCTACAGTTTACACAGATGCTTAGTGTGTTTAAACCAATGAGAAAGAAAAGAAAAAAGAGAAAGAAAAAAGAGTACTCCTCCTTGTTTAAGCACACCGCGTCCTCGCTCATGTCCTCGCTCCCGGTAGAATAGGAAGATGTGCATGAAAGGTTTTAGTAGTGGCCCATGGAGGTCATGCATTTGCAAAAACTTTACGACCGATTTAGACGACATTAATATCTAAGTATACAATTAGAATATTTTTTTTACCTAACTTACATTGCGATTTGTCTTGAAGTATGGCAGGTCGACTAGATACTCACGGCGTCACCGATAATGACATCTTGGGTGTCGCAAGAGAAATACTGGAAATTCAACGCCAAATTCTCTATGAGGCTGTTGACAAACTTTGCAAAGCATTCCAAGGGAAGCATCCTATGGAACCACCGGGAGACGCTCTCCGACCATTGAAGACAATTACTTTCAAGAGGCATACTCCTCCGACCAACAAATGATCTCAGATGGTGTGCTTCCATTGCAACCGAAAGGGACATGTAACGACCTGCTCTCGGGGGCCAGTTACTTGTTTGATTTATTTGCAGGTCTTGCAGTTTACCAGTGAAATCAGCATAGCCACAACTCAGAGATGTACCAACAACACTCAAACCAGCGTACATATATTATTAGAGTCCAAATTTAAGTACAACAACAACCAGCACTCTCTCTCTCTCTCACAAATACATAAGGAAGTATTGAAAGGAAATGTGGAAAGGAAATACAAGGTCCAACACACACACAAACACAACAGCTAAAACTCCGTGGCCTTTGCGTCGTATGCGGGCTCCTCAAACTCTGGTGCAACCTCTTCGATCAGGTCGTCGTCAGACAGTGCCATAAATAGAACCGAAGGTAAGTCACAACAATTCTAAATAAGGAAAAAGAGTACTGTACAAGTATGACAGAGGTAGCAGACCAAAGTGAAAGTAAAGTAAAGTACGGTGTAGTGTCTGTACAAGTGTAGAAAGTAAAGTGCATGTACCGTAAAGAAGTAACCATGCAAGCAACACTAGAACTACGTGACTCAAGTAGGAGGATACAATATGTGACCATTAAGTTCATCTCTTGTCTGGGTGCGCTTACCCAGACGAATCCGAAAACCCAGGCAGCTAGACAAGATGCTAGCAAGCAGCATATATATTTGCCGAAACACAGGTAGCTAGATAGGATGCCAAAACCCAGGCATCTAGACAGGTAGATGGACTCTAGTCACTCCAGCACTCTCACAAACTGTGAGTTACCCCAAAACCCCAGTGATGTGTTGATTTGGGTTCAATATTACGTATTTGACCCCCCATTTAGCCCTATTTTGTGCTCACGTGATGCTATATTGGTCTCTAGTACATACGTATTTTCTACACATTTATTTATTAGAGAAAACACACTATTTGAGCACAAAACAGCAAATAACGAAGTATTTCTGCACTTTTTATATTTTTCATAGCTTGGTCTCGATCTCACGATTCCAACGACTATTTATTTGTATTTTTCAGAGATCTGTGCTAATTACTGTGAATTTTTGAATGCAGAATACCATTTAAATGAGGAAATACGCAAGAAATACGGAATATACGGCCACCAGCCTATCCGCTGCTGACACGTGGCGCAATCCTAACGATCCCCGTCCAATCGCATGGCGTGAAATCATCGGCGCTTGTAAAATCTAGCCACCGTTGGATCAAGATCCAATGGGCGACAGCGACGCAAAACGAACGAAGCGGGCGGCATCTTGCGGGGCCACGTGGTGATCATCCGGCTATCGCCGCTTCAATCGAACGGCTCTCATCATCTCCGATTCGATCTCAACGAGCGGCAACCGCTTGTCGACGTGGCTTCACGTGGATAGTCCGATGTTGATCGGACGGACGAGGGCGAATGAACTCGGATGCGGAAGCGGAGATCGAAGCAGTGGGCGCAGATCCGACTTCTTGGGACACGTGGCTTCCCCTGAGCCGCACATCATTGATCCTACGACCGAAATGCATCCCGAAGAGAACTCGGAAACGGAGCGGGCTGGCGCGATTTTTAAAGTACACGTGGCGCGTCCACGTTTGATCCCGCCGCGATCAACGGTCCGTATTTGCTCCGACTTTGGATGCGGGTTAAAAATGATTTGGGCGCAGGTTTAGACCCGTTAGCATGACTAAACCCCACAATCTTATTATTTAAGCGTATTCTAGGGTTTTTGGGCGTATACAAGCAGTTTTGGGGCGTATTTTGGGCGTATTGGAGGCTCTAGGAGCCGTATTTCCCCTCTGTAAAATTCTGTAAAATTCCAGAGGCTTATTTTATTATTTCCAAAGAGTTTGAAGTCGAAACTTGGAGAGTTGGTGATATATTTCTAAACTTCTACCTCATATTTTAGTGTTTTTCATCGTATTTTGCTATAAAGTTGATGTATTTTGCTATGGAAGTTGTTTATTATTGCATGATGAGTAGCTAAAAATTATTTGTGCATGGTATGGAGTAGTTAGGTGATGTGATTTTTGTTAATTTGGTTGAATATCCGTGTGCTAAATCGTTAAACGTCGTTAAAATTGTAATCTTTGTTCGTAAATCGACTTTTTCATATTCCAATAGAATTGATTTAGTTGATGATCGCCCCAAAAGGGTGAGTTTGGATCTCCCCAAAAGGGAGTTTCATACCGTAGTTTTGATCTCTCCAAAAGAGAGTTTCATATCGTAATATAACTTTAGCGACGATCTTATTGAATACTGTGATTTAACCCCCAAAAGGGCATCTTCCGATGAATTGCTCCCAAAAGGAGAATTCATTGAGTTATATTGGGTATTTTCCGGTGAATTGCTCCCAAAAGGAGAATTCATTGTGCTATACTTGTCAACCAAATTAATACGAATTATCGATCCTAACGAACCCATACCATGTGCATACTTTTTATAGATATTTTTCATACACGACTTTTCCTTGTTCGCATTGTTCGCACCTCACCTTCACGTACTTCCACACCATCATCACCACCATCATTGAAGTGGTTAGTTTCTTTTCGTAGGATTTCTATTTGATTTGAATTGCGGTTGCAACAGATTTCTTCCCGTGGATTCGACATCTGGACTCCCAGATTTTACTACTTGTACGGACTCTTGCGCTTGAGAGAGAGCACCTTTTGGAGCCCACCAAGTTTTTGGCGCCGTTGCCGGGGAGGAATGGTTTGTGACTACGGTTTATTTCATTTAGAGGACCTTCGGTGAGATCTTTCCACTTTACTGTACATAAACTTTTTTTTATTATTTTATTTTAATTTTTAAAAATGGAATATATGAACTTCTATTGCACAAACAATCTATATGATGCAAGGTATGCTAATGCACACAAACATAGAATGGAGAAGCTCAAAATTGTTAACTTTAATCTAACTGACTGTGAAACTTTCTTTCAGGCCTGGAGGAGGTTCACAGACATTATATCGAGCTATCCGCAGCATGGGTACACAAATGAAGAGCTTATTGCGTTCTTCCTAGATGGACTACAACCACAGCTGCAGGAATTTTTGGGAGTCATGACGTCGACAGAGGCGTGGGAATACATGTAGTCTCTGCAAGAAAATGAAGAAACCATGGAAGAGACTTCAGAGAGCGATTCAACGGAGCCTTCGTGCCTTGATCAAGAAGAGCAAAGCGTAGACGTACCTTTGCAATCCTTGAAAGAGGAAGTTTACTTGACTATTCAGACACAGGAGGCCACATCCCATCAATTCCAGGAGAATTTCCTTGCTCGGAGCCGGCAGATTCAAAAATCTATTGAAGATCTTAATTTGATTGCCGCTTGCTTAGAAGAAAATAATTATTTTAAAATTCAACTTCAAGATTCTAATACGAATTTATCTTCTATTGAAGGTATATCGAGCGAGCCATGTCACGTTGAGGGCACGAATGAAAATATCTACATGACAAGAAGTGTGTGCAAAAGAGAGGTCGAGCTAGCAATTTTGGATAAACAGGAGGAGGACACAGCTAGAGAAAAGGGTTTTGAGATTATCGCCATGGAGCCAGAACCATTCCCTCTTCCAGTTTTTTCCCAAAATCATTTATCCCTCTCCCCATTGATCGAGCATCATACAGAGAGTAGTGCATATCTTTCAGGGAGTAGTCGTCAACTTGCTTTAATTTCTTTCACTTATTTTGATGACTACGTGTGGAATAATTTTGTTGAAAGGAATCTTAAATTAATTTGGACTGACATAACTCATCTCTCGCAGGACATTGGCAAACAGCTTATAGAGATGCTTGGAGTTGTGTTGCTGGGGTCCAAATTAGTTTTTGGAGGAGGAATAATCGCCGAGGAGCGCAAGGAGCAAATTGAACAACTTCCTCCACAATTAAAGATTCGGGATCCTCCATTTGATCACGGTGTGTTCTTTCCAGTAGTGTAGTTTTTAAATGCTTTCTAGGTTGCTTGCTTGAATAAACTCGTACCACTTTCGACATTGAGGACAATGTCCATCTTTAGTTGGGGGGGTGTGTATGAGACCTTAGGAATTTTTTTTGAGAAGAATAAATCACCAAACCTCATCTTTTAAAACTCCTTCATATACCTCAAATGCGGATGATTATACATTGATTGTGTTCTAAAAACTGTTTATGGCTTGATTAAATTATTTTTCCTTCATGGAATTACCATTAATATGCTATTCATGAAAACTTTCAATTTCCATGATTAATATCTCGAAATAGTTTGAATTTATTTCATGCATGCTAATGTGATGAAAAAGCTTTAGTATACACGATTTTTAAGAATAGTCTTCAAGTTGAAGAGGAATTTGGCCATTGATACTAATGTTTATATTCATGTTGATGGGTGTTGAGTTGCTTACAAAGAAAAAAAAAGAAAAGAAAAGAAATGAATGAAAAATGAATGAAGAAAATGAAGAAGTATGTCACTAATACATAACTTGGTTGGCTCGAGTAGTACAGTCCGAGGGGTCCTTCTTGGCCTAATGCCCTATTATCGTCTGATTTGGGAGCCATTGACCGGAAACTCACTCATTTGATGGAGCGATCCATGTTATACATTTTTCTGCGAATGTTGCTTGATGCGCGTTACGCGGAACTAATAAAAGAAAAGAAGTGACGAATAAACTAAGCAACTTCAATACCCATGTCTTGAATGATTGTTTTGATAGGCCAATTCCTTGGAAACACGAAAACTAGTTTATAACGAAGTGTTATACTTTCGCTTGTGCAAAACGATGCTTGTATGTTATTTATTCATACTAAATTAGAGAAAATATCATGTGATTGATTTTGTTCATGGATGTGTATATTGATGGTCAAGATCATGTTGGAATGCGTATTATTGAGCCATGCCATGAGCAATCGAAAGAACTTATTATTTTATTGATCATCCGTATTAATCGCTCTTTTTGTTAGAGACTAGCAAATCGCTAGTTGGGGGGTGTGATTTAGGTTCAATATTACGTATTTGACCCACCATTTAGCCCTATTTTGTGCTCATGTGATGCTATATTGGTCTCTAGTACATACGTATTTTCTACACATTTATTTATAAGAGAAAACACACTATTTGAGCACAAAACAGCAAATAACGAAGCATTTCTGCACTTTTTATATTTTTCATAGCTTGGTCTCGATCTCACGATTCCAACGACTATTTATTTGTATTTTTCAGAGATCTGTGCTAATTACTGTGAATTTTTGAATGCAGAATACCATTTAAATGAGAAAATACGCAAGAAATACGGAATATACGGCCGCCAGCCTATCCGCTGCTGACACGTGGCGCAATCCTAACGATCCCCGCCCAATCGCACGGTGCGAAATCATCGGCATTTGTAAAATCTAGCCACCATTGGATCAAGATCCAACGGGCGACAGCGACGCAAAACGAACGAAGCGGGCGGCATCTTGCGGGGCCACGTGGCGATCATCTGGCTGTCACCGCTTCAATTGAACGGCTCTCATCATCTCCGATTCGATCTCAACAAGCGGCAACCGCTTGTCGATGCGGCTTCACGTGGATAGTCCGATGTTGATCGGACGGACGAGGGCGAATGAACTCGGATGCGGAAGCGGAGATCGAAGCAGCGGGCGTGGATCCGACTTCTTGGGACACGTGGCTTCCCCTGAGCCGAACATCATTGATCCTACGGCCGAAATGCATCCCGAAGAGAACTCGGAAACGGAGCGGGCTGGCGCGATTTTTAAAGTACACGTGGCGCGTCCACGTTTGATCCCGCCGCGATCAACGGTTCGTATTTGCTCCGACTTTGGATGCTGGTTAAAAATGATTTGGGCGTGGGTTTAGACCCGTTAGCACGACTAAAACCCACAATCTTATTATTTAAGCGTATTCTAGGGTTTTTGGGCGTATACAAGCAGTTTTGGGGCGTATTTTGGGCGTATTGGAGGCTCTAGGAGCCGTATTTCCCCTCTGTAAAATTCTGTAAAATTCCAGAGGCTTATTTTATTATTTTCAGAGAGTTTGAAGTCGAAAATTGGAGATTTGGTGATATATTTCTAAACTTCTACCTCATATTTTAGTGTTTTTCATCGTATTTTGCTATAAAGTTGATGTATTTTGCTATGGAAGTTGTTTATTATTGCATGATGAGTAGCTAAAACTTATTTGTGCATGGTATGGAGTAGTTAGGGGATGTGATTTTTGTTAGTTTGGTTGAATATCATTGTGCTAAATCGTTAAACGTCGTTAAAATTGTAATCTTTGTTCGTAAATCGACTTTTTCATATTCCAAAAGAATTGATTTAGTTGATGATCGCCCCAAAAGGGTGAGTTTTGATCTCCCCAAAAGGGAGTTTCATACCGTAGTTTTGATCTCTCCAAAAGAGAGTTTCATATCGTATTATAACTTTAGCGACGAGCTTATTGAATATTGTGATTTAACCCCCAAAGGGCATCTTCCGATGAATTGCTCCCAAAAGGAGAATTCATTGAGTTATATTGGGTATTTTCCAGTGAATTGCTCCCAAAAGGAGAATTCATTGTGTTATACTTGTCAACCAAATTAATACGAATTATCGATCCTAACGAACCCATACCATGTGCATACTTTTTATAGATATTTTTCATACACGACTTTTCCTTGTTCGCATTGTTCGCACGTAACCTTCACGTACTTCCACACCATCATCACCACCATCATTGAAGTGGTTAGTTTCTTTTTGTAGGATTTCTATTTGATTTGAATTGCGATTGCAACAGATTTCTTCCCGTGGATTCGACATCTGGACTCCCAGATTTTACTACTTGTACGGACTCTTGTGCTTGAGAGAGAGCACCTTTTGGAGCCCACCATGTGTCAAGTACAAGTTCTTTACATGATTGTCCCACAGGATGTTCCACACGTTATTCGTCACACCAGGTTAACTGGTTGACTTTCTTATCGAGAACCAGAAAGTAGAAATCTCGTTCCAAGTAGGCTGTGCCAAGTAGAGAGGATAAAGACAAGTCCAACACAAGAAGGTGCTGCTTTCTTGCTTCGAGCACGTAGTAGTGTGGTGCTACAAGTTCGTACATGCACAGTGGACTAATTTCTAAATTTAGAACCTGTCGTGACTTACCAAATCCAATATCGTCGTAGTAGGTTGGAAGAGGGTCTAGGTCTTCCGCGGAGGCTGGTGCACAAGAATCTGCAATACAAAGACAACTGGTTAGACACACGCCATTTTTATATAATACTTAGGTCGCTTTGATTTTTAAAACTCGTTAAAACGGTGTCGGAAATTATTCAAAATTTTTATATAAGCCAAAAATAAATATTTTGATTTTTCTGCAAGAGGGAAGTATTTTCAGAAGCTTCTGCATTTTTTTATAATTTTCAGAAACTCAAAATAGCTTTTAAAACCCAATTTATTTAAGTTGGAAAAATGATTCTGGGAAAAGTAGGCGTCTGATCGAGATGAGACCAGTGCCATTGGGTCCGGAATATTGTTTCTGATTTTCTAGAGCTAGTCTCATATTTTTCTGGGGCTTATATTTTAAGTTATGAATTTAAAACCAAGTATACCTATTTAATAATTAATTAAATAAGGAAATTTCGAAAAACTTTCGAAATTACGAATCTGCCACCGCAAGCTCTTCTCGCACCCACTGTTTTCCGATCGCCCCGGGGGGTTTCACTAACGGCAGAGGGAGGCGGTGCAAAGGGAAGACGATGTCGGAGCGGGGCGGACGGCGAGCGGCGACGGTCAGATTCCGTTGATGGCGAGAGGGGAGGCGGACGCGACCGAGAGAGGTGGGGGCTTCGACGGCGTTCGCTGACGGTGGTAGCTGGTGTCTCCGACGATCGAGAGAGGCGGAGCAGCGGCGGTCGAGGGCCCCGGGCGCTCAGCGAGGCGGAGGAGAGGGTGAGGGGCGTCGGTGGTATCGGGGGGTCGCGGGGCGCTGTGGGTGGCCGAGCCGGTGGGCTGAAGGTGCTGTAGGCGACGGAGAGGACTTTGAGGGCCGGCGGCACTTCGGCGGGCGGCGATCGGAGCCCGGAGGAGGACGACAGAGAGAGATAGAGAGGGAGAGGGAGAGGTGATAGAGAGAGGGGAGGGCGCGAGAAAAAGAGCGGGGGCAAAATAGTAGCAGCCTGGGTTTGAAATAACAAAGGGAGTGTTACTGTGTGGGATAATTAGCGGGGAGATGGGGTTATTTATAGGGTTTAGCAATGGTAACATTGTAATTAGGGGGAACAAGATTATTGAATAGGTGGATGAGATCCAACACACTTGAATGACACCAGCTAAGGGGAGGCTGATTAAGGGTGTTGGTTGAGGGTTTAGGGTAGAAATAATTAGGTAAAAGTAGCTTAGTAATTGTAGAAAAGTAATTAGCGGTTGTAATTAGTGAAAACCGGAGGAATACAAGCCCGTTTTCACAAACGACTCCGAAAAATTACGAAAACATAACCATGTGATCATATCATTGTGAGGGTCGCGAATACAAGTTCGGTTTTGGGATTTGAGCTACGGAAATACTAGTTTTAGGCCAAAACATTTAGAAAGCGGGTTTGCAGATTCTAGGCTGAAACGATATCAGAAAATTATGAAATTAATGTGGGGAGCCCTAAATGATCACAGGATGCTACTGTAGAAGTTTGAAAACATTTCAAATATGTTTGAATAGAAAATTAATTCGTTAAGTCAAAGCGGTAACTATTGAAAACGAATTTTTATCAGAGTTGTTTTGAGCATTTGAGGAAATCTGAAAATACTGAAATACCTTATAATTAGTCTAGCACTTCAAAATATTTTTATAAGAATTTTTTTGAAATCAGTTTTGTTATAAAACTCTTGACTAACATTTATAAAGTAAAATTACGTAAAAATACGTAACTTGAAGTGTTGAAAATTACCGGTCGTTACATCCTACTCTCCTTAAAATAATTCCATCCTCGGAATTTCAAACTTAATAAAATAAATAATTGATGTCATGAAGAAGCTCAAGCAAATAAATGATAGAAAATATAATATGAAATATAATGTGATATCACAACATCTAGGAAACAAGAGATGTTGTTTAAGAATACATACTATCATCAACATTGTTTCCGAGACTAGCCTCAAGACTAGTAAGATCCTCAGACTCGGCAAACAAGTAAGGGTAGCATTCTAGCATATCATCCTCACGCTCCCAAGTAGACTCTCCAGGTGAGTCGTTACGCCACAAGACCTTGACAAGATTGATCACTCTATTCTTGAGGGCTTTCTGCAGTCGATTCAAGATCTTGACTGGTTGCTGCTCATAAGATAGATCTGGACAAACGGCAATCTCGGAGTAATCCACAACATGACTAGGATCACTCACGTAGCGTCGAAGCTGCGAGACATGAAAGACTTCATGTACTCCTTCCAATGCAGGTGGCAAGGCAAGGCGATAGGCCACCTTACCTACTTGCTCTAAGATATCAAATGGACCAATATATCAAGGACTGAGCTTCCCTCTTCGTCCAAAGTGAATCATCCCACTATTCGGCGAGATCTTCAAGAATACATGATCGCCAGGCTGGAACTCCAAATGTTGACGCTCTGCATCTGCCCAATGCTTGTATCGATCTTGCGCCAACTGTAGCTTCTCTCTGATGGTCCGAACTACTTCCACTGCTTCTGCAATCAAATCCGGACCGATGAGTTCCCGATCACCAACGTCGTCCCAGCTCATGGGGGAACGACACTTCCTGCCATATAGCGCTGCAAAAGGCGCCATACTGATGCTGGCCTGATAACTGTTGTTGTATGCAAACTCCAAGAGATGTAGATGATCCTCCCAAGATCCCTTGAAGTCCAGCATACATGCACGTAACATGTCCTCTATGATCTGAATGGTGCGTTTTGACTGGCCATCAGTCTGAGGATGATAAGCTGTACTGAAGCTTAATCGAGTCCCCAGACACTCCTGCAAGCTCTTCCAAAAATGATACGTGAATCGAGTGTCTCTATCTGAAACAATGCTGACAGGGACATCATGCAGCTTCACGATCTTCTCCATGTATTTCTTGGCAAGCATCTCAGTCGACTGGCCCACTCTGAAAGGAATGAAGTGTGCTGACTTGGTCAATCGATCAACGATCACCCAGACAACATCGTTGTGCTTCGTGCTCTTGGGCAGTCCCGTCACAAAGTCCATTGTGATGTGTTGCCACTTCCACTCTGGGATGGGCAAAGGTTGCAACAAACCGACAGACCGATGATGTTCAGCCTTCACTTGTTGGCACACTATACACTTCGCCACACTGCGTGCGATGCTTCTCTTCATCCCATGCCAACAGTAGTGTAGTCGCAAATCCTGGTACATCTTGGTCCCGCCTGGATGAATGGATTACGGAGAGCCGTGGCTTCCTCCAATAAAGCTTCTCTGACGTCTCCAGATGGTACGCAGATGCGGTTGCCGAATCTCAAAGATCCGTCCTCATGGATCTTGAATTTTGGCCTCTGGCCTGCTAACACCATGTATCTGATCTTCTGCAGCTTCTCGTCTCCGGCTTGGGCAGCTTTGATCTTATCCACCAGGTCAGACTGGATCTGAAGGTTGAGCAACGAAGACATCATACCATGCAGTATGACATCCATCTCCATGGCTCGGATCTCGGTCAAAGCCTCCATTGTGATGTGAGAGTCATCATCACAGGGAGGCGACTCAGAGCATCCGGTATGACATTGACCTTCCTAGGATGGTACTGAAGGTCAATATCATAGTCCGCCATAAGCTCGATCCATCGGCGTTGGCGCATGTTGAGCTCCTTCTGGGTGAACAAGTATTTGAGGCTCTTGTGATCCGAGAAGATCTTCACGTGTTCGCCCAGCAAGAAGTGCCTCCATATCTTCAGAGCAAAAATAACGGCCGCCAACTCAAGGTTATGAGTGGGGTAGTTCTTCTCATGGATCTTCAGTTGTTTGGATGCATAAGCGACGACTCAGCCATGCTGATGCAGCACGCACCCAAGTCCTTTTCCAGAAGAAGCACAAAACACTTCGAACCCTCCGGTTCTGTCTGGGATGACCAGAATCGGGGCAGAAGTCAGTCTCTTCTTCAGCTCCTGGAATACATCCTCGCAGGCCTTCGACCAAACGAATATCACGTCCTTTCTCGTCAATCGCGTCATGGCTCCTGCGATCTTCGAGAAGTCCTGGATGAATCGTCGGTAGTAACCAGCCATTCCTAGGAAACTTCAAATCTCGGTGACAGTCTTTGGGGCTGGCCAGTTCTGAACAGCAGCTACCTTCTCAGGGTCGACGGATATCCCTTCTCCAGATATGATGTGGCCCAGGAAAGCCACCTTGTCGAGCCAAAATTCGCACTTACTGTACTTGGCATACAGTTGGTGTTGTTTTAGCGTCTCCAAGACCTTCCTCAGGTGAACTTTATGCTCCTCGGTGTCCTTTGAGTAGATGAGGATGTCGTCGATGTAGACAACTATGAATTTGTCCAGATGGTTGTATAGAACCTGGTTCATGAGACTCATGAATACAGCAGGTGCGTTAACCACACCAAATGACATCACCAGGAATTCGTAGTGTCCATATCTTGTCCGAAATGCAGTCTTGTGGACATCCTTCTTCTTCACCTTCACTTGATGATATCTGGTCTTCAGGTCCAGCTTCGAAAACATGCTCGATCCTCCAAGCTGGTCGAACAGGTCGTCGATGCAGGGCAGCGGGTACTTATTCTTCACCGTCATCTTGTTCAGCTCTCGGTAGTCGATGCACATGCGTTGCGATCTGTCCTTCTTCTTCATGAGCAGCACTGGGGCACCCCATGCGGATACACTGGGTCGTATCCATCCTTTCTGTATGAGGTCGTCCAGTTGAGCTCAAATCTCTTCAAGCTCAGGTGGTGCCATGCGATAGGGTCCCTTAGACATCGGTTGTGCACCTGGCATAAGATCAATGGTAAATTCAAGGCCGCGATCCGAAGGCAAACCTGAGAGGTCGTCCGAAAATACGTCCAAGAATTCTCGCACTATCTCAGGCTTCTTTTGCTCATCTTCTGCTGCAGTCGCCATCGCTTCTGAAAGTCTGGATCGATACTTCACTGGTCCTTCTGATCGGCTTCCGCTGAGGAACTCGAACTTTGGATGTTTGGGTATTTCAAATTATACCCTCCTTTGACGACAGTCAAAGGTGGCATGAAATGTTCCCAACCAGTCCATCCCAAGAACAGCATCAAAAGTTGGCATCTCTATCACCATGAAGTCGGCAAAGAGGTCTCGTCCACAAATCACTACAGAGCATTGAAGGCATCAGCTGGTTACCGGTAGGGAACCACCAGCGGTCTCGACCTTCCAACGGGAAGTCAGAGGTTCAGCAGAGATGGCATGTGTTTGGACGAATCGACTCGCCAAGAAGCAATATGTAGCTCCTGAGTCGAACAATGTGAGGGCAGGTTTACCGGCTACTAAGACGGTACCTACGGTGATGAGAGTCATGTCTAAGCTTACGATCCCTAAATAATAGAGTGTGTAGCTTAGTGAAAATCCTCACACATGTGATCACTTGGTCTGTGGCCTCGGCCTCCTCTACCGTCATGGTATATGCTTGGCATCTCTGGGGTGGCGCTGGTCGTCGGGCCTGCTGATACACTTGTTGCTGGGGAGGGAACTGAGTTTGACATTACAAAATATCAGAAGCACATGGCATGAAATCATCACCAACAACATTCATGCCATAGTCTGAATATATGAACAACAAAACAACAAAACAACAAACCAACAAACCCAAATGTCTGAACACCAACAAACCAAGAAAATAACACTAGAAGATCACCAGACACCTATGAAACGAGTACCCAAAGTGCCCAAGTCAACCATGAAAGTATCACCATGCAACCTATGAAAAACAGCGACAAACAGCAGAAAACAAGGTCCTAGGCAGACTACGGCCGAGAGGATGGCCCAGGCCGTGAAGGAGACGCATCGGTGGAAAGACGAGTGGCTCGGAAGTGAAGAGACTCAAAGTGATTCGCCATCGAGGCCACGGTAACCGTAAGATCGTCCATCATTTTGTTATGACCCTGCAGTGTAGCATCGCTGGAACTCAAATGAGTCTGAAGGCCGCGGAATCCATCGTGCATTTCATTTTGAATATCCTGGAAACCGCGAGTCATGGAATGGCGAAGAGCACGAATCTCACCAAGTAAAGAATCATGGCCAGTCGGCAGGGTAATGGGAGTGCTAGGGGAAGCCTCAGAATGGGAATACCGCTTGAGAACTAGAACACGACCACGGGTGCGAGAAGAGGAGCCGGGGGTATAGGTGGCAGGAGTGGGACGGGGGGGAGGAGTGGGACGGGGTCGGGGAGAGCGAGTACGGGTGCGAGGAGAGCGAGACATGGATCTAGTAGTAGGACGAGATGGAATAGGAGATGTGTCATGGTCAGAGGCAGTGGCATCTGAATCGTCATCAAGCTCAGAAGTGTCAGACATGACTAACTGCATGTGGGTTAATGTCTCAGAATTGAAATCAACAGGGTTGAAGATCGGGGCAGAGTTGGCAAAAGGAACCTGAAAGGCCTCTAAGATCCGAGTGATCAGGGAAGGCAAGAAAATGTGAGTTTTAACGGGTTTGGCCAAGGATTCGAGCAAAACAGAACCCCAAAAAATGGGAAGTTCTCCCATCAAAGCATAGAGGCAGCGGGCGATTTTGTTACTAACGTAATTAAGAAAACCGATTTTCGGGGCTAGATTGGTCAGGATGATCTTGACCATCATTCGAGAAGGAGGATGAAGAGTGGCCGCAGAACGCTTCGGGCGGAAATCAATGGACAACAGAAGCTTAATGGCTGTGTCAGTGAGATTTGTGGGGAGAGATTGGACATGAGTCGGGGGTAGATTCAGTAGCCATGAGAGCATATGGCCAGTCAATCTGAAGTAAAACCCATTCACAATGGTGGTAAGAGAGAGCATACCAGCCTGGATGGATGAATCCAAATTGGCATAGAACTCTCGAACGAGAGTAGGGAAGTATGGTGTTCGGTTTGTAGTCGACCAGAGAGCAACAAACCGGCAGAATGGAGGGGGCCTAAAATCCGGGAGAATCCGTGATCGCTGAAGTCAACATGGCGTTCTGGATGGAAAGGGAGGTTCTCCAGGAGGCGGAATTGCTGCGTAGCCGCCGGAGAACGGAAATAGGTAGGGGCGGGCGTCGCAATGAAGTCTTGGGAGCGCGGATCCATCGGTGTTGACGGTGAAAAACGGCTGATCGATGGTAGGGCAGAGCCGATCGGCGGAAAATCGACGAAGGTTGTCGATTTCGGGGTGGGCGCCGGTGAAATCGGGGTGGGAGCTCTCGAAATCGATGGATGAAGACGGCAGATGGTCGAGCGAGGAGAGGAGAAGGAAGATCGGCGACCGGGCATACTTTTGAGGGAGGCGCTGGCGAGAAATCGGGAGATCGCCGACGAAGTGGGTTAGATCGGTGGAGATTTGGGAAGAGGGGAGGCCGACGAATTGTGGGGGGAAATGAGGCTTCGGGAAAAGTGATAAGCCTGGGGAAGATAAGTTTGTGAATGAGAGTCCCTAGGCAGGATAAGAATTAAATAGAGAGAAAAATTCAGTTAAGGGAAGTTTGGGGAACTGAAGAATTCCAATCGGTAAAGTAGTTGAAAAACGAATCCCACAAAAATTTGAAAACGAAAGGATGGGTTCAGTTTCGGAAACAAAAATGGAGGGAACGGATAACGAGAATAAGCGGGAAGACGAAGTAGTTACCTAAAAATAAAAAATAATAATAATAAATTGACAATTGGCGACCAATATTGGGGTATTGGTCGACCAATTGTAAAAAAACAGCCAAAAAATTTGAAAAAATTTGAAAAAAATTCTAAAATAAAAATAAGAATGTGTCATAAGTCCGATTCACTAATAATCCCTAAATTCCTACGAAGCTTAATAAAAGTCTCTTCTTTCAACGGTTTAGTCAAAATATCAGCAGTCTGATGTTCAGTAGCTATAAATTTAAGAACTATATCTCCTTTCTGAACATGATCATCTAGAAAATGATGACGTACATCAATATGTTTTGTACGAGAATGATGCACATGATTTTTAGAAAGATTATTATCACTAGTATTATCACACATAATAGGACAAGTAGAGCAATCAATACCATAGTCTAAAATAGTTTGTTTCATCCATAAGATTTGAGCACATGCTAAACCGGCAGCAATATATTCTGCCTCGGTTGTAGATAATGAAACAGAGTTTTGCTTTTTGCTAAACCAAGAAACTAAAGCATGACCTAAAAAGTGGCATGTACCACTGGTACTTTTACGATCTGATTTGCAACCAGCAAAATCTGCATCACTATATGATAATAAATCAAATGTGCTTGACTTGGGATAAAATAAACAAAAATCAGAAATGTGCTCAACATATCTAATAATCCTTTTTACGGTAATTAAATGTGAAACTTTAGGATCTGCCTGAAAGCGTGCACATAAACATACTGAAAAAATAATATCTGGTCTACTAGCAGTTAAATAAAGTAGAGAGCCAATCATACCTCTGTAAAGACGTTGATCAACACTCTTATCATTTAAATCTTTATCGAGAGAGGTAGAAGTACTCATTGGAGTATGTTTTTCTGCAGAACTTTCGAAACCAAAACGTTTGATGAGTTCCTTAGAATACTTGCTTTGGTGAATGAAGATTCCTTCCTTCAATTGTTTGATTTGAAGACCAAGGAAGTAATTGAGTTCACCCATGTGACTCATCTCAAATTCTTTCTGCATAATCTTAGAAAAATCTTGACAAAGAGATTCATTAGTAGAACCAAAAATAATATCATCAACATATATTTGAATAATGATTATGTCAGATTTAATGTTCTTAATAAATAAAGTGGAATCTATTTTACCAATTGAATAACCAGAATTTAAAAGATAGCTTTTAAGTCCTTCATACCAAGCACGAGGTGCTTGTTTGAGACCATATAAAGCTTTCTTTAATTTGAAAACATGATTTTCTAAATTGTCATGAATAAAACCAGGAGGTTGTTCAACATAAACTTCCTCCTTGAGAAAAACATTTAAAAAGCACTTTTGACATCCATTTGAAATAATTTAAAATCTTTAAAACATGCAAATGATAACAACATGCGAATAGACTCAAGACGTGCAACTGGTGCATAGGTTTCATCATAATCAATACCTTCTTCTTGATTATAACCTTGTGCAACCAATCGTGCCTTGTTTCTAATTACCTGACTAGATTCATCCAATTTATTTTTGAATACCCACTTGATACCAATAATTGAATGATCTGTTGGTCTGGGAACTAATTCCCAAACATCATTTCGTTGAAATTGATTGAGTTCTTCCTGCATAGCGATAATCCATGAACTGTCTTCACATGCATCTTTGATGTTCTTTGGTTCAAAGGATGAAAGGAAAGCACAATGCGCCATTTGTTCAATTTGACGACGAGTTCTAACTCCATCTGTAATATCTCCAATGATTAACTCTGATGGATGTTTTGGAACTTGTGCAAATGCCTTGGGAAGATCTGTATTGTCTGAAATAGACTCAACAAAATGTTTAGTAGCATCAATTTCATCAAATTTAATATTATCTAAAGAATTAGATAACTGTAATATATTCTCTTCATCATCAATAATGGGAGAATTAGATGAGGGGTTCTCATCAAATGTGACATGTAGTGATTCTTCAACTATTGAAGTTCTTTTGTTATATACTCTGTAGGCTTTACTACGTGTTGAGTATCCAACAAAAATACCTTCATCAGATTTCGAATCAAATTTATCAAGTGCATCTTTAGTATTAAGAATGAAACATTTACATCCAAACACTTTAAAATATGATACACGTGGAATGCGATTAAAGAATAATTCAAAACAAGTTTTATTAAGCAATGGCCTTATAAAAACTTTATTCATAACGTAACAAGCAGTTGCGACAGCTTCAGAACAAAAATATTTTGGTAACTTACTATCACAAAGTATTGTTCTTGCACATTCTTGTAAAGTTCTATTTTTCATTTCTACTACTCCATTCTGAGGAGGAGCACGAGGAAAAGAAAAATTGTGAGTAATGCCATTTTTATTACAAAAATTGGTAAAAGATTCTTTTTCAAATTCTCCTCCATGATCACTACGAATAGTGACAATGTTAGAGGATTTGATCTTTTGTATCTTTTTACAAAATATTGAAAATTCTTCAAACACATCATTCTTGTTTTGTAAGAATATAACCCAAGTATATCTTGAATAATCATCAACAATGACAAATGCATATCTACTTCTATTCAAAGAAGCTACTCTTGAAGGACCAAACAAATCTAAGTGTAAGAGTTCTAATGGTCTCTTTATTAAGATAACGTCCTTTGATTTAAAAGAAGATTTGTGCATTTTTCCTTGTTGACAAGCATTACAGAAATGTTTGTGTTTGAAAGAAATATTTGGTATTCCATTTACTACCTTGTGTTTTGAAATATGTGCTAGGTTTTTGAAATTAGTGTGTCCAAAATGTTTATGCCATAAAAATGTATCATCTAATGTGATCATTAAACAATGATTGTTAGAGGTAACAGACATGCATAAGATATAAATGTTATTCTTACGCTTACCACGGAACAAAACAGATGACATATCAGAATCATAAATAATGCAATCATTTTGTTCAAAAACTATTTTGTAATTTTTATCGCATAACTGACTAATGGAAAGCAAATTATGTTTCAAACCGTCAACCAGGTGAACATTCTCAATGATAGGCTGATTTGTATTGCAAATTGTTCCAGTGCCTATGATTTTGCCTTTCTTGTTGTCACCAAAGGTAACTGTGCATCCATCTTTATATTTAATGGTTGAAAGAAAATTGACATTTCCCGTCATATGTTTTGAACATCCACTGTCCAAAATCCATCTTTCCTTTTTAGGTACCTGAAAGAAACATTAAGCATTGGTACCCCTTTTTGAGGGTCATTGGGATTAGATTTTTGGAAGCCAAACCCAAGTGGAATTTGGCTTTTTATGATAATCACTAGAATAAACAATAGAATGCATATAATGAGAGATGTAATCATCTCTTTCTTTTAAACATGAATCCTTAGGAACCCATATACTAATTGTAGTATGTTTCCTAGGAGATGGTTTTGAAATGTTAGTAACATTTCTTTGTGAAGAAGAAGAAGGAATATTTACTTTCTTCGTGTAAATAAATGAGTGATTCTTCTTTTGAGGTTTAACAAAAGTTGTTTTTCCACAATAAGAAGAAGTGCTACAAGACTTGGGTGCATCCTTATGAGAATATCCCAGACCTTGTCTATGATTTGCTGGATATTGTATTTTTAGCAGATCATCGAGATTAGTCTTTCCTTATTGAATTTATTAATATTGGAAGACATCTCGTCGTATTTCATCTTTAGTGATGAAATATTTTTATCCATTTCGGATATTTGTGTATGAAGTTCTAGATTCTTAGTTTTGAGAATATCATTCTCTTTACTAAGATCCAAATTTTGAGAAGATGTATTCTCAATATGTATGGATTTTGATGTAGTGTTCTTAGAAGAAGATAATTCCTGATATTTAATAAGAAGATTGTCATTATTCTGTTTCAAAGATTTATGTTGACTATTTAGATTTTTGAAACGAGAATATAGATCTTTCAATGCATCTAATAATTCTTCATTATCAAAGGAACTTACCTCTTCTTCATTATCTTGTGCCATAAAGCACATATCAGCACTTTCAACATGGTCATCTTCATCATCTGAAGATTCATCCCATGTTGCTGCAAATGCTTTCTTCATCTTGTCAAACTTCCTTTCTCTTCTGGATTGATCGTTATTGTTGGAAGTTTTGAATTTGGCCTTGAGAAGTGGACAATCTTTCTTCATATGTCCTGGCCTATTACAATTGAAGCAAAGAGAAGAATCAGTATTTTTAGATTCAATATTATTATACTTACCTTTTTGGAAAAAATTTCTGAAATTCTTGGCAAAGAATGCCATATCATCATCTGAATCTTCATTATTTGATGTTACGTTGAAGGCGAGTACTTTCTTCTTCTGATCTGATTCTTCTTTCACATCTTGCAATGTAACTTCATGTGCCATTAGGTTACCAATTAGATCTTCCATTGATAAAGTGGAAAGATCATTGGCTTCCTCAATAGCAGTGATCTTTGGACGCCATTCTGGGGAGAGTACCTTAAGAATCTTGTGTACCTGATCAAGAGAAGAGTAAACTTTCCAAGAGCATTAAGAGAATTAATAATGTTAGTGAACCTGGTGTTCATTTCTCCAATCGTCTCTTTGTCTTGCATCTTGAACAACTCATATTTATGAACCAATGAGGCAATCTTGATTTCCTTTACTTTACTGGTTCCTTCATGAGTTACCTCGAGTATGTGCCAAATCTCCTTTGCACTTTTGGCCTTAGATACTCGATTAAACTCATGTTTATCCATGGCACAGAATAAAGCATTCATCGCCTTTGAGTTGTTTGTCTTTGCAGCTTTGTCGTTGGCGGTCCAATCAGCAACATGTGTTTCTGGCTTAGTGTATCCTGTCCTACGATGTTCCATATCTCATAATGCATACTTTGGAGATGAATCTCCATTCGTATTTTCCAATATGAGTAATTAGAACCATCAAATAGAGGAGGACGTACTTGAGAGTGCCCTTCAGGATGCTGATTGTAATTGTGTGGAATGGCGTTCATGTTTGATGTTGAGGAACTTGCTGCCATCTTAACCTTGCTTTGATACCAAATGTAATTTTAACCTGTATGGATCAATACACTAGAGGGGGCTGAATAGTGTATATAATAAAATATGTTGCAAATAAAACGTTACTGATATTTGCAAAGATGGCACAGAAATATAATGACAAGTACTGAAAAATAAATCAATCGTAAACACAGAAATTTATCCTGGTTCGGATCCTTGTGATCTTACTCCAGTCCTCTACCCCGTAGAGATTTTCAATCCACTATAATCACTTGCCCCGCAAGCACAAACTTACAAAAATGGCGACACTCCCCGTGTCCCAAACTTTGTACAATCTCTAAACAGAGATTCAAACCTGTTAAATAATGAAATAGAAAAACACCTATAGCCTTGTTATAAATTTCAGAGAATGAATTCAAGGATGGTGTTTAGAAGATGAACTTCAAGATGTAAAAGATATGTAATGAAGAGCAACACTTGAAGTTCTCTGGTTCATAAAAGAAGAGAGAGATCAATCGATTTCTTCTTGCAATTATGAACACAAACAACTTTCCAAAATGATGTTGAAAATCCAAGTTCTTCCGTTCTTAAACGAAGAAAGAAATCTAATGATTTCTTCTTACAAATAAGAAAAGAACAACTAATGACCTAAAGCTTTACAAAATGAAAGACTTGATTTCAATAAGTAAGAGAGTAAAGAAGAGGAAAGTGAGTGAAATGAAAGAGAGGGTCTACCCCTCTATTTATAGTGTTTAGGGATGGTTGGGGACTTTAGTTAACGTTGGAAAACGGGCAAAAACCGTCCCTGAAAATTTGGGATCAAAACGGCTAGTTTTGAAATTGGTCGACCAAAATGACCACATTGGTCGACCAAAGTTTAGAGAGAGAATTTCGATCATTGGAAGACAGTTCTAGAATCTACACGGTTAGGGGAGTTTGCTCATGCAATCCTATAATCAAATTCGAAGGTTTAAAATTGGTCGACCAAAATGGGGTTATTGGCTGCCAATTTTCAAAGTTACGAATTTTCGAAATTGGGAAGTGTAGATCTCTGAGTAATGGAACCTAGATGACTAAGACATATTATCACAAGGCTTTGTGACTCTAATAAAGTAAATTTGACAATGATTACATAAAGCCGTAG
The DNA here is from genome assembly GCA_030789695.1 of Scilla litardierei. Taxonomy (NCBI): domain Eukaryota; kingdom Viridiplantae; phylum Streptophyta; class Magnoliopsida; order Asparagales; family Asparagaceae; genus Scilla; species Scilla litardierei. The sequence continues at coordinate 16,652,738 of CM061142.1, read as the reverse complement.
ATAGGACTGCATCTGCAACTGAATCTGAGAAGCTTCTTTGCAGGAGATCCTTATCAAGTGATTATATATCCAAGTCGTGGATTAGGTGCTTTTGTCTTTCCAGCTTCATGAATGATATATTTGATTGAGTATGTATGAATATATATCATTTGTGTGGAACTCAGCATTGATATGTATCTGCATACATAGAGTTAGTAGTACTGAATTTGTTTGTCATATCAAAACCATATATGAATAGAAATATGGAATTATGAAATTCCAATAGAAAGGATGCCGAAACCCAGGCAGCTAGACAGGTAGATGAACTCTAGTCACTTCCGCACTCTCACAAACTGTGAGTTACCCCAAAACCCGGTGATGTGTCAAGTACAAGTTCTTTACATGATTGTCCTACAGGATGTTCCACACGTTATTCGTCACACCAGGTTAACTGATTGTCTTTCTTATCGAGAACCAGAAAGTAGGAATCTAGTTCCAAGTAGGCTGTGCCAAGTACAGAGGATAAAGACAAGTCCAACACAAGAAGGTGCTGCTTCCGTGCTTCGAGCACGTAGTAGTGTGGTGCTACAAGTTTGTACAGGCACAGTGGAATAGATTTCTAAATTTAGAACCTGTCGGGCCTTGCCAAATCCAATATCATCGTAGTAGACTGGAAGAGGGTCTAGGTCTTCCGCGGAGGCTGGTGCACAAGAATCTGCAATACAAAGACAACTGGTTAGACACACGACATTTTTATATAATATATACTTAGGTCGCTTTGATTTTTAAAACTCGTTAAAACGGTGTCGGAAATTATTTAAAATTTTTATATAAGCCAAAAATAAATATTTTGATTTTTCTGCAAGAGGGAAGTATTTTCAGAAGCTTCTGCATTTTTTATAATTTTCAGAAATTCAAAATAGTTTTTAAAACCCAATTTATTTAAGTTGGAAAAATGATTCTGGGAAAAGTAGGCGTCTAATCGAGATGAGACTAGTGCCATTGAGTCCGGAATATTGTTTCTGATTTTCTAGAGCTAGTCTCATATTTTTCTGGGGCTTATATTTTAAGTTATGAATTTAAAACCAAGTATACCTATTTAATAATTAATTAAATAAGGAAATTTCGAAAAACTTTTGAAATTACGAATCTGCCACCGCGAGTTCCTCTCGCACCCACCGTTTTCCGATCGCCCCCGGGGGGTTTCGCTGACGGCGGAGGGAGGCGGCGCGGAGGGAAGACGACGGCGGAGTGGGGCGGACGGCGAGCGGCGGCGGTCAGATGCCGTTGATGGCGAGAGGTGAGTTGGACGCGACCGAGAGAGGTGGGGGCATCGGTAGCATTCGCTGACGGTGGTAGCTGGCGTCTCCGGCGATCGAGAGAGGCGGAGCAGCGGCGGTCGAGGGCCCCGGGAGCTCAGCGAGGTGGAGGAGAGGGTGAGGGGCGTCGACGGTATCAGGGGGGGTCGTGGGACGCTGTGGGTGGCTGTGCCGACGGGCTGACGACGCTGGAGGCGGCGGAGAGGGCGGAGGGCCGGCGGCGGTCGGAGCCCGGAGGAGGACGGCGGAGAGAGATAGAGAGGGAGAGAGAGAGGTGAAAGAGAGAGGGGGAGGGCGCTAGAAAAAGAGTGGGGGGAAAATAGTAGCAGCCTGGGTTTGAAATAACAAAGGGAGTGTTACTGTGTGGGATAATTAGCCGGGAGAGGGGGTTATTTATAGGGTTTAGCAATGGTAACATTGTATTTAGGGGGAACAAGATTATTGAATAGGTGGATGAGATCCAACACCCTTGAATGTCACCAGCTAAGGGGGAGGCTGATTAAGGGTGTTGGTTGAGGGTTTAGGGTAGAAGTAATTAGGTAAGAGTAGCTTAGTAATTGTAGAAAAGTAATTAGCGGTTGTAATTAGTGAAAACCGGAGGAATACAAGCCCGTTTTCACAAACGACTCCGAAAAATTACGAAAACATACCCACGTGATCGTATCGTCGCGAGGATCACGAATACGAGTTCAGTTTTGGGATTTGAGCTACGAAAATACTAGTTTAGTCCAAAATATTTAGAAAGCGGGTTTGCGGATTCTAGGCTGAAACGATATCAGAAAATTATGAAATTAATGTGGGGAGCCCTAAATGATCATAGGATGCTACTGTAGAAGTTAGAAAACATTTTGAATACGTTTGAATAGAAAATTAATTTGTTAAGTCCAAACGGTAACTATTGAAAACGAATTTTTATCAGAGTTGTTTTGAGTGTTTGAGGAAATCTGAAAATACTAAAATACCTTATAATTAGTCTAGTACTTCAAAATGTTTTTATAAGAAATTTTTTGAAACCAATTTTGTTATAAAACTCTTGACTAACATTTATAAAGTAAAAATACGTAAAAATACGTAAGTAACTTGAAGTGTTGAAAATTACCTTATAAGTTGTGGGAGTCAAGATTTCGTTTTACTCTCGGTTTGTGAGAGTTTTCTTAGTCCCAGGTTGTGGGATTAAGGTTTTTGCGTGTTCCTGGGTTGTGGGATACACGGACATAGATTGTAGGTCGATTGCACTTGTGGGGTTTCCGCAATTGGGCTAAAGGAAATCTCTAGCGGTTTGCTAGAGTATCTGGAGGGGATCCGGGTGTTGCTGGAGTAGGGCACCAGTAACAAGTCGGGGAGACTTGGGTGGCACCGAACCAGGGTAGATTGCTTGTTAGCATTGCTTTCTTGCTTGGGTTGTTGTTCACTTATTGTATTCCGCATTTGTTGGTTAAGTAGGGTTTTATTTGGCGTAAATTCCTTATAATTCTATAAAACACTATTCACCTCCTCTAGTGTTTGTTCCTCATAGCACAGGGTCACTACAATTGGTATCAGAGCGAGGTTATAGCTATGGCAACCAACAACAACATCACACGAAGTCTTATTCCACCATATCTCATTGGACCCAACTATCAAAGTTGGTGTGTGAAGATGAAGGCCTATATTCAATCCATCGATGAGGATTATTGGAAGCTTGTGGAAAAGCCCCTTTGTGCACCTACCACTTCCGAACATGAATGGACAAATAAGCAAAAAGAATTGGTGAAGAAACATCAAGAGGTAATGGATATCTTGCTTGAGTATTTATCTCATAACATTCTTATGCGTGTGTCCAAGGCAACAACGGCATATCAAATATGGCACATGCTAGCGAAGCAAGAAGAGTCCACCTCAGAGTGTTCTTCCTCCAATGATGAAAGGGCTTCATTCATGGGCTTGATGGCACGAGAGGACGACTCTAGTGACGAATCAAGCGATTCAAGTGAAAGCGATAGCGATGATGAAGAGGTAACAATCGATGATCTTAAAATTGAACTTAAGCAATTATTTGATAAATATCAAAAGCTTATGCATAAATATTGTGATGCTAAGAATAAGATTTCTAGTCTCTCTAACACATCTTCATGTAGCACCTCTAACAATGACACCATTGTTGAGATACTCGCTATTGAGAAAGCAAGTTTGCTTACTCAAAATGGCATGTTGAGAAATGAGGTGGAGTCCCTCAAATCTCAACTTGATCGTGTTTCTATTGTGGATAGTAACGATCTTGAGATAGAAAATCTTCAATCTCAAAACACTTGTTTGGGCATTGAGAATGAGAATCTCAAATCCCAAGTGCACGAGCTCACCACACATGCATCCATCTTGAATGCACGCACCTCCTACAGTGAAGTAACTATAGATGTAGTGAGGCCATCCTCCGGTGCATCCACGAGTGGTGTCTATAACAACTTGGGTAGTTCTACTACTAAGGAAACCACCACTCCTATTCCTCCCTCCTTTGGAAAGAAACCCACCAAGGGTGGACACCAAAGGAAGGGACATGCTTTCATGTACACCAATACACGTAGGAATGCATATACTCTTCACATTTCTACTAATGATGGTTTTTATGTTTCACACCCACAAGCACGTGCAAACACTCATTTGAGGCACTCTCATGCACGTACTCATGCTCATGTTCCTACACATGCTTATGATCACACATCACATCCACATGTGCATGCCTATTCTCATGATCATCTTCATGCATACACACCTCATGTTCATCCACGTATGTATGCTACACCACACCATGAATCAAATGCTCATCATCATGCTTTAGCACAACACAATGTTCCTCATGCTCTTGCTAGATCTCATGTTCCTAGGCCATATGCACCACGTAGATATCAACCTTTTGTGCATGCAACCATTAGGAAGAGGATACCCAAATCATACACTATTTGGGGTCCTAAGAAAACTAGCATTCATGCTAAGGATATGTATGTGCAATCTTATATTAATGATATTATTATGAATGATGATTATGTTGGGAAATCACGGTCCTCTTGGACTTGGTTTTCAAAGGGTTAGTTTCCTTTGACCCTTCTTTGCTTGGTACCATAAGTTTATATTTATTTTATGTGTACCAAAGCATTTGTGTTTAGAATTGGTTTATTCTTTTGTTTGTATTTTGGTCTTAGATGCTCATGTTTGTTAGAAACTTAAATTCATATTGAATTTGATTTCCATTGCATGATTATTTGTAAATCATTGTGTTTATGATTTTCATGTTTAGAATATTTAATATTTCTTCTTGCAACACATGTGTTGGCTCATATTCATGTTTTGTTACATGCGATACATGTCGTGCGTTTGGATTGTAATATATATATACTTATGTTTGGTACATTTGGTACATGCATGTATATGGTTATATATTTATCTAGTAACATGATTACATGCAACATAAACATTGTGTATGATTACATTAGGATATGGGTTACAATTATTTGAATTTAATATTTTAAATTTGTTGCCTAACCCATAGAATCCAAAAAGGTTTTTGGATACCAAAATGATGTTTTCTAGGTTCAATCCACATTGGGATACCAACCCTACCAACTCTTTGATTTGCAAAGATTTTCATTCAAATGGAGTTGATGGTGCTTAAGTGAGGCACCAAAGTAGGGGGAGCTTAATGTTGTAAGTTTATTCTTACATTTAGTTTCCATGTGCGTTGGATGCATGTAGATGTCACTTTGTGTTTGAGACTATCTCATGCATATCCTATGTTTGCATATTGTGTGTCTTGTATGTCATTCATGTCTATGTATTTCACGTGTGTCAAATTCTTGACTAATGTGCATTGTGTATTCATAATCCTTACTCATATGTTTATTCAAGGAATATTTATAACATGTGGCTTAAAAATTTTCATGTTAGAACTAATGCTCATTTGCATGTTTCACACACGGGACACGCGTATATTTATGTTCCACTTCACAAGCGTGCATCCCAACTTCATACTCATGCCACCACATCTTCTTAAGAATCCCAAATCACTATCTTTTGGATTCCTAAGATTGTTTCTAGGCACGATATGAACACACATATAGAATCGTATATTAGGAATGACATTTTCTCATGCGACTATATATGAAAATCAAACTCTAATCTTTATTTGATTTCCACCTTGCTTACTCACTCATATTGCACTTCATTGCTTGGGTACCATGCTTGTATGATTACTTTGTGTACCCACATATATATGTGAGTTCTTCCACTACCCCCAACATCATTATATGCCATTACATTTCTCTCATATTATGTTGTGCATATAGATTAGTTGATTTCTCTAACCCTTGGTGATTTTCTATCTTGTTGATATGCCAAAGGAAACAGAAATTTGGTTTTGAAAATTAATACTTTATGCTTTTCTTGCACACTCTTTGTGGTATTACTTTTCATGCCTTCCTTCAATATGTGTTGTGCCGTGAATGTTTATTTTGTGCACATATGCATATTGAACGAGGAGTCTTTCTAGCACACACTATTGTATTAGATATGTGTATTCATAATGATGTTGCTTGACTAAATCATATGCATAGGAATTGTTAGTCTATGTGTTTCTAATTTCTAATGATTGAGAATTGTCAATTCCTTATATGTATGATTTTCGTGTTTATAATAACTCCTATTAATGCATGTCATGCATTTCTATTGATGAGTGTTATTTACAATTGGTAAATGTTTGGTTATTGGACTACTTGATTTTGTTCCTTAACCTATTGGATCCAAAAAGTTTTTGGATACCACCAATTGTTGTTTTGCACGATCCCTACTCTACACACTCCTTGATTTACAAATGATGGATCAATTCAATGGAAAGGATGGTGCATTAGAGATGCACACATATAAGGAAAGCTAAATGGTTGTAAGTATGTGTTTTGTACAATTGGTATTTTAATATATTGGTTTTGACTACCATGTTTACAATTGGTATTTTAAAAATTCGATTTGTGTAATATAGCATACTTCTTCATTAGCTCATTCTTGTCACAGCCTCATGAAAATTGTTTGTTTATGTGACTGCCATGTTCATGTATGTCATGTATGTCTTATTACGACTCATGTATTATGGTAGCTATAACATTCATATAATGATTTGGTTAGTTGTTTATTGATGTTCATATCTTTGGAACACGTTGTCATCACACATCGTATTCCTTACATGCATGCTTCTGTGTGAAGATTGTTATATGTTCTGGAAATGATAATTGATATGTATGACATGCTTGCTTGTTTATTAGACTGTATTAAGTATATTGATCTTAATCTTCATTGAAAATTTTTCAATTCCTTCATTTAAGATTCATTTCTTGTTGGCATGCTATACTTCATCATGTTATATGTAATTCATGCCATGTATAAGATTAATGATTTAGGATCTTTATGCGTATTTGTTCATTGTATCACCACACATCTCATACTTTTCTTATGGTTTATATGATTATCTTTATGAGATGTATTGATATGATTTGCGGTGATCAATGTATGTTACTTGTCATTTTAATTACTTCATGACTGATGTTTAGCTATAATTTTATTCAAGAGATCTTTCATGTCTTTAGCTAAATCTTTCATGTATGATATTTTCACAAGTGACATAACATTCATTCATATTAGTTAGTGATCAAGTTAGTGATCTTCAAGCTATATTTCTCACTATGTCATCTCTCATCCCATGCTCATATTTTATGTTATTTTTATGAGATGTTAGAGATAACTTGTGCTATACACGATCATATAAGCTTTATATTGTGTTTGATGATATGTATATTTTGTCATAGATATTCTTCCATGAATATATCTTGTTGCACTATGACTTCTTTGATGCTACATTCGACTATATTGTGCTTGTACAAGTTTTTTTATTCTATTCGCACAATTGGTATGCATGCTTGCGATGTTCATGATAACTTTACTCGTTTATGACCTACCTTGTGACTTTGTTCGTAGACTATCTTCATGCCTTTGCTCAAAAGATATTTTGTCACATTATGCCTCATGTTGAATCCTTTGTGATAATTGAGCTAGGATGAAATCTTGTCTCTATTTGTTCACTTGGTTTCCTTCTCAAGTAATATCATGATTTTGACAGTATTTGCCGGCTTGCCATACTCTGTTATATTACAATTGGTATCATCTCTACATATCATATTTACATTTGGTATCATATTTACAATTGTTAGACTATTGATATTGGATATCATCTTTTCATGATCTTGCTTGATGCTAGTTTTGAGCTTATGATATAGTGCTTATCTTCTTTATGCTCATGGATTTTCATGCTTTTCATTGACTTTTTATGTGAGTATCTATTCTGGAATGCATGCTTGTACTATGGTTCTTTTGAACATTGTTTCAATTAGTATCCTAGTGTGCTAGAATTGTTTATGCCATACGTTTTATGATGTTTCTATCTCTATTTGGCATAACACCTTTGCATGATATAGATATTTGTGTATGCCCACATCGCACACTTCAGTTAAATTTGGTTGGAGATACTTTTGGAGATGATTTGGTATGACTACAATTTGTATCTCATGCCATTTTACTTAATTTGTGTTATTATTTAATAACATGACTTTGTATACATGGTTATAAATGATATTTCCACAATTGGTATCTGATATTTACTTCGTCGCTCGACGATTATATTGATTTGATAGCTTTGTTTGTATGAAAACATAGAATTGTTTTCCATGCACTCAATTTGCTAAAATATTGATCTATGTCAATATGATGATTTTGATTCCACCATGATGTATTTAATCATGTTCATGTCATTTGTCATGCTCATTGCTCAAGGACAGTCTATCACATTATGCTTAATGTTATAAATTTTGTGATAATTGAGTTTGTTTGGGTATTTGACACTATTTGATCATTTGTTTTTCTTTCACAAGTGATGTCATGATTTTTGCAATTGTTCATGATCATTTGTTCATCTCAAGCGACGTCCCAAGACTTCCTCAGAACGCGTGATCGTTGTGCCTGTAGCTTCGTTGAAGCTCAAGGAGTATTCATGAAGTCAAGGGATTCGGATTCTCCATGTTGAAGCTTTGAAGACAGTTTGTCGTGTTTACTTTTATGTCTTCTAGCTTCGGTTTAGTAGAATGTTATGCCTTGAGTAGTACTTGCCTAGAAATCTTCATAACTTTCATATCGTATCTCTAGGATTGCCTTAGAAGCCATTAGAAACTTTCCCGTAGCCTATTGTTTCATTTCACGGCTTCATATGCATCTTAGTTGGTTCAAGAAGAAGAACCAACCGACTAGATGACGATCTAATCGGTTGGGAATCCTTCTTGAACCGACTAGATATCCTTGCTTGATTCAGCACATTCACTGTTGGTCAATTAGTCTGTCCAAGAAGGTTCACCGACCGACTAGATGACGATTTAGTCGGTTGGAAATCCTTCTCAGACCGACTAGTTATCCTAATCAATTGAAGACAATTTGTTGACCAATTAGTCGGTCCAAGAAGGCTCACCGACCGACTAAATGACAATCTAGTCGGTTGGTGTTTCTTCTCAGACCGACTAGTTTTCCTTATGAAATTCGACCTTTGTACTGTTGACCAGTTAGTTGGTTCAAGAAGGATGGTTAATGCATTAAAAGCCAATCTAGTCGGTCCAAGAAGGTTCACTGACCGACTAGTTGTCAATCTAGTCGGTTGATGATCCTTCTTAGACCGACTAGTTCTTACCCAGATTTCACCATCTTCTCTGTCAACCATCTAGTCGGTCCAAGAAGGTTCACTGACCGACTAGTTGTCAATCTAGTCGGTTGATGATCCTTCTTAGACCGATTAAGCAGCTTCAGAAATAAATCCGTTGAGCATTTAATGCCACGATTTTTGTGACCGTTTTGTCTCTTCCCTATATAAGTTTGAGTGCTTCTAACCAGGGATCCAAGGCTGAAATTAGACACATTTTCATACCCAAGAGAAGAGCCATTCATTATTATTTCCAAGCTCTCTCTTCTCACAAGAATCTCTCCCCCATTCTTTGAGCACTAATTCCTCAAGAGAGATTCTCATTCCTTGTGAGCTTCTCAAGCTAATAGCTTGAATCCAAGTCACCATCTACTCCCTAGCCATCTATTGCTGCTCATCTTGGTGGAGCTAGGGTTTGGTGATCTCATCTTCCTCAAAATCCATTCTTGCCCCAACTTGGTAAGTATTTCTCAAGGCATAGGATTTGTTGTAAGAAGTTTTATATTTCATTCTTTATACTTCTTAATTGTTGTATACTCACGGTAGTGAGAGGTTTGGCTTGATCCCAAGTTGTGGGAGTCAAGATTTCGTTTTACTCTCGGTTTGTGAGAGTTTTCTTAGTCCCAGGTTGTGGGATTAAGGTTTTTGTGTGTTCCCGGGTTGTGGGATACACGGACATCGATTGTAGGTCGATTTCACTTGTGGGGTTTCCGCAAGTGGGCTAAAAGAAATCTCTAGCGGTTTGCTAGAGTATCCAGAGGGGATCCGGGTGTTGCAGGAGTAAGGCACCGGTAACAAGTCGGGGAGACTTGGGTGGCACTGAACCAGGGTAGATTGCTTGTTAGCATTGCTTTCTTGCTTGGGTTGTTGTTCACTTATTGTATTCCGCATTTGTTGGTTAAGTAGTTTTATTTGGCGTAAATTCCTTATAATTCTATAAAACACTTTTCACCCCCCCTCTAGTGTTTGTTCCTCATAGCACATGGTCACTACAACTATGGCTATACTCTTTTATAAGGAGGGTAGCATTCGAATTTTTCGATCATCCGAAGTTCGAGTTCGACAACGAAAGCAGATCGAAGGACGCTCAGAAGTATTTGAGGATGGTGCTGGAGAAATTGAGATGATGCAAAACCATGACGTGCAAGTATAGGTTGTTACGTGATGTGTCCATATTTTCTATCTTTTCATAGCATCATTCCATTGCATTTCATGTCATATCCGCATCCAAATTCCGTATTTTCTTACGATACTGCACTTCTAACTCCATATTTGAGTTTCGTAGAGTTTTGTAGATTTTCAAGGATTTTGGAGCGATTCGGAGCCACTTTTGGATATGGATACATCCAGCAAGCCCATGAGTCCGTTGGCGAGTCTCTACAGGAGTTTGCCGAGGTTCGGAAGCCTATGGGACGAATGGAAGAGAATCTGGCGGGAGAAAGGAGGCATTAGGGATGTTTCCCAGGCGACTCGATCGAGTAGCATAGGCTGCTCGGTCGAGCTGATATACAAACCCAGCAGAATGCGCATCCGACTCGACCGAGCAGGGTGGTGACTTGGCCCGAGTCGACCTATTTTCGGACGGCATCTCATAGATATCCTGCTCGACCGAGCGGGACCTACTTGACCCAGCCAGCGAATGACTTGACCGAGCAAGGCCTACTTGAGCCGAGTAGGCAGAGCAACATTTTTGAAGGAGATCCGATCTACTGACAGCTCGGTCGAGTAGGCAGGCTGCTCGACCGAGTAGCCCGGACTCCTTCTCCCAAGCAAAGAGCAGTTAATGCGCCTGCTCGACCGAGCAGGCGTCTACTCGACTGAGTCACTGACTCGGTCGACGACATTCGGGCCCAGACTCTATGATTTTAGGTTATTTTCGTGGGGGTCCCACACTGATGTATGAGGTAATTTTCACTGAAGTTAGGGAGAGATTTTTGATAACTTATGTTTTTTGAATTGAGCTTAGGGAGAGGAGATCGGAAAACTAGTGTAGTTCTAGATCTAGGTTTTGAGATTTGAGTTGTTTTTGGAGAAAGATTAAGGTTTTATTATTTCTTTTGTCTTGGAATCTGTGGGAATTCTTTGATCTCTATTGGCTATTGCTCTTTCTCATTTGCGGTAGTAAGATCTTAAGCCCACGCTTGATTTTATTGCTATGATGTTTTCTACAGTAGAAACTATGTTTTTATTTGTCGTAATCGCTATGTGTGAGTAGTTTTCCCTAGGGTTGATGGGTTAGCCCAAGACTCTAGGAAAGAGATGTAGATCTGGATCTGGGGTATGATTAGACACTTTGGTATCCCCCTTCCATCTCTTATCTCTTTTACTTTCTTTTGTTTATCGCCCGACACACCTAGTATTCGTCTTCCTCGAGGACGAGTAAGAGGTAAGCTTGGGGGATTTTAATGTGTCCATATTTTCTATCTTTTCATAGCATCATTCCATTGCATTTCATGTCATATCCGCATCCAAATCATGCATTTTCTTACGATACTACACTTCTAACGCCATATTCGAGTTTCGTAGAGTTTCGTAGAATTTCCGGGATTTTGGAGCGATTCGAAGCCACTTTTGGATATGGACACATCCAGCATGCCCGTGAGTCCGTTGGTGAGGCTTTACAGGAGTTCGTCGAGGTTCGAAAGCCTAAATTTTTTTTAAAATATTGGCCACGGACATACCCGTGGCCAATATTATCTTTGGCCACGGAGTAGTCCGAGGCCGAAAGTCATCAGCCACGGATTTTGTGCACAATTTCGTGCATGAAAACTGTGCCAAATAGGTTTTAGCCACGAACATATCCGTGGCTGAAACAATGAACACTGCGATGGAAAAGTCTGTGGCCTTAAATATTCGGCCACAGATTATGTGCACGGTATACATCATATTGGTGCACAAAATCAGTGGCCAATGAATAATGGCCACGTGCATATCCGGTGCAATGTTCATTATTTCAGCCACGGATATGTCCATGGCTACAAGCTATTTGCCACGGTTTCGTGCACGAAATTGTGCACAAAATCCGTGGCTGATGACTTTCGGCCACGGACTATTCCGTGGTCAAAAATAATACTGGCCACGGATCTGTCCGTGGCCGATAGTTTTATCATGTTTTTTGTTTTCCTTATCGGCCAGAGAAATCTGTTGCCTTTATTTTGTTGCAGATTATCGGCCACGAAAAAGTCCGTGGCCAAAAGTCCCAATAGCAACTACAGTATCGGCCATGGATTTTCAGCCACAGAATTTTTTCCATGGCCGGTACGTTTTAGCCACGGATTGACGGCTTTCAGCCACAGATTTGTCTGTGGCGAAAGGTCCGTTAAGTAATAATAAGTAATGAATTAAAAATTGAACGTAGGCGGAGTAAACGTGCTCGATTATATAAAGATTTTGGTTCTGATTTATATACATATGCCTTAGAAGAATATCCTAGCACTCTTAAAGAGGCTGTGTCCTCTGTAGATGCCAACTTGTGGCAAGAAGTTATAAATGATGAGATGGATGCTCTTGAGTCAAATAGGACTTGGCACCTAGTAGATTTACCTCCAGGTTGTAAGTCAATAGGGTGTAAGTGGATTTTAAAAAGAAGTTGAAACCTGATGGAACTATTGATAAATATAAAGCTCGTCTAGTAGCCAAAGGAGTTAGACAAAGAGAAAATGTAGATTTCTTTGATACTTTTTCACATGTGTTTAGAATTACATCCATACGTGTGCTTTTAGCTTTTGCCGCTATATATGATTTAGTAGTGCATCAAATGGATGTTAAAACAGCTTTTTTAAATGGTGAATTAGAAGAATAAATCTACATGGATCAACCTGAAGGTTGTTTAGTTCCTGGTTAAGAAGACAAAGTGTGCAAATTAGATAAGTCATGTTATGGTTTGAAACAAGCACCTAAGCAGTGGCATGAAAAATTTGATAACCTTGTTATCTCTAATGGTTTCAAAGTTAACGAAAGTGACAAATGCATAGATTATAAATCTGAAAATGATATCTACACTCTTATATGTCTTTATGTTGATGATATGCTGATCTTTGGTTCTAACATTCATGTTGTGAACAAAGTGAAATCCATGTTAAGTGAAAACTTTGACATAAAAGATATTGGTGAAGCTATTGTAATCCTTGGAATTAAAATAACTAGATCTGAACATAGAATTGCTTTGGATCAATCTCATTACATTTGATAAGATTCTAAAGAAATATAATTATTTTGATTGTAAACCAGTATATACTCCATAGATCCTACTATTAAGCTGTTCAAGAACACCGGCCACGGTGTTAGACAATCTGAGTATATGAGCATCGTTGGCAATCTTTGATATGTTGCCGATCATCGTCTAGACGACGACGCTAATAATAATACCACAGTGCACGGGTCGTGTGTAGCGCTGACGGGTCAAACACGAGGATGCGGTCAATAAGCATCGGTGTATGAGTCTTCGTTTGAAAGCTACGCAATTGTAACGATGGTTGGTTGGTGAAATAGGAATAGGGTGAATCAAAAGATAAAGGCTCTAGGGCATGAGGAATCCCCGCCATTGGACTAAAGTTCGAGTTAGACTAGTAATCAACTGGTTGCCAGACTCATTGGGACTCAGGAGAGGTCGTGTGACCTAAGGACATTTGCTTATCCCCCACTGTTGTGATGCATGATAGGTTGTTCCCTTATGTCATGTCCTACCCCCCAATGTTGTGATGTAATGATAGGCCAACACAACCTACACTGATGTCAACTCTCGCCGAGCATCGGTGTACGTTGGGCGGATTACACTCGACGAATGTCCCCAATTTTCCTCACGTTCACAATGTAGTTCGGGGATCAGACCTACATCGGGAGGGCTCTAATCGGCACTCGAATCTCGTCAGCTACACCGATAGTATGGATCGTCCTAGGGATCGGATCCCCAGATTGGTCCCGATTTTCGCCGGTGGCTAATCCGATCGCCCCAACGGGAGGGAGTCGAATCTACGATGATAATAATCATATCAATGTATCCCTAATCTCAATTAGCTCAACAAATAAGCTAATCAAATCGTCCAACCCATAGACCTAATCCAATGTGGTTCATCACATTATCCTAGATGAAAACTACTCACTATTCATGGCAATATAGGTTGTGTCTAGCGATGGGTAAGCAACAAAAACCATGAATTCAGCTAAGATTATTAATGGATGATAAAACACAGCAGCAATAATAAAAAGAGAGAAATTCAATTAAGAAAAGCTAAACTATTACAAAGGACAGCAATAAGAACAGTTGGAATAACAAAATACTAGAGTTAGAAGTTCTTATAAACCCCTCCAAAGCCCTAGAAAATAACTAAAAACTGGAAAAAGAGAGGATCCTCTAGCGTGAGGAAGAAGGGCAGCTTAAATATGCACGCCCCAATGACCAAAAAGCCCCTAGAACGTGCCCTAGCTCCTCAGGAAGCTAATCTGATGCGACCACGTCGAAAACGATGTGGTCATGAATCCCTCTGGCGTATATGGAGAAGTGGGGGCTTCAGCAACGCAGTCGCGTCACTAAGGACACGGCCACATGAAATCAGGCTTGGCGGCCACGTTGACTACAATGCGACCACTTCGATTGGCTTTAGTCTTCAGAAAGTCACGGCTGCATCGTCTTCTTTTGCATGGGCTGCGTCGACTTCAGATCTTCAATCTTACTCCTCAGAGACACTGCCATTTGGTGATCTTCAACACGGCCGCGTGGATGCTTGTTCTGGGGCTCCTAGACGCGGACGTGCATGTAAGTGTCACACAGTCGAGTGGATCTTATTTCCAGTGCACATTGGCACTGCCATATGGATATGGATGACACGGCTGCATGGGTCTCTGTTGCTCACAACGTTCTCCTCCCTTGCACTATTTGATCCCCGGCTTCGCTCCTTTTGCCTCGTTGTGCTAGAATCTTGCCATATGGTCCCTAAACGGCACATATTTCCTGCAAAGCACACGAGAGACCATAAACACAAAAGAGAAGATAAAAACGGGAAAAACAAGGAGGAATGGAGAATTGAACGATATAAAATGTGCATAAAAAGAGGGAAAAACTATATATATAATAAACACGCATAAAATCCCCCAAGCTTAACTCTACCTTGTCCTCAAGGAAGGCAAGAGAGAGCGTAGATTGGAGGAATGTAATCAACATGCGAGTGATGCAATGAACCTTCGAGAATTTTCAAAAAATTGAGATTATATACATGGGCAAACTGAAAATCCGAATTCAAGAAACCCAAATGCTTCAAAATCTTTGTATCAACAAGAATACGTTCCTAGGACGTCATCCCTATTCAAATCTCCAAGCAATACACTAAACGATGGCCATACTCACATTCTAAGGCATTCCCTCTAACCCGTCCTTAGATTGAAAGTGTAGGAACCTAAACTATACAACGGTTGAAGTGGGAATAAGTATGGGATAATGGGATATTGGTCGCTTGAGAAAGTGGCGCTCACGACACGACACCATTCCTTGATTCAATAAGTCGCCAAGTTTTATTCATGCTTTTATATATACACACATATATATACAATTGTTTTCTTTTCAATATTTCTTTTGGGATTTGCAATTGGGTTGTGCAAGGAGTGTTGTGTCGGTGACTCCCAAATCAGACGACCTTAGGGAACCGGGCCAAGAAGGACCCTTCGGACCTACTAACTCAATCCAAGTGAAATCCTTATTCATACACACTCCACCAAGCTTGACTTTTTAACGCGAGGCCCCAACGGTTACTATCATGGGGATCCGGTTGCTCAGCTTTGCCGGGGGAACGGTGCATAAATTTTATTTTTTTAAAAAGCATGGGGTATACTAGGCAGATTCAATCCACAGTACTAAGTGATGTATCGTTATTCAAGTCTCGAGGGATTATAAACCATTATACAGAACTATCAGCTCTAGGTCCATGCATGGAGTGGGTTCCTAGGTGTCAACCTAGGTCGGTTTCAAGTACTCCTATCTTAGGGACTGTGAGGATGACCAAAGCTAGGGTATTACTAGGGACTTAAGCTAGGGTTACGTACTATTCGCATATCCAAGTCGACATCTCGGAAATCAAGCATAAAAGTTCGGAAAAAAATTTCAATTCGAGATTCTACGCATATAAAAACTCGGTTTTGAAGAATTCTCGAGGCAAATGCAAGTATATACAAATATATGCATGAATATGCATGATGCATGATGCAAATGCAGATATTTTTGGTGTTTTTGATTTTTTTTCAGTTTTTGGGCTTTTTGAATGCATATACGGAATGTAAATGTGATGCATATGAAAAATAGAGAAAAATGGAAAAATAAGAATGAAAAATGAAGATGAAAACGAAAACACAGAGAAAAATAAGAAGATAAGAAAGAAAAATAAAAAGTTAGCACGAAAGAGTTCCTCCCCCAAGCTAAACCAAGTGTTATCCTCAATGCAAAGAAAACATAGAAAATCGATGTGAGGACAAGTAAAATGAGGGGGAAGGAGACCCAGGTGCATCTCCACCAAGCTATACAAAAACATGCCAAAAAATAATGCAAGTGTGTAATGCATGGGCTAAATGGTGAGGAAGTGCAAAGATAATGCTCAAGTCATGCTGAGCCACCATTAGGTGGTGGCTGGGTGGGTGGAGTGGGTGGGACAGCAGGATCAGCTGAAGGCTTAGCTGTCGTGTCAACGTGCGGTAGTGCTGTGGTGGTGTGAATGAGCTCAGACTTTATTGGTGGTGGTGGAAATGGAGATAGAGTGGTCCAGTTGTCCACTGCAGATGAGGAGAGAATGATGATGGTGACGTCATGTGGTGGATATTTGCAAGGAGGTGAGGAAGAGAAGTTGGGATGCATTGGAGGGAGACCGCGTCGAGAGGTAAAGAGTCAAGTCGAACCGTTTCGCACAAAATGAGCACAGGCAGGCCGTTTAGGGCTTGGAAATAAATATATAGGATGGAAACGCAGGCCGCGTGAATGAAATGAAACGGACATGTAGAATAGGTTTGCAAATGTGGTTGGCGCGATCGTGTCGTATGAACGACACGGCCGCGAAAACTCTGTTACGTTTTGGAGATTTTTGGCCTTGGAATACAGAGAGTTTCACGACTGCGTGTATTAAATTAAAATGACCACATCGATTTGTCCAAAAATGGAAATCGACACGGCCGTTGATGCGTCTGAAATATAACCCTAGAGCGATCTAGTAATGGCGCGAATTACACGGGATAAATTCCTGGCAACGGCGCCATAAACTTGATCGGCCTGGAATTAACTCCGAAACGATGTCATTTACCGCAAGCGCACGGTATAGTGACAAGCAGGTATCGAACACAGGGAAGGGGTGCTATACTACCTATCCACTCCTAGGTTGAGTTAGACTTGCGGATTTATTGGTGAAAGTGGAGTATGGAGGGTCGTAATGGTGATGAATGCGAAGGTTGTGTCACTCAACGTCGCAAACAAGGGGTTTCACACAAAGAAAGAAATAAATAAAATATAAAATGCTAGGGCTTTAAGACTAGCCACTAGGATCATCGGAAATCGACGCTAGGCTAGAATTCTTACGTTGCATTGGATTATGGGGATGGTCTCTCATTGACGCAATGGCGTTAGCTGTCAATGTAGTGATATAATTCGTCGGTAGATCCCCTCAAGGCATGAGCCAGGCATGGTCACGAGCCTTGATTGAATCCACTTACTCACTAATTAAATCCGTAGGATACTCCTTAAGCTAATCTATTCCACCGACTGTGGGCATGATCTCAGTACGAGTTCTCCTAGGGATTTTGTTGGATCAACCAAAATATAACCCCTTTTATATCCAACGCATTATAAAAATCCCAACTTTACATCTAAATCCTAAAATCCTAGGGCTAATCCATTAGCCCTAGATAGAACTACGCATGCATCATAGGAAAAACAATAGAAGATTCAATAATAGCAAGAGAATTCATCATAGCATGCATCAACGGGATATTCAATAATCAATCAATGAGAAGAACCGAGATAGAATTAAAGAAAAGTAAAATACTTATCTTGATACAAGGGAGAGGCCTAGTGCATAGCCTAACTCCCAAAAGATCGTCTCCAAAAAACTCTAAAAAGATCTAAACTCCAAAAAGTATACAAAAGTTCCCCAAAAAGTGACGGCTGCTATCCCATATATCCTCCTTTTCAAAAACCTCTCAAAGTCGTGCCCTAGAGAAGACCCGGACGCAACTTACGTTCTGGGCCCACGGCGACTCGGTCCGAGTAGGAAGCTACTCGGTCGAGTCGTCAGAAAATATGAATCTGTTGTCCAAAACCGTGCTCTGCCTGCTCGGACCGAGTAGGGCCTACTCGGTCGAGTAAGTGGCTGCTCGGTCGAGTCATCAGAAATCTGAATACATCGCCCAAAACATCGACTGCCTGCTCTGACCAGGTAGGGTCTGCTCGGTCGAGTTTTCACTCCGCTTGGTCGAGTATGTGGATGCTCGATCGAGTAGTGGTCGAAAATAAATTTCAGCAGCATTTAACAGATTTCAGCAGCATTTGTCACTCTGCTCGGTCGAGTAGGAGGTTGCTCGGTCAAGTAGGAGACCAAAAATAGATTTCATCAGCATTTGTCACTCTGCTTGGCCGAGTAGGTGGTTGCTCGGTCGAGTAGGTGGTCAAAAACAGATTTTAGTACTGCAGCATCAGCTTGCAGAAATTTCCTAGAGCTCATCCGATCTCCGATTGGCACGTTCTTAGTGGTGTTGTAACCATATTGAAGTATACTATCTGGAAAAAATATCAGAAAAATACTGAAAAATCCCAAGTAATATCAGATTTGAAAAGAGTGCACGGCTATCCTGTTTCCAACACTTTGGATCGCTCGATTCCTTCGCCGCATCATAGCTCGATCGAGTGACCTGGAATCCATGAGTCATGGTATTATAGAACCATGCTTTTTTCATTCTCCTCTTCTTCGCTCCTTCTCTCTTGCCCCTTCCTTGCTCCCCAGCAGCTTTGAGTCACCGAACGTGGCGCCTCAGGAGTTCCTGTGTCGAAGCACGCACTCTCTCCTCCAATATACTCCAAATTGCTCGATATTCCCTGAAATGCAACCAAACGCTTTTAAAGTACAATAGGTCCAATTATGAGCGTATAATCATATGAAATATATAATTGAGCAATCATTTTGACGTGTAATCAGATAGATAAAACATGGAATATAATGACACATCAGCCGTGTCATGTAAAATGACGCAGTCGCGAAAATCTTTTGAGAAGGTGGGTTTTTTGGGTCAAGTTTACAGAGAAATACATGGCCCGTTTGTAAATGGTTTAAACAGTCACGTGAATCGAGTTAACAGTAAGAGTTTTTGCAGTCGCGTCGTGTGAAATGACACGGTCACAAAAATCTTCTGAGAAGTTGGGTGTGGGCTTGTTCCTACAGAAAGTTACGCGACCGCGTCGACTTAACGACGCGGCCGTGTAGAATGGAGAGACCATGGTTTAGGATTACCCTTGCTCAACGCGGCCATGTGTGTTATCCTCAAGCGGGCGCGCCATTTTCTTCTTCTCCTATTCTCCATGCGACCGTGTGGATTTGTGTGACGCGTCCGTATGGATGCTCCTTCTCCATGTTCTCCTTCTTCCTACATGCAAGCAAACACTTAGTTAAATTTTGGGTTTTGGGGGATTATTCAAAAAGGAAAATGGGTGCTAATCAAGCTAGAGCCACGATCAAAATCAAAATATAAAAACTAATTAAAAAACACTTGAGTTGCCTCCCAAGAAGCACTCGTTTTAAGTCATGAGCTCGACTCCCTATATTGGTGTCGTCATGGTGGTTTGAGGGGTGGAAAAGTCCCGGAATTGGTTGTCTCCACTGTTCTTCTCCTCGTTCGGCTCCAGGTGGTTCCCTCCTTGGTTCTTCACCTCCTCGGGGTCTAGTTGGTGTGATCGTGGCAGCTTCTCCTTGAGATTTCCCTTGGAGGCTTCCTCACACTCCTCCTCCGTCATCAATTCCTTCTACTTAGCCTCTCTTCTGATGTGGGGCTCCACGTTGTCGCTCAGAAATAGCTCCTCCAAGTTTGTCTCCTTGATTGCTTCTTCAAGGAGACCCACGTGGTCCATACGGTCGACTTCCATGAAATTCCTCATCGACTTCTTAAGGTCGAACTTGACACACTCTCTTCAAATATTGAGGGAGAGTCTCCCTCATTTCATGTCTATAAGGACCCCTGTCGTGGCCGGAAAGGGTCGACCCAGTATAATCGGGATGCGTGCATCTTCTAGTATGTCCATGACGACGAAGTCGCATGGAACCAATATCTATTCAATCTTCACCAGTACATCCTCGATTACTCCAAGGGGATACTTCACCGAGCGATCCGCCAACTGAAGCAACATATTTGTGGGTTGGAGCTCTCCTATTTTCATCTGCTCACATATCCCAATGGGCATCAAGCTGACGCTCGCCTCGAAGTCGCACAGTGTGCTCTTAATATCCAAATCTCCTATAGCGCATGGGATAGAGAAGCTCACGGGATCCTCCAGCTTTTCTACCTTCTTCCTCTAAATAATGGCGATGTACTCCGCAGAAAGCACCGCCTTCTCCCTCCTACTGCAATTGGTAATTATTTCCTTAAGGAATTTGGCGTAGGTGGGAATTTCAGCAATCACGTCGAATAAGGTGATGGAGATGTTCAGCTGCTTCAGGAGCTCAAAGAACTTCCCATACTACTCGTCCATCTTGGCCCTTGCCAATCTTGACGGGAATGGAATACGTGGTACATAAGTCCTGGAAGGCTCGTCAGCGGGTTTCCATTGCTTCTTCTCTACTTGCTTCTCCTTGGAGGGTCCAAATTACAGAGGCTCTACCCCACGCTCAACTTCCTTGTCATTCCCAGATTCAAGCTTAACGTAAGCTTCTTCTTCTACTCCTGCTTCCTTTTTCACGATGGGCATGGTGGGGCCTTCGAATTTCTTCCCGCTTCTTAGTGTGATCGCATTCACGTGCCCTGGGGGTTCTCCGTTGTTTGCCACGGCAACTTTCCTTGTGCCTTGGAGAACTGGGAGAGCTACTGCGCCATCTGCTCTTTCGTAGTATCCATGGACTTTTGCCCCGTCGCCAGCTGCTGCGAGGTAGACACAAGTTATTGCGTCGTCGTCATTAACTGTTGGATCGAATTCTGAAAGTAGTCGTTTCTTTGGCCTTAAGTTCGGATGTGACTCTCGATTAGCATCTCCAGGCTTGAATTTTGAACATGGGTGTATTTGTGGGAGCCTCTAGTTGAAATTCTGAAATTGTCCTTGAGGAGGTGGAGGATGAAACTCTTGGGGCTGCTGAGGTTACGGTGGGAGAGCTTGTAAACCTGGGGTTGGTAAGAGAAATTAGGGTGATTCTTCCACCCCTGATTATAGGTGCCAGAATACGGGTTGCTTGGCGACCTTGGGTTGTTTCCATATATGGCATTGGACGTAGGGCATAGGACGTATGACATTCGATTCCATGGTGTCCATGCACACCATAAGCTTCACAAATTGCCAACGTAGGCAGATTAGTGGCACCAAGCCCAATAAAAGAGAGTTGCTTGGTCAAGTCATCAAATTTAGCTGAAAGCAGGGTTACGTCATCGACACCGTACTTACCTCCCCTTGAGGAGGAGTCCCTCACATCACTTCATGGGTCGTTGTTGGCGCCATAGCTTATGACAGTTTATTTTCTTTAGCTGGGGTCTTGTTCATAATGGCGCCATTAGTGGCCGCACCGATGGACATTCTCACGGTTGGCATCAATCCTTTGTAAAAAGCCTTAATGAGCAATCGGTCGGGTATGCCGTGGTGCGGGCAAATTCTTTGGATGTTTTTAAACCTCTCCCAGGCCTCATATAATGACTCCCGCTCCGGTTGCTTGAAATTTGTTATCTCACTTCGCATCTTCGCTGTTTTTCCTGGAGGAAAATATTTTGTTAGAAATGCGAGAGATAAACTGTCTCAGGTGGTGAATGTGTTGGGATTATGGCTTCTAAGCCAATATTTAGCTTTATCCCTAAGAGAGAAAGGGAATAATTGTCACGCCCCGCTTCCCAAAATGGACGGAGGCGAAGCGTGACAAGGACCTCTTAGGCCAGAGCTGAGAAGCTCGGACCCAATAAGCGTCTGTAGAAGTACCATTTTAAACGATTTTCAGGTTCTTGCATTATTATAGTTCGAAACAACAGAAAGTACGGAAAGGAAGTTGCATTCATTAAATTAGAGATATGATATCCAACAAGTACAAAGTCTAAAAAGAAGCCTAAGCATGGCAACAAAATATATAAAAGAAAAACTGAAAGTAGTAACCTCTGAAAGTGGCGACTAAAAGACCTCAATGTCTGCTCCTTGTCAGGTACGTACTCTTGTGACGACGTCCTCGGCTCCACGTACTCCAGTAAGTCTGCCTCGTCGACGTACTCTGGCTCAACACCTGACGTACAACACCAAAAGAAGGAACTGTACGTCAGGTCAGGTCTACAAAAAGGGTTAGACCAAACTGTAAGTGTATCAACTTTTAGACAACATTTTACTGGTTGATTAGCATGCTGGGGTTATAAATGAGTAACAAACAGAAGTAACGCAGCAGGAAAGTAAAGCACAACAAGTAGTAGTCGTAGCGTGTGCTACCAACTACGGGACTAACCTACAGGTGTCATGACAAGACGGGACGTGACGGGACAAGACAAGACAGGACAAGTGAGACACGAAAGGGTTCACGCCTAACGGTTCGAGGGCGGCCAGACCCTCTCCCCGTGCGCACGCTCAACCCTACCCCAACCCAGGAACTCAGGACAAGAATTACAGGGATCATTTCCGCTAGGGAAATATCCGAAACGCCCGAAGGCTTTTTGTGTAACAGGGATCACTTCCGCGGGGGAAAGCATCCGAAACGCCCGTAGGCTTTTTGTGTATCAGGGATCACTTCCGCGGGGGAAAGCATCCGAAACGCCCGAAGGCTTTTAGGTAACAGGGATCACTTCCGCGGAGGAAAGCATCCGAAACGCCCGAAGGCTTTTAGGTAACAGGGATCACTTCCGCGGGGGAAAGCATCCGAAACGCCTGTAGGCTTTTAGGTAACAGGGATCACTTCCGCGGGGGAAAGCATCTGAAACGCCCGTAGGCTTTTAGGTAACAGGGATCACTTCCACGGGGGAAAGCATCCGAAACGCCCGTAGGCTTTTTGTGTAACAGGACACGACATGACAAGTGTAGGGAGTTGTTATTTTAGGGTGTCCACACGCACGCACACGCAAGATAGTCCTATGATGTCAGCAGTTTATTGTTGTCAGGCTCAGACTTCGTCGTCAAGTCTGAGCCGTCACAGGTCGTCCCGGACGCTATCATTTCGCGTCCGGTTCTCAGCACTCACAGTCTAACAGTTCTACAATTTTAAGGCTAAGGCACGGTCAAAATGCAAGTGAGTACACTTGCCTGCGATGGCGAGTGTGTCGTCCGTCCGGGGCGTCGCGTCCAGTCGTCGCGTCCGCGGTAGTCCGTCTGAAACAGTGTCACGGCGACGATGTCAGGTCGCGATTTCAATAAATCCTATTTAGGTTCGTTTCTAGGTTAGCGGGACTACCCTATTTGTCAAAGTCACAAATTGATGTTCTTGTTCAGCCTAAATCGACCACTACCCTATATGCACAGAAAATTTGTCCGATGGTCGATTTCTACGGTGAGCAGTGTTTTACTGATGCGGAAAGGTAAATTTAATTATTGTTGACCAGTTTTTGTTAAGGTTCAGTTTGCTACGGTGTGGGTTTCGCTATGAGTTTAGAGGGACCAACCTGGTGTGAGGGACATGCATTTAATCTGGCGTCGGGTCTGGAAACGGTGGCGGTGCTCTTGTCCCCGACTGTGGGTAGCGCAGTGGAGGTCGCCTCGGGATCACCTCAGGATTGTGACGGCTGCGGGTAGTGCAGACGTAGAGTCTGGACGGTATAAGATCTGCATCGCCTACGACGTCTCGGCTACGAGTAGCGTAGCGAAACTCGTCCGGGCAGCGAACGAAGTGCGCGAGCAGCGAGTACGGCCTGGTAGCAGTCCGTAGGATGTGTAGGCAGCGTCAAGGAGTTGCGGATCAGCGTGCAAGGAGGAACAAAGGCCCCGGAGGCCAAAACAGCGAGTAACGGCGATACGACTTCGAGAGGCCTTTTGTACGACGAGTGCGGATGAGCAAGGGCCTAGGGACCAAATCAGCGGCAAAGGAGGCAAAACAGTGAGACGGAGGCGGGGCGCCATCTCAGCGTCACTTGGGGCTGCCGCGGAGATTTGCAGCAGCGAAGAAGATCGGACTGGGGGGTTGCGGCAGTCGGAAGTCGACCACGGCGGTCGGATCGCAGGGGAAGCGCGGCGCTGAGGGGGAGGATGTGTGCGGAGATCGGCGCTGCACGGGGTCAGCGGCGTCGGCGCTTGGGTCAGCGGCGACGACGGGCTCGCCGTGAAAGAGAGGGGAGGAGGCGCTGCGAGAGGACGAAGGCAGCGGCGTCGCCGTGGATCGTGGATGCGGGGCGAGGAGCGAGGGTTCTGCGCTGGAGGAGGCCGCGAGCTCCGAGAGTGGGAGGAGCACGGGGGCTCCGGTGGCCGTGGAGTACGAGAGAGTGGCGGATTGGCAGAGTCGGGGTCTCGCAGGCAGGTGTCGGGGTCGCAGCGGTGGAGCGGATCACGGCGGCAGCCGCTGCGAGGCTGATCGGGCCGTCGACGGCGGCTCTCCGGCATCGTGCAGGGGGGGCCGAGAGGCAGCACAACGGCGCTCGGGGGAAAGCCGCGGGCGGCGGACATCGGAGATGCGGAGGCATCGGGGCGCGAGGGCGGGAATCGTGAGGGGGCGCGGCGGTGGCGAGATCGTCGGAGGGCGCGAGGTCGGAGTGGGAGAGAGAGGGAGAACGGGGGTTCGCCGGCGATCGAGATTTTCGGGGGAGGTGCGGCGGTGGCGAGATCGCCGCGAGGGAGAGGGAGAGAGAGATGAGAGAGAGATCGAAAATTGGGGGGGGGGGGATTTTCGGTGGCGGCTGTGGATATTTTACGGTTAGGGTTAGTATAGGGTTAAGGTTATATATAAATAAAATATATAATGCTATATACCCTATGGTTATAGTTAAGAGAAGAAATTAAAGGGGTAGAGGGTGTAGAAAGAGGGGGAAATTCTCGAGGAGAATAGAAAGAACAGTTTAGGAAATATTTAAAACAGATTTGTTAAGAGATTTGGCCAGATTTGGCTAACGAATTTCAATTTGAATCTGATCAGGGTAAATCAACGGTCCAGATTTCTCCGAGCGATATCTATCAATCCGGGCGTCAGAAAAATAATCCGAAAATACCGGGGCGATCGTGGAGACGAGATGCACAGATCTACGGAGCCCGATCATGCGTAATGCCTACTAAAAATTTACGTAAAATTGGAAACGGCGTTTCGAGTCAGATGACTAAAACGCCCCTATCGTTCAGAGTCGTTTTGCGAGAAAACGAGCCGTGAAATGATGTTCCCGATAATTACAATAAAATCCAACGCCCCAAAACGATCGCAACGGCATATCGCATCGCATATGCCGGAGCTCGGAAATAGCCAAATGAAATACGTGCACGATAAAACACGTGCGCGCAGAAAATACGAACAGTCGGAAAGCGGCCGTTACAATAATCTTAGCCTAAGGGCGTCGTTGATGACACCATTCATCTTTAGAATATCCATCTTCTCCAGAAAATTATTGAGATAATCGTTTGGGTTCTCCGAGGGGGATCATGAGAATTGGTCCCTTTGAATGAAATCTGTAATGCCCTACCAGCTACTGCACAAGTACTAGAGGGGGGTGAATAGTACTTTAAAATAATAAGGAGTATAATTCCAAATTAAATTGCAAACAACTACCAAATCAATTTGCGGAAGCTTAAATTGAATGACAACAACAAAATTAACAATGCAAACAAATGATGTTAATGGGTTCGGATCCACCCAAGTCTCCCCGACTTGTTTCCGGTGATCCTACGTCCCAACCACCCGGATCCCCTCCGGATACTTGAGTTAGAAACCCTAACTCAAGATTTCCACTATGAAATACTTGTGAAAATCCTCCACAAGTCAAATCATACAAAATGTAATTTGTGACTCCCACAACCCGGGATCACAACCACACTCTCACAACCGAGAGTTAAACTTACAAATCAAATATGAAATGAAATAAGAAAAACTTCTTACCGAACAAAATACCTATGCCTTGAGTATTGCTTACGAATTAGGGCAAGGATGATTTTGGGGAAGAAGTGGCACCAAACCCTAGCTCCAAGATGTAGATCAGCGATGGAGAGCTTTGGGGATGTTGGTGACCTAGAATCAAGCACTTGGCTTGGAAGGCTTCACACTCAATGAATCTCTCTTTGGAAGTAAGAGTGAGGAGAGATTATTGAATGGAAAGAATGAGCTTTGAATGCACTTGGAATGATTTCTCTTGATCTCTAAACTTGCAATAATATCAGCCTTGGCAGCAATGAATGCAGCCCAACAAGTATATATAGGATAGAGGAGAGAGAGAGAGAGAGAGAGAAACGTTTCAATTAAAGCTCCAACGGCTCTTTTCTGAACCCAACTAGTCGGTCAAAGAACAACCACTGACCGACTAGTTCATCAACTAGTCGGTCGGTCAATAAACGTAAACCGACTAATGAGTAAACTGAGAAAAGATCAAAGTACAGACTAAGGAACTAGTCGGTCTAAGAAGAGTAGCTGACCGACTAGTTTCACAACTAGTCGGTCGGTTACTCAACGTTGACCGACTAACAGATAAAACTGAAGTCTGAGAAGAATTGTACTTAGTCGGTCCAAGAACAAATGTTGACCGACTAATTTACCAACTAGTCGGTCACCAAATGAACATAGACCGACTAACAATAAACAGTAAGTATGGTGAAAAATTTGGCATGTACAGTAAACTAAACTAGTCGGTCCAAGAAGGAAAGTTGACCGACTAGTTCATCAACTAGTCGGTCGATCAATGAGCACAGACCGACTAATTATAAACAGTAGCTCAAGCTCAAATGTGCATGTTCAGGGAAAGCTCAACTAGTCGGTCACAGAAGCATCACTTACCGACTAGTTCACAAACTAGTCGGTCGGTGAGTCAACTTAGACCGACTAACTGTAAACAGTAAAGAGCTAAGAATTAACTGACGGAAACTAGTCGGTCCAAGAAGCTTGGCTGACTGATTAGATCACCATCTAGTCGGTCAGTTCTTCTTCTTGAACCAACTAACATGCACAAGAAGTCCCGAATCGAAGCGCGATGCTTCGGGAAGAATTGTATGGACTTCTACAAAGATCCTAGAGCTAAGATATGAGCGTTATGAAGAATTATAACGTAAGACCTACTCAAGGCTTAACATTCTACGAAAGAAGCTAAAAGACTATAAATTAAACTTGACGATACCGTCTTCAATAGCTTCAATCGAATCTTCATGACTTCTAAATAGGTCCATAA
Source organism: Scilla litardierei (assembly GCA_030789695.1). Classification (NCBI taxonomy): domain Eukaryota; kingdom Viridiplantae; phylum Streptophyta; class Magnoliopsida; order Asparagales; family Asparagaceae; genus Scilla; species Scilla litardierei. The sequence goes on along the minus strand of CM061142.1, from coordinate 16,625,222 downwards.
GCTTCAACGAAGCTTTAGGCATACGATCACGTGCTTTGAGAAGTCTTGAGACGTCGTAATTGATATTCATGTGAATTTGACGACGATCTCCATAACTGCGCTCACAAAGTGTTAGTTCATATTATATTTATGTTTGTTCATCATCCAAAACCAAATCCGGGGAGTCCAATATCCAACATTCTCCCCCTTTTTGGTGATGACAAACCAACATAAATAATAATCAAAAATAATAATTCAAATGAAATTTACTTACTCCCCCTGCATTGATGACACGTTAATTCCAATTTAAACAATAATAATTCGCATCAAGCAGACGAGTGAAGTAAATTAAATGATAATCGATTATTGAATTATTGAAATACCAAACGTAGGTTATTGAAATATCGGATTTGAAAATCCATTTATATATCTTAACTCCCCCTGAATCTAACACATCAAGTTAGATTCTTGGAGAAATGCTTTAAATTTTCATTTGGCACATCGTTATTATTATATCTCTCCCCCTTTGGCATAAGCAAAAAGAGCGGGAGGATAACAACGACAACAACAATGGCCTCAAATTAAAAAGCACGGGAGTCGTAGAATAAGACGAAGGTTCAAGTGACACCAAAGAGAAAAATACCAATAGAATCAAGGCGTGTCAAAGATACCAGAGTCGAAAAATCGTAAAACGAAATCATCAAAACTCAAATCAATTTAACGGATTGAGTTATGGAATATACTATCCAATATCAACATTTCTTGGTTAATTTAGTGCATGGAAAACAATTCTATGTTTTCATAGAAGAAATTTCTATTAAACCAAGTGAATATCGTCGAGCGATGAAATCAAACATTAGAGACATAAAAATTATACATTGCACAGAATAATGAAATGTCAACGGCGATGTATATATATATATATAATATGAAGCAGATTACATCACCGATATACAAACCATCGATCGACTGATCGGTGCACAAAAATACATCATCACATGACAAAATATCGGAGTGTCAACAAAAAAATACATCATCAAAATGATCCAAAATACATAGCCACCCACACTATCCTACCCAACATCTCTCACAACTAGATATATCATCCAATGAGTATCAGGAGAGGCCTCGGAGAAACTCAAGAGGCAGCGGGAGGACCAGAAGCAACTGCAGGCTCAGCAGGAGCAGAAGAGGTGACTGGATCAGCAGGAACGTCCGGAAGTTCAGCAGGAGAGACGACTGAAGTGGCAACCTCTGAAGCAGCAACCGTAGTGGCCTCGGGAGCACCAGTCGGAGTATCCACCACAGGAGTGGTGGCAACAGGTGTGCTCTCGGGGGCACCAGCAGAAGAAGCAGCAACAGCATCACCGGAAGTGGTAGCACCAGCAGCAGCAGTACCAGCAGAAGTGCCCTCGGGGGCACGAGTCGAAGCACGACAAAGCTCCTCAATGTCCTCCTCAGCCATCTCATCTAACTCCTCATCCTCAGACACGGAAGGAGGAAGCTCAACACCCATATGACGAGCCATACGGCAGACTACCTCCTCGGTACGAGCCAAGCGGGACTCGTGACGACGAAGTATCTGTAGGACATCATCCAGGGTGGCAGAGGGAGCAGCAGAGGCACTGGCAGAGGCAGGGACAGACGCTGAAGGTGTCGTCCTCTGAACGTGACGAAGCGCCGCAAGAGATTTCTTGACGGCCGTCGCGTTCAGGGGAGGACCAAGGGGACGCTCATCGTCACGAGGCAACGTGCCACGAAAATAACGAAATACGAGGGTCAATAAGCAAGGAAATTGGATATGAGCCGATTTATTGGACTTGCGAATACATTCGAAAGAATCAATCTTATCGAGTATAATGCGAGCCCAATTAATCGAGCTCCCCATGAAGATAGCATAAATAAGCTTCAGAAAGGGCTGGGACGGGAGAGACGAGGAGCCGTACTTGGGAAGCAAGCACGACTTCAGAATCAGATTTAGGACCCATGCATTAGGCTTGAACGATTTAGAAGGCACGCCAATCATGGCAGGAGGGATCTGATGGAAAATCTCTGAAAGGATGGTCTGATCAAGAGAAGAAATATCGTCAACCGAGATATCAGATGGAAGAAGGCCAGACGAAGAGATACCCAAAATCTCTCCTAAGATTTCCGTAGTGAGGACTATAGGGGTCCCCAAAATGGTCGTCTCAACAGAGTGGGTCTGATCGTACTGACCCCGGATCCTATTCGCATAGAAAAGCTTCACTAATCTAGGGTAGGGGTGAGGTTTCTCCTTCGGGTCAAATCGAAGGTAATCGAGGAGACCCGACGACGAGAGAAGATCAGCTAACCCTATAAAGTTGCTAAACTGGACGAAATGCTCCAGAAGCAGAGGGCAATGTTCGATACGGTTGTACGCCGCGAGACACATAGGGTCATCGCGACACAACGAAATATCGACACCGCCCACCGGCATCGGACCCTTTCCCTTAGGCTTACGGGTAGACGTACGAGGGTGAGTGCTAGACTCGGGATGGATAGGAGGAGTAGGTTCCCTATGAGTCTCGGTCTCGGGGTTATACTCCGTATCGGAATCGGTAGGAGTATGGAACGAAGACTGAGAGGCAAGAATTTTGGCCTTGGGCTTAGGCTTGGGCTTGGGTTGACCTCTAGGCTTGGCGGTCGTCGTCCTCTTCTTCTTGAGAGGAGGCGAAGACGACGAAGGTTGGGTGGTCTTGGCACGGCGTTTCGGAGGGGTTGGATGCTCGGGGTCCAAAGGGGTTTGGTCTACGGTCATCGGCGAGGGGCTAGATGGAGTGATCGGGATACGTGTTCTTGCCATAGTCGAAGCAAGACACGGCACAAGAAGATCAAAAGAAGAAGCCCTAGCCGAAAAAGACTTAAACCCTAAGATCCCTAGAAACCCTAGAAACCGAGCTAACCCTAGCTCTAGGTATGGAAATCTAACCCTAGAAGGAGAAGAAATCACCTAGAAGGAGGGGCCGAAGGTGGAGATCGACGGAGATGGCCGGAAAACGGCCGGAGATCGATCGGAAGTCGAAGGGACAGCGAGGGGTCGGGGGTTTCGAGCTGAGGGAGAAAGAGTATGGATCGATTAGAATGAGAACAGACCGACTAAACTGATTTTAAGTCGGTCGAGATCGCAAATGACCAAACAGTCCCTGGCACAACTAGTCGGTCACAGTTCAAGCACTGACCGACTAGATCACAATCTAGTCGGTCGGTCAATGAGCTTGAACCGACTAGTTGCAAACAGTGGCTGAGTCCAAGATTTACTGACAAGATTTAGTCGGTCTGCGTTCATTTACTGACCGACTAGATCTAAATCTAGTCGGTCGGTCACTGAACATGAACCGACTAAAAAGTCGAAATGAAGAGGAGACTCAAAAAGCATGAGTTAGTCGGTCTAAGTTCTTCTACTAACCGACTAGATGAACATCTAGTCGGTTGGTGGTTGAACTGGAACCGACTAAGAGAGTCCAAAAAGTGATAATCAAGTTCTCTCTTCAATACGCTTGGACGATATATCGCAAAACTCTCAATAATCATCTAAACTACCCCATTAAACATCGAAATCTTAAATACGACATTCAAAACATGAATTCGAGCAAAAATTCAAAAAATCACATAAATTCCCGAAAAAAATCCAATAAGTCTAGCATGAGCGAAATATTTCGAAATATAATAGCATGTAAGAATATTGAATGAAACATGAATCCTATATCTCGGATTCACCCATAATCCCCAATTCTCGACGCAACCGCACAAAGGAGTCCTCCTTTAGGGGTTTCGTGAAAATATCGGCGATTTGCTTTTGGGTTTCAATGTACACTAAAATGATGTCCTTTTTAGCAACATGATCATCTAAAAAGTGGTGTCGGACATCTATGTGTTTCGAACGGGAATGGTGTACCGGGTTCTTGGAAAGACATATTGCACTTTGGTTGTCAACCATGATAGGGCAAGTATCACAATTAATACCAAAGTCTTTAAGTGTGTGTCTCATCCAAGAACTTGAGCACACGCGGCACCGGCGGCAATATATTCCGCCTCGGTGGTTGAAAGTGACACGGAATTTTGCTTCTTGGAAAACCAAGAGACAAGAGAATTTCCTACAAAATGGCAAGTGCCACTAGTACTTTTCCTGTCGGATTTGCATCCCGCATAATCGGCATCACTATATGAGATTAACTCATACGTGCTAGATTTTGGATAAAGTAATCCAAAATCAAGTGTATAACTTAGATAACGGAAAATACGTTTTACCGCTACTAAGTGAGACTCCTTAGGTTGAGACTGATAACGAGCACATACGCATACGGCAAACATAATATCGGGCCTACTTACGGTAAGATACAGTAAACTACCTATCATACCTCGATATAGACGAATGTCTACATCCTTACCGCCCGTATCCTTGTCAAGATGCGTAGTCGTGCTCATTGGAGTCTTTTTTTCGGAAGCACTCTCCATTCCAAATCGCTTAAGCAACTCCACCGTATACTTCGTTTGGTGGATGAAGATTGCATCGTCCATTTGGCGAATTTGGAGACCTAAGAAATACTTGAGCTCACCCATGTGGCTCATCTCAAATTGTTCCTTCATAACATTAGAAAACTCTTCGCAAAGAGCAAAGTTAGTAGCACCGAAAATGATATCATCAACATATATTTGAACTAAAATTATATCATTATTCGCATGCTTAACAAAAAGTGTAGAATCGGCTTCTCCCATTTTAAAATTCAAATCCAAAAGAAAATTCTTTAGGCGATCATACCAAGCTCGAGGAGCTTGTCTCAAACCGTAAAGTGCTTTCTTTAGTTTAAAAATATTATTTGGAAATTTTTCATTTATGAAGCCCGGAGGTTGAGAAACGTAAACTTCCTCAACGACATCTCCGTTTAAAAATGCACTTTTAACATCCATTTGAAATAATTTAAAATCCTTATGGCATGCAAAAGACAATAGTAATCTAATCGATTCTAATCTAGCTACCGGAGCGAAGGATTCTTCGAAATCAATACCTTCCTCTTGTCGATAGCCTTGAGCAACTAACCAAGCTTTGTTCCGGACGACGACTTGGTTTTCGTCGGTTTTGTTCTTGAAGATCCACTTTGTCCCTATGACGGTGTGGTTCTTCGATGGCAATGGAACAAGCTCCCAAACTTCATTCCTATCGAATTGAATGAGCTCCTCCTCCATGGCTAAGATCCAAGCGCTATCTTCGCATGCTTCATTAACATTCTTTGGCTCTATCGAGGAGGCAAAGGCACAATGAGCGAAGTAGTTCACTTGCGATCTCGTCTTGACACTATCATAGATATTGCCAATGACTTGCTCATGAGGATGGTCACGAACGGTATGAAGCCGTTTGGGAATACCTTGGTCACTAGGAACATTCTCAACAACTTCATTAGTTGGGTTAGTCTCAATAGAATCAATAGAATTATTAGACTTAGAATTATCAAACGAATCACATAAAACATCCAAAGAATCATTATCATTTGAAATTCTAGTTGGAACAAATCCTTCATTAAAAGAGACATGAAGCGACTCCTCGATCGTTGAGGTTTGTTTGTTGAATATCCGGTAGGCTTTGCTACGCGAAGAATATCCAACAAAAATCCCCTCATCGGATCTTGGATCGAATTTGTCCAAACTACCATACGTGTTCTTAATAAAACATTTCGAACCAAAAACACGAAAATGTTTAACTTGAGGCAACCTACCAAACAACAATTCATAACAAGTTTGTTTAGTGCCGGGCCTCAAAAGTATTCTATTAAACACATAGCAAGCGGTGTGTACCGCTTCCGCCCAAAATTGATGGCCAAGTTGGCTATCATCAAGCATAGTGCGAGCACACTCCACTAGCGTCCTATTCTTTCTCTCAACTACACCATTTTGAGGAGGTGCACGAGGGAAAGAGAAGGTGTGTGTAATACCAACTTCATCACAAAATGTCTCAAAAGACTCATTCTCAAATTCACCTCCATGATCACTACGAATAGTGACAATGGTGGTTCCTAAGAGATTTTGTACTTTCTTAACAAAAATTGTGAAGTTTTCAAAAGTTTCATTTTTATTACATAATGAAAATACCCATGTAAATCTCGAATAGTCATCTACGATGACAAGTCCATATCTTGCATTTCCTAAGGAAGCAACTCTAGTTGGCCCAAATAAGTTTAGATGTAATAGCTCTAGTGGCCGTTTAGTAGAAATGCTTTTCTTAAGTTTAAATGAAGATTTAGGAAGCTTGCCACGTTGACAACAATCACAAAAACTTTTCTTTTCAAAAACAAGCTTCGGAAAACCTTTAATGGAATTTAATTTTGAAAGCTTATAAAGTGTTCCAAAGTTCACATGTCCAAAGCGTCGATGCCATAAGTGTTGTTCACTTGTGTTGGCAACGAGACATTGTTCATAAGACTTAGGAAGATCCAAAATATAAATATCTTTATGACGAGTGCCGGAAAATAATAATTTATCATTATCTTTTCTTAAAATATGACACAATCCTTTCGCAAAGCTAACTTTGTAACCTTTGTCACAAAGTTGGCTTATTGAAATAAGATTATGATTTAAACCATTAACAAGATAAACATCACTAATTAAGGGTTTAGATGGGTTACCCACTTTACCAACACCTATGATGGTTCCGCTCTCGTTGCCTCCAAATACGACGCGGTTTCCATTTGCTATGGGAACCACTCCGGAGAGCAAACTAGCGTCACCCGTCATGTGTTTTGAACACCCGCTATCGAGTATCCAATTTCCCTTGGAGCTAAATTTAAATTTGTTGCTCCTTTTCTTTTTCTTTTCCTTGAGTACCTAAAGATAGAGACTTTCATATCATGGTACCCAAGGTCATTGGGTCCAAAAGATTAGACCTTTGGAAGCCAAGTCCAATTGGACTTAGACTTCCCCACATAATTTCTACTATGCACAACATCCGAAAAATAAGCATTCATATACATTTGTTTTTCGTCCATGCTTGTGTCCTTTGGGCTCCAAATTGTGAAAATCTTGGGAGCCCTCATCCTATTGGGTGCATGCACTCGACGTTGATTTCTACGTGATGCATGTTGTGGATAGGCATAAGGAACATGATGGAATGGTGCACGGCGAGAATTATTCACATGATGTTGTGGGTGAACATATGCATGTGTGGGAACACGTGCGTGAGGGTGTCTCACATGGTGTGCACGTGCTCGAGAATGTGTTGCATAAAAATCATCATATGTGTGAGACGGTGGAGTAGGACGTGTGTTCCTACGTGGCATGGTATTGGTGTACATATAAGCATGCCCCTTCTTTGGAGGTCCACCTAAAGTGGGGTTCTTTCCAAAAGAGGGTGTGAACGAGGTGGAAGCACCATTGGTAGATGAACTACCAATAGAGTGTTTGCTACCACTCGTAGAGTCACCGGAAGTTGGCCTAACAAAAGTAGTGGCCGATTTGGATGGACATCCCATCGTATACCCCAAACCAATGTGGTGATTGGCCGGAAGTAAGTCACTTAGGATTTTATCCAAATGGTCCTTACCCTTATTGAATCTATTGATTCGGCCTAATGTGTTCTCATATTTCTCTTTGAGAGAACGCATAGAAGTATCCAAGTTGGATACTTGCGATGTGAGCACATAAACACGAGATTTAAGATTCTCGTTCTCAATACTCAAAGTTGAGTTTTGAGAAGTTAAATCTGCAATCCTATGTTCTTCCGGATCATCAATGCTAACATGTTCAAGTTTAGATTTGAGATTAATAATCTCATTTCTCAACTCTTCAACAACGGTGTCGTTGTTGGTGATGATAGTCTTAGGCGAGGTTTGAATGCTAGCTAGGTCATCTTTTACCTTAGTATATCTATTTACTAATTTAGTGTATTTTGACCATAATTGAGAGTTAGCATTCCTAAGATCATCCATAGTTACCTCATCGTTGCCTTCGTCATCACTATCATCGGAAGAGGAGGATCCTTGATCATGCTCCTCTCTTGCCATGAAGCACATGTGCGCTTGCTCCACTTGCTCATCGTCCGACTCTCCGCTTGAAGAATCCTCGGAGTCGGTGAATGTTGCTCCGACAAGTCCCTTATTGTACCCCTTTTTGTACTTCTTGGACTTATCGAATTTTGGCGCCTTCCACTTCTCCTTTTGTTTGTTGAGAGGACACTCCGCTTTCATGTGTCCTGGCTTATTGCACTTGAAACACAAAGGAGAGGAAGAGGCGTTAGAAGAACCAAATTTAGCTTTGTTCTTATAGTTACCTTTTCGGAAGAAACGGTTGAACTTCTTGGCCATGAGTGCCATGGACTCCAAGTCCAACTCGTTTTCCGAGTCTTCATCATCGGTTGATGTGGATGTGGATGGAGCGGCCTTGAAAGCAATAGCCTTCTTCTTTGGCTCGTCTTGCTTTAGGTAGGACTTCATCTTTTCCTGCAATTTGAGCTTGCTATCCTTGCGTACCTTGTATGACATTAAAGTACCCATTAGTTGAACTACGGTGTACTTATTCATGTCATTACCTTCCTCGATGGCGAAGGTACGCTTTTCCCAAGAAGAAGGAAGTCCTTCGATAAGCTTCGAACACTTCTCCTTTTGGGTGTAGGATTTTCCGAGAGCCTCTAACTCGTTTATGATGTCGACGAAGCGAGCGTAATACTCCTTCATCTTCTCGCCCTGTTGCATATGAAACATTTCGTAATCTTTGTTTACAACTACGAGTTTAGAGTCTCTTACCCGACTCGTCCCTTCATGAAGAATGAGGAGGGAGTTCCAAATTTGATATGCACTCTTACATGTGCATATCTTATTGAAGTCCTCGGGCTCCAAAGCGCATTGCAAGGCGTTCATTGCCTTGGCATTGCTTACCTCCGCGGCGACCTCCGCGGTTGTCCATTTCTCGAAGTCTTCTTCTTCGGGCTCGATGTATTCCTTCATTGTGGTCTTCAATAAGGATGCACTCCGGAGGAAGGTTTCCATCCGGCATTTCCAGTACCCGTAATTGGTACCGTTGAAGAATGGAGGCCTCGTAGAGGAATGTCCTTCCATCACCGAAGATGCTCCTTCACGGTTCCTGAAGGTGTCATAGTTGGAAGGCGGACGCACGGTCTTGTTGTCGTTGGCAGACATAGCTAAGTATCTGGCTCTGATACCAAATGTAATGCCCTACCAGCTACTGCACAAGTACTAGAGGGGGGGTGAATAGTACTTTAAAATAATAAGGAGTATAATTCCAAATTAAATTGCAAACAACTACCAAATAAATTTGCGGAAGCTTAAATTGAATGACAGCAACAAAATTAACAATGCAAACAAATGATGTTAATGGGTTCGGATCCACCCAAGTCTCCCCGACTTGTTTCCGGTGATCCTACGTCCCAACCACCCGGATCCCCTCCGGATACTTGAGTTAGAACCCCTAACTCAAGATTTCCACTATGAAATACTTGTGAAAATCCTCCACAAGTCAAATCATACAAAATGTAATTTGTGACTCCCACAACCCGGGATCACAACCACACTCTCACAACCGAGAGTGAAACTTACAAATCAAATATGAAATGAAATAAGAAAAACTTCTTACCGAACAAAATACATATGCCTTGAGTATTGCTTACGAATTAGGGCAAGGATGATTTTGGGGAAGAAGTGGCACCAAACCCTAGCTCCAAGATGTAGATCAGCAATGGAGAGCTTTGGGGATGTTGGTGACCTAGAATCAAGCACTTGGCTTGGAAGGCTTCACACTCAATGAATCTCTCTTTGGAAGTAAGAGTGAGGAGAGATTATTGAATGGAAAGAATGAGCTTTGAATGCACTTGGAATGATTTCTCTTGATCTCTAAACTTGCAATAATATCAGCCTTGGCAGCAATGAATGCAGCCCAACAAGTATATATAGGATAGAGGAGAGAGAGAGAGAAAAACGTTTCAATTAAAGCTCCAACGGCTCTTTTCTGAACCCAACTAGTCGGTCAAAGAACAACCACTGACCGACTAGTTCATCAACTAGTCGGTCGGTCAATAAACGTAAACCGACTAATGAGTAAACTGAGAAAAGATCAAAGTACAGACTAAGGAACTAGTCGGTCTAAGAAGAGTAGCTGACCGACTAGTTTCACAACTAGTCGGTCGGTTACTCAACGTTGACCGACTAACAGATAAAACTGAAGTCTGAGAAGAATTGTACTTAGTCGGTCCAAGAACAAATGTTGACCGACTAATTTACCAACTAGTCGGCCACCAAATGAACATAGACCGACTAACAATAAACAGTAAGTATGGTGAAAAATTTGGCATGTACAGTAAACTAAACTAGTCGGTCCAAGAAGGAAAGTTGACCGACTAGTTCATCAACTAGTCGGTCGATCAATGAGCATAGACCGACTAATTATAAACAGTAGCTCAAGCTCAAATGTGCATGTTCAGGGAAAGCTCAACTAGTCGGTCGCAGAAGCATCACTGACCGACTAGTTCACAAACTAGTCGGTCGGTGAGTCAACTTAGACCGACTAACTGTAAACAGTAAAGAGCTAAGAATTAACTGACAGAAACTAGTCGGTCCAAGAAGCTTGGCTGACCGACTAGATCACCATCTAGTCGGTCAGTTCTTATTCTTGAACCAACTAACATGCACAAGAAGTCCCGAATCGAAGCGCGATGCTTCGGGAAGAATTGTATGGACTTCTACAAAGATCCTAGAGCTAAGATATGAGCGTTATGAAGAATTATAACGTAAGACCTACTCAAGGCTTAACATTCTACGAAAGAAGCTAAAAGACTATACATTAAACTTGACGATACCGTCTTCAATAGCTTCAATCGAATCTTCATGACTTCTAAATAGGTCCATAAGCTTCAACGAAGCTTTAGGCATACGATCACGTGCTTTGAGAAGTCTTGAGACGTCGTAATTGATATTCATGTGAATTTGACGACGATCTCTATAACTGCGCTCACAAAGTGTTAGTTCATATTATATTTATGTTTGTTCATCATCCAAAACCAAATCCGGGGAGTCCAATATCCAACAAAATCCACCAAGGATGGCTTGAGCTCAAAGTTGTTCGGCTCCACCGCGGCCTACGGATGCTAGATGTTGACCCATTAAAGGGCATGGAGTAGTCCTTGAGCTATCTAGCAAGCGGTGGTTCGGGACCATTCTCAGGATTCTCTATCTCCTCCATCGTCTCGAGGGATTGTCTCCTTCTGCTTTCGGCGTTAAGTCTCCTTGCGGTGGCTTCAAACTCCGGGTCTAGCAGACGCAAATCTGCAATACCGTGAGATCTCCTGTGCATGCAAAAGAGTCACACCAAAGAGAAACGTCAAAAGTACCAAGAATCAATGAGAAAAAGAGAGATATGAGCAAAAATAAACAAAAAATACGCAGTCTCTCGGTAAAGACTAAAACGAATTTCAAATCGTGCCTCCCTAACAACTGCGCCAAAAAGCTAATCATCATCTGGACGATGACGCTAATAATAATACTGCATTGCATGGGTCGTGTGTAGAGCTGACGGGCCGAACACAAGGTGGCGGTCAATGAGCATCGATCTATGAGTCTTCGTTCGAAAGATACGCGATCGTAACGATGGTTGGTTGTGCAATAGGAAGTCGATGAATCAAAATATAAAGGCTCTAGGGCATGGGGAATCTCTACATTGGACTAAGGTTAGGGTTAGACTAGTAATCAACCGGTTGCCGGACTCATTGGGACTCGGAAGAGGTCGTGTAACCTAAGGGCATTCGCCTATCCCCCACTGTTGTGATGCATGATGGGTTATTCCCTTATGTTATGTGTAACGACTGGTTTTCATGTATCTGGATTATTATATTATATATATATATATATATATATATATATGTTTTGGTGGATTTTCTCCTCGTGTGTGGTTTTCGTCTCCGTGGCTTTCGTTTTCGATCGTTTCGTCGTGATTTTCTAGCTTCTTCTTTACAATCATCGATTTCGGAGTAAGTCATTCGTGACAGGCTTCATATCGGTCATATCTTATTGTTAGATCAAGCCTAGGAGTCTTAGGAATCGATCCCGGAGCTTCGCGCTCCATTTCGGAACTTTCAGTGCACATTAGCCGGTGTAAGAAGGGGCACCGATCGACTAGATGACGATGCAGTCGGTCGAAAAACCTTCTTGAACCGACTAGTGGGCTTTGATAAATGTTCAGGAGTTACTGTTTATTGTTAGTCGGTCTAAGAACGTTGGTTGACCGACTAGGTTACAAACTAGTCGGTCAGCAATGCTTCTTTAACCGACTAACTCATTAACTATTTTTGGTACCAGTTACTGTTCACTTTTAGTAGGTCTAATAACGTTCATTGACCGACTAGATGTCAAACTAGTCGGTCAGCAGTTGTTCTTTGACCGACTAACTCTTAGTTCAGGTTTTCGTCAGGAGCTACTGTTTACACTTAGTCGGTCTGCGTTGGTCAACCGACCGACTAGTTCTCAAACTAGTCGGTCAACAGTTGTTCTTTGACCGACTAATCAGTGCAGTAAACCCTAATTTTGCCCTAGCCGACATCAAACCCTATAAATACCCATCCCAAACGTTTTCTTCTTCTTCTTCTTCAACTCTAAACCTAATTTCTCCCCCATTGAGCTCTCATCTTCCCCAAACCCTCAAACCTTCATTCCAAGCTCATCCTCCATCATCCAAACCCTCACTTCCACCTTCCACCTTCCACATTCCACCTTCCACCTTCCTCAAACCTTCATCAAACCCCCAAAACCCATATCAAAACCTATTTCTCCAGATTTTCCCCATCCTTTCCAGATCTGAACCCTAGGTTCCCCGGAGCGTTTCTTCCGTTGCCGTGCTTGCTCGGCGTCGTTCTTCCGCTTCCGATACGGTAATAATCGATCTCTTAATGTTTTCATAACCCGTTGTGTTTTTGTGAAACCCTAATGAAATGAATGTTGTTTTGATGATTGTTTCTCCATAACAGCGACTTCCCCGTAGATTAGCGCCCGTGGGACGAACCCTCGTTGATCGTCATCCTCGGTGCTAGGCAAGTGAAACTTGCCACTTAGGGTTTTGGGCCATGTCTTAGGCCATTTGCTCATTGTAGGCGTAAAAGAGACTAGGCGACGAAATGATACTCGCCTAGGCGCAATTTTAGGAACTAGCTTGACGACGAAGCTAGATCCGGCATTTATCATGTTACACAACTACCATGTCATGTTTAATTTCCATTAACGGTACGCGAATTAATTGTAAGGTCATTGCATTCTTTAAGTGTTTCCGTGATTGCGTAGCTCCGCTACATCTTGTAAAATGATTGAGGCTAGGTGCACCCCTATGCCAAATGAAATACGCTCCTGGTTGTGATCCAGGAAACGAGCTCTTGTGCGGGGCAACCCTGGCTCATTTACTGAGCTCATGTACAGGGACCCTGGCTCGTCTACATGTGGGTATTGGGGATAAGAGTTAAGCGGCCAATCAACTGGGAGTCTGCCCGATCAGCAACTGCAGTGGTAAGGCGTAAACTCTGGGTTCTGGGGTAGTGTTAAGCGGCCAATCAGCGTGAATGCCAAACCGTTCAGGCGTAAACATCTACAAACAACTTGAAACGTGGCTAGTGAAAAGATTGAGATTGTTAGTAGCTTGGCTACTCTTGACTTGTCCTGATAAGTTGTTCTCTTGTACTTAATGTTCACCATGTCTTACTTGTGCACTCATGTTATAACTGCCATGTCATGCATACTATAACTGCTAGGTTGTTAGTTTGCCTTACTTTCAGTTTCCTTGCCCAAGTCTTTTAGACTTGCTGACATGTGCCCTTTACTCTTTTGGGTGACACATGTTAGATCCTGAGCTTGAGTACATTGTAGAGGACGAGGTGTTTGCTGACGCCGAGCCCGAGCCTGTGTTTGGCGAGGAGTACGTGGACACCGGGGACCAGTCCTAGTGTCTACGTTGAGCTTTCCCTTTTTGTTTAGACTGCTGTTTTGTTGTTGGTGCGTAGCACCTATACTTGGTTACGTTGTTCCTTTCGTTGGCCTTGTTCTGGGCCTTTAGACTCTTTCTTTTAGCCTGGTGGCTTTTCTGGATGTTGAACTTAATTTTCATGTTGGACCTTTTATGAGATTTGAGATTTTATTTCTGTCTCTCCTTGTGTTATTATTGTTGTTCCGTTTGTGGTTACAGGAACTTGCTTATATTTTATTGATGCTTATCGGGTTTGGGGCTTCACAGCTCCACTCCCGTGCGGACCTTTTCACGTCTCGCCTCCATTTTAGGGAAGCGAGGCGTGACAGGTTTTGTTGGTGGCCCATGCAGGTCACTCTTCTGTAACTGCGATTATCGGAATGACGATAATAATATTAGAATGTCCAATAAACCAAGTTCGATGTCCGAGTCATAAGCTATGATTCTAATCTGCTTCGTTTTCTGTGTCATTAGATGGCAGGAAGGCGATTCACCCGTGGTGGAGGTAGTGGTGCGCCCCCTCATGACGAAGAGCCTGAGCGGGAACCCACCAATGGAGAGATGATGTGGATGATGCTTAAGATGATGCAGGTGCAGCAGGGCGTGCTCCTGCAAGTCCAGAATGCTCCAGTTGTTCAAGCTGGTCGGGCAATCCAGGATGCCCCTCGCTCCGAGCCGGGAGCGAAGCAATTTCAGGAGCTGGGCCCCACATATTTTTATGGGTCCGAGGGTCCTCTGGCTGCCGATGAGTGGATTCGGAACATTGAGGATAACTTGAAGATGGCCAAGATCACCCCGGCTGGATGGGTTGATTTGGCGAAGAGGCAACTCAAGGATAATGCTCGGAACTGGTGGGATGCAGAAGAGAAGATGCTGGTGGAGCCGATAGCTTGGACTACCTTTAAGTCCAGGTTTGATGAGGAGTTCTTTCCGAAGGCTGCTAGGAAGGAGATGCTATAGCGCTTTATTGATCTGAAGCAAGGGAGCTTGACAGTGGACCTGTACCACCAAGAGTTCACTAGGCTGAGTCGGTTCGCACCGAAGATGGTGCAGGATGCTGATGAGAGGGCTCAGAGGTTCCTGCAGGGACTTGCTTTGGAGCTCCAGAGTTTTGTGTCTTCCTCTGATCTGGACTCTTATCAGAAGGTTCTGGTCGCTGCGAGGAGGCAGGAGCTGAACCTGAGTCAGAGGAGAGGACATGTTTCTGGTGCTGAAAAGAGGCATATGGAGCAGGCCAGAGCAGTGGTTAGGCCTGGTTTCAAGCCTAATCAGCCAGCTCAGTTCAAGAGGCCAGGAGGGCCTATTCTGAAGACTTGCCACTTCTGCGGCAAGCCTGGCCACATCAAGGATCAGTGTAGGAAGTTTCTGGGCCAGTGTTTGGTTTGTGGTGATGCTTCTCATGTCGCGAAGGATTGTCGGCATGCGAATCAGCTGCGGAGGGCACCTGTTGCAGAACAGCCGTTGCAGCAGCGAGCGTCTGTTCCTGCTGGACGTGAAGCATGTTGGAAGCAACGATCTAGGATCTTGGTTTGATGATGACAAACGTGTCGGTATATCTAATGTGTGTGCTCAGTATGTTTCAGGCTTGGCGAAACAATATACTTTCACTATTTGGTGGAATTGCTATTCGTATAGCACATTGGGAGAGATGGAGTGTCTGTGCACAAAGCAGTTTGACTTGGTCAATAAAGAGCAAAGTTTGACTTGGTCAATGTGTGGAGATATGAAAATCTATTAACAAGAGTTGCAAAGATTTTCCATATCCAATTCAAATTGAAAATCAAATCACATGGTCATTCAAACTCCTTAGTCAAGACCAATTCCCAGAAAAATACAAAATTCCAAATTCATATCCTTCTCCAATGCAAAATCCCAATCAAAATACAAGTTTCCTATATCTTAGGGATTCCACATTATCCAACTACTTGTTTTAAACCCTAGCCCTATAAATACCCTTTCATAGGGTTGAAGGAATTAGGGGAGCAACACAAAATATTTTTTTGAGCAGCAATCAAAAATCGAAAGGGGCCGTAACAAAATACAAAGGGCAACAAAAATTTTTAGGCATACAATATGCCGAAAGCTTAGAACTCCTTTTTGCCGTAAAAACTCCAAGCTCATAAAAAAAACTCCTAAAGCCTCTCCATTGCCATCATCCTTCCATCCAAAAAAAGCTTCTAACCCTCAACACCATCGCCGAAGGAAGAAGAGGAGAACGTCGACGAGGCCCGTTGCCAACACGAAGAAGCCGACATCTGCATCAACGTTGAGAAGCTGATCACCGGAGAAGAGCCAACGCACGTCGAAGGAAAGTCACCGTCACAACTCGCTGCTGCCGTCGAAGTGAAGCCGGAAGGAGGAGACAATCATCGTCGCTGCCTCGAGAAGCCTTCGCCGCTGCTGTCACTGCTGGGAGCAGTCACCGGTTGCCGCTGTTCATTGTCGAAGCCCTCGTCGTAGAACAACACAAAGAAGTCCTCGCCGACGTCACCGAACTCCTGCTGCTCGCCACTACATCATCGTCCTCACCGCCGAAGAGGTCGACGCTTCAAGATCACTTCACCGTCGAGCACGAAGACGTTGCAGCGAAGAAGAAGGAATCGCCATGGCTGCTGCTGCTTCCGTTGACGATCACCGCCGCCGAAGGGAGCTGATCGCCCAAGCTGCCTGAGATCACGACGGAGACGAAGACGTAGCCCGCCGCCGTTGCGAAGCCGTCGGAGAAGCCGGAGCTGCTGCAACCGTCGCCGAAGAAATCGTCCTCGCCGTAAGCCATCGCCATCACCGTTCAAAGCTCGTCGCCGTCCGCTGCCGCCGCCACGAAGTTGCCTCCAAAGAACTCGCTGCTGATCGACGACGCAATCGCCTTCTCGAGAGGAAGCCGCCATCGCCGTTCAAGTTGTCGCCGCCACCCTCGAGCTCGTCACTGAGCGCCGCTGCTCCCGCTGAAGACCATCGCAGCCTCCCTGAGAAGAAGACGCCATCATCTCCAAGAAGTCGCCGCCATATGAAAACCGGAGCGCCGCTGTGACTTGGCTACTGCCGATCACCGCTCATCGTAGCTTGAAGGCGCTGTCGAGAATACCGCCGCTGCTGACGCCTGCATGCCCTAGCGTATATCGGAGGAGACGAAGTTTCGCGGGTTGACGTGGATAGTGTTTGAGCGAAAGCGGAAGGAAACGAACGGCGAGGATAGCTGCATGAAAACGAATCAACGGTCTCGATCAAAGAATTGAATCCTTGCGAGAAATCGAAGCGAAGCGGGTGATTATTTTGTGTGGTGACGTGGCGAAGAAATGTTTAAGTGATTTGCTTTGCGCACCGGCTGCACTTAAAAAGATCTGAACGCATTTGCTTTGCGCACCGACGGCATTGTTAAGGGAACTGCTGAGCGCACAGACCGGCTGTTAATTGGATTTGAACTGAGATTTCTTTACACACAGACCAGTGTGTATTTTGCAATCCAGGAGTCAGATTGAGACACCGTTTGCGTCAGATTGGAGCTGACGACGCGCTGATTGACAGAGACGCCTACACGGACACAAACTGAGCATTTCTAAACTCTTAAACTCTTTTATTTGTGTCTTAGTGTAACGTTCTCTGTGGGGAAACTTTTACCTGTTTTTGGTGACTATTTTGGGACTTGTCTAGTTGGGACTAGACAAGTGGGACCCAGCTAGTTTGGGACTAGCTGGTAGAAAGCTTTGCTAGGATTGATAGTGAGAGGAAACACTGTGTGTGTGGTACTGAGAGTCTGGCGAGTGTAGGGACGTAGAGGGTGCTCTGAGCGTGCTCTAACTTGTGACTTTGTACCTATTGCATTATTCAATCTAGTATTAGCTTTGGGGGCTGGAGTAGGTCGTTGGGACGACCGAACCAGGGTAAATCTGCTGTGTACTCTGTGTCTGCTTTTCATTACTCTGGTTGTGCTTTTAACTGCGTGTGATTTCTCGTGGGTTGCACGAGAATTTTTTATTAGCCTATTCACCCCCCCCCCCCCCCCCCCCCCCCCTCTAGGCTAGGATCCAGATCCAACAAGTGGTATCAGAGCCAGTTTAGTAGATCTAGCCTAGTTTGACCATGGACCACATTGATAGTGCTTTTGCTGAGGGTCAGTCTATTTCCCGACCACCTAGATTTAATGGAGGAGATTATGCTTACTGGAAAAATCGTATGAAAATCTATCTTATTTCTATTGATTATAAAGCTTGGCAAATTGTTGAAAAAGGATATAAATCACCTGTTATCAAAATTGAAAATACTGAGTTGCCTAAACCTGATGATAAGTGGGATGATAATGATTGGAAGCTTTATTCTTTAAATGCTAAAGCTATGAATGCTCTTATTTGTGCATTAGATAAATCTGAATTCAATCGTATCTCACATTGTCTAACTGCGCAGGAAATATGGCATACTTTGGAGGTGACGCACGAGGGAACGTCACAGGTGAAGGAATCTAGACTTGCACTTCTGAGCACGGAATACGAGGGATTTCGCATGCTACCATCAGAGACGATATCAGAAATGTTTGCGAGGTTCACCAACATTGTCTACAAGTCTAGTTCGCTCGGTAAGCCATATTCTAGCCTTGAGCAGGTGAGAAAGATATTAAGAGCACTGCCAAGCTCTTTCAGGCCTAAAGTCACTGCCATCCAAGAAGCAAAGGATCTATCGCAGATGAAGGTGGAGGACTTGATAGGTAATTTAATGTCCCATGAGCTTGAATTGCAAAATATTGATGAAAGGGAGAAACCTGAGGAAAAGGAGAAAGCTACCAAGCCACTTGCTCTGAAAGCTGACGAAAGTGAAGATGATGATGATGACATAGCGCTAATGGTCAGAAATTTCAGAAAGTTTGTCCAGACCAAGCAAGGAAGAGCAGAAATGGCACCCAGGTTTAATCGCTCTAACTTTTTTCAGTCTTCTAAGCAAAATTATGATCAGAATACTACTAATAGAATGACTTGTTTTAAATGCAAGAAAAGAGGACATCGAATGAGGGATTGCCCACATGAGACAGCTCAGGTAGCTAAAGAAAAGGGAAAATCCAAGGTGCTTACTTGGGACATGGATAGCGAAGCTGAGAGCGAGGAGGAGGAACACGAAGCCCATTCATGCATGGCATTGATGGGAATACACGATGAGGTAATTTCTGGTAGTAAAACTGAACTCCTTACTCTTTGTAAAGAAATGCAAGATAAAATAGTAGAGCTAGAATCTACTATAGATGATTATCAAAATGAGAACTTTGAAATGCAACAATCTGAATATGAAATGTCTAAAGAGATTGAAAAACTCAAAATTGATATTGTTGCACGTGACTCTACTATTGATATTCTGAAAAAGGAAAAGTCCAGTTTTAATGATGAAGCACCTTGTCTCTCTTGTCCTTCCTTGATGAATAATATTAGCATGCTTAAACTTGATTTGATTAAGCTCGAGACTGAAAAAGACTATGTTATTAGAGAGCTTAATGATAAATTCTGCATGTTGGATAATGATTTCAAAAGAAAAATGGTTGAATTTGAAAAGAAGGAAGAGGAAAACAAGAGAGCTTTTATAAGTAAATGCACATTGCTTGTGGAAGAAAATAAATTGTTAAAAACCAAAGTCTCTAATCTTGAACTTGCCATTAAGAAATTCTCTACGGGAAAACAATCGTTGGACACTATTTTAGAGAATCAATTATATGGCAATAATAGAAGAGGACTTGGTTTTGGTATGAAAAACGTTGAAAAGCAAAAATTCAAGAAGTTCCACAATGTACCGTCTATTGCGAAGAACTTATATGCAAAGTGCTTTACTTGTGATAGTGTAGGCCATACTTCATATTATTGCAAATTTAGGAACACTAATATCAAGTTTAAACAAGTGTGGGTTCCTAAAACAATATTGGCTAACACTAGTGGACCTTGTTGGATTCCAAGGTCACACTTAACACCTTTCATGTAGGTGTGATGGAGTTTTGGCGAGGAGCGTTAGATTCAATGTTTCATTCTTTTAGCTCCTTCGTCAAATAGCGACGAGAAGGTATAATTTCTATCCATCTTTGCATTTCATTGCATACCTTCATATTTTTTTTTGTGCTTGATTTATTTTGGTTTGTGTGCTTGCATGGATGATTTTTAGTGTTTTTATTTCTAAAAAAAATTGTGCTTATTGAATTCTCTTATGAATCCCTTGAGTGATATTGTATGAATGATCAATCTATCCCTTGTAGAAGTCAATTCATTATTGTTGTAGCTACATGAACATGATATTATTCTTTTTAGTAGCCATGACATGTCTCATAAGTTTCAAATTTGACTTCTACACCTACATTTGCACTTTCACGATATTTGACTTTTTAGTGCTTTTGGAGATTCTTTTGAAGAATAATGGAAAGTGAATGTAGGAATGATTAATTTCTGAAATTTCTAAGGGATATGATGTGTTTAGCCATGAATTAAAATTGAGCACAAAAGAATGAAAAAAAAACGATATTTGCTCCGTATGAAAAATGGATACACTTCATGGCTAAAACACAACCCACGAGTATCCAACTTGTGCTACATGGGTAATCATTAGCGTTGGTGTATATAACTCGTCAAGCAATGCCACCCCACATTTAAAAGTCCTTTTAGGCTATGTTTCGGGGTTCGGTAACTTGAACTCATCTTTGATGAGGTGGGAAAAGTCAATCCTAGTGATATTCATGAAAAATGGAAAATGTGGATTGTTTTGGTTGATTTTCTGATATTGAATCTCCTCTTGCACTTTATTGTCTATATCTTTTCACTTACACAAAGGTGGAGAAGTCTTGGTATGAAATTATATGAACTTGAACTGCCTATTATTGAGACTACTCATGCAAATTGCACGATACTTCTAATAATGATTTATTTTTGCATGTGATATTTTTGTGACTTCATTAATCCACTTTTGGTGATTACAAAGGGGGAGAAAGAAAAGATTTTGAGAGCTTTGACTTTGGTATTATTTGTTGAAGGGGGAGCTTGAAGAATACTTAAAATACTTGAATATATGGTGAAGGGGGAGCTTGAGAGAAGGGGGAGCATGCTATTGTATTTGTTATTAGTTTGTGCATGCCATGTTGTAGTGCTTGAATATTCATCTCATATCACATTACACCCTTCAACACACTTCACACACTCATCTCTATTAATCAAATCTTTTGTGGGTTTGTCATCACCAAAAGGGGGAGATTGTTGGAAGCAACGATCTAGGATCTTGGTTTGATGATGACAAACGTGTCGGTATATCTAATGTGTGTGCTCAGTATGTTTCAGGCTTGGCGAAACAATATACTTTCACTATTTGGCGGAATTGCTATTCGTATAGCACATTGGGAGAGATGGAGTGTCTGTGCACAAAGCAGTTTGACTTGGTCAATAAAGAGCAAAGTTTGACTTGGTCAATGTGTGGAGATATGAAAATCTATTAACAAGAGTTGCAAAGATTTTCCATATCCAATTCAAATTGAAAATCAAATCACATGGTCATTCAAACTCCTTAGTCAAGACCAATTCCCAGAAAAATACAAAATTCCAAATTCATATCCTTCTCCAATGCAAAATCCCAATCAAAATACAAGTTTCCTATATCTTAGGGATTCCACATTATCCAACTACTTGTTTCAAACCCTAGCCCTATAAATACCCTTTCATAGGGTTGAAGGAATTAGGGGAGCAACACAAAATATTTTTTTGAGCAGCAATCAAAAATCGAAAGGGGCCGTAACAAAATACAAAGGGCAACAAAAATTTTTAGGCATACAATATGCCGAAAGCTTAGAACTCCTTTTTGCCGTAAAAACTCCAAGCTCATAAAAAAAACTCCTAAAGCCTCTCCATTGCCATCCTCCTTCCAGCCAAAAAAAGCTTCTAACCCTCAACACCATCGCCGAAGGAAGAAGAGGAGAACGTCGACGAGGCCCGTTGCCAACACGAAGAAGCCGACATCTGCATCAACGTTGAGAAGCTGATCACCGGAGAAGAGCCAACGCACGTCGAAGGAAAGTCACCGTCACAACTCGCTGCTGCCGTCGAAGTGAAGCCGGAAGGAGGAGACAATCATCGTCGCTGCCTCGAGAAGCCTTCGCCGCTGCTGTCGCTGCTGGGAGCAGTCACCGGTTGCCGCTGTTCGTTGTCGAAGCCCTCGTCGTAGAACAACACAAAGAAGTCCTCGCCGACGTCACCGAACTCCTGCTGCTCGCCACTACATCATCGTCCTCACCGCCGAAGAGGTCGACGCTTCAAGATCACTTCACCGTCGAGCACGAAGACGTTGCAGCGAAGAAGAAGGAATCGCCGTGGCTGCTGCTGCTTCCGTTGACAATCACCGCCGCCGAAGGGAGCTGATCGCCCAAGCTGCCTGAGATCACGACGGAGACGAAGACGTAGCCCGCCACCGTTGCGAAGCCGTCGGAGAAGCCGGAGCTGCTGCAACCGTCGCCGAAGAAATTGTCCTCGCCGTAAGCCATCGCCATCACCGTTCAAAGCTCGTCGCCGTCCGCTGCCGCCGCCACGAAGTTGCCTCCAAAGAACTCGCTGCTGATCGATGACGCAATCGCCTTCTCGAGAGGAAGCCGCCATCGCCGTTCAAGTTGTCGCCGCCACCCTCGAGCTCGTCACTGAGCGCCGCTGCTCCCGCTGAAGACCATCGCAGCCTCCCTGAGAAGAAGACGCCATCATCTCCAAGAAGTCGCCGCCATATGAAAACCGGAGCGCCGCTGTGACTTGGCTACTGCCGATCACCGCTCATCGTAGCTTGAAGGCGCTGTCGAGAATACCGCCGCTGCTGACGCCTGCATGCCCTAGCGTATATCGGAGGAGACGAAGTTTCGCGGGTTGACGTGGATAGTGTTTGAGCGAAAGCGGAAGGAAACGAACGGCGAGGATAGCTGCATGAAAACGAATCAACGGTCTCGATCAAAGAATTGAATCCTTGCGAGAAATCGAAGCGAAGCGGGTGATTATTTTGTGTGGTGACGTGGCGAAGAAATGTTTAAGTGATTTGCTTTGCGCACCGGCTGCACTTAAAAAGATCTGAACGCATTTGCTTTGCGCACCGACGGCATTGTTAAGGGAACTGCTGAGCGCACAGACCGGCTGTTAATTGGATTTGAACTGAGATTTCTTTACACACAGACCAGTGTGTATTTTGCAATCCAGGAGTCAGATTGAGACACCGTTTGCGTCAGATTGGAGCTGACGACGCGCTGATTGACAGAGACGCCTACACGGACACAAACTGAGCATTTCTAAACTCTTAAACTCTTTTATTTGTGTCTTAGTGTAACGTTCTCTGTGGGGAAACTTTTACCTGTTTTTGGTGACTATTTTGGGACTTGTCTAGTTGGGACTAGACAAGTGGGACCCAGCTAGTTTGGGACTAGCTGGTAGAAAGCTTTGCTAGGATTGATAGTGAGAGGAAACACTGTGTGTGTGGTACTGAGAGTCTGGCGAGTGTAGGGACGTAGAGGGTGCTCTGAGCGTGCTCTAACTTGTGACTTTGTACCTATTGCACTATTCAATCTAGTATTAGCTTTGGGGGCTGGAGTAGGTCGTTGGGACGACCGAACCAGGGTAAATCTGCTGTGTACTCTGTGTCTGCTTTTCATTACTCTGGTTGTGCTTTTAACTGCGTGTGATTTCTCGTGGGTTGCACGAGAATTTTTTATTAGCCTATTCACCCCCCCCCCCCCCTCTAGGCTAGGATCCAGATCCAACAGAGCAGCTCTTGTTCCACAGAGGCAGGCTTTTCAGCAGGCTATTCCGTCGAGGAGGCAGGCTTTTCTGATGACCGCTATGGAGAGCGAGGCTGTGGATGAGGTTATCGCAGGTAATCCTCAATCTAGCTGTTACTTTCCTAGCTAGTTTTGATTGTTAGATTATGTTGTTTGCTTGAACATGATTGTTTGCTGGACTAGGGTTTGATTGTTAAATTGCTTGTTAGGTGTGGTTTTGGTGTGCACATTTCCTGCACGAGTTCTCTTTGACTCTGGTGCATCGATGTGCATTATTTCTCGGAGCTTCGTGGAGAAGCATTCCTTGTCGACGTCCCCTCTTCCCAAGAGTTGGAATATCGTTACAGGGAATGGCGTGGTCTCGGTGCATCTTGGTTGCAATTCTTGCTCGTTGGTGGTCTGTGGACATGAGCTTTACGCTGATTTCATTGTCCACGACATCATCAACTATGATGCGGTCCTTGGGATGGATTGGCTTGCGAGCTTCTATGCTACGATCGACTGTCGGAGGAAGAAGGTGGTGTTCGAGATTCCCGGACATCCAGTATTTGAGTTCAGCCGTGGTAGCAGCTCGCTTGGTCCTGTCAGGTTTCGGGCCAGGCCGGTGGAGGTTGTGGCTATGCAGATGGAGCTGGAGAGGCCAGCGGTTGTGCGGGATTTTGATGACGTCTTCCCCGAGGAGATGTCTGGTTTGCCACCTGATCGAGCTTTAGAATTTTCTATTGATCTTGTTCCAGGAGCACAGCCGATTTCGAAGGCGCCGTATCGTATGGCACCCGCTGAGTTGGAGGAATTGCGGAAGTAGCTGGATGAGCTTTTGCAAAAGGGTTATATCAATCCTAGTGTGTCTCCGTGGGGAGCACCGGTGCTGCTGGTAAAGAAGAAGGATGGTTCGCGTCGCATGTGCGTGGACTATCGGGAGTTGAATGCGGTGACCATCAAGAATAAATACCCGTTGCCTCGCATCGATGATATTTTTGATCAGCTTGGAGGTTCGAGGGTGTTTTCGAAGTTGGATCTGAGGAGTGGTTACCATCAGTTGAAGGTGAAGAAGGGAGATGTTCCGAAGACAGCGTTCAGGACGAAGTATGGACACTACGAGTTTATGGTTATGCCTTTCGGTGTAACCAATGCACCCGCAGTTTTCATGAATCTGATGAACCTGATTTTCTACGACTTTTTGGATAAGTTTGTCGTTATCTTTATTAACGACATTCTGATCTATTCAAAGTCGGAGGAGGAGCATGCCTTGCACTTGAGGACGGTATTGGAGATTTTGAGGAAGCATCGGCTGTATACTAAGTTTCCGAAGTGCGAGTTTTGGCTGGACAGGGTTGCTTTTCTCGGGCATGTGGTGACTGGAGATGGTATTTCAGTGGATCCCGAGAAGATCAGGGCCATCAGAGAGTGGCCTGTTCCGCAGTCAGCGTCTGAGATTCGGAGTTTCCTTGGACTTGCTGGTTACTATCGGCGCTTTATTAAGGACTTTTCCCGTATTGCTGAGCCGATGACCAGATTGACGCGGAATGATCTACATTTTGTTTGGTCGGGTGATTGTGAGAATGCTTTTGGTGTTCTGAGGGAGAGGTTGACGACTGCCCCTATTCTTGTTGTGCCTGATCACAGCGGTGGATTTGAGATCTTTTACGATGCTTCTGGCAAGGGTCTCGGTTGTGTGTTGCATCAGCACGGGCATGTTGTGGCTTATGCTTCTCGTCAGATCAAGTTTCATGAGAAGAATTACCTGACGCATGATTTGGAGTTGGCTGCTGTTGTGTTTGCTCTTAAGATTTGGATGCACTTCTTGCTGAGTGAGAAAGTGAAGATTTTCACCGATCACAAAAGCTTGAAGTATATTTTTACTCAGAAGGAGCTCAATATGCGACAGCGTCGATGGTTGGAGCTCATGGCGGATTATGAGATTGATTTGCAGTATCACCCTGTCAAGGTGAATGTGGTTCCTGATGCGCTGAGTAGGCTTCCAGCGGTGATGATTTTGACCTCGCAGTTGAGATTGCAGCAGGATTTTTGCGAGTCTGGTGTTGAGATTGTTCTTCCTGGGGAGGCTTCTTCGTTGATGTGTATGCAGATACAGTCGACGATTGTGGATCGAATCAAGGCTGGCCAGGCCGAGGATCCGAAGCTGGCGAAGATTCGGGAGCAGGTGGAAGCCGGTCTACGGACTGACTTTTTGATTCATGAGGATGGCTCGCTGAGGTTTGGAGCCAGGTTGTGTGTGCCAGCTGGGGATATTAGAGAGGAGTTGATGGTGGAGGCACACAGTTCGCCGTATTCTGTGCATCCTGGTGGCACCAAGATGTACCATGATCTTCGTCTGAACTATTGGTGGCATGGCATGAAGAGGAGTGTGGCTCGGAGTGTAGCCAAGTGTTTGGTTTGCCAGCAAGTGAAGGCGGAGCATCAGCGTACGGCAGGGTTGCTACAACCGATTCCGATTCCGAAGTGGAAGTGGCAACACATCACTATGGATTTCGTGACTGGACTACCTCGGAGTCCGAAGCAGAATGACGCGATTTGGGTGATCGTAGATCGATTGACCAAATCCGCGCACTTTATTCCATTCCGAGTGGGACAGTCCACTGAGGCGCTAGCGAGGAGATATATGGAGGTAAATTCTTTTACTCTCTGTTTTTATTTCTTTTTCTAGTTTAGATGGTGATGTAACGTGAATCGTGCAGGAGGTCGTACGACTTCACGGAGTCCCCGTGAGTATCGTGTCGGACAGAGACACGAGGTTCACATCTCAGTTCTGGCAGAGTTTACAAAAGAGTTTGGGTACGCGTCTGAGTTTCAGCACGGCGTACCATCCGCAGACGGATGGCCAGTCCGAGAGGACGATTCAGATCTTGGAGGACATGCTGAGGGCGTGCATGTTGGATTTCAAGGGTTCGTGGGAGGACCATCTACATCTGGTGGAGTTTTCTTACAACAACAGCTTCCAGGCGAGTATTGGCATGGCGCCTTTCACCGCTCTTTATGGGAGGAAATGTCGATCGCCATTGAGTTGTGATGACGTTGGTGATCGGGAGCTGTTGGGACCTGAGATGATCGTGGAGGCCGTGGATGTTGTCAGGAACATTCGAGAGAGGTTGATGATTGCTCAGGACCGTTTTAAGCATTGGGCGGATGCTAAACGTCGTCCTTTGGAGTTTCAGCCGGGCGACCATGTGTTTCTGAAGATTTCCCCGAATCGTGGTGTGATTCGTTTTGGGAAGCGAGGGAAGTTGAGCCCGCGATACATTGGACCGTTTGACATTCTGGAGAAAGTTGGCGAGGTAGCCTACCGCTTAGCCTTGATGCCATCTTTGGAGGGAGTTCATAATGTTTTCCATGTGTCGCAGCTTCGTCGATACATTAGCGATCCATCTCATGCTGTGGATTTCTCGGAGATTACCGTTCGTCCCGATATGACGTATGACCAGCAGCCAGTGCAGATTCTGGACAGGCGTCAGAAGTCACTTCGGAACAAGGTTGTCAATCTTGTGAGGGTGATGTGGCGACACGGCTCGCCTGGAGAGTCTACTTGGGAGAATGAGGATGAGATGCGAGAGCGTTTCCCACTTTTGTTCCCGGACACGTGAGTGTTGGGAAATTCCGAGGACGGAATTTTTCTTAAGTTGGGGAGGATGTAACGACTGGTTTTCATGTATCTGGATTATTATATTATATATATATATGTTTTGGTGGATTTTCTCCTCGTGTGTGGTTTTCGTCTCTGTGGCTTTCGTTTCCGATCGTTTCGTCGTGATTTTCTAGCTTCTTCTTTAGAATCGTCTATTTCGGAGTAAGTCATTCGTGACGGGCTTCATATCGGTCATATCTTATTGTTAGATCAAGCCTAGGAGTCTTAGGAATCGATCCCGGAGCTTCGCGCTCCATTTCGGAACTTTCAGTGCACATTAGCCGGTGTAAGAAGGGGCACCGACCGACTAGATGACGATCCAGTCGGTCGGAAAACCTTCTTGAACCGACTAGTGGGCTTTGATAAATGTTCAGGAGTTACTGTTTATCGTTAGTCTGTCTAAGAACGTTGTTTGACCGACTAGGTTGCAAACTAGTCGGTCAGCAATGCTTCTTTAACCGACTAACTCATTAACTATTTTTGGTACCAGTTACTGTTCACTTTTAGTCGGTCTAATAACGTTCATTGACCGACTAGATGTCAAACTAGTCGGTCAGCAGTTGTTCTTTGACCGACTAACTCTTAGTTTAGGTTTTCGTCAGGAGCAACTGTTTACACTTAGTCGGTCTGCATTGGTCAACCGACCGACTAGTTCTCAAACTAGTCGGTCAACAGTTGTTCTTTGACCGACTAATCAGTGCAGTAAACCCTAATTTTGCCCTAGCCGACATCAAACCCTATAAATACCCCTCCCAAACGTTTTCTTCTTCTTCTTCTTCAACTCTAAATCTAATTTCTCCCCCATTGAGCTCTCATCTTCCCCAAACCCTCAAACCTTCATTACAAGCTCATCCTCCATCATCCAAACCCTCACTTAACACTTACCACCTTCCACCTTCCTCAAACCTTCATCAAACCCCCAAAACCCATATCAAAACCTATTTCTCCAGATTTTCCCCATCCTTTCCAGATCTGAACCCTAGGTTCCCCGGAGTGTTTCTTCCGTTGCCGTGCTTGCTCGGTGTCGTTCTTCCGCTTCCGATACGGTAATAATCGATCTCTTAATGTTTTCATAACCCGTTGTGTTTTTGTGAAACCCTAATGAAATGAATGTTGTTTTGATGATTGTTTCTCCATAACAGCGACTTCCCCATAGATTAGCGTCCGTGGGACGAACCCTCGTTGATCGTCATCCTCGGTGCTAGGCAAGTGAAACTTGCCACTTAGGGTTTTGGGCCATGTCTTAGGCCATTTGCTCGTTGTAGGCGTAAAAGAGACTAGGCGACGAAATGATACTCGCCTAGGCGCAATTTTAGGAACTAGCTTGACAACGAAGCTAGATCCGGCATTTATCATGTTACACAACTACCATGTCATGTTTAATTTCCATTAACGGTACGCGAATTAATTGTAAGGTCATTGCATTCTTTAAGTGTTTCCGTGATTGCGTAGCTCCGCTACATCTTGTGAAAAGATTGAGGCTAGGTGCACCCCTATGCCAAATGAAATACGCTCCTGGTTGTGATCCAGGAAACGAGCTCTTGTGCGGGGCAACCCTGGCTCATTTACTGAGCTCATGTACAGGGACCCTAGCTCGTCTACATGTGGGTATTGGGGGTAAGAGTTAAGCGGCCAATCAATTGGGAGTCTGCCCGATCGCAACTGCAGTGGTAAGGCGTAAACTCTGGGTTCTGGGGTAGTGTTAAGCGGCCAATCAGCGTGAATGCCAAACCGTTCAGCTGTAAGGCGTAAACATCTACAAACAACTTGAAACGTGACTAGTGAAAAGATTGAGATTGTTAGTAGCTTGGCTACTCTTGACTTGTCCTGATAAATTGTTCTCTTGTACTTAATGTTCACCATGTCTTACTTGTGCACTCATGTTATAACTGCCATGTCATGCATACTATAACTGCTAGGTTGTTAGTTTGCCTTACTTTCAGTTTCCTTGCCCAAGTCTTTTAGACTTGCTGACATGTGCCCCTTTACTCTTTTGGGTGACACATGTTAGATCCTGAGCTTGAGTACATTGTAGAGGACGAGGTGTTTGCTGACGCCGAGCCCGAGCCTGTGTTTGGCGAGGAGTACGTGGACACCGGGGACCAGTCCTAGTGTCTACGTTGAGCTTTCCCTTTTTGTTTAGACTGCTGTTTTGTTGTTGGTGCGTAGCACCTATACTTGGTTACGTTGTTCCTTTTGTTGGCCTTGTTCTGGGCCTTTAGACTCTTTCTTTTAGCCTGGTGGCTTTTCTGGATGTTGAACTTAATTTTCATGTTGGACCTTTTATGAGATTTGAGATTTTATTTCTGTCTCTCCTTGTGTTATTATTGTTGTTCCGTTTGTGGTTACATGGACCTGCTTATGTTTTATTGACGCTTATCGGGTTTGGGGCTTCACAGCTCCACTCCCGTGCGGATCTTTTCACGTCTCGCCTCCATTTTAGGGAAGCGGGGCGTGACATTATGTCCTTACCCCGCTGTTGCGATGCAATGATAGACCAACCCAACCTACACCGATGTCAACTCTCGTCAATGCATCAGTGTACGTTG
The DNA here is from genome assembly GCA_030789695.1 of Scilla litardierei. Lineage (NCBI taxonomy): Eukaryota > Viridiplantae > Streptophyta > Magnoliopsida > Asparagales > Asparagaceae > Scilla > Scilla litardierei. Next base: position 16,595,344 of record CM061142.1, on the reverse strand, counting down.
GACGCATTACACTCGACGAATGTCCCCAATCTTCCTCCCGCCCACAGTGGTATTCGGAGATAAGACCTACATCGGGAGGGCTCTAATCGGTTCCTGATTCACGTCAGCCACACCAAAAGTATGGATCGTCCTAGCGATCGGATCCTCGGATTGGTCCTGATTTTTGCCGGTGGCCAATCCGATCGCCCGAAGGGAGGGGGTCGAATCTACGACGATTATAAGCATCCCAATGTATCCCTAATCTCAATTAGCCCAGCAACTAAGCTAATCAAATCATCCAACCCATAGCCCTAATCCAATGTGGTTCATTCCATTGCCCTAGATGAAAACTACTCACTGTTCATGGCAATATAGGTTGCTTCTAGCGATGGATAAGCAACAAAAACCATGGATTCATCTTAGATTAGCAAAGGATGATAAAACACAACATCAATAATAAAAAGAGAGAAATTCAATTAAGAAAAGCTAAACTGTTACATAGGAAATCAATAAGAACAGCTGGAATAACACAATACTAGAGTTAGAAGTTCTTACAAAACCCTCCAAAGCCATAGAAAATAACTAAAACCTGGAAAAGGAGAGGATCCTCTCGCAGGAGGAAGACACGTGCCCCCAATGACCAAAAAGCCCCCAGAACACGCCCTAGCTGCCTCAGGAAGCCAATCCGATGCGACCGTGTCAAAAATGATGTGGTCGTGTCTCTCTCTACAGTATATGGGGAAGTAGGGGCTTCATCGACACGATCGAGTCACTAAGGGCGTGGCCACGTGGAATCAGGCTTCGCGGTCGCGTTAACTACGACGTGGTCTCTTCGATTGGCATTAGTCTTCAAAAAGGCACGGCCACGTCGTCTTCTTTTGAATGGGTCTTGTCCACTTTAGATCTTCAATCTTACTCCTCAGTGACGTGGCCGTTTGGTGATCTTAAACACGGCCGCGTGGATGCATGTTTTGGGGCTCTTGGATGCGGCCGTGCGTGTCAGTGTCACGCGGCCGCGTGGATCTTATTCCAGTGCACATTGGTGCAGCCGTGTGGATATGGATGACGCGGTCACGTGTGTCTCTGTAGCTCACAGCTCTCCTCCATTGCACAATTTGATCCCCTGGCTTCGCTCCTTTTACCTCTTTGTACTAGAATCTCTCCATATGGTCACTAAACGGCACATACTTCCTGCAAAGCACAAGAGGCACCATAAAAGCAAAAGAGAAGATACAAACGGGGAAAACATGGAGAAATGGAGAATAGAACGATGTAAAACGTGCAAGAAAAATAAGGAAAAACTATATATAATAAACACTCATCAGCTGCTGATTGCACTAGACCTGATATAGCGTATGTTGTAGTGTTACTAAGCAGGTTTACAAGCAGACTTAGTATTAAGCATTGGCATGCTACTGAAAGAGTCATGCGGTATCTTAAGAGGACCATGAATCTTGGATTACATTATCAGAAGTTTCTCAATGTCCTTGAAGGATATAGAGATGTTGATTGGAACACCGTTTTAGATGACTCCAAGGCAACTAGTGGCTATATTTTTAGCATAGCTGGTGGAGGTGTTTCTTGGAAATCTAAAAAACAGACTATCTTAGCTCAATCCACTATGTAGTCTAAGATGATTGCATTAGCTTCAGCTTGTGAAGAAGCAGGTTGGCTAAGAAACATGTTATCAGAACATCCTTTATGGGAAAGACCGATTCCAGCCCTTTTGATCCATTCTGGTAGTACTGCAGCTATTGCAAAAATTTAGAACCGTTATTATAACGGAAAAAGGCGACAAATATGTCGCAAGCATAGAACTATTAAAGAGTATATGACCTCTAGAGATGTGAGAGTGGATCATGTACGTACTGATGATAATTTAGCTCGAGAAAAGGGTTGTAAAACTGCGAAATGAATTGGACTCATGCCCTTAAAATGAAGAGTCACTTGTGAGGGAAACCCAACCCATAGACCAGAGATCCTGAGAAATAGGTTCAAAGGGTAATAACAAATTATGAAGCGATATGTGAAGAATCATGCTATTATAATTTTGAGTCTTATTCCATAAAAATAGAATAGAGCATGATATCCTGAAGCGATAGAAGGATGAGTTATTATTAAACTCTTAATGAGATCTATACTCTATGTGGAGTGTGGTACCTAGCAACAGGAGTACCCTTGATAGACTCACCTATGTGAACTTGGAAGTGTGGCCGCTTCCTATGGAATTTTGGACAAATTCTCTAGAGCATTCACTATACTGAGATACACGTGCATGGCTATAAAACACGGGCTTATGAACAACACCTAGATAAGGTTGTGTATGTGATGATATTAGAGATAGAGTTCAAAACTACAAGTTACTTTAATATAATCTAAATCTTTGACACTAGGTAAAGGTTCAAGTCAATGACACCTTTGCTTATGCACATTCTTATATTTTATTACATTGCTCGATGAAAATGGATTTTTTTTTGTTTTTAAAAACTCAAGTGGGGGATTGTTGCAACTTTTGAATTTTTTTTCAAAATGATTTTGTTTGTGTGGACTCTCTCTTGGTTTTCACTCCTTTTGTTTTAGTCCCACATTGCTTGGGCAAGTAGACTTGGAGGAGTTTTTAAGGGTTTTGTTGAGACTTGTGGGTTGTCCCAAGGGGTACCACTCTTTTGTGAAGGTGATAATACTTACATGATTGTGAGTTCACCACACGCGTGCCGCCACCGCCACCCACCGGTCGTGTCGTGTTATGCGTGCGAATATTATTTTTTGAATAAAATAATTATTTTAAATAATCCTTTTTATTATTATTCAAAATTCAATTTTGAAACTGAATTTCAAATTTTGATCGTTTTCATCATTAAACGTTCATTACTCTAATTACTCTCAGATCCAGATTTTACTCACTCCCTTGTTATTCTAATTACTCTCAGATCCAGATTTTACTCACGTCATTATCTCTTCGTTTTATCACCCGTTTTACTTTCTTTATAAAACTGAGAGCGTTGTTTCCTTTTGGGATTGTGCAAAAAATATCTTTTCTTCTCAAATGTGAAAAACAAATCTCTTCTCTCTGTTATCGAAATTCCTCTCTGTTTTATAAATTTATTTATCAGATTCCCGAGCAGCGTTTCTCTTCGTCGGTGTTGGTTCTTTCAGATCTTCTTTCAGTGCAGACGAGATCTTTGCCAGAGTAGATTCTGGGCTGTTTTATCCTGAGGACGTCGGGGCTATACACTGCTTGCACAATCTTAGGCAGAGTAGCGAAACGTCTTAAAGAGAGCGGCATAGTCCGCGACTCAACCCAACGCATTCGGTAACTTCGTTCCTGTCTTTTCGGTTTCTGCCGCAACATTTTCCCCTCGTGTTTCCATAAAGACAATATCAACTCATATATATGTACATATTATGCACACATTGAAAATCGACATATTTTACATCTACACTGATAAGACCCACCTTTTATTTTTCCTTTGGAAGAGTGGGCTAGACTGACATTGATGACATCTCTCTTTATGTCTCGAGCTCAGTTGTGGTTCGCCTGAGGCTGTAAGGATCCACACGAGGCGGTTCGACCAGACCAAGTCGCAAACCGCCAGAGAGGCATCTTGTGTTTGCGTTTGGATGATGGAAGCGGGTCCAGGGCGACCCCCTTCTCCGACCTCCGCAGCATCATCTCCCACATCACTTGCACGTCCTCGTACCCGCAGGTCTGCACGTCGCTGTGCAACTTCAGAAGTCCACTTCCTGCAAAAATATTATCTACACTTGGATTTAGTTCGACAAGGATAACGATGGGTTGCATTAGACATTGTTCATGTGGGTCTCAGTGGTGTGGACTAATCTAAAGCTTGATTGGGCTCAACAACCTCCCACGAGGTCCTTGTGCTCGGGGGTTGGCCACAGCGTCCCCAATTGGGACATGTATGGGATTATTCCCAAAAGATAACGGAAGCCAAAAATGGGCCCTCCTGTTGTCGCAGTCCATCACGGAATCTCGGTACGTGGCGGATTCTTGGTTAAAAATAAACTGAGAGAAAATGACGGACACGTCGAGTCTCTGATTAGCATTATTCATAATAAATTTAATTGTTGATACGTTTGACGATCAATTTCATCGTACCAGGGCCCCGTTTGTCTACATTTTTTTCTCTTCAAGACAAGGCTACGAGTACAGTAAGAATCGATGGAGAAATGAGAGGAATCACTTGAGATAAATATCCCCCCTTTTTAGATCCATGTCGATTTACAGGGTCCCTTTTTAAAAGAGAGAATATGCTCCCTGACCCAAATTATAGCCCAACGTTGGTACCCTAATATGCTAGTGAGGTGTCAATATCACTTTTTCAACATGTTTACATTTAAAACTAATAAAAATAAAAAAGTGGATGTGTGTAAATTTCTGTGCTAACAGCATTTAAAAGCTATTTAATCCTTCGTCTATCTATTGCAAATTTAACGGTTATGTTTATTCATATTTGAGTTTTTAGAATGAGTATAAGAACCCCGAATTCAAATTTTTTAAAATAAAATTACGAACTTTTCTACGCTGACAGCATGTACCCATGTTGCTAGTAATAAAATTCATATTATTACCGCAAAACAGAAAATAATTGCAAACACGAGACGGGCGAAATTTAGAGTTGCGAAGCTCACCGCTTTCTCGGCCGGCGACTTTCCGAACCTTGACGGAGACGGCGATCCAGACTCTCCTGACGGGGAACAACGCCCTCCGCCACCAAGTCATGAGGCGGCGGCGGGCGTGGGCGCCTCCCCTGAGTATCCTCCTCCTCCTCCAGACCGCGAAGACCCGCGCCGACCGCCGGCCTGCCAGCTGTCCCCCCGCTAATCTTGCGACGAATATTTATAGAAAATAATCTCTAAGCAGCCACGTATGAGATCGGGAACGCGTTTCTCGTTGCTCGCGCCAGCAGCCACTCTCTCTCTCTCTCCTGTCTTTGCTTCTCTCTGCTCTCTCTCTTGGCTCCCCCACCACTCGTTTGATCTTTGTATTGCGACCATTTTATCTTTTCATTATTATGTCACAATTTGCATATGAGTCCCTGGACTTTTACGTTCGTTGCATGTATTGAAGAAGTTTCGCTTTCAATTGCCTTTGTTGCTAGTCAATTCTTTATGGTTTTTTTCCGAGAATTATCGGCATCGTTGTCTATACACCTTTGCTTAATGCGGTAAGTGGGGGAAAAAACTTGATGGAGTAAGAAAAATGTAAACTTTGCCGACAATGTAAAAGGTAAGGTCGAGTCAGCGGTCAGGATACATTTTGAAGGTGACGTCATATTGTATCTATATTACAAATCTATTATATAAAAACACAACTGTTTTTGAATCATAGGGTTGACTAGGACAATATAAAGAGTGGTTGTGATCTGATCTTGCGGAATGGAAGATTGAGATGAGTTTTGAGAAAGTTTTAAGGGGGAATCCATTTGGTTGGAAAATTCAATATATTGAAATTTATATGGAAAAACGCATGTGTCAAAATTTTGTGGGGGATGAAATCATAACTTTTGGAGGGAAATTTGTTGAGAAACGTGTTATGACTAGTCTTTTTTACAAATGAGGACTTTGATGAGATGTTTGTCCTACTGGACAAATCCATTAAGACATACAATTGGCCTAGGTTGTGCCACCTTGGCATGGTGGGGCCTTGGTGTTGGGTGGGAAAGTGTGCCTGCTTTAGAGTGTGGCTTTGGGGAGTTGGGTTTAATGTACATCAATTCATCTTATTTGCAAGCTTGTCAATGGTATTATTGCACTTTGCCCCCCCCCCCCCCAAAAAAAAAAAAAACCTGTTTTTTATTACAATTTATCCTTTATTTTTCCACTTTTATCTTCCGAGGCCCACACACACCACAATTCTCGCTTCTTTTCGGTTTCGCCCTGCACTACATCTTTTCCATGACGTGTTATTTCCAGCAGTCCAATATGCACTTCTCAATATTGGCATCAGCTATCTGTACAAAATCCAAGGTTTCTTTCTTCGGCCAGAGCCATTCATACAGGCCAGAGACTAATTTATAATCCCAAAAGACTTTTCAGGCTTTGGGCATACTCAAATGTATGTGCATAACAATTGCATGCATAGGAGGTTCGCTTTCATCACCCTTGTTACTTTATTATTCTCTTAGTTTTTTGTTCTCTTGAGAATTGTCGGCATCTTTGTCGCTAAACACTTCGCTAAATGCTGCAAGAAAAAAACACAAACTTAATATGGTAAGAAAATATAAACATGGCCTACAGTGTGAAATGGATCGTCGTGTCAATGGAAAAGATAAATTTGGAAGGTGACATATATTGATAAAGAATAACCATGGTGTTTGATAAAGAATAACAATTAGACCAGCACAAGTAATCTAATCTACTTTGTTTTGTTTAGTGCATTATTGGTAAAGATTGAACTGTGTTGCTACCGAAAATAGACGGGGACAAATATATTGCAAACAGTCATGAACTTGTGTATGATGTGAGAGTTGCGATTATCAGATGATCACGATCCTCCTCCTTGGATAGCACTCGGCTTTTGAAATCACTCGTTTCTACGTTGTTGGGGGGATACATCCTCATATGGTTTTGATGATACAAACATATTATTTTATATGTACCAACTTTATCTATGCAGATATTGTAGCACAATCAACTAAGACAATCATCAAGTATACAAGTTGCAAGAAGCATCCACTACAAAGCGAAGCATATAGATGATATTTTATATCTTGTAAAAAGAGATGTAGTCTTTATTTTTTCTCTTGCATGTACTTAGAACGTAAAAGCATTGATGATGATCTCTCTTAGTCGTTTAGGGTCCGTCTTCAAAAAAATCAAGTCAAAAATCCAATTAGTCAACCAATTCCTAGTGCTAATTGAATGATATAAAAATTAATATTGTCAGAAAATTCTGAAACTTTGTCAAACCTATTTTAGAGTCTCTAGAATCATTTTCCTACAAAATTCTAAGTTTTGTTGTGAACGGTTATTTAACCGTAGTTGGGTGAGATTCTGGGCTATCCTAGAGATAGGCCCATATCATTGTAAGCCCATATCTGTATTCCCCTGTTGCCTATAAATAAAGAGCTGGGGGCTCCTCCCCCAGTAGTTGATTCATAACACGTTATCAGCACGACTCTAAAAATTTTCTTTCTCCACAAAATTTTATTTCCGTTCGTTGCGAAGGCGAAGGCGAAGGCGAGACGGGAGATCCACGAGCGCGGTGCAAGGCTTCCTCCATCAAGGGTCGTCATCCGCGTAGGGCTTCGAGCAACCGTCGCTATATCCGGAGGACGGATATAGAGGTAAAAACACTAAAAACGATATTTTTAATCATACGTATGATTACCCCTCCCCTAGATCGCGCAAGATCGTCATGGGGATTCATCGTCGCCTTGAAAACGACGGATTTTTCATCCCAAAAATCCAATTTTTAGGGCAAAAACCCTAATTTTGAACCCTCCGGCGGCTAGTCGTCACCGGACCCCCCCAAACCCCTCGTCGGAAACCCCCCCTCGCCGGAAACCGCCCCCCACCCTGGCCGCCTCCCCCTGCAGGGGGGGCGGCCCCCGTGGCCGCCTGCAGGGGGCGGCGGCGGGGGCCGCCCCCCCTGCAGGGGGCGGCGGCCCCCGAGGCCGCGCCCCCCTGCAGGGGGCGGCGGCCCCGGCGGCCGCGCCCCCCTGCAGGGGGCGCCGGCGGCGCTGGGCCCCCGCAGAAACCCTAAAGTTTTCAAAAAAAAATTCATATTTGTGGGCCTGAAGCCCACAGCAGATCTGTGGGCTTTAGGCCCACAGAATTCATCACAAAAAAACACACACACAGAGTCTGTGGGCCTGAAGCCCACAGACCAGTTGTGGGCTTCAGGCCCACAAATTTCAAAAAAAAAAAAGAAAGCCTATGGGCCTGAAGCCCATAGGCCGACTGCGGGCTTTAGATCCGCATGCTGTTTTATCTGAAAGAAAAAAAAAATTTGGGGGAGGCAAAGGCTATTAACAAGCCTTAAAAGGCAACTTGGTAGCCTTAAAAAAATTTTAAAAGGTGGATTTAAGTTCAAAATATTCGTGAAAAATCATGGTAAATTACGGGACATATATCGGACACGCGAGGACTTTTTGGGGATTCTTGGGGGGGGGGGGGGGGGGGGGCTTTTGGGATGATGAGGGAAACTTTTTCCTCTGAAAAAGAAAATGTTAATTTTGGGCTCTTAATCAATTTAATTGATTAAACCCCATTCAAATTACAACCTTTGCATTGTAATGATTTTTTCTTCAAAAATCATATTTACATGCTTTGCATCTCTGGTATATTCTGTTGGATATTATATGCGTGGTTGTGCATTGTATTTAAAACTTAATAATTAGGAAGATCCTGCGACCGCTCTGCCGTTAGTAACCTAACCTAACGGTGTATGACGTTGCCCAGTGGTCCAATAATTATTAAGTGTTTAAATTATTTATCCATCTCTGCGAATATTAAATGCTTGTGATGCCTGTTATGAAAATGTCTAATGAAAATGTTGATGAGCACAATATTTCTGCATGAATTGCTAAATGTGGTTTTTGGATCGGCCGTTTAGTCCCACAGTTTATTTCCCGCACTTTTCTTTTATTTTTGAGAGAAATTGTAGTGAGGAATTTATGTAAATGTCAAAGAAAGAAGACCAATTTCCATGGAGACGGAGGCCACGCTTGAAGATGGAGATATCATATGGGACCCACGAGGTTTCCAAAGTTGTATTTTCATTTTCTTTAAGCTGCAAATTTGTATAATTTGGACTGTGGACTTTTTTGGACTCTTTCTTGTGGGACTGGCCGATCCACACATTTAGTTTTTCGTTAAATATTGCCTCCGCATGAAAATGTTTTCTCTGATTAATTATTAATTCATGCATGTTTGTGCTCTGCTAGATAAATGGCTAATATTGCAAGCGTTAATTTCGAAGTACTAGAAGCATCAGGTAGAAACTATCTAAGCTGGCAGCTAGATGTAAAGTTTCACCTGTGGGCAAAGTCCCTCATCGCTGCTGTGACTGAAAAAGAAAATGTTAGTGATATAGAGAAGGCGCAAGCCATCTATATTCGCCGCCATGTGGACAAGACCTTAAAGGCTGAATACCTTACGGTCGAAGACCCACTTGAGCTATGGACTGCCCTTGAGGACTGGTATAAACATCAGAAAGATGTTATACTCCTAAGGGCCCGATATGAGTGGGAGAACCTGAGACTACAGGACTTTAAGTCCATTGCTGAGTACAACTCAGCACTTTTTAGCATCACCTCACGCCTGAAGTTGTTTGGTGAAAAAGTCTCAGAAGATCGCACCCTGGAATAGACGTATACGTCCTTCCATCAAAAAGATGCGATACTCATGCAGCAATACCGTGAACGTAAGTTCACCAAGTATTCTGAGCTGCCGTCATGTTTACTCATGACCGAGCAAAACAGAGAGCTTCTCCTCGCCACTCACAATATGCGCCCTCCCGGCACTACCCCTCTACCTGAAGCTCACCATTCCTCTTCCCTCAAAAGGAAGAGGGATAATAAAAGAAAAGAAAGACCACAGAAGGGGGGTCAACAGAAAAAAAGCCAAGGGCCATGAACAACAGCAGCGAAATAATGAAAGTAAGCGGAAGTTCACGAGGCACAGAAATAACAAAAATAGAAATGATATACCCCCACCCAAGAGGGAATGGGAAGACCAGTGCCAAAATTGTGGCATGAAAGGCCACTGGTCCAGAGTGTGCCGAACTCCGCATCATCTCCAGGATTTGTATAAAGAGAACAAGAAAAATAAAGCTGAAACAAACCTGATGACATCTGATGCTCCAGTTAAGTTTTTCAGCTGACGACTTCGAAAATAATGACATGCTTGACTAGCCTTTACTTTTATCTTAGCAAATTGTTTAGAACATCTCACGTTATGAGAGCTTTTGTATTACGCAATCTGTTTTGATTGAAAAATTTTAGTAGACAATAAATGAATATGTCTATCTGAATATGCATGTGCCTTTATGTTTCATATTTTGAAACTGCTCTCATAAATAATTAGTAGACAATAAACACGTGATGAATATTGGACTCCCCGGATTTGGTTTTGATGATGAGCAAACATAAATAATCCATGAACTAACAATTTGTGAGCGCAGTATTGGAGATCGTCGCCAAATTCACGAGAACAATCAAAGCGACATCTCAAGACTTTCCAAACTCGTATTCATTGCCTAAAGCTTCGTTGAAGCTCTTGGACCGTTTTGGAAGTCATGAAGATTTAATCGAAGCTCTCGAAGACCGCTCTTTAAGGTTTTATTTATAGTCTTTTAGCTTCGATTGATAAAATGTTAAGCCTTGAGTATATCTTACGTTTCTATCTTCATTACGCTCATTTCGTAGCTCTAGGATTCTTGCACAAGTTCATTCTAACTTCCTCGAAGCGTCGCGCTTCGATTCGGACTTGTTTGTGCATGTTAGTTGGTACAAGAACAAGTACTGACCGACTAGATGGTGATCTAGTCGGTCAGCAACTCTTCTTGGACCGACTAGTTTGATTCCTTAATTTCTTGGACTTTACTGTTTACAGTTAGTCGGTCTACGTTGACTCACCGACCGACTAGTTTGTGAACTAGTCGGTCAGTGATGCTTCTTTGACCGACTAGTTGTGACTTACTGTTCATGCTAAATTTCTCCTAAGCTACTGTTTATCGTTAGTCGGTCTAAGAACGTTTGGTGACCGACTAGTTGACAATCTAGTCGGTCAACTTTTGTTCTTGGACCGACTAAGTCAATTTGTATTCTGACTATTTCATTTTGCCTCTTAGTCGGTCTACGTTCATTGACTGACCGACTAGTTGTGAAACTAGTCGGTCAGAAAGTCTTCTTGGACCGACTAGATTTCTAGGTCTGATATTCTATCTCTTCTCAGTTCCTCTCTTAGTCGGTCCATGCTGTTTGACTGACCGACTAGTTGATGAACTAGTCGGTCAGTTAGTGTTCTTTGACCGACTAATTCTCCCAGATTTCTATCCGTTGGTGAATGACCTAACTTGTTTTTATGGGACCCTATAAATACGAACCTAGGTCATTTCTATCTAGGTTAGAGCTTCCATTCAGAGATTCATTGAGATCAAAAGAGATAGCCATTCTCACTCAAATCAAAAGCTCTCTTCCTCACAAGAAACCCATTCTCTCACTATTCTAGATCTAGAATCCATCTTGAGAGAAGCTTGTTCTTGGTGAGCTCTTCAAGCTATTGCTTGATCCAAGTCTCCAAATCTTCCCTAGGCACCTATTGCTGGTCATTTTCTTGGTGCTAGGTCTTGGTGACTTCATCTTCCTCAAATCCTTCATTTCACCTATTGGGTAAGAAAAACTCAAGGTATAGGATTTTGTGGTAAGTTTGCTTATTTCAATATAACTCATTTATATTGCTTGTTGATTCTCTCGGTTGTGAGAGAAGGTTGTGATCCCGGGTTGTGGGATTCACGTTTGCCATTGCTTGTATGATTTGATCTTGTGAAGGTTTTTCACAAGATATTCATAGTGGAAATCTTGGGTTAGGGTTTCTAACTCAAGTATCCGGAGCGGATCCGGGTGGTTGGGACGTAGGATCACCGGAAACAAGTCGGGGAGACTTGGGTGGATCCGAACCCATTAACATCATTTGTTTGCATTGTTAATTTTGTTGTTGTCATACAATTTAAGCTTCCGCAAATTGTTTTGGTAGTTGTTTGCAATTTAATTTGGAATTATACTCCTTATTATTTTAAAGTACTATTCACCCCCCCTCTAGTACTTGTGCAGTAACTGGTAGGGCATTACATTTGGTATCAGAGCCAGATACTTAGCTATGTCTGCCAACGACAACAAGACCGTGCGTCCACCTTCCAACTATGACACCTTCAGGAACCGTGAAGGAGCATCTTCGGTGATGGAAGGACATTCCTCTACGAGGCCTCCATTCTTCAACGGTACCAACTACGGGTACTGGAAATGCCGGATGGAAACCTTCCTCCGAAGTGCGTCTCTATGGAGGACCACAATGAAGGAATACATCGAGCCCGAAGAAGAAGATTTTGAGAAATGGACTACCACGGAGATCGCCGCGGAGGTAAGCAATGCCAAGGCAATGAACTCCTTGCAATGCGCATTGGAGCCCGAGGACTTCAATAAGATATGCACATGTAAGAGCGCATATCAAATTTGGAACTCCCTCCTCATATTACATGAAGGGACGAGTAGGGTAAGAGACTCTAAACTCGTAGTCGTAAACAAAGATTACGAAATGTTTCATATGCAACAGGACGAGAAGATGAAGGAATATTACGCTCGCTTCGTTGACATAATAAACGAGTTAGAGGCCCTCGGCAAGTCCTACACTCAAAAGGAGAAGTGCTCAAAGCTTATCGAATGACTTCCTTCTTCTTGGGAGAAACGTACCTTCGCCATCGAGGAAGGTAATGACATGAATAAGTACACCGTAGTTCAACTAATGGGTACTTTAATGTCGTACGAGGTACGCAAGGATAGCAAGCTCAAATTGCAAGAAAAGATGAAGTCCTACCTAAAGCAAGACGAGCCAAAGAAAAAGGCTATTGCTTTCAAAGCCGCTCCATCTACATCCACATCAACCGATGATGAAGAATCGGAAAACGAGTTGGACTTGGAGTCCATGGCACTCATGGCCAAGAAGTTCAACCGTTTCTTCCGAAAAGGTAACTATAAGAACAAAGCTAAATTTGGTTCTTCTAACGCCTCTTCCTCTCCTTTGTGTTTCAAGTGCAATAAGCCAGGACACATGAAAGCGGAGTGTCCTCTCAACAAGCAAAAGGAGAAGTGGAAAGCGCCAAAGTATGACAAGTCCAAGAAATACAAGAAAGGAAACAAGAAAGGACTTGTCGGAGCAACATTCACCGACTCCGAGGATTCCTCAAGCGGAGAGTCGGACGATGAGCAAGTGGAGCAAGCGCATATGTGCTTCATGGCAAGAGAGGAGAATGATCAAGGATCCTCCTCTTCCGATGATAGCGACAACGAGGGCGATGAGGTAACAATGGATGATCTTAGGAATGCTAACTCTCAACTATGGTCTAAATACACTAAGCTAGTAAATAGATATACTAAAGTAAAAGATGACCTAGTTAGCATTCAAACCTCGCCTAAGACTATCATCACCAACAACGACACCGTTGTTGAAGAGTTAAGAAATGAGATTGTTAATCTCAAATCTAAACTTGAACATGTTAGCATCGATGATCCGGAAGAACATAGGATAACAGATTTAACTTCTCAAAACTCGACTTTGAGTATTGAGAACGAGAATCTTAAATCTCGTGTTTATGTGCTCACATCGCAAGTATCCACATTAGATACTTCAATGCGTTCTCTCAAAGAGAAATATGAGAACACATTAGGCCGAATCAATAGATTCAATAAGGGTAAGGACCATTTGGATAAAATCTTAAGTGACTTACTTCCGGCCAATCACCACATTGGTTTGGGGTATACGATGGGATGTCCATCCAAAGCGGCCACTACCTTTGTTAGGCCAACTTCCGGTGACTCTACGAGTGGTAGCAAACACTCTATTGGTAGTTCATCTACCAATGGTGCTTCCACCTCGTCCACATCCTCTTTCGGAAAGAAACCCACTTTGGGTGGACCTCCAAAGAAGGGGCATGCTTATATGTACACCAATACCATGCCACGTAGGAACACACGTCCTACTCCACCGGCTCACACATATGATGATTTTTATGCTACACATTCTCGGGCACGTGCACACCATGTGAGACACCCTCACGCACGTGTTCCCACACATGCATATGTTCACCCACCTCATCATATGAATAATTCTCGTCGTGCACCATTCCATCATGTCCCGTATGCCTATCCACAACATGCATCACGTAGAAATCAACGTCGCATGCATGCACCCAATAGGATAATGGCTCCCAAAGTTTTCACTATTTGGAGCCCAAAGGACACAAGCATGGATGAAAAACAAGTGTATATGAATGCTTATTTTTCGGATGTTGTGCATAGTAGGAATTATGTGGGGAAGTCTAAGTCCAATTGGACTTGGCTTCCAAAGGTCTAACTTTTGAGGACCCAATGACCTTGGGTACCATGATATGAAAGTTTCTATCTTTAGGTACTCAAGGAAAAGAAAAAGAAAAGGAGCAACAAATTTAAATTTAGCTCCAAAGGGAATTGGATACTCGATAGCGGGTGCTCCAAACACATGACGAGTGACGCTCGATTGCTCTCCGGAGTGGTTCCCATTGCGAATGGAAACCGCGTCGTATTTGGAGGCAACGAGCGCGGAACCATCATAGGTGTTGGTAAAGTGGGTAACCCTTCTAAACCATTAATTAGTGATGTTTATCTTGTTAATGGCTTAAATCATAATCTTATTTCAATAAGCCAACTTTGTGACAAAGGTTACAAAGTTAGTTTTGCGAAAGGATTGTGTCATATTTTAAGAATAGATAATGATAAATTATTATTTTCCGGAACTCGTCATAAAGACATTTATATTATGGATCTTCCTAAGTCATATGAACAATGTCTCGTTGCCAACACAAGTGAACAACACTTATGGCATCGACGCTTTGGACATGTGAACTTTGGAACACTTTATAAGCTTTCGAAATTAAATTCTATTAAAGGTTTTCCGAAGCTTGTTTTTGAAAAGAAAAGTTTTTGTGAATGTTGTCAACGCGGCAAGCTTCCTAAATCTTCATTTAAACCTAAGAAAAGCATTTCTACTAAACAGCCACTAGAGCTATTACATCTAGACTTATTTGGGCCAACTAGAGTTGCTTTATTAGGAAATGCAAGGTATGGACTTGTCATCGTAGATGACTATTCAAGATTTACATGGGTATTTTCATTATGTAATAAAAATGAAGCTTTTGAAAACTTCACAATTTTTGTTAAGAAAGTACAAAATCTCTTAGGAACCACCATTGTCACTATTCGTAGTGATCATGGAGGTGAATTTGAGAATGAGTCTTTTGAGACATTTTGTGATGAAGTTGGTATTACACACACCTTCTCTTTCCCTCGTGCACCTCCTCAAAATGGTGTAGTTGAGAGAAAGAATAGGACGCTAGTGGAGTGTGCTCGCACTATGCTTGATGATAGCCAACTTGGCCATCAATTTTGGGCGGAAGCGGTACACACCGCTTGTTATGTGTTTAATAGAATACTTTTGAGGCCCGGCACCAAACAAACTTGCTATGAATTGTTGTTTGGTAGGTTGCCTCAAGTTAAACATTTTCGTGTTTTTGGTTCGAAATGTTTTATTAAGAACACGTATGGTAGTTTGGACAAATTCGATCCAAGATCCGATGAGGGGATTTTTGTTGGATATTCTTCGCGTAGCAAAGCCTACCGGATATTCAACAAACGAACCTCAACGATCGAGGAGTCGCTTCATGTCTCATTTAATGAAGGATTTGTTCCAACTAGAATTTCAAATGATAATGATTCTATGGATGTTTTATGTGATTCGTTTGATAATTCTAAGTCTAATAATTCTATTGATTCTATTGAGACTAACCCAACTAATGAAGTTGTTGAGAATGTTCCTAGTGATCAAGGTATTCCCAAACGGCTTCATACCGTTCGTGACCATCCCCATGAGCAAGTCTTTGGCAATATTCAAGATAGTGTCAAAACGAGATCGCAAGTCCACCACTTCGCCAATTGTGCCTTTGCCTCATCGATAGAGCCAAAGAATATAGTTGAAGCGTGCGAAGATAATGCTTGGATTCTTGCCATGGAGGAGGAACTCATTCAATTCGAAAGGAATGAGGTATGGGAGCTTGTTCCTTTGCCATCGAAGAACCACACCGTCATAGGGACAAAGTGGATCTTCAAGAACAAAACCGACGAAAATCAAGTCGTCGTCCGGAACAAAGCTCGGTTAGTTGCTCAAGGCTATCGCCAAGAGGAAGGTATCGATTTCGAAGAATCCTTCGCTCTGGTAGCTAGATTAGAATCAATTAGACTTTTATTATCTTATGCTTGCCATAAAAATTTTAAGTTATTTTAAATGGATGTTAAAAGTGCATTTTTAAACGGAGATGTTGTTGAGGAAGTTTACGTTTCTCAACCTCCGGGCTTCATAAATGAAAAATTTCCAAATCATGTTTTTAAACTAAAGAAAGCTCTTTATGGTTTGAGACAAGCTCCTCGAGCTTGGTATGATCGCCTAAAGAATTTTCTTTTGGATTTGAATTTTAAAATGGGCGAAGCCGATTCTACACTTTTTGTTAAGCATGCGAATAATGATATTTTATTAGTTCAAATTTATGTTGATGATATCATTTTCGGTGCTACTAACTTCGCTCTTTGCGAAGAGTTTTCTAATGTTATGAAGGAACAATTTGAGATGAGCCACATGGGCGAACTCAAATATTTCTTAGGTCTCCAAATTCGCCAATTGAACGATGCAATCTTCATCCACCAAACGAAGTACATGGTGGAGTTGCTAAAGCGATTTGGAATGGAGAATGCCTCCGGGAAAAAGACTCCTATGAGCACTAGAACGCATCTTGATAAAGATACGGGCGGAAAAGATGTAGACATTCGTCTATATCGAGGTATGATAGGTAGCTTACTTTATCTTACCGCAAGTAGGCCCGATATTATGTTTGTCGTATGCATATGTGCTCGTTATCAGTCTCAACCTAAGGAGTCTCACTTAGTAGCGGTTAAACGTATTTTTCGCTATCTAAGTTACACTTTAGATTTTGGATTACTTTATCCGAAATCTAGCACATATGAGTTAGTCTCATATAGTGACGCTGATTATGCGGGATGCAAATCCGACAGGAAAAGTACTAGTGGCACTTGCCATTTTCTAGGAAATTCTCTTGTCTCTTGGTTTTCCAAGAAGCAAAATTCGGTATCACTTTCAACCACCGAGGCGGAATATATTGCCGCCGGTGCCGCTTGTGCCCAGGTTCTTTGGATGAGACACACTTTGAAGGATTTTGGTATTCACTGTGATACTAGCCCTATCATGATGGATAACCAAAGTGCTATCTGTCTTTCAAAGAATCCGGTGCACCATTCCCGATCAAAACACATAGATGTCCGACACCACTTTTTAGATGATCATGTAGCTAAAAAGGACATCATTTTAGTGTACGTTGAAACCCAAAAGCAAATCGCCGATATTTTCACGAAACCCCTAAAGGAGGACTCCTTTGTGCGGTTGCGTCGAGAATTGGGGATTATGGGTGAATCCGAGATATAGGATTCATGTTTCATTCAATTATCTTGCATGCTATTATATTTTGCGATATTTCGTTCATGCTAGATTTATTGAATTTTTGGGAATTTTTTTGTGATATGTTTGAATTTATGATCGAATTCGTATTTCAATGTCGTATTTAAGATTTCGACGTTTTATGGGGTAATTTAGATGACTAATGAGAGTGTTAAGATGTTTCATCCAAGTGGTTTGTGAAGAGAAATCAATTATCAATTTTTGGACTCTTCTAGTCGGTTTCAGTTCATTTGTCAACAGACTAGATGCTCATCTAGTCGGTCAGCAAGTGAACTCAGACCGACTAGATCATGCATTTATCTAACTCTTATCTTTTTCTTTCTTTAGTTGGTCTCAGTACACTTACCGACCGACTAGATTGAAAACTAGTCGGTCAGTGAATATACTGCGACCGACTAAATCTAGCCCTAAAAATCCCTGTTTGCCTCTGTTTCGACTTAGTCGGTTCAAGCTCATTGACCGACCGACTAGATCGTAATCTAGTCGGTCAGTGCTTGAACTGTAACCGACTAAGTGGGTTAGGGCAAATGTGTCTTTTCGATTTCCAGACCGACTTAAACACAATTTCTTTCGACTAAAATTCATTTTAGTCGGTCTCTTTCAAAGCTCCAGCCCGATAACTCTCCGAGCCTCTTCAACTTCCGTCGTCTCCGGCCAGATCTCCGGCCATCCCCGCCGTCCGCCGCCGTCGACTCCTCCTCCTAGGTATCTCCCTCCTCCTCCTAGGTCGATTCCTACTCTAGGGTTTGATTTAGATCTCTCTCTAGCTTCTAGGGTTTCGGATTTCTAGAAGTGTGTTAGGGTTTGGTGTTTGTGCTTCTAGGGTCTGTGCTAGGGTGTTTGATCTTATCATCGTTTGGTTGTACTCGTCGTGCCACGACCATGGCAAAGACGAGGATTCCTATCGCCTCTTCTGGGGCTTCTCCTATGTCTATAGGGCCTTCCGACCCTAGGAATCCACCTAAGCCTAAACGTCGTGCCAAATCAACCCAAGCTTCTCCGTCTTCGCCTCCTCTGAAGAAGTAGAGGACGGCGACCGTCAAACCCCGTAAATCTAAATCCAAAAAGGCCCATACTCCACTCTCCCTCTACTCCTCCCGATTCCGACACTGAGTTTGTGCCTGAGGATGAGCAAGGCCATAGGGAACCCACTCCTCCACTTCGTCCTAGGACTCGCCAGCCAAAGGGAAAGGGCCCAATGCCAGCGGGTGGTGTTGACATATCGTTGTGTCGCGATGACCCTATGTGTCTCGCGGCCTACAACCGTATTGAACACTGCTCGATGCTATTGGAGCACTACGTCCAGTTTTCAGATTTCCTTGGCTTAGCCGATCTCCTCTCCTATAGTGGCCTGCTTGACTACCTACGATACGATGCCAAGGCCAACCCCAAACCGTATCCTCGCATGGTGAAATTGTTCTATGCCAATCGCGTTCGAGGCCAGTACGATGCCAGTCACTCCATTGAGACTACTGTCTTGGGAACTCCTATAGTTCTCACGGCAGAAATCTTGGGGGAGATTCTTGGCTGTTCGTCGTGTGGTCTCCTTCCTTCGGACATTTCCGTCGATGATATTTCTTCCTTGGATCAGTCAGTTCTTTCAGATATCTTCCAGGTTATCCCCTCCGCATTCATTGGTGTTCCATCGAAATCTTTCAAACCGAATGCGTGGGTCCTTAACCTGATCTTGAAGTCTTGCCTACTCCCTAAGTATGGATCATCTTCACTTCCATCCCAGCCGTTCTTGAAATTGATCTACGCTCTTTTCTTGGGGTGCGAGATTAATTGGGCTCGCGTGATACTCGATAAGATGGACTCTTTCGAGTGTATACGCAAGACCAATAAATCTGCGCATATTCCATACCCTTGTCTGTTGACCCTTGTGTTTCGTCATTTCCGAGTCCCTCTCCCTCCTGACGATGAGCGTCCCTTGGGTCCCCCTCTGAACGTGACGGCCGTTAAGAAATCTCTAGCGGCGCTTCGTCACGTGCAGAGGTCGTCCACATCTGCTTCTCAGGCGACTCCCTCAGCTGCTGCAGCCTCCACTCCTCCTGCTACTTTGGATGATGTCGTACGCCTACTTCGTCAGCACGACTCCCGTTTGGCTCGTACTGAGGAGGTAGTCTGCCGTATGGCTCGTATGATGGGGATTGATCTTCCTCCTTCAGTTTCTGAGGCCGAGGAGATGGACGATGAGGAGATTGACGAGCTTGTCACTTCCTTAGCCCGTGGCGATGAGGCCACTGCTGCTGCTGCTGCTGCTACCACTTCTGCTCCTGGAGTTGGCACCACTTCCGGTGCTCCAGAGCCTTCTGCTTCAGCACTTCAGACTTCTGAGCCTGCTGCTGTTGAGACCCCTGCTGCTGTTGAGATCCCTGCTGTTGAGCCAGTTGTTTCCACACCTACCCCGACGATCCCGTCTGTTGAGACACCTCTTCTCCCTGCAGAGCCTGAGTCCACTCCGTCGACTGGACCCACGGACACTGCAGATCCAGCCACTTCCTCGTGATCGTCTGTTCCGAGGACTCTCCACTACTCTTTGGATGACATATTTATTGAGAGTATTTTGGGTTAGGATGGAGATTGAGGGTTGTTTTGATGTACTTTTGAATTTTCTGGATGTCTGTGTTGGATATTTTGATGTACTTTGGATAATGTTGATGATGTTGTTGTATTTTTTTTTGATGTTGATATAGATGATGTGTCGCACTTGATATGATGTACTTTTCATATTCGATATCTTTTTGGATGTACTCATCATGTTATCATTTCTATATATACATCGATGTTCATGTTGTGATATCTACTTCGTCGTGCACATTAATTCTCATTCAATGTCCATGCAATGGATTTCGTCGCTCGATGCTTAAATGCTTGGTTAAATAGATTGAAAGTCTATAATTATATTGAATTGTTTTCCATGCACAAATTTAACCAAGAATATTGAATATTGGAGAGTATGTTTCATTATTCAATAAATAAAAAAAATTATTACCAAATATTATTTTTTTGATTTTAATTATCGCTTTTTGATAATGGACTATTTGGCACACCTTGATTTGATTTCATCACTTTTCCCTTGGTGTCAATTAGTTCCATCGTCATTGTCTACGACTCCCGATGTTGGATTTTCAATTTCCTAGTTGTTGTCGTTGTATGCCCCCCATTTTTGGGATAATGCCAAAGGGGGAGAGATAATGATAATAAATAGCGCAAATGAAAATTTAACTCAATTTTCAAGAATCTAGTTTGATATGTTAGATTCAGGGGGAGTTAAGATATATATAAGGATTTTCAAAATCCGATATTTCAAAAATCGATTCTCTTTATTTATCTTACTCGTCTGCTTGATGCAATTAATATATATTCATTTTGGAATTAACGTGTCATCAATGCAGGTGGAGTAAGTATTTTACATTTGAATCATTATTTTTGATTATTATTTATGTTGGTTTGTCATCACCAAAAAGGGGGAGAATGTTGAATATTGGACTCCCCGGATTTGGTTTTGATGATGAGCAAACATAAATAATCCATGAACTAACAATTTGTGAGCGCAGTATTGGAGATCGTCGCCAAATTCACGAGAACAATCAAAGCGACATCTCAAGACTTTCCAAACTTGTATTCATTGCCTAAAGCTTCGTTGAAGCTCTTGGACCGTTTTGGAAGTCATGAAGATTTAATCGAAGCTCTCGAAGACCGCTCTTTAAGGTTTTATTTATAGTCTTTTAGCTTCGATTGATAGAATGTTAAGCCTTGAGTATATCTTACGTTTCTATCTTCATTACGCTCATTTCGTAGCTCTAGGATTCTTGCACAAGTTCATTCTAACTTCCTCGAAGCGTCGCGCTTCGATTCGGACTTGTTTGTGCATGTTAGTTGGTACAAGAACAAGTACTGACCGACTAGATGGTGATCTAATCGGTCAGCAACTCTTCTTGGACCGACTAGTTTGATTCCTTAATTTCTTGGAATTTACTGTTTACAGTTAGTCGGTCTACGTTGACTCACCGACCGACTAGTTTGTGAACTAGTCGGTCAGTGATGCTTCTTTGACCGACTAGTTGTGACTTACTGTTCATGCTAAATTTCTCCTAAGCTATTGTTTATCGTTAGTCGGTCTAAGAACGTTTGGTGACCGACTAGTTGACAATCTAGTCGGTCAACTTTTGTTCTTGGACCGACTAAGTCAATTTGTATTCAGACTATTTCATTTTGCCTCTTAGTCGGTCTACGTTCATTGACTGACCGACTAGTTGTGAAACTAGTCGGTCAGAAAGTCTTCTTGGACCGACTAGATTTCTAGGTCTGAAATTCTATCTCTTCTAAGTTCCTCTCTTAGTCGGTCCATGCTGTTTGACTGACCGACTAGTTGATGAACTAGTCGGTCAGTGAGTGTTCTTTGACCGACTAATTCTCCCAGATTTCTATCCGTTGGTGAATGACCTAACTTGTTTTTATGGGACCCTATAAATACGAACCTAGGTCATTTCTATCTAGGTTAGAGCTTCCATTCAGAGATTCATTGAGATCAAAAGAGATAGCCATTCTCACTCAAATCAAAAGCTCTCTTCCTCACAAGAAACCTATTCTCTCACTATTCTAGATCTAGAATCCATCTTGAGAGAAGCTTGTTCTTGGTGAGCTCTTCAAGCTATTGCTTGATCCAAGTCTCCAAATCTTCCCTAGGCACCTATTGCTGGTCATTTCCTTGGTGCTAGGTCTTGGTGACTTCATCTTCCTCAAATCCTTCATTTCACCTATTGGGTAAGAAAAACTCAAGGTATATGATTTTGTGGTAAGTTTGCTTATTTCAATATAACTCATTTATATTGCTTGTTGATTCTCTCGGTTGTGAGAGAAGGTTGTGATCCCGGGTTGTGGGATTCACGTTTGCCATTGCTTGTATGATTTGATCTTGTGAAGGTTTTTCACAAGATATTCATAGTGGAAATCTTGGGTTAGGGTTTCTAACTCAAGTATCCGGAGGGGATCCGGTTGGTTGGGACGTAGGATCACCGGAAACAAGTCGGGGAGACTTGGGTGGATCCGAACCCATTAACATCATTTGTTTGCATTGTTAATTTTGTTGTTGTCATACAATTTAAGCTTCCGCAAATTGTTTTGGTAGTTGTTTGCAATTTAATTTGGAATTATACTCCTTATTATTTTAAAGTACTATTCACCCCCCTCTAGTACTTGTGCAGTAGCTGGTAGGGCATTACAACACGTACGATCTCTTTCAATACAAAGCCCAATATCAGGGCTATATTGAAGATTCAGGGAATGCAACACTGTTGCCCCCAAACGACACTGTTACGAGGTGGAAATCGCGTACAATGAATTTGTATTATGGGGAACCAAGGGCACGATGGTTATGTGGAGAAGAAGGTGTAGGTAGGCTGTTTTACAAGTGATTGGTGGGGTGAAGAGGTTGGATCCGTTGCCGGTGGTGCTCACGGGGTCGTATCTCGCCGGACGCAGCTGAGGAAGGTTGGACGCCGGGGGGCTGACGCTGACTTTGGTCAAGGGGCGAGCACTCCTGCAGCACGAACAACTCGTCAAAAGGGTGGGGTTGGGGTTCAACCCTTAGCCCCTCCGATGCCTAAGTCAGTAAAAGGGCTTAAAAGGGGGGCTAGACACGCCGGCCGGACTAACTGTGTGTCCGCCTCGCGTGACGAGCTATAGGTGGTAGAACAAAGATATGGAGGACCTTTGCTCTCGTGTGTGAATAATAGAAGATGAGAGAGAATTCTCCAACCTCCCCTCCGTAAGAGGAGAGGGGGTATTTATACCTGGCGGGTGATGACTAGGCGTGCTGAGCTGGCTTGGGTGCCAGCGGAAGCTTCGGACAAGGACATCAGGAACAGGAGTTTCTGACCTGCTTCTGTCAGGCGGCGCAACGGCCGAGGGGAGCTTTTGTCGGGATGTCAGGGCCGAAAGCACTAACCGTCGGACGGGTCAGCCGCTTGGGGGGGTGCTTTGTCAGGCGGTCGGGTGACGTATGTGTCAGTCGTGTCCTTACCCTAGGCTGTTTGTCGTTAGCGACGAACTAAAGGTCTGGCTGTCATTCTGGGCGCCGCGGATCGCAGGAGTCGGGCGGGCCGTTCCGATCGGGGGTTGTCCGGCCGTTACGGAAGGATACGTCCGCGCCCATCAATAGGACTGGCCTAGCTACCCAAGCGTCCCCAAGCGCGCTACCCTGGCGGGTCGGGCGGCGGCGGTTGTTCGCCTCGGCCGGTCGCGGTTGTTCGCCTCGGCCGGTTCGGGGAACGCTGCAAGGCGCGCCTGTCTTCACGATGCCCCGGATTTTCGGGGCGGCGGCCCTTTTGTGAAATGGTGAGTTAATGGGGTATGTTAGCGGATCCGGGTGGGAGTCGGGCTCCTACGATCTTTAGGTCGTAACAATTGCCCCCGGCATTCGAGTGTGAGGCGGAAGCCCGGTTCGTCTCGGATGGCGTGACGCTACCGCGACATTATCTTTTAACGTTACCCGGGCTTGGATTCAAGCTTAGAGGGGATGCTGGTCCTGCGGGGTGTGTCCCGCTATAACGAGGTGTCGTTGTTGGCGGTTATTGGGTCGGATTTAGAGGGAGCTCGATTTTTTGAGAACGCTAGGGTTCTCGTTGAGAGGCGTTCATCGGACGCGTTTGTAGTTTTCACGGAACTTCAGCCGGGGCGTGCCCGGTGAATCCTTCCGCTGATGTGCGCTTGGGCTTAGGGGGAGGAGTCCGAAAGGGGGAACATTATACACCAATCTTTATCGGAGGTCTAAGTGATATTACAATAATATTAGAAGATGTGGGTCAACCGGTGGTTAGGACGGAGGGTTATCCTTATTGGTTGTTCGCTCCGTCGGGAGGAGCAGATCCCCGCGTCGTGGCGGTCTTCCCTTATGTCGTGAGGGTTTAGCCTTCGGGGGGGAGGACCCTCTTCCTTTCCCTTTCATCGCTTCCTCGCGCTCTGCCTCGCTGTCGTCGTGCGGGAGGGTCGTTCGGCCTTGCCGGGGACCAAGCGCTCCGAGGGGGAACCCCAGGGGGGCCGAGGACGAGGGGGCGGTGGCGGCGCCACTGGGAGAGCAGTTGGGGGGTTCCCCCCCTGACACCCTGTGGGGATCGCAGAAGGTGACGACGTTAATTGGGGTGTTGCGGCACGCGGACGGCCGTCTGGACCCGCCTTTTGATATAGTAACAAGCAGGAGGCAAGCTGGCGGGCGGGGCTTTCCGCGTGTAAGGGGAATATCCTGTCGGAGGTGGCGGGGCTGTGACGCCCATCGTAGGGGGAAGTGAGGTCCGTCGGAGGCTGTCGGCTCTTTTCATAGCTCGGTGGGGTGTTTAGGGCCGTTTTATGCCCGGAGTGGGGGGAGGGGAATCCTCAACGTCTCTTCCGCCTTTACCCTGACCTCTGGGGGGTATTTATAGAGAGATTATGTGGAAGGGTTTTTCTTGGGTAATGCGGGGGATTAGTGCCGTTAATAGGCTTCGCGGAATCCTGTGCTTTGGGAATCGCTTTTCCCTGGCGGTATCTGGCACTCTGGCCTCTCGGGGGGCGTGTTGTTGCTGATGGCGTGTAGTCCAATCGTCCTTTCGCCACATCGTGGCGCTGCTTTGATGGGACAGGGCTGCTGCTCTGTCTGGACTGGGCGCCTATTTCGCGGCCTCTGCCTTGTGACCGGTCCGTGCCGGGTCACGTGACTAGGCTTCTTGATGGAGTTACACAATTCCTAATTATGCACCCAACATTCCCGTGTCCGAGATTGCTAGGTCTCGGGGAAGGGGATGTTGTCGGCTTGTGTTGCCTTTGGGCGGGGCGGGGAGTCGGCGAAGGGGTACGGGGTGAGACCCGCCGTCCTACAGTAATTAGATCTCGGGCCGAACCTGTTATGTAGGGCGGGCCCCCGGGTATCTCTCTCCCTGTGACGGTGACTTTCAGGGAGCGGGGGGGGGGGGGGGGGGGCTGGTTTCCAATCGTAGCATCGCGGGGTTTGAGCTGTGGACGTAGGTCTCCTAGAAGGCCTACGCCAGGTAGGCGGGGTAGCGAGTTGCTCTCTCGGCACGTGGCCGGGAGATAGCTACCCGCTATGGTTTTCTCCGACAAAATCTGAGCGTATGAAGAAGAATGTTTTTATTTAAATATGTAAGAGCTGAGCTACAGCTTGTACATGAGTTCTTAGTTCATCGCCCGTTGTGGGGTCAGATCCGGCTCGGGGAGGGGCTTTATAGCTATCCTCGCCCGGTCGTATGGGCCTACTGACCTCCGGATCTAGGAGTCACCGAGGGCCGTGCGGGCCCGTTTTGACTGGAGCCGATTTTGGCGCGGAGGCGATTGGTCGCCTTCTGTTCTGAAGTGTTGCGAGGTCTCTTTGGCGATCGGGCCGCCGTCCCCCCGTTGCTTTGTCGTCTCCTGTCACGGACAGGGTTTTCCTCGGTCCGGAAGAGGCGCTGAGAAGGGAAGCCGTCTTGCTGAGGCTTGCTCCTTGGGGAGGTTCTTGAGCATCGGGCCGCCTCCCGTCGCCCTGTGTCTCGCTGCTTCGGTTTGAGAGTGGGGTTCGGCGCCCGATGGTGCATGGGCGAGCTGACACGCCAGGACTCACCGTTTGGGCTTGTCGGGGATGTAGCCTTTCCGAGGTCCTCGGCCAGAGGTCGAGAGCGGGGAGGTACTGGCCGGCCAGTGCTGGGGGCTCTCGCCTGCCCAGTCGGCTTTGAACGGATGCCATTCTTTCCCCGACTCGTCCTCGTTTAGGGGACGGAGGCGTGAAAGGTGGATTTCGCTTGTGTAAGCGGAATATCCGGTTGGCGATCCGTTTGTAAGTGGAATATCCTGTTGGCGGTGCTGGAGGTGTAGGCACCGCCGCCCTGGGCGGCGGGAACCATTGATGGCCGGTGACCTCTCTTTTGTTAGGGCGATTTATCTCGGCTCGTTTTTCGGTGGGTGGAGGGGTCAAATGGCGGTTTTTCATGTCTGCCGGTTCTCCTACTTTTAGAAGGGAGAGTGGCGTGTTTATAGGGAGATCTCGCTAATGGTTTCTCCTTCTTTCAGAAGGGGGTGTGGCGTCTTTATAGGGAGATCTCGCTGACGGTTTCTCCCTTATTTATTGCACCGAGTTGGCATTATTAATGGGCTCCTCGAATTCGCGTCCGTGGGAAACCGCCTTTGCCAGGTGGCTCTCACGGGTCCTCTTTTAGAGCGCATTATTAATGGTAGCGTGTTTTTCGAGCGTCCTTTCGTTTTGTCGAGTCCCATCGGGGCCGCCGACTCGGGAACTGATGCCATTTCGTCCCGGTTCGTGTGCCCCTGTTCCCTTTTCACTTTCCGAGAGTCATGGGTACGTGGTCCCTTTCGGGTTGGCCCTGCCCCCGAGGCCTGGAGGGAGGAGGGGGGAGCGGGCGTGTAGCCCGGCCCGTGCCCTTCTCTGGTTTGGGTGGCTAGGGTTGGCCCTGCCCCAGAGGTCTGGAGGGGGGGAGCGGGAGCGTAGCCCGGCCCGTGCCCTTCTCTGGTTTGGGTAGCTAGGGTTGGGCCTGCCCCAGAGGTCTGGAGGGGGGGAGCGGGCGCGTAGCCCGGCCCGTGCCCTTCTCTGGTTTGGGTGGCTAGGGTTGGCCCTACCCCAGAGGTCTGGAGGGGGGGAGCGGGCGCGTAGCCCGGCCCGTACCCTTCTTTGGTTTGGGTGGCTAGGGTTGGCCCTGCCCCAGAGGTCTGGAGGGGGGGGAGCGGGCGCGTAGCCCGGCCCGTGCCCTTCTCTGGTTTGGGTGGCTAGGGTTGGCCCTGCCCCAGAGGTCTAGAGGGGGGGAGCGGGCACGTAGCCCGGCCCGTGCCCACCTCTGGTTTGGGTGGCTAGGGTTGGCCCTGCCCCAGAGGTCTTGAGGGGGGGAGCGAGCGCGTAGCCCGGCCCGTGCCCTTCTCTGGTTTGGGTGGCTAGGGTTTGCCCTGCCCCAGAGTTCTTGAGGGGGGGAGCGGGTGCGTAGCCCGGCCCGTGCCCTTCTCTGGTTTGGGTGGCTAGGGTTGGCCCTGCCCCAGAGGTCTGGAGGGGGGGGAGCGGGCGCATAGCCCGGCCCGTGCCCTTCTCTGGTTTGGGTGGCTAGGGTTGGCCCTGCCCCAGAGGTCTGGAGGGGGGGAGCGGGCGCGTAGCCCGGCCCGTGCCCTTCTCTGGTTTGGGTGGCTAGGGTTGGCCCTGCCCCAGAGGTCTGGAGGGGGGGAGCGGGCACGTAGCCCGACCCGTGCCCTTCTCTGGTTTGGGTGGCTAGGGTTGGCCCTGCCCCAGAGGTCTGGAGGGGGGGAGCGGGCGCGTAGCCCGGCCCGTGCCCTTCTCTGGTTTGGGTGGCTAGGGTTGGCCCTGCCCCAGAGGTCTGGAGGGGGGGAGCGGGCGCGTAGCCCGGCCCGTGCCCTTCTCTGGTTTGGGTGGCTAGGGTTGGCCCTGCCCCAGAGGTCTGGAGGGGGGGAGCGGGCGCGTAGCCCGGCCCGTGCCCTTCTCTGGTTTGGGTGGCTAGGGTTGGCCCTGCCCCAGAGGTCTGGAGGGGGGGAGCGGGTGCGTAGCCCGGCCCGTGCCCTTCTCTGGTTTGGGTGGCTAGGGTTGGCCCTGCCCCAGAGGTCTGGAGGGGTGGAGCGGGCGCGTAGCCCGGCCCGTGCCCACCTCTGGTTTGGGTGGCTAGTGTTGGCCCTGCCCCAGAGGTCTTGAGGGGGGAGCGGGCGCGTAGCCCGGCCCGTGCCCTTCTCTGGTTTGGGTGGCTAGGGTTGGCCCTGCCCCAGAGTTCTTGAGGGGGGGAGCGGGTGCGTAGCCCGGCCCGTGCCCTTCTCTGGTTTGGGTGGCTAGGGTTGGCCCTGCCCCAGAGGTCTGGAGGGGGGGAGCGGGCGCGTAGCCCGGCCCGTGCCCTTCTCTGGTTTGGGTGGCTAGGGTTGGCCCTGCCCCAGAGGTTCGGAGTTTTTGCGAACTGCAAAACTTGTGTAGGAACAACAATGTTGGGGGAAAATGAGTGGATGTGTATATTGCGCGAAAAAAAAGAAAAACTCACAGCTATTGGTAGAATTTTAGCAGATGTTTCGCGTTCCAAGGGTGGGCCGGTTCGTTCCCTTCGGGGGTAGCCAGGATGTACGTGGCCGGTCCGACAATATCGATGACCGTGTAGGGCCCCTCCCATTTGGCGGCCAGCTTTCCCCGCTGCGCGGTCTCGGGGCGGAAGGTGGCGTCCCGGAGGACCAAATCGCCGATCCTGAATGTCCGCGGTTTCACCCGGGAGTCGTAATACCGTGCCATCTTCTGGCTGTGTTTGACGAGGCTAGTCAGGGCCCGGTCTCGTACCTCGTCTATCAACTCAAGACTGAGGCCGAGCCCTTCTCCGTTCCTTTCTTCGTCGAAGAGCTTTAGCCGGAGTGTTTCCTCGCCGATTTCCATAGGAACGACCGCCTCTGACCCGTATGCTAGCACGAAGGGGCTTTCCCCGGTCGAGGCCTTGTGGGTGGTACGGTAAGACCATAGGATTCCCGGCAGCTCGTCGACCCAAGCCCCCAGAGCGGCGTCGACCTTCTTCTTCATTGGGTTCAAGATACATTTATTCGCGGCCTCCGCCATCCCGTTGCACTGTGGGTGGGTGACTGACGCGAACTGGAGTTTGATTCCCCAGCCCGAGCAGAAGTCGCGGAAGCCCTCGCAATCGAACTGCTTTCCATTATCCGTGACAATGGAGCGGGGGATCCCGAAGCGGCATATGACGGATTGCCAGATGAAGCCCTTCATGTCCGTCCACGTGATTCGCGCCAGCGGCTCTGCCTCGACCCATTTCGTGAAGTAGTCCACGGCGACGACTAGATATTTCCTTCCCTCGGAGGCCTTTGGGAACGGCCCCAGGATGTCGAGCCCCCACTTGGCGAAGGGGATCGGGCTCAAGATGGGCATCAGGTTGGCCGGAGGTGCAGTCGTCCGCCGGCAGAACTTCTGGCATGCCTCGCATTTCTTGACGTACTGTACCGCATCCCGGATCATCGTCGGCCAGTAGTATCCTTGGCGCATTACTTTGTGGGCGATGGTGCGCCCGCCATGGTGGTTTCCGCAGAAGCCTTCATGTACTTCGCGGATGACTTGCTCAGCCTGCTCCGGGCCCAAGCATTTCAGGTAGGGCAGGACGTCAAAATTGGCACGGCGGCAGCGGTACAACACTCCGTCAAGAAGTGCGAATGATAGGGCCCGCCTTTCCACCTGTTTTACCAGCATCCGTTCCTCGGGTAGCTCGCCCGTCTCTAGGTACTTCATAATGGGGGTCATCCATGACGTCCTCGTGTCCGCGCACATCAGCTCTCCTTCGTCGATGGTTGGCGTCATCAGGCTTTCCACGTAGATTGCCTTCCCGATCTCGGCCGCCGACGAGGAAGCCAGTTTAGACAGGGCATCCGCCCGGAGGTTGCTGGAGCGGGGTAGGTGTTGGACGTCCGCTTTCTTGAACTTACGGAGTTCGATCTGGATGCGATTTAGGTATCGCTTCATTGTTTCCTCTCGGGCTTCGAAGCCCCCCAGGATCTGTTGGATGACGAGGCGGGAGTCACTCAGGAGCAACACGTTCGTCGCCCCCACCGCCCTAGCGAGCTTCAACCCGTTAACCGCGGCTTCATATTCCGCGACATTGTTGGTGGCCGGGAAGCTGAAGCGCAGGGCGTACTCCAGCGAACATCCATCCGGGGTCTGAATGACTATACCTGCTCCTGTCCCGGAGCCTGTTGCGGAGCCGTCGACGTGGATGGTCCATAATTCGCCCGCTGTCGTCGGGGAGGGTGCTGAGGTTTCACCCACCTCGATCCTCCGTGGGGGCGTGGTCACCGATGGGAGCTCCGTCCGGTCCCCCGGCGGGACTTCCGTGGTGCATTCCACCACGAAGTCGGCCAGCGCTTGGCCCTTGATTGCCGTCCGGGCTTTGTACGTTATGTCGAACTCGCTGAGCTCGACGCTCCAATTGAGCATCCTCCCCGACCGCTCCAGCCTTTTCAGGTTCTTTTCGAGGGGCATGTCGGTGTGGACGATTATGGGGTGGGCCTGGAAGTAGGGTCGGAGCTTCCGGGCCGTGGTGACTAGGCAGTAGGCGGCTTTCTCGATAGGGCTGTAACGAGTCTCCGCCTCCCGGAGGATCCGGCTGGCATAGTAAACGGGGCGTTGCACTCCTCCTCCCTCCTTGATCAGGACGGAGCTAACGGCCCCCTCGGTGGTCGCCAGGTACAACCCCAGGGGTTCGCCCTCCTCCGGCCGCGTGAGGAGCGGTGGGCTCTGTAGGTATGCTCTCAGCTCCGCGAACGCCCGGGCACAGTCGTCATCCCACGGGATCACCTTCCTTTGATCTTTAGCTTCGCCCAAGGCTGTGCGCAAGACCCTGAAGAAAGGGAGCGATTTCTCCGCCGATTTCGACAGGAATCGCCCTAAAGCAGCGATTCGGCCGTTCAGTCGCTGCAAGTCCCGGATCGTCCGGGGCTCCGTCATACCGATGAGGGCCGTCACCTTGTCGGGGTTCACCTCGATTCCCCGCTTCGTTATCATGAAGCCCAGGAATTTTCCCGATTGCACGCCAAAGATACACTTCGCGGGGTTTAGCCTCAGGTTGTACCGGCGGACCCTCTGGAAGGTTTTCTGCAGGTCGGTGAGGTGGTCGGGGGCCCTTCCGCTCTTTACCAGCATGTCGTCGATGTAGACCTCCAAGTTTCGTCCCACCTGAGGGCCGAATATTCGGTCCACCATTCGTTGATAGGTCACCCCGGCGTTCTTCAGTCCGAAGGGCATCTTGGTGTAACAGAAGGTGCCTTTATCGGTGACAAAAGATGTCTTCTCCTCATCTTCCTCCGCCATCGGTATCTGGTTGTACCCCGAGAAGGCGTCCATGAAGCTCAACAACTCATAGCCGGACGCCTGGTCCACCAAGTGGTCGATTCTGGGAAGAGGGAAGCTGTCCTTCGGGCATACCTTGTTGAGGTCGGTGAAGTCGACGCACATGCGCCACTTCCCACTGGGCTTCTTCACCAGAACGACGTTGGCGAGCCAGTCGGGGTAGTCCACCGGCCGAACAAATTTGGCCTCGAGGAGTCACTCTACTTCTTCCTCGGCCGCCCTCTTCTTTTCGCCCCCTGCACTTCTCTTCTTCTGTCGAACAGGTCGGGCTTCCGGGTCTGCATTCAACCTGTGGGAGATTACTCTCGGGTCCACCCCGGGCATGTCTGCGGGTGACCACGCGAATATGTCCGCGTTTTCTCGGAGCAAGGCAACGAGGGCCGTCCTCAACGCGGACGGGAGTTTCGTCCCGATGGAGACGGTTTTTTCCTCGTCCGAGGCCACTGGGACCTCCTCCACTTCCTCTGTCGGGGTCGGCCGCTGGTCGCAGAAGTCCTCTCTCTCGTCAGGGATGAGAGCCTTCAGGGGCCGCCTCGGGCTCTTAGGCAGGGATGGCGCCTGGTTGTGGTCTCCGGGCACCTCCCGTCCTCCCCGCACCTATCCCACCCCCCGCGGGGTCCGGAACTTCATCGTCTGATGTTGCAGGCTGGGGAGCGCCTCGATGGCCGTCATATATGGACGCCCAATGATTCCGTTATACGCCGACGCGACGTCGACGATGACGAGAAGTGCTTCCTTGGTCACGACCCTCGGTTCTTCCCCCAGGGTCATGGGCAGGGTGATCGTTCCCTCAGTGGGGATCGCGTGGCCAGTGAAGCCAGCAACAGGGCCCACACAGGGCTCTAGGTCTGCACGCCCCCACCCCATCCTCTCGACCGTTGACAGGAACAAGATGTCGCAGGAGCTACCGGTGTCAATCAGGAGACGGTCGACGTCCATCGCCCCGATCCGAGCCTCGATGACGAGAGCGTCATTGTCCTGGCTCCGTGTCCCCAGCCAGTCCTCCTCGGTAAAGGCGATGGGGGGTCGGTGTGTCCTTCTTCGCTTCGGTCGGCGGCCGGCGGCCGCCACCATCACCTGTCGGGCTCCGAGCCCCGGGATTGCGGGCGCCCGTCCCGCTGAGGAAGACCCTCCAGTTATCATCTCAATTCGCATGATCGCCCTTGGGGGGCGTGGCTCCTCCTTATCGCGGTCCGCCGGCGATTCCCGTCCCCCCTCCCCCGGGGGGGCTCTATCTCCTGCTGCCACCCGCCTTCCCGCGACGAAGTTCCCCAGGTGACCCGCCTGGATCAGTCGCTCGATCTCTCTCGAGGGAGTAACAACGGTCGGTGTCGTGGCCGTGGTCCCGGTGATAACGGCAGTATCTCCAGGGGTCTCGCCTCGCCGGGTCCGTCCTCATCTCCCGGGGAGGCTCTAGCAGTAACCCGGCCCTTGTCGCCGCGGCCAGCACCTCCATCATGGGGGCATTGAGTCGCGTGTAAGGCGCCTGTAGGGGGCCTTCTTGTCTTGGGAGGACTCCGGGGGGCCCCCGAGCCGGGGCGAGCCCACGCACCGGGCCTAGGCGATCTTGTGGGCGAGGCTCGGGCGGCTCCTGCCGCGGTCGGGACATCTGACCGCGGTCTCGGCCCCTCTCTTCCTGCCTCGGACGAGGGTGTGGCCGGGGTCCGTCTTGGGACGGTTTCGCCGGGGGGAATACGGCCTTTGCACCTAGAGTCTCTTCGGCCAACGCGTGCCTTTCCGTCATTGCCACCAATGCTTCATAGTCGGTCGGCGGATCCCGGAGCAGGGATTTGTGGAGGCTCCGAGTTCGCAACCCCGTCTTGAAGGCCAGCATAAGCACCTCATCGCCACATGTCACCACCGCCCGTCTTTCCTCCTGAAAGCGGCGGAGGTATCTACCCGTCGTCTCTCCTTCCCTTTGGACTACTGTGCTGAGATAGTCCAAGGGCTTCTTCTTCGTCCGCCCGGCTCGGAACTCTTGGCAGAACTTGTGGGACAGCTCGCCAAAGCTCCCAACGGATCTCGCGGGCAGGCCAAAATACCAATCCAGCGCGGTGTCCCTCAGGCTTTGGGAGAAATGTCGGCATAAGAACGCCTCGTCCACATCCTGCGCCTCCATCGCCCCCCGGTATTGTTGCACGTGTGTGAGGGGGGTCGCCTCTCCCATTGTACGTGGCCAAGTGAGGGGGCTTGAACCTTACGGGCCTTGGGGCGGACGTGATCCATCGTGCAAGCGGCGTGGCCTCCTCCGGATAGGTAGGGCAATCCGGCACATCCCCTCTCCGCCATTCGGGGGTCTGGCTTCGGTCGCGCCTCGGCCGCCGACGGTCCTCCGTCCCCTGGGAGTAGCTCCTTCCCCGGGTCGAGGATTCGACGGGTCGCGGGCTACGGTTCTCCCAGCACCAGCGCCTCTCGGCCAGCTCTCCTCGGGCCCCCATCCGTTCTTGATTCTCTCGGAGGAGCCTTTCGCGCTCGGCGGCGAGGAAGCGTAGTTGTCGACAAATGGCTTCCTCGCGCAGGGTATCGGAGGGGTGGTACTGGCGATGCGGGCTGCCTCCTTCGAGTGGAGACCTATTTAGTAACGGGTCCCGCCCGTCCCCGAGCCGCCGGCCCGCCGTCGTCTCGTCCAGGATTTCTTGGTTGCTCCTGTTTTCTCTCCTTAGCCTCTCGCGCTCCGCGACGATGAAGCGGAGTTGGCGGCGGGTGGCCTCTTCTTCCTGGTAGGCCCTCCGGGCGGTCTCAGCCGCCTCGTCCAAACGCCTTTGCACGGCGGCCGCATCCCCCAGGTGCCTCCATCGCTGCGCAACTTCCATCTCCTCTTCCAGGAGCCTTTGCTGGGCCGCAATCTCCTCGGCGA
Source organism: Scilla litardierei (assembly GCA_030789695.1). NCBI lineage: Eukaryota > Viridiplantae > Streptophyta > Magnoliopsida > Asparagales > Asparagaceae > Scilla > Scilla litardierei. The sequence continues at coordinate 16,561,349 of CM061142.1, read as the reverse complement.
GCCCCCTGTCTTCTCCCTCCTCCTCGAACTGAAAGCGGAGGTTCCGCCTCACGTTCTGGGGCTCTGAGGGGCCGGGCGGAGGCTCCGTTTCAGCCATCTGATAGTCTCCCCTGGCCTGAGTAACGGCCTCGAAGCTTTTCAGGACAGCGTGGGCTGAAGTGCGTTCAGTTTCGGCGCCCACCCCCAGAAGGGGGTCGGACGCCGGAGTGATTTGTATAGAGAGCGGTTCCTGATCCACGGGATCTTTGTCGTGGTCAAGGTTCCGCAGGATCGGCATGGAGTCTAACATGGGTGTGACCCTTCGTTCCCACAGACGGCGCCAATTGTTACGAGGTGGAACTCGCGTACAATGAATTTGTATTATGGGGAACCAAGGGCACGATGGTTATGTGGAGAAGAAGGTGTAGGTAGGCTGTTTTACAAGTGATTGGTGGGGTGAAGAGGTTGGATCCGTTGCCGGTGGTGCTCACAGGGTCGTATCTCGCCGGACGCAGCTGAGGAAGGTTGGACGGCGGGGGGCTGACGCTGACTTTGGTCAAGGGGCGAGCACTCCTGCAGCACGAACAACTCGTCAGAAGGGCGGGGTTGGGGTTCAACCCTTAGCCCCTCCGATGCCTAAGTCAGTAAAGGGCTTAAAATGGGGGCTAGACATGCCGGCCGGACTAACTGTGTGTCCGCCTCGCGTGACGAGCTATAGGTGGGAGAACAAAGATATGGAGGACCTTTGCTCTCGTGTGTGAATAATAGAAGATGAGAGAGAATTCTCCAACCTCCCCTCCGTAAGAGGAGAGGGGGTATTTATACCTGGCGGGTGATGACTAGGCGTGCTGAGCTGGCTTGGGTGCCAGCGGAAGCTTCGGACAAGGACATCAGGAACAGGAGTTTCTGACCTGCTTCTGTCAGGCGGCGCAACGGCCGAGGGGAGCTTTTGTCCGGATGTCAGGACCGAAAGCACTAACCGTCGGACGGGTCAGCCGCTTGGGGGGTGCTTTGTCAGGCGGTCGGGTGACGTATGTGTCATTCGTGTCCTTACCCTAGGCTGTTTGTCGTTAGCGACGAACTAAAGGTCTGGCTGTCATTCTGGGCGCCGCGGATCACGGGAGTCAGGCGGGCCGTTCCGATCGGGGGTTGTCTGGCCGTTACGGAAGGATACGTCCGCGCCCGTCAATAGGCCTGGCCTAGCTACCCAAGCGTCCCCAAGCGCGCTACCCCGGCGGGTCGGGCGGCGGCGGTTGTTCGCCTCGGCCGGTCGCGATTGTTCGCCTCGGCCGGTTCGGGGAACGCTGCAAGGCGCGCCTGTCTTCACGATGCCCCGGATTTTCGGGGCGGCGGCCCTTTTGTGAAATGGTGAGTTAATGGGGTATGTTAGCGGATCCGGGCGGGAGTCGGGCTCCTACGATCTTTAGGTCGTAACAGACACAAAAATAAAGGATGCACTAATCCCTCCGGATTCCAAAAGAAACTTTCTAAGTATCAAGGACATCCGTTTCAACGGATTCCACTTGGAAACAGCAAATGTAAATGAAAAAAAAAATTTATTACCGTATGCAACGTCTCAAGAAAAAGGAGTAAAATCCACACTTGAACGTTTTGAGAGCCTTATAGGCCTCTACCATACGAAGATTCGGAGAAAGGAAGCAGAATTAAACGGAGCACCTGAAGTGCCCTACATCAGCCGAGTTTTTACTCTGGCATGATGGACTTGGCCACCCTGTAATTGTGATGATGCACAGCATCTTATCCTATGGGTATGACTTGAAGAACCAGAAGATTCTTCAGAAGGGAAAATTCCCTCGCATCCCTTACTATAAGGGAAGATTAATTACAAGGCCATCTCCGCGAAAAGTTGAAAAAGGATCTCCACGCTTCCTCAAAAAGAATACAAGGAGACAGATGTGGATAAAATCCACCACCCCTAGTGGGCTATTTTGGTACTTCACTGTACTGATAAATGCATCCTCAGAATATTCGTACGTGTGTCTACTACAGACCCGCAACTTAGCTTTTCCAAAGCTATTGGCACAAAAATAAAAAATGTTGCGGGCACATTTCCCAGACAATAAAATGTTGTAAATAAGTCTGGTTAATGTTGAGAAATATACCTCCCAGTCTTTTCAAGAGTACTGCCAATCAACGGAAATTGAAAATGAACATACAAGTGCCGCATGTTCATACCCAAAATGGGTCGGTAGAGTCACTGAAAAGTAGACTCTAATGGACTGAACGTCCATTAAATCCCGATTGCCTATGGATGCATGGGGACATGCAAACTCTGCATGCTGCATCATAAATGAAAATAAGACCCTCTGGAGGTCAGAGTCTCCAATGCAACTTGCATATGGAATGCCACCGAACATTTCTCATCTGAGAATCTTCGGTCGCACAGTCTTAAATCCACATTGCACCACCAAAGAGGACCAAAACGGTACTCAACGTCGTCTAGGTATCCATGCAGGGTTTGACTCACCCTCACTTATAAGATACCTAGAACCCCAAACGGGGGACGCATTTAAGGCACATCTTGAAGACTGTGATTTCGATGAGACGAGTTTCCCAAAAATAGGCCCAGATACTAGAAAATCTGGTGCGAAGAAAATTATAACGTGGGATACAAAAAGTTTGACCCACTATGATCCGGTAACAATACAATGTGTAGATGAGATCCAGAAGATCTTCAACATACAGAACACTGTTTACCGGAATCATGTATCGACAACCAGAAGATTGTCAGATCACACATCCCTGCTGCAAAAACTCCAGCTAGGATTGACATCCCCGAGAATGGATGCAATCCACCAGCAGCAGAAGTGGCTGATCCTCAACAGAAAAGAGGCAGACCACCATGCTCCTAGGACAAGAAACTCCTGGAGACCTTAAGACAATACTACCACAGGACAATGAGCTCCTGTCCACACCATCACCCTTCCCGGAATCCACTGCAGAGGAATTGCCGGGAAAAAGTGAAATTAAGTAAATGCTATACGTACTGGGGAGGTGTTGGACAGATAGAACATAAATTGTCGACAATGTATTCACGTATCATATTGCCATATACATCGCAATGGCGATGATGTTTATAAATTATCGTTCCACACTCCGTTGCTAGAAGGCAAACGTAGAGATTGGCCAAACGTGGAACGTGGCAATAAAAGATGAGCTGGACTCACTTATGAAACGTGAAATGTTCGGACCTGAAGTCCAGACACCAAAAGGTGTCAAACCTGTGGATAAAACAAAGTATTGCAAAAATAAGAAAAATAAATACAAAATCGTATGCTATACGGTACAACCTATAGCCCAAGGAAAATTTCGCTGAAACTAGGGATCGAACAAATTCAAATGAGAATGTCTCATAAATGATGCATCAGTCTCCCTAAGTTATCAAAAGCGAATACCTTACGATTTGGCGAAGGAAAATTATTGGATATGCCGTTATTGGATGTTGTGACGGCATACCTTCGTGGATATCTTGTAAAGATAATTTTCACATTTACTTAAAACGCCTGAATAGACTTCGGGACGTCTATTCAAATGAAGAAACAATAAGTATAATAAATAAATGTACAACAAAGAGAATCACTTGACAAGTCAATGATTCCTACTGAAGGTTGTCTTTGCATCTGTGCAAAGAACATGATTAGAGATCTTAGTTGTAGACAACTAACATCTCATCGGATCTCCTGAAGAGAAAACCGAAATAAATGTACAAGCCTGACTTTTAAACATGAAATAAAAAGACCTAGGCAAATATAAAGTCATGGCTCATAGAATCCTGTTATAAACGCCCAGAAGCGCGTTGGAGAAATTAAAAGGATCATCCAAAGTACACCTACGGTGGTATACTCAATGGATGTACAAAAAAGAACCCTTCCGATCGCTGGAAGAGGGGGAGGATATAACTGGTCCTAAAGTCCCTTATCTAAGTGCAATCATGCACTCCTGGCTAAACTGCACGCGTCCCGATATAGCAGTTGTAGTTAACTCATTAGCCAGAGATAGTTGGCACCTCACTAGGGCCATTAGACCGGAGACAAGCCTTCTGCGCTTCCTCCAAGGGTCGAAAGATTTGGACTTACAAATTATAGTAGCATCCTCCAATGTTTGTGCAAATGCAGGTTACAGGTCCGATCCCTATACTGATAAATCACAGAATGGGTACCCACAGTGGGATGGCCATCTACTGCAAATATGCAAAGCAACTTATGAAGGCAACATCATCCTATCAATTCCGAGATCCTCACCATTCCAGAATCACACCAATGGTGTACTTTAGGGCGCCTGGTGGTACATCACATCCCGGTGATGACTGGGATAGAGGCTGGTCCTGTGGAGCTGACCATATAGTCTGAAGACCACATCAGAGGCGACGAAACTTAGCTCACCTCTCCAGAGTTTCTGGACTCAGCAGCTGCTTGATGGTGATAAAATTTGTAATCTGTGTACATTTTCGGAATATTGTAAATAGGAGTGATGAGATAAGCCTAAGAGATCTTAAAGCCTAAGAGCTTTTACAGATCAGGGGGAGTTGAGGGAATTTGTACTCTTTTCCCTTAGCTATGATTTTTCCCACTGGGTTTTCCATAGCCAAAGGTTTTAACGAGGCAAATCAAATCAACTCTGGATCCTGAAGTATCCACCCCTCTGTGACGCTCAGAATCCAGAAGTATTCATGAGCAGAGTCACTTGTACAAATCAGGGGGAGTTAAAGAGCGTTTGCACTCTTTTTCCTTAACTATGGTTTTTCCCACTGGGTTTTCCATAGCTAGAGGTTTTAACGAGGCAAATCTCACCAACTCAGGATCCTGAAGTATCCACCCCATGTGAGACTCTTATACGCTCAGAATCCTGAAGCATTCACGAGCAGAGTCCACACCTATGGCTGGATAAGGGGGAGTGTTGTGAACGGTTATTTAACCGTAGTTGGGTGAGATTCTGGGCTATCCTAGAGATAGGCCCATATCATTGTAAGCCCATATCTGTATTCCCCTATTGCCTATAAATAAAGAGCTGGGGGCTCCTCCCCCAGTAGTTGATTCATAACAAGTTTCAAATTTTTTAGTCGACTAATATATTCTGTTAGTCTACTAGTCATTTTTTAAATTAGTTATTTTAAATGATTTATCATTTAAATATTATATTTTAATAACGAAAGTTAGAACTGCCTCAATGAATAGTTTCTGACAGTTTATATCTATTTACAGAAGTTACTTTCAGTTTTCAGAAGTTACTTTCTGAAAAGACACGTCAACAGTCAAAATCCTAGTCAGCAGCCCTATTAGTCGACCAGTCCATAACATTAGACGACTAATTTGAACAAAAATTTCCCAGAATTTTTTGAAAATTCAGGCAATTGTCCAACGTTCAAAAATTGCCTTTTGGGATATAAATAGACCCCTAGACTCTTGCCTAAAAATCACGAAAATTCACACACTCTCTCTTTACTTAAGTTTATTTCTCTCTCTAGAACGTGAGTCATTTTCAGATTTCCATAGGAGAACCTCTGCAGAAGTTTGCTCCTTTAGGAAGTCCATTTTCAAAGTGTGTTCTACATTTAATTCGCATTCAGAACCCTGGAGAATCCATCACCAATCTTGCGTCATAATTATATCAAGGCTATATGTGATATTGTTTCATACTTTTTTCTTTACTTTATTTGGTCAATCTCTTGTTGAACAGATTGTACAAGTTTGCAACAAGGGGAGTGTTGGCATCTTTGTATGTTGATTACTTGCGGGGAGCAAGTGTTATAGTGGATTCATATCTTTACGGGATAGAGGACTGGGCGTAGGATCACAAGGATCCGAACCAAGATAAATCTCTGTGTTTGCATGTGTTATTATCTGGATCGCGTTCATTTATTTTCGTACTCTTTTTGCAAATTTGTATTTACTTTTAATTTTGCAATATCGTCGTGATATACACTATTCACCCTCTAGTATATTTGGTGTGCATGAAGTCCAACATTTGGTATCAGAGCCTCATGGTTAAGATGACATACACCTATCCGACGAACAATTCAACATCTTCATCACAATTTTCAGAAGGGCACTTTACTACAAGGCCTCCACTATTCAACGGTTCCAACTACTCATATTGGAACACAAGGATGACAATCTATCTTCAAAGCATCGCATACGAACTCTGGAACATGTTGGAAACTCGATATGAGTAGCCTACAACTCCTTATGCTTTGATAATATTTTGAAAAAGAAATAGAATGTTTTTATTAAAGCAAAGAAAATTGACTCTTTTATTATTTTGCAAAAGAATGCTATTCATTTACAAAAGAAGACCAATTTTATTACATCTTCTAAGAAATCCATTATGCATACTATTTGGGTTCCTAAAGATGTTTGCTTATATGACAAGGATTTATATGTTACTAACTTTATGCAAAATATAATTCTTTCTTCTAATTATTTAAAGAAACCAAATTCCACTTGAACTTGGTTTCCTAAGGAATAATCCCAAGGACCCATATAAAAAGGGTACCAATATTTATTGTTTATCTTTCAGGTACCCATAAAAGAAAAATGTATACTAGATAGTGAATGTTCTAAACACATGACCGGGAACATCAAACTTCTATCAACCGTACAATTCAAAGATGGTAGCACCGTTACTTTTCGTGACAACAACAAAGGTAAAGTAATTGGCATTGGAACAGTTGGTGATCCAACTAAGCCAATCATTGAAAATGTGTTCCTCGTTGACGGTTTGAAACACAATCTCTTATCCATTTCTCAATTATGCGATAAAAATTTTAAAATTGTTTTCGAAAAGAATGCATGCATTATATATGATATTAATATGTCTAATGTATTATTTAAAGGAAATTGTAAGAATTATATATATATATATATATATATATATATATATATATATATATAATGCAGGAAAATAGTTTCAAATGATCATTGCTTATTAGCATCCACCGATAATACATTATTATGGCATAAACGTTTTGTACGCACTAACTTTAAACATTTAGCACGTATTTTAAAACATAAGTTTGTTTCTGGAATGCCTAACATATCTTTTACTCACACAGAATTTTGTGATGCATGTCAACAAGGAAAAATGCATAAATCCTCTTTTAAATTGAAAGATGCTATTTCTACAAAAAGACCACTTGAACTTTTACATTTAGATTTTTTTGGTCCTTCTATAAAAGCTTCTTTAAATGACAATAAATATGCCTTTGTGATTGTTGATGAGTTTTCAAGATATACTTGGGTATTATTTTTGAAACACAAAAATGATGCATTTGAAGAATTTACAATATTTTATAAAAGAATTCAAAAATTAAAATCTCCATCCATTATTACTATTCGTAGTGATCATGGTGGAGAATTTGAGAATGAATTATTTACAAAATTTTGTAATAAATATGGCATAACACATAATTTTTCTTTTCCTAGAGCTGCACCACAAAATGGTGTAGTTGAAAGGAAAAATAGAACTTTACAAGAATGTGCTAGAACCATGTTATGTGATAGTACTTTACCAAAATATTTTTGGACAGAAGTCGTTGCTACGTTATGTTTTGAATAGAATTTTGGTAAGACCACAGCTTTATAAAACATGTTTTGAATTATTTTATGATCGAATTCCTCGTGTATCATATTTTAAAGTTTTTGGTTGTAAATGTTTTATTCTTAACACTAAAGATTCACTAGATAAGTTTGATTCTAAATCAGACGAATGTATTTTTCTAGGATATTCTACACGTAGTAAAGCATATATATTTATAATAAAAGTGATGAGTTTTGAGGGACCCTTAGGGTATTATTTATATGCCCGTCCTACGTCAGATGGACAATAGGGGCAAAAACAAGCAACTAAAACCCCCGTTAAACCATTTAACTAACAAGCCCTAAAGTTATCAAGACCCTAGCCAGGATCTATACTATCTTGAGGTGGATCTGACCACCCCAAGATAGATCTAAGCTACTGTAAAATTATAAATACTAATCTTAATTAAACTACATACCCGGAACCTTGCTTGCGTCGAAAAGGTGTACCGAACCACGTACCGAGCCTCTCCTCGTCCCAAGCCAAACCGCACGTCCCGAGCTCAATCGCTTCCTGAATCGCACGCGTCCCTAGGCGAGCAACCCCCTTGTCGCTGAGCCAACCACGTGTCGAAGAAAGTTTCACTTGAGTGGATCCTCCGTCAAGACTTCGGATCCGATCCGATCTCCTTCTTAGATTTGCTAGATCCCTTCAGGAGCAAGGCAGAAATTTAGGGAGATGAGAAAATTATTTATTTTAAGCTTAGATCCGAGCATGCTCCAAACTTTTGGGAGCTGCTCAGATCTAGAGCTTAGGACAAGTTTAGAGGACGGGGGCCGGCCCCTATTTATATAGGCGGCTGACCCCCTTCACTCTACTTCCGATGTGGGACTAAAAAACTTGGAGTAATTAATTCAAGTTAGTTTTCCTTAAAGAAAGTCCAAACTTCTATGAATTTTAACTTTCTCATGTTGAGCTTCACATTTGATACAACATATCAAATCGAAGAGAGCTGAATGTTGAACGCATAGGAAAAAACAGCAAGTCAATCGGAGTTCGTTTGACCCCTCAAACAATTGCTCAAAGATCAGCCAAAACTCGATTTTTGCTGAACAATTCAGACGTCAGCTAAACAATTATTCAGGGTTCAAAACCCCTAGCCGTGGGGCCCACAGAGTGGGCCCCACGAGTTGACCTGCGTGCGCAGCCCAAAGGGGCATGTGCCTGGTACGTGCACATGGGCACGTGCCAGACACACGCCCTTGCAGGGCGCCTGGCGCCCTACCGGTGCGTGCGTGGCACGCACGCGCTGGCAGGGAGCCAGAGAGGCGCCCTGCGGGCGCTGAATCATGGCAGGCGCCCCAAAAGGGGGCGCCTGTTAAGTCCGGCCCCATATGGGCCGGGTCACAAAAAAAAAACTTTTTTGTTTGTTTCTCAAACAACAAAAGGAACATTGGGCCCGGTTTATTTCTTTTGGGATTCTATTTAAAACACTTTTAAATTGACTTACTGGGCTCGTTTGGACTCCGATTTTGATGCGGTTTGAACCTGCGTTGAGACCGGGACGATCCCGTCATACAGGTAACCTTTTCTACGCGTTTATTATATTAAATTTGTATGTAAACTATTTACGACGTATTTAATTTCATTTGCATCATATGCAAAAAATTCCCACATATATTATTAAAAACCATTTGCATCAAATACAAATGATCTGAGGGCATACATCTCCCAACATCTCCCACTTGCACTCAGGATCATTTATCCCGAATGCATAAGATAATTGCAAACCTTTTGCAGTATTTTATCACTTGCATCGAATGATTATTCTCCCTAATTTCTACTTATTACTAGACGAAGGTCGCACTCTATGTGAGATCCTACAGCATGACACTACTACAGGTGGGCACGAAGCCCCGGACGGCAGTAACCGCGAGCGGTAGGTGTCGTCCCTATTTCAGTATCATACTTATGTGGTTGTCGGGACCACCCTAACTGTGACCGTGATGAATTCCGCAATTTTAGTCTCTTCGTCAAAACTATGCTGTTTAGTTCAAGCCTAAGGTACGGTCAAACTGTCAATCCCAGTAGCTCGTAACCGGTTAGTCTCCATCGATCTTTAGTCAAATAATGTTGGACATCTTTCAACATACTCTGGCCAGAGTTTTCACTAAAGATCGAACTAACACTACGACACTAACTCTTATTGACTGGGAGAGACAAATCCTATTTTGGTCATTACTCACCTCGCACGCTTCAAATGTCATCCAACCAAAGACCTTTCGACAGGCCTTGCCTCGAAGCTAGTTCAGGGATCTAAGTGACACCGTTCACGTATAGGTTCATACAATGACCTCAATTCAAAAGACCAACTTGTCTATCATCACTAATAGTTATCATTGAAAGATTGGTCAATCATAACCATATGATAACTCTTGTTGGATCGTTCAGTGAACTCATTCTCCAATGAGCACATGTATCTCGTCTTCGACTTCGCCAAGTCAAACGATCATGAGATCATCATCACCTCTACACAGTGAAGACTAAGACACAATGGTCTATCCGATGTTTTGATATCCTTTCCTCGAAACATCTACGACCACGAATGTTTCTAGACTTATGCTACTAACGGTCAAGCATTTCTCCATGATCGAGATCCTCATCTCGATACATGTTTAACCTTGTATTAAGTCTCAGGACTTTACCTAAGTTTCTAATGATAACTACATATGATTTAACTTAGATAAATTCTTACCATACAGCTTACTGTAATTACGAACAAGATGTTTGTACAATTTACACTGAGATAAATTACCTCGAGGGCATACATCTCTCAACATCTCCCACTTATACTTAGGCCCATTTATCCCGGTATCTCATACCGTATTTTACACATAAGTTTTTCTAGACTTCATGTGGTAGAGCCTTCGTGAGTGGATCTGCTAAAATGTCTACTGTATAGACTTAATGGGTTTTCTATGTTTATCTTAGACCACATATTTGAATCTCATCCAAATAATTTACTTGGTCTCTTGGAGTCCCTAATTAATTTCTTGACTGGATCTCATCCAGCTCGTTGTACCTTACGAGAATATCCATCATTAGTTTTACTGGTCATTTAGACGGTTCTTAATCATTTTGATAAAGTGTCAAACTCTTTGACCACTTTGTCAAAACATATGTCCAGCCTCTTGAAGCCTCGCATGCATTTTATTCGCTCCCACTGACCTTGAAAACTCTCTGGCCAATTCATATAAGTTCGTTCTTCTAAATCATATTCAGAAAACGAACTATAAATGAATGCTCCAGTTTTCATGGTCATCATGAGCATTTACATCGAGTTTGGTCCGAGTAAATCAGTACAAATCTGTTGGCGAGACAGTTTCATCCTAATCTGTTTAGAGGAGTTAGGATGAAAACCGTTCTTAGCCAACACAAGTTGTACTTCACTACTTTTTTCTACACCTATCTTCTAACTTGAAGATTTTCTTGCAGTCAATGAGAAACTCTTTCTTTGGGCACATAAACTAAAGTCATACTTTATTTTTTGTGCATGGACCTTTTTCGATTGCATCAAGTTATTAATCAAAGTCCCTACTCCGAATTACATCCTGGAAGTTGTCTAGGCCATCATCGACTATGATGTCTAACTCGACTCTTCATCTCACGAGACTCGAGTAAGCCTTTAACTTCCCAATGACTGATTTTAATGAATATCTTATTGCTAAGGTCCCCATAGAACCTTATCAAAAACTAGGCATTACTATCTGGGACTTAACCCAGAGAGAGGATTATAACTCAGAGTCACTTGTCATGCATCGCACCATGTCTAACAAAGTGCGATTCATGCTCTCTAACACACCAATGTGTTAAAAGACTTGACCTGAGAGAAAATCACATTTTCTTTTAATTTACACAAGATTTATACAGCTAAGTATTTGACTCTTCGATCTGATCGAAGCAGTTCAAATACTTCTGTCATTTTGTTTTCTATTTTATTAGATTTGTGTTTCATCAAGAACACGTGTCGTAATAAAATAAGTATAACTTATCTAGCTTAATTTAGACTTAGGTCTGAATACATCCATATGTATAAGACCATGAGTTCTCTAACTCATTCTCCCACTGTCTTACAGAAGGTGTTGGGCCAACATAGCAAACATAACTTTGAGACAAATTCACAAGTGTCCGTAGACTTCATAATACGAGAGGTCAAACCCCTCTTTATGTGACTTGTGAAGCTTAGTCTCTTTGTTATGGACTAATCTATTTTGCCATATAAGTTTTTGTTACTATCTTGTGTATTCATGTATTAACATTAATACATTATTGTTATACAAATTACTCGCTTAAAAAACATTGCTTCAGAAGCAAGTTGATGACATTCGTCAAAAAATGTGTTTAACGTCCTACATGGCCTAAGAAACAACAATTGTTCCTTTTTCCAACACGTAGACAATTTATTTCTTTGGTATAACGGTTATCCTGAAACCGTGACATCAAATATGTCACATTTTCATTTCCTCCTACTTGTGCCTTTACTAATGATAAATAAAACTGTTTTTCTTAATTGATTTTCCTTAGTGCCTTCTTCCTTTTCTAAATCTCATTTAGATATTATACGACCCAACAAAATTATTAGCTGTGCAAGCACCTAACGTATCCAAACACTTGAGCTTTATAACCTTGAGTTGACCCAACAAGTTGCTTTACACAAGATCTAATTTGGATACATGGTCTTGTACCGCTCGTGCACTCTTCTTCGAATCAAACAGTTTGATCGAAGTTTCGAACCTTGTGGATTGAATCCGTTTTCGATACAACCTTGAATTGACTCAACAAATTGTATGGATAAACAAGTTTTGAACATTAGTATGTTCATGGCACCTAACAAATCCAAACGCTTGAGGTTTGCAACCTTGAGTGTGCTCAACAAGTTGCTCGTCTCATGATCTGGTTGGGATACATAGTCTTGCACCGCTCATGGACTCATATTCGATTCAAACAATTTGATCAAATTTTCGAACCTTGCGGATCGAAAATGTTTTCAATTCAACCTTGAGTGCGCTCAACAAATTGTATGGAGAAACATGCATTGAACATCAATATGTTCAAGCTGCCCCTTTTAGAGGCAAGTGATAGGTAGCGTGCATTTATTTTGTTAGATCCAAAGTTTAAGGAAATTAAATTCCTTAACCATGTGCTTAAGAAGGTCATTTAATGTCAACGAGAACACAGTTTAGCCTATCAATTAGAATTTGAATTGATATTTCATTAACCAACCATTTGGACCAGTTAACTTATTATCTTAGAATATGATGTTTTGGATTCCATTGGTAAACATAGAACTACCCTAGTTTAGCATATGTTCACTATTAAACATAGATAGAATGGATTTTGTCTAACTATATCCTCCCATTATTTTTACGATCATTTTAAACCTTAATAATGAAAGATTTTATTAAATTAAATTAATGGATAAAAGATCCAACCACCCTGCGTCTTACAACTTTGAGTGTGCTCAACAAATTGCTTAACTCTGCGATTGGTAGATGGCTCTCCATCAATCATATCATATATGACTCTCTTATTGGTTTTTACTCCTAGCCACTTATAATCATGAGTGTGCTCATCCAAATCACAATGACTAGTCTAGTCAAACCCTTGTTTTCATGTCTATCTTAACTTACGCCGGCGCTCAGTGTATTCACAACGCGATGGTTTACGTCAAGTCTAGACTACTTCTCATGTATTGAAACGTTGGTTTCCATAAAGTATCTATGTCATAGCTTGAGTGTACTCAACAACTATAACAAAGAACCTATAGTTGCCAACCTCTAAAGCAAGGAGGGCTACGACAAATTTTGAAAAAGATTTTTAACGTAATTGACTTAGATATAATCCATGGTGTCATATAATCATGATTCGTATTATTGCGGTCTAGCGAAACATGGCCAGGGAATTGACTAAGCCAGGATCACTTATCCCCAGTCTAGCTAGGGTGATCCTACAAACTTAGCCAAGCACATTGACTGGATCATGGTCCATTGAATGAAACTTATCACTTTTATATGTGTGCCATAGAATAAAAGGGTTATATTAAAACTAGTTAATCATATCAACTAGTTAATCCTAAAATTCAAAATTAGTTAGGATTTGTTAATAACTTTTATTAATTCCTTATAAACTATAAGGTCATATGTATTAACGTGCTATCCTAATCATTATTAGGTTTTAATAAACATAGATTACAACACTTTAAAGTGTAGTCTATTAATGAAAATTATTATTATAACGAATAAAATAATAATCGTCGTTAAAAGGACTACCCTAATTGGGAATTAGGTATAAAAAGGTTGTAACGATTTATTAAGACATAGCATATTATTTAAAATTCATCCTATAAATTTTAAAGATGTTCTTAATGGCTAACCTAAATTATCAAATAATAAGCAAGAATTTAGAATGGCCATTAAACATAAACTACACTAACTTTATCACATAAAATTAGGTATCCAACTATTTAACAATTAAATATGAACAACATATTAAAACTTTATCTGATAAATAATTAATATGCATCTTAAAATTTAACACTTAAATAATAAGCAAGATTTTAAAACATAAAATTTTATCTAATAAAATTAAATCGTGTCATAAAAATTATCACATAATTTTATTTTCAAAAACTTTATTTCAAAATCATCATAAAATATTAGCATGCTTCAAAAAGGATTTTATCATATAAAATAATTATTAAAAGCATCTAATAAAATGTTTGTTCCATTTTTAACAAATATCACATAACGTTAAAAAACAGATCTAATATGTATTTAAAAGGCAAATTTGCATTTATAAATATTATAGTCCATAGATCAGATGCAGACATAGACTCTGATACCACTGATCGAATTTATAAATACTATAGTCCATAAATTCTAAGCACGTCCTACGTCGGACAGACGATAGGGGCAAAAACAAGCAGCAGAAAAACCCGTTAAACCATTTAACTAACAAGCCCTAAGGTTATCAAAACCCTAGCCAGTATCTCTACTATCTTGAGGTGGATCTGACCAGCCCTAGATAGATCTAAGCTACTACAAAAATATAAATACTATGCTTAATTAAACTACATGCCTGGAACCTTGCTTGCACCAACAAGGTGTACCGAACTGCGGCCTGAGCCGCTCCTCGTCCAGAGCCGAACCACTACCCAAACCGCACGTCCCGAGCTAAACTTCATCTCAAACTGTACGTGTCCCGAGGCAAGCAACCCCCTTGTCGCTGAGGCAGCCATGTGCTGAAGAAAGTTTCACTTGAGTGGATCCTCTGTCAAGACTTCGGATCCGATCTGAGCCCCTTCGTGACTTTACTAGAGCCCTTCAGGAGCAAGGCAGAAATTTAGGGAGATGAGAAAATTATTTATTTTAAGCTTAGGTCCGAGCGTGCTCCAAACTTTTGGGAGCCGGTCAGATCTAGAGCTTGGGACGAGTTTAGAGGAAGGGGGCAAGCCCCTATTTATATAGGCGGCTGACCCCTCCCCTTTACTCCACTTCCGATGTGGGACTAAAAACTTGGAGTAAATAATTCAAGTTAGTTTGCCTTAAAGAAGTCCAAATTCTATGAATTTTAACTCCCTCACCGTTGAGCTTCACATTTGATACAACCTATCAAATCGAAGAGCGCTGAACAGTGAACGCGAAGGAAAAAACGGCGAGTCAATCCGACTTCGTTTGACCCCTCAAACAATTGCCCAAAGATCAGCCAAAACTTGACTTCTGCTGAACAATTCAGCCGTCAGCTAAACAATAATTCAGTGTTCAAAACCCTAGCCGTGGGGCCTATAGAGTGGGCTCACGAGCTGACCTGCATGTGCAGCCCAAAGGGGCGCGGGCCTGGCATGTGCCAGACATGCGCCCTTGCAGGGAGCCTGGCGCCTGCGTCGCGTGTGTGGCACGCGCCCGCAGGCGCGTGCCATGCACGTACGAACATGGCGCCAGAGAGGCGCCCCTGTGGGCGTTGAATCATGGCAGGCGCCCCCAAAAGGGGGCACCTGTTAAGTCTGGCCCCATATGGGCCGGGTCACACGAAAAAAACTTTTTTTGTTTGTTTCTCAAACAACAAAAGGAACTTTGGGCCTGTTTTATTTCTTTTGGGCTTCTATTTAAAACACTTTTAAATAGAGTTACTGGGCTCATTTGGACTCCGATTTTGACGGTTTGAACCTGCGTTTAGACCCGGACGATCCCGTCATACAGGTAATCTTTTCTATGTGTTTATTATATTAAATTTGTACATAAACTATTTACGATGCATTTAATTTCATTTGCATCATAAGCAAAAAATTCCCACATCTATTATTAAAAACCATTTGCATCAAATACAAATGATCTGAGAGTATACATCCCCCAACATCTCCCACTTGCACTCAGGATCATTTATCCCGATTGTAGATGATAATTGCAAACCATTTGTAGTATTTTATCCCTTGCATCGAATGCTTATTCACCCTAATTTCTACTTATTACTAGACGAAGGTCGCACTCTATGTGAGACCCTACAGCCTGACCCTACTACAGGTGGGCTCGAAGCCCCAGACGGCAGTCACCACGAGCGACATGTGCCGTCTCTGTTTCAGTATCACACTTACGTGTTAACTCATTGACATGAGTGTTGTCGGGACCACCCTGACTGCGACTGTGATGAATTCTGTAGTTTTAGTCTCTTCGTCAAAACTATACCGTTTAGTTCAAGCCTATGGTACGGTCAAACTGTCAACCCCAATAGCTTGTAACGGTTAGTCTCCATCGATCTTTAGTCAAATAATGTTGGACATCTTCCAACATACTCTGGCCAGAGTTTTCATTAAAGATAGAACTAACACTGCGACACTAACTCCTATTGACCGGGAGAGACGAATCCTATCTTGTTCATAGCTCTCCTCGCACGCTTCAAATGTCACCCAACCAAAGACCTTTTGACAGGCCTTACCTTGAAGCTAGGTCAGGGATATAAGTGACTCCGTTCACGTACAGGTTTGTACAATGTCCTCAAGTCAAAAGACGAACTTACCTATTATCAGTAAGAGTTATCATTGACAGATTGGTCAATCATAACCATATGATAACTCTTGTTGGGTCGTTCAGTGAACTCATTCTCCAAAGCACCTGTGTCTCGTCTTCGACTTCGCCAAGTCAAACGATCATGAGATCATCGTCACCGCTACACGGTGAAGACTAAGACACAATGGTCTATCCGATATTTCGATATCCTTTTCTCGAAACATCTACGACCATGAACGTTTCCAGACTTATGCTACTAACGGTCAGCATTTCTCCATGATCGAGATCCTCATCTCGATACATGTTTGACCTTGCATTAAGTCTCAGGACTTTACCTAACTTTCTAATGATAACTACATATGATTTAACTTAGATAAATTCTTACCATACAACTTACTGTAATTTTGAACAAGATGTTTGTACAATTACACAGAAAAAAATAACCTCGAGGGCATACATCTTTGGTAAGACCATAACTTAAAAAACATGTTTTGAATTATTTTATGATCGAATTCCTCGTGTCTCATATTTTAAACTTTTTGGTTGTAAATATTTTATGCTTAACATTAAGGATTCACTAGATAAGTTTGATTCTAATCAGATGAAGGTATTTTTGTAGGATATTCTACACGTAGTAAAGCATATATGATTTATAATAAACAAACCTTATGTATTGAGGAAACTCCTCATGTACTTTTTGATGAGAATTATACACCCATCACACCATAGATGAAAAGGATTTGATACCTATCACTAGCTCATTAGAAACACTAAGTTAGATGACAATGATGATAGTAATGATTTTACTAATCCCATTCCTGAAATTATCCCTGAAAATACCAATCTTCCAAAAGCATTTGTTGACGTTCCTAATCATCCACATGATCTAGTTATTGGAGATAATTCTGATAAAGTAAGAACTAGATCACAATAGAACAAATGACTCATTATGCATTTATATCATCCATCGAACCAAAGAATGTTAAGGAATCATGTAAAGATAGTTCATGGATTATAGCAATGCAGGAAGAACTTAATCAATTAAAAAGTAATGATGTATGGAAATTAGTACGTAGACCTTCAGATCATCCTGTTATTGGAACTAAGTGGGTATTTAAGAATAAATTGGATGAATATGGACAAATGGTTAGAAATAAGTCTAGATTAGTTGCACAAGTTATAATTAGGAAGAAGGCATATATTATGATGAAACCTATGCACCTGTAGCAAGATTAGAATCTATTAGAATGCTTTTAGCATATGAATGTTAGAAAGATTTTAAGTTATATCACATGGATGTTAAAAGCACATTTTAAATGGTATAATCAAGGAAGAAGTCTATGTAGAACAACCACCTGGATTTCAACATGAAAGTTTGGATAATCATGTTTTTAAATTGAAGAAAACATTATATGGATTAAAACAAGCACCACGTGCTTGGTATGAAACATTGAAGAACTTTATGTTAAAATCTGGTTATTCTTTTGGAAAGATAGATTCTACCTTATTTACTAAACATATATATTCTGATGTTATCATTATACAAATGTATGTTGATGACATAATTTTTGGTTCTACTAATGATTCTCTTTGTCAAGAACGTTCTAAAGAAATGCAGAGTAAATTTGAGATGAGTCACATGTGCGAATTGATTTACTTCCTTGGAATTCAAATCAAACAAATGAAGAAAGGTATATTTATACACCAGAGTAAATATACAAATGAACTCATCAAACGATTTGGACTAGAGAGTTCTGCAGAGAAACATACTCCAATGTGTACTTCATCAAATCTTGACCAAGATCCAAATGGTAATAGTGTTGATCAAACATTATATCGAGGTATGATTCGATCGTTACTTTATCTTACCTCTAGTAGACCAGATATTATGTTTTCTATTTATATATGCGCTAGATATCAATCTGATCATATGGTATTTCATTTAACTGTTGTCAAAAGGATAATTAGGTATATCAAACATACATCTGATTTTGGTTTGACAAGTACCACCTGAACTTTTACGATCAGATTTGCAACCAGCAAAATCTGCTTTACTATATGAAATTAAATCAAATGAAGAGGAATCTCTTCATGTACGTTTTGATGAGAGTTATACACCATGTTAATGGTTGTGCCCTAGGCCAAATATTTGGACCTTTATGTTATGTCATTTTCATTTATAAAATGTTTCTCTTATTACTGTTATTATTATATTACTTGCATGTTTCTTTATAATAATGTTTGAATAGTTGTTTTATGCTATTTTAAGCATCCCTAGTCATTCATTGTTAAAGGTTTAATTATGAATTAAGACTAGTATGAGTTTGGTTGATAATTATGAGATAATTATATGTATGATGATTCAAATCAAACTTATAGGTACTTGTTGGAGAACAATTACTGGATAGACTTGCTATGAGATCATTACATGGATTAGTGTCATAAATGATCTCATAATAGTTATGTCTTAGAATCCTTAGACCTGAGATCATCACAGATTCCTACATAATGAACATCATGTTTTGACATAATCAAACGTTATCTTTAATCAGATAATCATAAAGGTTATGATTGAACATGATGTGAATTATGCAGAGAAAAGTGAATGAACAAGATGGAATCTGTTCCTCTCCTATGAGAGAGATATCTAATGGGCCCCTCGATAAGTAGGACTGAGAAATACATAGCCATGCTCAAATGAATGTCATTTGATTATATCAGTCTACTTAGAAAGCGAGAAATTAAATGCTTGAACAATATAAGTATGACACTGCCCATGACTTATGTTCAAATAAGATATCGTGTGACACAAGGATTATGACATGTTCTATTGGTTAGGTTTATATCATACTAACGATATTCATATTAATTGGATAGTCATAATATCTTGCTAGAGACCAATTATGACTCGTGGGCTTTTAATGGGATTAAGCCGACTGCCAATTTGATATGAGCCTATTGGGTCGCACACAAAAAACGTAATGGATAGGATAGGGTTTAACATGATTTCAAATTTGATTTGATATTCGCAATAAGGCGAAATATCTTAACTGATAGATATTGTATCTCATTAAGATATTATCCCTAAGATATCGTCGGGTAACAAAACACGTTAAATTGTTAACATATAATATACGATATTATCCTAACGATATCTTTTGTAACTTAAATGCGTTAAGGGGTTAACGTGGAATTCTATAAAAGAGATAGAAAGAGGATTTTCAATTTTTACATTTTTCAATCTATCTTCTCCGTTTTTTAGGAAAAACTAAGAGCGAGAGAAACCCTAGTTGCGGCAAAGGAGCTAGCACCCTCGCAAGTCCTGTTCGTGATGTTCGCGTGTGGATACCAATTGAGGGTGCTTGTTCGTAGAGCAGCACCTATAGTCCAACAGATTCAGATCGTCACAAATGTCAGTAATCTATTCGAATCAAAAGAAACGCATGGATCTTGGTAGGTTTTCCGCTGCGTATAAATTAGATATGCATGATAGAAACCCTAACACACCCATCTTACTTATAGATGAAGAATATTCGATACATATCACTAGCTCATTAGAAACACGAAGTTAGATGACAATGATTATAATAATGATTTTACTAATCCCGTTCCTGAAATTATCCCTGAAAATACAAGTCTTCCTATAGCATTTCTTGAAGTTCCTAAACATCTACATTATCTAGTTATTGGAGATATTTCTGATAGAGTAAGAACTAGATCACAAATAGAACGAATGACTCATTGTGCATTTATATCATCCATCAAACCAAAAAATGTTAAGGAAGCATGTAAAGATAGTTCATGGATTATAGCAAAGCAGGAAGAACTTAATCAATTCAAAAGTAATGATGTATGGAAATTAGTACCTAGACCTTGAGATCATCCGGTTATTGGAACTAAGTGGGTATTTAAGAATAAATTGGACGAATCTGGACAAGGGGTTAGAAATAAGGCTAGATTAGTTACACAAGTTATAATTAGGAAGAATGCATAGATTATGATGAAACCTATGCACCTGTAGCAAGATTAGAATCTATTAGAATACTTTTAGCATATGAATGTTAGAAAGATTTTAAGTTATATCACATGGATGTTAAAAGCACATTTCTAAATGGTATAATCAAGAAAGAAGTCTATGTAGAACAACCACCTAGATTTCAACATGAAAGTTTGGATAATCATGTTTTTAAATTGAAGAAAGCATTATATAGATTAAAAAAAGCACCACGTGTTTGGTATGAAAGATTGAAGAACTTTCTGTTAAAATCTGGTTATTCTTTTGGAAAGATAAATTCTACCTTATTTACTAAACATATAGATTCTGATGTTATCATTATACAAATATATGTTGATGACATAATTTTTGGTTCTACTATTGATTCTTTTTGTCAAGAACTTTCTAAAGAAATGCAGAATAAATTTGAGATAAGTCACATAGGTGAATTGATTTACTTCCTTGGACTTCAAATCAAACAAATGAAGAAAGATATATTTATACACCAGAGTAAATATACAAAGGAACTCATCAAACGATTTGGACTAAAGAATTCTGCAGAGAAACATACTCCAATGTGTACTTCATCAAATCTTGGCAAAGATCCAAATGGTAAAAGTGTTGATCAAACATTATATCGAGGTATGATTGGATCGTTACTTTATCTTACCTCTAGTAGACCAGATATTATGTTTTCTGTTTGTATATGCGCTAGATATCAATCTGATCATATGGTATTTCATTTGACTGCTGTCAAAAGGATAATTAGGTATATCAAACATACATCTGATTTTGGTTTAATAAGTACCACCTGAACTTTTACGATCAGATTTGCAACCAACAAAATCTGCGTTACTATATGAAATTAAATCAAATGAAGAGGAATCTCTTCAAGTACGTTTTGATGAGAATTATACACCAATCATACTTATAGATGAAGAATATTCGATACATATCACTAGCTCATTAGAAACACTAAGTTAGATGACAATGATGATAGTAATGATTTTACTAATCCCATTCCTGAAATTATCCCTAAAAATACAATTCTTCCTGTAGCATTTGTTGAAGTTCCTAATCATCCACATGATCTAGTTATTGGAGATATTTCTGATAGAGTAAGAGCTAGATCACAAATAGAACAAATGACTCATTGTGCATTTATATCATCCATCGAACCAAAGAATGTTAAGGAAGCATGTAAAGATAGTTCATGGATTATAGCAATGCAGGAAAAACTTAATCAATTCAAAAGTAATGATGTATGGAAATTAGTACCTAGACCTTCAGATCATCCAGTTATTGGAACTAAGTGGGTATTTAAGAATAAATTGGATGAATCTGAACAAGTGGTTAGAAATAAGGCTACATTAGTTGCACAAGGTTATAATTAGGAAGAAGGCATAGATTATGATGAAACCTATGCACTTGTAGCAAGATTAGAATCTATTAGAATGCGTTTATCATATGCATGTTATAAAGATTTTAGGTTCTATCACATGGATGTTAAAAGCACATTTTTAAATGGTATAATCAAGGAAGAAGTCTATGTAGAACAACCACCTGGATTTCAACTTGAAAGTTTAGATAATCATGTTTTCAAATTGAAGAAAGCAGTATATGGATTAAAACAAGCACCATGTGCTTGGTATGAAAGATTGAAGAACTTTCTGTTAAAATCTGGTTATTCTTTTGGAAAGGTAGATTCTACCTTATTTACTAAACATATAAATTCTAATGTTATCATTATACAAATATATATTGATAACTTAATTTTTGGTTCTACTAATAATTCTCTTGTCAAGAATTTTCTAAAGAAGTGCAGAATAAATTTAAGATGAGTCACATGGGTGAATTGACATACCTCTTGGACTTCAAATCAAACAAATGAAGAAAGATATATTTATACACCAGAATAAATATACAAAGGAACTCATCAAACGATTTGGACTAGAGAATTCTGCAGAGAAACATAATCCAATGGGTACTTCATCAAATCTTGATAAATATTCAAATAGTAAGAGTGTTGATCAAATATTATATCGAGGTATGATTGGATCATTACTTTATCTTACCTCTAGTAGACCAGATATTATGTTTTCTGTTTGTATATGCGCTAGATATCAATCTGATCATATGGTATTTCATTTGAATGCTGTCAAAAGGATAATTAAGTATATCAAACATACATCTGATTTTGGTTTATTTTATCCCAAATCAAATTCATTTAATTTAATTTTATTTAGTAGCACAGATTTTGCTGGTTGCAAATCTGATCGTAAAAGTACAAGTGGTACTTGTTACTCTTTAGGTTATGCATTAGTATCTTGATTTAGTAAGCAACAAAAATCTGTTTCTTTATCAACTACCGAAGCAGAATATATTGTCGCTTGTCTAGCATGTGCACAGATTTTATGGATGAAACTAACAATTCTAGATTATGGTATTAAGTGTAACACATGTCCTATTATGTGTGATAACACTAGTGCTATAAATTTATCCAAAAATCCGGTACATCATGAATGCACTAAACACATAGATATATGTTATCACTTCTTGGACGATCATGTCTAAAAGGTGATATTATTTTAAAAAACATTGATACTAAGAATCAGATCGCTGATATTCTTACTAAGCCTCTTAAAGAAGAGACTTTTCTAAAACTTAGAAGAGAACTTAGTATAGTTAGTGAATCAAAATTTTAACTATATCTTATTATTACATATTATATAATTATTATTATAGAGTTTTTTGGATTTTTCAGAATTATTTTATAATTTTATTAGTCTACTAGCATACTCTCATGGTCGCCTATTCCATCAGAATTACTAATATACATATATTAAATGATTGATTGAAAATATTTTATTATAAAAAATAATTTTATAGTACTGATCGGTCAACCCTAGACAGAGACAAAACTTATTTAAAATTTTAAACATTTCCTCTCCTTCTCAGGGACCAAGTACCAAGTACATAATGAAAGGTTCCATTTTCTCTTACATCCTAAGTACAAAAGTACTTACATATGGTCAAACTCCTTTACACTTGGTACTTCCCAAGACACCAACCCGTCAGCCCCTTTTTGACCGACCCATATTTATTAATAAATTTTAAATTCTTTTCTTCTCTTCCCAAACTGCTCGAAATCAGCCCCTGACTAGTCGACTAATGCCGAGGCCTAGTCGACTAATCGCGGTAAGTTTCAGAAGAACACCCCCTATTCTACCCATTTTAGCAAATCACCCTCACATTAACGCATGCAAACCCTAGGTTTACAAACAACCCTGCCATCTTGCGAACTCATGCACCCACGGCCGTATCTCCCACCTCCGGTGACCCCTCGTCGCTCCGGCATCTCCTCCAACCACCCTCTCCCCTATATACCACCGGTAACTGCTCCTCCATGCCGTACAACCGCACGAACACCCTCTCCCTTGAAACAAAAGACTGCCGCTCCTCCCATTTTGCTCCGGCTGCCTCCACCCACGGCCAGCCACCCCCTCGGCCTTCCTCTCGCGCAAACACACCCAGCGGCACCTTCTCTCCATACTGCTGCTCTCCTCCACTAAAAAATGCCGATGCACCCAACACCCTCCTCCAAATCCGGTCGTCACCCCTCAAAATTGTCCATTGCCGCAAAAAACAGCCAATCTCCCACTCTTTCACCCCTTAAACTGCCGCCAGGCCGCGCCCCGACACTCTGGCCACCACCTCAGGCCTAGCCCATTGACAGCCTCCCCTATCTCTCACCCTCCGACCACCCAACCGCCGGCCTCCATCCCCCAAAACTACCATTGTTTCCGGCCAACTCCCTCTCCCATTTGCAAGTACCGCCATGCTCCCCTCAAACCCACGGCAGCCTGCAAAACGGCTGGTAGAACTCCTTCTCTCCTTAGCACAGCCGGCCCCTTGCTCCCTTGCCCCGTACGGCCGCCGGCATTCGTGTTGCTCGCTACCGTGCAGCTGTTCGCTCCCGTGGCCATCTTTGCCACTAGCGTACGCCGTACCTTGCTCGTTGCCGGAGTCCAACCCCTGACGTCGCTACCCGACGTTAGTGTATCTCTCGCGTCGTGTTGAGGTATATCCCTGATCCGTAGGAAAAACAAACATCATATGTTTAAACAAGATAAAAATCATAATTTTATTATTTTGGTTAAATCAGTAATTGAAGATAATTGAATACAGGACTGTAGGTTGGACTGTTGATTTGAGCACATATGAGATTCTGGACTGTTGAACTGAGGATTATGGACGTTGTTTCAGGCAAGTGAAACTTGCTTAGATTATTGTTAAAGCCATGTTTAGGCTATTTTGGGTAATTTGTACAAAAGAGACTAGGCGGTGAAATGATAGTCGCCTAGACACCATGCTTGATCTAGTTTGATAACGAAGCTTGAACCGACACTTGATCTAGCTTGACAACGAAGCTAGATCCGACACCCTTACCATGTCATTTCATGCATATCACATGTCACGTTTATTTTGATATAACTGTACGCAATTCAATATCTGCTCTCATACTATCGTATTGCATATCCCATGTCATTTCATGCATTGAACGTCTTGTAATGAATGTGTAGCACACGCTACTATTGAAATGTAAGCTGTGGCGAGTAGGATTTTGAATCATACATCATGAATGAGGCTAGTGCACCACTATACCAAATGAAGAACACTTCCTAGCTCATGATCCAGAAGATGGGCGCCAGTCCATACACATGTGGAGGGGTAGGGTTAAGCGATCACTCAGCGTAGAAGTGTGCCCGTACAACAACTTCAGCTGAAAGGCATAAACCCTGTGCACATCGTGAATGCATGTTTTTCGTGGAATCATGAAATCGTGATGTCTTGTTTAGTAGCTTTTTGCTACGACGTGCCATGCATCGTAAAATATCATGTTCATTGTAATTGTTACATTCATGAAATAATATGCAATGTCATCTTATTTAAACTGCTAAGTTGCATTCATCTTATAATTGCTATACTTTACGTTTCCTTGCACGAAAGTCTCCTTTTTCCTTTTGGAGATTTTTGCTGACATGTGCCCTTTTCTCTTTGGGTGTCACATGTCAGGCTTTGAGTCCGAGGTAGTTGCTGAGGACTACCAGGTTGCTGACGTCATGCTTGAGGCTTTTGCTGACGTCCAGTTCGAGGATGTCGGAGACCAGACTTAGTCTCAGCTGGAGGCTTTCTTTAGTTGTTGTTGTTTCTCCTAGTTGTTGCTGTTAGTTTTTGGTGCGTAGCACCTTTTCTTTGTATTAGTTTCAGCCATGCTTGGGGCCTTTCATTTTCAGACTCTTGTACTTTCTTTTATGACTATCTCTGGATGTTTTGAATAATGTTGGATGAATGTTGAATGTTGGTTATTTATTGCCTGCTTTCAAATATTTATTATTTTTGTTGTTTCATTGCAATGCAAGCATCTGCGAATGGATGAACACACAGACGCTTATCAGACTGTAGCTTCACAGCTCCAAGTCGGAGTGGACCTCTTCGCGTCTCGCCTTCCATTCTTGGAAAGCGAGGTGTGACATGATCCCACTTCGCTTTTGTTCTTATTGTATTTCTACTCGATACCAACAATCCTATCTTGAAGCAAGATAAATTTACTAATAGCTTTTGATAGTTTGCTCAAATGAGCGGATGGGTAGCACTAACAATCCTGATGCAAACTGAACTTTTAAATAAAAATCTGTATGTGATAAAATAAGAAATACCTAAAGTGAAATATTCACCCAACAACGAGTTCTGGAGGCCACTATTCAGCCAGTTGTTCTAAAGGCACCCTTGCCACTTCCAAAAACAAAAGGTTATCATCGAGGACCGTATAATTTCCTAAGCTTACTGGTTTGTGTCCTATGGCTTACTGGTTTGTGTCCAATGGCATGTTCAGGAGGACATCGACTAGTCCATATCGAGGCTTCAAGCTTCGATATCCGTAGCTAAAGACCTTCATACATGGACGATCGATAATTCCATGGCTGAAGGTCCGTGACCGATAGTATGCTGGCTAAAGGCACTTTCGACCGTGACTAATTGTTTAAGCAGTAATCTTGTAGTGCTCCTACGCTTACTGTTTTGTGTCTTATGGCTTATTGGTTTGTGTCCTATGGCAACTTCAAGAGGACATCGACTAGTATATATTGAGGGTTCAGCTACAAACAAATACGTATTCTTGTGTTATCGGCTATAAAGAGGAAGGCTTCTATCCAATTAGATATGCAATGCATCGTGTAATCATATATCCTAGTTTATGCATTTGTGTAAACTTTCATTTCGTGAAAATTTTGGCAGCACCTACCATTGTTCTCCGAGTACACTGTAGCAGAAAGAGAATGCATTTGCAAATACTATCTGCATGTGTACTCGAAGAACAATTGATTATGAAGAAGGCCATTCCAGAAACATTCATGGGCAAAATGTCTGAAAAAATCATTTCTACTAATCAATTCCTTTTCGATATTGAAAAGAGGGTTGTCAAGAATGAAAAGTCGGAAATTGGCACACTATTGACACACCTAACTTTAATGATGTATAAAGGTAAAGGCAACGTCAGGGAGTACATCTTGGAGATGTCTCATCTTGTTTTAAGATTGAAAGCACTTAAGCCGAACTCTCTGAGGCCTTGCTAGTGCTTGTGGTTTTGATATCTTTTTCGGTACAGTTTAGCCAGTTAATGTGAGTTGCATCTATCAGAAAGAGACTTGTTCATTGAATGAGATCATCTCATACTATGTTTAGGAAGAGGAAAGACTTAAGCAAGATAAGACAGAAAGTGCTTACCTGACCTCCACCTTCAAGAACAAAAAAGGAAGAAGGATAAGGAAGCTGCAGATACATCACTTCAAAGGAAACAATAAAATAAACTCAGAAGGCAAAAACTATTTCTTCTATGGAGCTGAATGGCACATAAAGAAGCATTACACCAACTATCATGCATGGCGTGCTAAGAAATGTATGCTTCGTAATTTGGTTTTTTTCTGAGGTTAATTTAACTTCGATACAAATAGACACATGGTTGATAGATTCTGGTACAACCACTCATACCAGTGTGTCTATACAGGGTTGTTTGAGATGCCAAAAGCCAAACATTATGAAAAATACATCCATATGGGCGATGATAAGATGGTTCAAGTTGATGCAAATGAAAAAATTCAGATTATTATTAAGAACTAGATTGTATTTGGATTTTGATGCGAATTTTATTGTTCCATCTTTTAGATGGAATTGGATTTTTATTTCTGCTTGGACAAATTTGGTTAGTTTTGTTAATTTAGAAATAAAAAATTTAGCTTATCTCATGATTCAAAATTGATTAGTTTTGGTTCTTTATCAGTATACAATAATCTTTATTTAATTGACAAAATTGATTCATTTAAGGAGTCCTTGCATTTGTATACATAAGGTACTAAAGAAAAATCAACCAAGAATTCAACTGTGTATTGACATAAGAGCTTGGGACATATCTCCAGATGGAGAAACATAGAGACTGGTTCAGACAAAATTCTCAATCCCTTATATTTCACAGACTTTTATATTTGTGTTAATTGCATAAAGGGAAAAACAAACCAATAAAAGGAAATTTGAAGCCAGAAGGACTTTAGACGTCTTAGAACTTATACATAGAGAGTGGTCCATTTCCTACGGTTGCTTGGAATAGTCAAAAAATTTTATAAAGTTCATGGATGAATTTTCAGATACGACTATATATATCTCATTCATGAAATTATACAGTTATTGGATGTGTTTAAAAAAGAAATAAGGTTGAAGATTTGACCGTGGTGGTGAGTACTATGGTAGATATGATGGTTCAGGTGACAACATCCATGACTGTTTGCAACGTTCCCAGAGGAATGCAGTATCATCCCACAGTACACTATTCCTCGGCCCACTATGAATGGTATTATTTAAAGACAAAACATGATGCTTAAGGACATGAT
Source organism: Scilla litardierei (assembly GCA_030789695.1). NCBI lineage: Eukaryota > Viridiplantae > Streptophyta > Magnoliopsida > Asparagales > Asparagaceae > Scilla > Scilla litardierei. The sequence goes on along the minus strand of CM061142.1, from coordinate 16,532,835 downwards.
GAGGAGTATAATCAGTCATTCTACCTTACCAAAATCACTCTGGGAAGAAATACTTAAGACTGCAGCTTATATCCTCAATAGAGTCCTAATTAAGGCAATTGCCAAAACCTATACAAACTTTCGACAAGCAAGAAGCCTAGTCTAAAGAACTTTCATGTTTGGGGATGTCCAGATGAGATAAGGCTTTTTAGGCCTAATTAAAAAACACTGGACACGAACAAGGAAGGTGAGTTCTTATTTCATTAGATACTCTAAAAGATCTCAGGGGTACACGTTTTATGATCCTATAACTATAAGTCGATTTTTGAGTCAGGAAATGATCGATTCTTTGAGGATGCAAAGTCTATAAGGGAGATTCAGTTAAGGACCTTGTCTTTGAAGAAGAATATGTTGATATTTCTACAAGTGTTATTGGCACTGATCAGATCTCATGCATGATCCACTTGAGAGAGGAGAAGTGCAGTGCCAGATGATTACATTGTATTTCTTCAAGAATACAAGGTTGACATTGAAATGATGGAAGCTGATCTGATCAAAATTCAGTCAAGCCATGTAAAATTCTAACTTACTAAATTGGATTAATGCCAGGAACGAGAAAATTAATTCCATGAATAACATTTTGGATCTAGTCTCATTGCCAGAAGGAGTGAAATCCATTGGTTCCAAATGGATATTTAAAACCAAGAGGGATTCAAAAGGCAATGTGGAGAGATATAAACTCGTTTTGTCGCAAAGGATATTATACAGATAGAAGGCATCAATTATAAAGAGACTTTATTTTTGGTTTCTTTAGAAGACTATTTCAGGATCATAATGTCATTGATGGATGTTAAACCCTTGGGCCGACACTCGAGGGATTCGTTCTGATAGAGCCAGAGCCCACCAGACTCACAAGGAAAGCTTGAAGCTGACCCAGGCAAAGCCCACATGTCATTTGCCTGTTAGACTACCATCGCCCTGAACGTGCGATCGATAATGACCTCATAAATAGCTGAGGCGTGGGCGATGGTTACCCCTATTAAGGAGGAGAGGATTGTCGCACCATAATGGATGATCGTTATCCTACCAATGTTACTGAAGACACCTCTGAGGTATATAAATACACTGAATATGAATATAATAAGGGGATCTTAATGTACGAGAGACCTAATACTCTTACATTCTGCTTTCCACTTTATAATTCTTCCTCCAAAAGCTTGCGGCAACTAACTCGAGACCTCCGTGGGACGATCTCGACAGCCCCAAGCCTTCCCTTAAGTTCCAATTCTAACTTAAGCATCGAAGGGGATTTGGGTCATGTTGCAGGTAAAATCTGCTAACACTGAATTTGAATTGAAATGAGAATCACAGGAACAATGATTACAGGTTTAGGGGGTTTGACGAGGCTAATCACGATTGGAAGGCACTTCGCATATGAAAAGCATGAGGTCGCCCTTCAATCGGGGTGAGTCGTGCGTCTATCGGAGTTGATCGCCAAAGGTTGCATCAACTGCCGGTAGCTAAAGCTAACTACATGCGAGGAGATCAACTCGTCAGAAAGGCGGGGCTGGGAGCCAGCCCGTAGCCTCTCCGATGCTTAAGTCAGCGGGTGACTATAAGTAGAGCGTCGAACACCCAAGGTGATATTAGAGGCAGATCGGCACTTGAGTGGCGAGCTGGTGTGGAATGCATGAATATGTGGAGGATATCCGACCTTATATATATTGACGTGTTAGGAATTATTACATATTTTACAGCCCCTTTCTCGTTGGAGGAATAAGGGTATTTATAGGCTGCTGGAGTCGGTTACTATAGCTGAGCTGGCAGTGTCAGGGGTCCGACCGAGGATATTAGAGCTGAACGTGTCAGGCACGCCTTTGTCAGGCTGTCAGAGCCGTTAATGTCAGGTGTGCGTTTGTCAATCTATCTGTCGATGAAACAGCTAGGCATGCTTTTGGCAGGCGGTCAGGCGGCGGTTAGGTGCCCTTTTGTCAGAGTTGTCTGTAGTAAAACTTCTAGTAGCGTGTCGTCTTCTTCTAACTGGTTGGTGAGCGGCTTCTAGGCGAGCTTCCTGTGGGGTGAGCTGCTCAGGGCATGAGCTGTTTGGGGGGCGAGCTTGTCGTTCTGCTTGGCGGGCTTCTATGGACCTCGAAAAGCTTTGGCGAACTAAACTTCATTATGGAGATTCGGCGGGCCAGGACTTGGGCCTTGATATTGTAGGTCTGGATCATCTGGGCTGATCTTGAGGTCGTAATAATTGCCCCCGTCATTTGAGTTCGAAACAGGAGGTCTGGATGGGCTCAGATGACACACTTCACTCTATTGGATGACAGCTGTAACATTAAATTCGAGTCGACCGCCAAATCCTTGTAGTCATCATGATGATTCGGAAGTAGGGAGATATCGAAGCGCCCCCATCGGTCGGCACATGACACGTGACACGTACGGCCCTGAAGAGAAGATGAGGCGATACCTCCGCTTCAGATCATGCCGCGTGGCCCGCTTTCAACGGTGGAGACCGCCTGGATCTTCTTATAAAGTCCGAAAGGGTGGGGGGAATGGTCGAAAGCTCCTCCTTTTGAATTTGAAATTTCACTTTGGTCTTCATCTTTGAGCGTTCACCACCAACCTCGCTTCGTCGGAGCTCCTGTGATCTCTCTTTCTTAGGTATTTCTTTCTTCTTCTTAACAGATGACTTCTTCCAGGTCTTCTTCTTCTAACAGACACATCGAGAAGCACTTTGACGAGTTCATTGATGTTAGCTCCGAGGGGGTGGAGGACATGCAGTGTCGTCAGAGTCTTGGCCGAATGAGCGGGAAACAGCCCCCCTATCCCCTCGACATCGACGTCCCCTGAGAGAACCAAAACTAAGGGCCCAAGGCCGACCGTCGATGGGGTTACTGGAACATTCCAGGTAGAGATCCTAGCTATAGCTCCTAAAACGAAACACATCTGCCGCGCCGAGATTCGTTCCAAGTATATTCGGTCACCCTATGATCTCTGCCTCCCCGCTCCCGATGAACGGGTCTGTCTGCCTAGGGACAACGACGTCGGGGTCTATGCTCCAACCTTCGATCTTGGGATATGATTTCCACTCCACCCCTTCTTCCTGCACATGTTGAACTTTCTCGAGTTTCCGACCTTCCAATTGATGCCGAACTCTATCAGCGCCATGGTTGGGTTCCTTGTTATCTGCTTCGGTATTGGCATAGACCCGACCCTGCCACTATTCCGATATTTCTTCGAAGCGAAGCTGTAAGGAGCGTACTACTATGTCAGTGTGAGGAGGGACCGACATCTTGCCGTCGACATGCCGGATAAAATAAGGGAGTGGAAAGAGAAGTTCGTCTTCATCTCGACGCCGGCGGACTTGTCGCTGCAGACGAACTGGGGTAGGTTGAATTCAGCCATGAACAAGGAAGTGGCCCTAGGGGGCGGGACCTGGAGACCTCCAAAATCCTAATGGAGATCCCCCGTGATCTCCAGATACATGCAAAGCTGGTCAAGGAGCACCAGATCGCCCTCCATATCTGGCCCGATGGTACTGAGATCTAAGCGATCTTCTTCGTCTTTGCTCACCCTGATCTTTTTCTTTTTGTAGGTGCAGACATGAGTTTATCAAGGGATGAACTAATAAGGATGGCCATGGAGGGGGTGTCAGCCGAGGGAACGATGCCCAAGAAGTAGGCGGCCCCAGTCAAGGGCAGGGCGATGACGTCGAAGAGCATGTCGATGAAATCAGGGCAGAAGTAGGGCCTGGAGGAGGCGTCTGTTGCATGAACTGAGGGGGAGGAGTGGAGCAAGAGGCCGAAGAATAAAGCGCCTGCTGTAGCTGTTCCCTCTCCTCGTGCGAGTGAAGTCGCGTCGAGAAGCGTGGTCGATCCCGTCGTGGTCGAGGAATCGATAGCCGATCGAACGGTTGCCATGCCCCAGGGCCTGCCAACCCAAGCCAAAGAGATAAGGGCCGAGTGTTGGGCCTTTGGATGCCTCTCTGGGAAGCAGGGAAGGCGGATTCGAGGACGCCGTTGCATCCAAGCTGCGAGGCGGCGCCTGCCTGCTTTAAGGCAAAGAAGACTGAGATCTTCGCGATCCCAAAGATCGAGTTCTATGGGCCGAGCTACCGGGTGGGTGCCCAGGAGTCACTGTTTAAGGATGCTGGGGTCGCGGCCCGTCTGGCGGAGAACAATTTATTGTCTAAGGACTGGGCGTCCTTGTACAATGTTGGTCCTGAGCGCCTCTGCGGCACTGCAATCTGGCACAGCATGCAGGTTTGATGCTTTCCCTACCCGTGCCATCGACCTGCCACTGGTTACGTAGGTTCATGTATTCCTTTCCTCTTTTGTAGGCGGTGGAGACGATGACCTCCTTGCAGCACCATACGAATGTGGGTGCGCTGTAGGCGACCCTCAATCAGAAGAAGGCGAAGCTCCAGGTGGCCACCAGCGAGCTGTAGAAGATGAACGCTGAACTTAAGGAGGCCGCAGAGCGGCTGATGAGGAGGTCGGCGAAAGTGTACCAACTCTGCAAGTTGCATGTGGCCCAGCTGGAGGAGATGGAGAAGTAGTACAAGATATCAGATGGTCTGAGCCAGCAGCTGGAGGAGGCAGAGTCCCGAAGGGTCACTCTGGAGAACACCCATGCCATGGAGGTGGAGGAGAAAGGGCGGTAGATTACCGAGCTCACGCGTCATGTGGCAGAGCTGAAGGAGGTCGATGTCGAGGCCGTGAAGACGGAGGCCGTCCTTAAGTACCCGAAGGACGAACTCCTCCCCCTTATGAAGGATATTCGGGTCAGGACCATGGCGTAGGCTCGAGAGGCGAGCTTGCAAAAGGGCTTTCGGGCAGGCCTCGAGAAGGTGAGGAAGAGGCTGAAGAAGCTGCCTCCCTGGCTTGAGATCAACTTTTCCATGTTGATGGCGGACTCGGATGGCGAGGGGGAAGGAGAGGCCGGTGGGCTAGATCCGTTCGATGGCGATCGTACTAGCGATGACCAGGCTAGCGATGATGTTGACGCCCAGGGGGAGGTCATGGTAACGGAGCCAGTGCCGGACGAGGCCGAGGCCCATGTGGAGGCACCATAATGCAATTAGGGGAGGATAGCCAAATGTAGGACTTGGTGGAGGAATCTTCGACGTAAATGCAAACTTTATCTTTTAATGAAATATAACTTTGGCGGTTCGCCTTGTCTGTGCTTGTTTTGCTGTTGATTGCTATTCTTTGCCTTTATGTGTATGCCCCCAACTTTCTGCTTAGAGTTGGCTAACTCCTCGGAGAAGCAGAATGTTGTAGAATTTTGAGTGTGTTTAAGTTGGCGAAGATCTTTGTGGAGATAGCTCGCCTCTAAGGTCTTTCGAAGGCGTCGCACATGCTCGACCCCTAATTGACAATTTTGAATTGGATGGTGGACTACCGTAGGGGTCTTCAAGATCGAGGGTATCGAGTGACCCCACATTTATATTTCCGATTTGATGGCGGACTACCCCGGAGTTCTTCAAGATCGCGGGTATCGAGTGACCCCGCATTTATATTTTCGGTTTAATGGTGGACTGCCCTGGAGTTCTTCAAGATCGTGTGTATCAATCGACCCCGCATTTATATTTCTGGTTTGATGGCGAACTGCCCTAATGGTCTTCCTGAGGGCAAATTTTGGGCAGAACCCTTCTTCAAGCCACTGGCCTGTTTGGTTAGCAAAGCCCGGCACGCTATAGGTAGCTGCACCACAACCTGCCCCGGTGGTTTTCCTGAGGGTGAATTTCGGGCAGAACCCTTCTTCAAGACCCTAGCCGGTTTGGTTTGCAAAGCTCGACACGCTATGGGTAGCTGCACCGTGAGCTGCCCCTATGGTCTTCCTGAGGGCGAATTTCATGCAAAACCCTTCTTCAAGCCACTGGCCGGTTTGGTTAGCGAAGCCCGATACGCTATGGGTAGGTGCACCGCGACCTGCCCTGGTGGTCTTCCTGAGGGCGAATTCCGGGTAGAACCCTTCTTCAAGCCCCTGGTCGATTTAGTTAGCGAAGCCTGACACGCTATGGGTAGCTACTCTGCGACCTGCCCCGGTGGTCTTCCTGAGGGCTAATTTTGGGTAGAGCCCTTCTTCACGTCCCTGGCCGGGTTGATTAGCTAAGCCCGTCATGCTATGGGCAGCTGCACTACGACCTGTCCCCGTGGTCTTCCTGAGGGCGAATTTTGGACAGAGCCCTTCTTCAAGCCCCTGGCTGGTTTGGTTAGCTAAGCCTGGCACGCTATGGGTAGTTGCACCGCGACCTGCCCTTGTGGTTTTCCTGAGGGCGAATTTCAGGTAGAGCCCTACTTTAAGCCCCTGGCCGGTTTGGTTAGCGAAGCCCGTCACGCTATGGGTAGCTACACTGCGACCTGTCCTGGTGGTCTTCAAGATTGTGGGATCGAGTGACCCCACATTTATAACTACGATTTGGGTGGCGAACTGCCCCGGAGGTCTTCAAGATTGCGGGATCGAGTGGCCCTGCATTTGTAACTCTGGTTTGGGTGGCGAACTGCCTTGGAGGTCTTCAAGGTTGCGGGATCGAGTGACCCCGCATTTCTAACTCTGGTTTGGGTGGCTAACTGCCCCGGAGGTCTTCAAGGTTGCGGGATCGAGTGACCCCGCATTTGTAACTCCGGTTTGGGTGGCAAACTGACCCGGAGGTCTTCAAGATTGGGGGATCGAGTGACCCCGCATTTATAACTCCGGTTTGGGTGGCGAACTGCCTCGGAGGTCTTCAAGATTGCGGGATTGAGTGACCCCGCATTTATAACTCCGATTTGGGTGGCGAACTGCCCCAGAGGGTTTTCAAGATTGCGGGATCTAGTGACCCCGCATTTATAACTCTGATTTGGGTGGCGAACTCTCCCGGAGGTCTTCAAGATTGCGGGATCGAGTGACCCCGTATTTATAACTCCGGTTTGGGTGGCGAACTGCCCCGAAGGACTTCAAGATTGCGGGATCGAGTGATCCAGCATTTATAACTCCGGTTTGGGTGGCGAACTGCCCTGGAGGACGTCAAGATTGCGGGATCGAGTGACCCCGCATTTATAACTCCGGTTTGGGTGGCGAACTGCCCTAGAGGCCTTCAAGATTGCGGGATCGAGTGACCCTGGATTTATAACTTCGGTTTGGGTGGCGAACTGCCCCGGAGGCCTTCAAGATTGCGGGATCGAGGGACCCCGTATTTATAACTCTGGGTTGAGTGGCGAACTGCCCCGGAGGTCTTCAAGATTGCGGGATCGAGTGACCCCGTATTTATAACTTTGGTTTGAATGGGGGCTGTAAATTTAGTTCGCATAATACGCATATAAGAGAGAAAATGTAAGTGTTTACTTGTTGCGAATTAGCCCGCTCCGGATGATTAAGGTGGCATGTATAGAGGCGCTTTTTATCTTGGGGAATCTGAAACTTTCATTCAAACAACATGATGTTGATCCAAATACATAAAATTACAGATTTTATTGATAATACTTGAGCAGGTGCTGGCATTCCATGGATGAGCTAGCTCTTCGCCCTCCATGTTCACCAAAATATAGGTAGCGGGTCCTATGATGTCCGCTATTTTGTAGGGGCCCTCCCACTTGACAGAGAGCTTTTCACGGCGGTCGACCTCGGGTTTAAAGGTAGTGTCTCTGAGGACGAGTTCTCCTACTCTGAAGCTTTGCTTCTTCACCCTGGAGTTGTAATACCTCGCCATCCTTTGGATGTGCTTGATATGAAAAGTTAGCACACAATCCCTTACCTCGTCATGTAGTTCGATGTTGAGGTCGAGGCCTTCTTTATTTGTCTGTTCGTCGAAGTATTGAAGGTGGAGATAACATACGTCGACCTCTACCGGGACGACGGCTTCCGCTCCATAAGCTAGCATGAAGGGGCTCTCGGCAGTTGAAGCTTTGTAGGTGGTGCGGTAAGACCAAAGAATGCCGGGTAGCTCATCAGGCCAAGTTCCAGGAGCGTTGCCGACCTTCTACTTTAGGGGTTCTAAGATGCACTTGTTCGCTGCTTTGGCCATGCCATTGCACTGTGGGTGCACTACGGAGGCGAAGTGGAGGTTGGTGCCCCAGTCTGAGCAGAATTCCCTGAAGTCCGTGGATCGAAATGCGTCCCGTTGTTCGTCACAATGGAGCGGGATATTTCGAAGCGGCATATAATCGACTTCCAAATGAAGTTCTTCATGTCTTTTGAGGGGATGCACACTGGGGGCTCCGCTTCTATCCATTTGGTGAAGTAATCGACGGCGACAACCAGGTACTTCCTTCCTTTAGTAGCTATCGAGAGGAATGGTCCGAGGATGTCGAGGCCCCACTTGGCAAATGGGACCGGGCTGAGGATTGGAATCAGATATCAGATCGGTGGGAGGAGCTTTGGTGTGCTTGAAGAATCTCTGGCACTCCTCGCACCGTTTGAAGAAGCTGATCGCATCCTTCAGTATGGTCGGTCAATAGTAGCCTTGTCGGACTGCCTTGTGTACCAAAGTGCGGCCACCATGATGATTCCCGCTGAATCATTCATGTATCTCTCGGATGACCTCCTCAACCCTTCTCAGCCCGAGGCACTTTAGATAGGGCAATACGTCGTTCTTAGCGTGACGCTTTCGGTAGAGTACGTCGTCGAAGATCACGTACGATAACGCCCGTCTCTCGATCTTTCATGCCTCCAACCTATCCTCCGGTAGAGCTTCAATCTTCAGGTAGGAGACGATTGGATCCATCCATGATGGTTCTCGGTCGACGCACATCAACTCTCCCTCCTCAATGCTCGGTGTTAATAAGTTTTCTATGTAGATGGCCTTCCCGATTTCCACCGGAGAAGATGAGGCCAGCTTTGAGAGTGTGTCGGCATGGAGGTTGTTTGACCTCGGCAGATGTTGAACCGCAGTTCTCCTAAATTTGAGAAGTTCGGCGCGGGTGCATTTCAGGTATCGATTCATCTGCTCTTCCCTCGCCTCGAAGCTTCCTTCAATCTGCTGGACGACCAACCTCGAATCACTGATGAGCAGCAAATTCATCGCTCCAAGCACCCAGTAGAGCTTTAGGCTGTTGAGGACAGCCTCATACTTCACCACATTGTTGGTCGTCGAGAAATTGAAGCGGATGGCGTACTCCAATAGGCTCCCCTCCGGGGTCTCAATCATGATGTCGGCTCCGCTCCCCGAAGCTGTGGCCGATCCATCGACGTGGACGACCCACTGTTTGCCATCGGGTAGGGTGGAAGTAGGGGGAGGATATTTAACGACGAGTTGCTGGGGTTCCGTACCCAGGTGTACTTCCGGTAGAGCCTCGTTGTTCTCTCCCACTGTGCACTCCGCCACAAAGTCAGCAAGCGCCTGCCCCTTGATCGCTGCCCTTGGTTTGTAGATAATGTCGAACTTGTTGAGCTCAGCACTCCAATTCAGCATCTGGCCTGACCTCTCCAACCTCCTCAGGTTCCATTCCAATGGCGAGTTGGTGTAGACGACAATGGTATGCGCCTGGAAATAGGGTCGAAGCTTTCATTCGGTCAGGACTAGGCAATATGCCATTTTCTCAATGGGGTCATATCGGGTCTCCGCATCTCGGAGCACCCAACCGACGTAATAGACCAGCCTTTGGATTCCCCCGTCCTCTTCCACAAGGACCGAGCTCACAGCTTCCTCAAATGTGGCAAGGTAGAGGCCGAGCTGTTCTTCTTCTTCGGGCTTCACAAGCAGCAGCGGGCTTTGCAGGTAGGCCTTCAACTTGTCGAAGGCTCTTGTGCAGGAGTCGTCCCACTTCACCACCTTTCTTTCGTCCTTTTCCCAGCGAGGGCCCTCCGAAGAATCTTGAAAAAAGGGGAGCGATTTCTCTGTAGACTTTGACAGGAATCTTCTGAGCGCGGCGATCCGTCCATTCAGCCTTTGCAGGTCCTGGATCGTCCTTGGCTCCGTCATGTTGGTGAGGGCAGTGATCTTGTCAGGGTTAGCCTCAATTCCTTGCTTGGTGATCATAAAACCCAAGAACTTCCCTGACTCGACACCGAATATGCATTTGGTCGAGTTGAGCGGCAAGGTGTAGCACCGTACCTTCTGGAACGTCTCCTCTAGGTTGGCGAGATGATCCCCGACCTCCTTCGATTTTACCAGCATGCCGTCGATGTAGACTTCCAGGTTCCTGCCAACCTGGGGATGGAAGATCTTGTCCACCATCCATTGATAGGTTGCCCCGGTGTTTTTAAGTCCAAACAACATTTTTGTGTAGCAGAATGTCCCCCGATCCACGATGAATGCTGTCTTCTCCTCATCATGGGTCGCCATCTATATCTGGTTATAAGCCTGAAAAGGCATCCATAAAAGTTATGAGTTCATATCCTGAGACATTTGTCCATTAGATGGTCAATCCTTGAGAGCGGGAAGTTGTCCTTTGGGCAGACTTTGTTGAGGTTGGTGAAGTCCATTCGCATCTGCCATTTTCCGCTGGGTTTCTTCACCATCACCACATTGGCGAGCCAGTTATGGTAGCTCACCTTTCTGATGAATTTGGCCTCGAGAGGCCGCTCCACCTCTTCTCCGCCCCCCGCGCTTTCTCTCCTCCCGTGCTCCGCTTCTTTTATTGGACCGGGCGGGCCTCACGATCGACATGTAGCTTATAGGCAATCATCGCCTTATCGACTCCTGGCATGTCAGAGGGTAAACATACAAAAATGTTCGCATATACCCTGAGGAGGTCGATCAGTCCCGCCCTCAGCTTTGTAGTCAGCTTCGTACCGATCAACACCATCCATCCGCCTCCTCCATCAGCGACACCTCCTCTAAACCCTCCACTGGGGTTGGTCACTAATGCTCTGAGTCCTCCCGACCATCAAGGAGTTCAGTGGACCAGGCTTGCTCGATCTGCTCCTATTACATAGATCCGATGTAGAAACTCCGCGAGAGCCTCTGGCTTCCTCACACTCGCCTGACCCCACACGGGGTCTGGAATTTCACCATTTGGTGTAGCAATGAGGGGAGAGTTTCGCTGGCGGTCAGACAGGGCCGCCCAATGATGCCACTGTATATCAAGGGCATGTCGACAATGACGAACTGCATCACTCGCGTAACAATCCTCGGCCTCTCCCCCAGGGTGATGGGCTGATCGATCATTCCGGCGATGGGCACTGAATGGCCAGTGAAGCCAACATTCGGGCCCACGCATGGTCTCAGATCTGCCTTGCCCAACCCCATCTTCTGAATCATGTACAGATACAGTATGTCGCATGAGCTTTCGGTGTCCACCAAAAGTCTGCTCACCACTGCTGGCACAATGAGTGCCTCGATGAAGATGGCGTCGTTATGTGGAAGCTCAACCCCCTCCAGATCTTCGTCAGAGAAAGAGATGGGGGTGGAGTTGCCCTTCTTCGCTTTGCCTAAATATCAGCACTCGCCAACTCGACTTGACTCGTGTCAATCTCCCTCAGTGATGATGAGGTTCCGCCCGAGGTTGGCCCGCCGCATATCACATCAATGTGCTTGATCAGATTAGTGATAGGATGGGCTGACAGTTCGATGTTGTGGCCTTAGGTCTGTCAGGCCAGTTCCACTGGAGTTCACCCTTCTTACCCTGGCCTTCATGTTCGACGAACCTCGGAAGGTGGCCACCCTGAATCAGCCGCTCTATGTCTCTCTTCAGAGCAAAGCAATTGTCGGTGTCGTGGCCGTGGTCGCGGTGGTACCGACCATACTTCTGCACATTGGGCTTGGTCGGCATCCCTTTCATCTTGCGGGGTGGGTCTTTGAGAAACCTGCATGTCTTGGCCGTCGCCATTACTTCGGCTAGCGGGGCATTGAGCCTGGTGTACTGCACCTCCTTATGTGCTCTTTCGGGTTCGTTCCTCGGAGCGGGGTTCCTAGGAGCGTGGAACCCCGTCATAGGTCCGGGGTGATCTTGCCCTCGGGGGCCTCCCTAGTCGCGCTCTCGGAATCGCTCTTGATCTCGCCCTCGGGGGCGGTCATCCTGCCTCGGCCTAGGTGACGACCGGGGCTCGGTCCTGAGATGCTCGGCCGACGCCACCGCTTTCTTTGCCCATAGCGACTCCGCAATGAGCATGAACTTGTTCACTCAGGAGAAGAGAGCATCAAGGTCCGTTGGCATGTCGTGGAGGAGGGATTTGTGCAGACTACGGTTGGTGAGCCCTTTCTTGAAGGCTGCCATAGCAAGGTCGTCACCGCAGCTTGTCATGCTGAGGTGCTCCTCGTTGAAGCGCCGCTGAAACCTTCGGAGGGTTTCGCCTTTCTCCTGGACTATCGTAAACAGATAGTCATGAGCTTTCTTTCTTTTTCATCACACGCACGAAAACTTGTAGGATAGATCGCCAAAGGAGTCAACCGATCTGTCTGGCAAGTCGTTGTACCATTTCGAGGCGGACCTCCGCAGCATCATCGAAAAGGCACGGCATAGGAGCTCATCTTCCGCTCCTTGGATCTCCATCACCCACCTCAATTTCTGCACATGTTTGAGTGGGTCACCCGAGCCGTCATACAATACCAGCGAGGGGAGCTTTAATCTAATCGGTATCGGGGCTGAGATCACCCTTCGCGTCAGCGGGTCGGCTTCTTCAGGATGTTGGAGTGGTGCTGGTGATCTTCGTGTGATGTCTCGGCTGCCTCGGACCCCGGGTGAGCCACACCGGTGCTCAGGGGAGTCCCTCCTCTGCGCCCTAGGGACCGGGCTTCGATCTCGGCCCTGCCCCCACCGATCGTTATGCCTTGGGGAAATGCACTCAATCTGGGGGGGCTTCGGCCTTGACGAGGGCACTCTCCGTGCCTTGGGATTAGTGACCTCCTACGAGAGTGACTCTCCACTTCTTGGTGCTGAGGGATATGCTCCCGCACTATCTCGATCGAAGGGTGGGGGGCCCAAGCTCCTCAGTTGTATCCTCTCTCTTGCAACGGAAATCTACCGTCGCTGTCAGATAGCTGCTTCTTTGTCCAATCGCCTCTGTATCACGACCTCCTCCTCGTCAAGACGTCTCTGCCTAGCGGCCACCTCCTCATCATCGAGGTACCTCTGCAGGGGGCTAACTCCTCCTCGTCGAAGCGCCTCCTTCGAGCAGTCGCTTCCTCTTCAAACTCGGGGAGGAGGTTCCGCTTTGCATTGAATGGTCAAGAATGGCCTAATGTTTAAGGCTGCCTCGCTGACTTTACCACCGCCATGTCCTTCATCACTTTGTCAAAGATCTCGAAGCTTTGATAAATGCCACGAGCTACAACCTCGATGGTAGCGTCTAGCCCCTCGGGGGAGCTTCTCTCGGGGGGACCTTCTCGGAGAGGGGACCTCCTCGAGCATGGGGTGTTTACTGCTACGATGACTGCGTTTACTTTATGTAGGGTCTACCATGGATGTAACCCTTGATTCCCATAGACGGTGCCAAATGTTGCAGGTAAAATCTGTTAACACTGAATTTGTATTGAAATGAGAAACACTGGTACAATGATTATAGGTTTAAGGAGTTAGACGAGGCTAATCACAATTGGAAGGCGCTTCACAGATGAAAAGCCTGAGGTTGCCTTTCAATCGGTGTGAGTCACGCGTCTATCGGAGTTGATCGCCAAAGGTTGCTTCAACCGCCGGTAGCTAAAGCGAACTACCTGCGAGGAGAGCAACTCGTCAGAAAGGCATGGCTGGGAGCCAGCCCGTAGACTCTCCGATTCTTAAGTCAGTGGGTGATTATAAGTAGAGCATCAAACACCCAAGGCGATCTTAGAGGCAGATCGGCACTTGAGTGGTGAGCTGGTGTGGAATGCGCGAATATGTGGAGGATATCCGACCTTGTATATAATGACGTGTTAGGAATTCTTACAAATTTTTCAGCCCCTTTATCGTTGGAGGAGAAGGGTATTTATAGGCTGCTGGAGTCGGTTACTTTAGCTGAGCTGGCATTGTTAGGGGTCCGGCTGAGGATGTCAGAGTCGAACAAGTCAGGCATGCCTTTGTCAGGCCGTCAAAGCTGTTAATTTCAGGTGTACTTTTGTCAGGATGTCTGGCGACGAAACGGCTAGGTGTGCTTTCGACATGTGGTCTGGCAGTGAAGAGGCCAGGTGCCCTTTTGTCAGAGTTGTGTGTAGTGAAACTACTAGTGGCGTCGTCTTCTTTCGTGGACGAACTGGTTGGTGAGCGGCGTCTATGTGAGCTTCCTGTGGGTCGAGCTGCTCTGGGTGTGAGTTATTCAGGGGAGGCGAGTTTGTCGTTCCTCTTGGCAGTCTTCTCTGGACCTCGGTGAGATTTGGCAAACTAAACTTCACTATGGAGATTCGGCGGGCCAGGACTTGGGCAATCTACCAAACAACAATTCATAACAAGTTTGTTTGGTGCCGGGCCTCAAAAGTATTCTGTTAAACGCATAACAAGCGGTGTGTATCGCTTCTGCCCAAAATTGATAACCAAGTTGACTATCTTCGAGCATAGTACGAGCACACTCCACAAGCGTTCTATTCTTCCTCTCAACAACACCATTTTGAGGAGGTGCACGAGGGAAAGAAAACGTGTGAGTAATTCCAAGATCATCACAAAAATTTGAGAAAGACTCATTCTCAAATTCACCCCCATGATCACTACGAATAGTGACAATGGTGGTTCCGATGAGATTTTGTACTTTCTTCACAAATATTGTGAAGTTTTCAAAAGCTTCATTTTTATTACATAAGAAAAATACCCATGTAAATCTAAAATAATCATCGACGATGACAAGTCCATATCTTGCATTTCCTAATGAAGCAACTCTAGTTGACCCAAATAAATCTAGATGTAATAGCTCTAGTGGCCGTTTAGTAGAAATGCTTTTTTTAGGTTTAAATGAAGATTTAGGAAGCTTGCCACGTTGACAAGAATCACAAAAACTTTTCTTTTCAAAAACGAGCTTCGGAAAACCTTTAATGGAATTTAATTTTGAAAGCTTATAAAGTGTTCCAAAGTTCACATGTCCAAAGCGTCGATGCCATAAGTGTTGTTCACTTGTGTTGGCAACGAGACATTGTTCATATGACTTAGGAAGATCCAAAATATAAATATCTTTATGGCGTGTGCCGGAAAATAATAAATCATTATTATCATTTGAAATATGACACAATCCTTTCGCAAAGCTAACTTTGTAACCTTTGTCACAAAGTTGGCTTATTGAAATAAGATTATGATTTAAACCATTAACTAGATAAACATCACTAATTAAGGGTTTAGACGGGTTACCCACTTTACCAACACCGACGATGGTTCCGCTCTCGTTGCCTCCAAATACGACGCGGTTTCCATTTGCAATGGGAACTACTCCGGAGAGCAATTGAGCGTCACCCGTCATGTGTTTTGAACACCCGCTATCGAGTATCCAATTCCCTTTGGAGCTAAATTTAAATTTGTTGCTCCTTTTCTTTTTCTTTTCCTTGAGTACCTAAAGATAGAAAATTTCATATCATGGTACCCAAGGTCATTGGGTCCTCAAAGGTTAGACCTTTGGAAGCCAAGTCCAATTGGACTTAGACTTCCCCACATAATTTCTACTATGCACAACATCCGAAAAATAAGCATTCATATACACTTGTTTTTCGTCCATGCTTGTGTCCTTTGGACTCCAAATAGTGAAAATCTTGGGAGCCCTCATCCTATTGGGTGCATGCATGCGACGTTGATTTCTACGTGATGCATGTTGTGGATAGGCATACGGAACATGATGGAATGGTGCACGCCGAGAATTATTCATATGATGAGGTGGGTGAACATATGCATGTGTGGGAATACATGCGTGAGGGTGTCTCACATGGTGTGCACGTGCCCGAGAATGTGTTGCATAAAAATCATCATATGTGTGAGACGGTGGAGTAGGACGTGTGTTCCTACGTGGCATGGTATTGGTGTACATATAAGCATGCCCTTTCTTTGGAGGTCCACCCAAAGTGGGTTTCTTTCCGAAAGAGGGTGTGGACGAGGTGGAAGCACCATTTGTAGAAGAACTACCAATAGAGTGTTTGCTACCACTCGTTGAGTCACCGGAAGTTGGCCTAACAAAAGTAGTGGCCGATTTGGATGGACATCCCATCGTATACCCCAAGCCAATGTGGTGATTGGCCGGAAGTAAGTCACTTAGGATTTTATCCAAATGGTCCTTACCCTTATTGAATTTATTAATTCGGCCTAATGTGTTCTCATATTTCTCTTTGAGAGAACGCATAGAAGTATCCAAATTGGATACTTGCGATGTGAGCACATAAACACGAGATTTAAGATTCTCATTCTCAATACTCAAGGTCGAGTTTTGAGAAGTCAAATCCGCTATCCTATGTTCTTCCGGATCTTCAATGCTAACATGTTCAAGTTTAGATTTGAGATTGAAAATCTCATTTCTTAACTCTTCAACAACGGTGTCGTTGTTGGTGATGATAGTCTTAGGCGAGGTTTGAATGCTAGCTAGGTCATCTTTTACTTTAGTATATCTATTTACTAATTTAGTGTATTTGGACCATAGTTGAGAGTTAGCATTCCTAAGATCATCCATAGTTACCTCATCGCCCTCGTTGTCGCTATCATCGGAGGAGGAAGATCCTTGATCATGCTCCTCTCTTGCCATGAAGCACGCGTGTGCTTGCTCCACCTTCTCATCATCCGACTCTCCGCTTGAGGAATCCTCGGAGTCAGTGAATGTTGCTCCGACAAGCCCATTTTTGTACCCCTTTTTGTACTTCTTGGACTTGTCTAACTTCGGCGCCTTCCACTTCTCCTTTTGCTTGTTTTGAGGACAATCTGCTTTGATGTGTCCTGGCTTATTGCATTTAAAGCACAAAGGTGGAGAGGCATTAGTAGAAGTAAATTTAGATTTTTGTTTGAAGTTACCCTTTCAGAAGAAGCGATTGAACTTCTTTGCCATGAGTGCAATGGATTCCATGTCCATTTCTTCTTCCGATTCCTCATCATCGGTAGAGGTGGATGAAGCCGCCTTGAATGCAATCGCCTTTTTCTTAGGCACGTCTTGGTTCAAATAGGACTTCATCTTTTCTTGTAACTTCACCTTGCTATCTTTGCATACCTCGTATGACATCAAAGTACCCATCAATTGAACTACGGTATACTTATTCATGTCATTACCTTCCTCGATGGCGAAGGTACGTTTCTCCCAAGAAGAAGGAAGTCCTTCGATAAGCTTCGAACACTTCTCATTTTGGGTGTAAGTTTTGCCAAGAGCTTCCAACTCGTTCATTATGTCGACGAAGCGAGCATAATACTCCTTCATCTTTTCTCCCTGTTCCATATGAAACAATTCGTAATCTCTATTGACTACCACGAGTTTAGAATCTCTTACCCGACTCGTTCCTTCATGCAAAATGAGGAGCGAATTCCAAATTTGATATGCACTCTTACATGCGCATATCTTATTAAAATCTTCGGGTTCCAATGCACATTGTAGAGCATTCATTGCTTTGGCATTTGCAATCTCCGCGGCGACCTCCGCGGTAGTCCACTTGTCGAAATCTTCTTCGGTAGGCACATTGTACTCCGACATGGTAATTCTCCACAAGGAGGCGCTCCGGAGGAACGTTTCCATCCGGCATTTCCAATATCCATAATTGACGCCGTTGAAGAATGGAGGCCTAGTCGAGGAATGTCCTTCCATGACCGAGGACGCTCCTGCACGGTTCCTGAAGGTTCCATAATCCGCAGGTGGACGAACGGTCTTGTTGTCGTTGGCAGACATAGCTAAGTATCTGGCTCTGATACCAAATGTAATGCCCTACAAGCTACTGCACAAGTACTAGAGGGGGGTGAATAGTACTTTAAAAATAACAAGGAGTAAAATTCCTAATTATCGTGCAAACAACTACCAAATCAATTTGCGGAAGCTTAAATTGAATGACAACAACAAAATTAACAATGCTAACAAAAGATGTTACTGGGTTCGGATCCACCCAAGTCTCTCCGACTTGTTCACGGTGATCCTACGTCCCAACCACCCAGATCCCCTCCGGATACTTAGGTTAGAAACCCTAACCCAAGATTTCCACTATGATATCTTGTGAAAAACCTTCACAAGATCAAATCATACATGCAATGGCAATTAGTGAATCCCACAACCCGGGATCACAACCTTCTCTCACAACCGAGAGAATCAACAAGCAATATAAACAAGTTTATAATGAAATAAACAATCTTACCACAAAATCCTATACCTTGAGTTTTCTTACCAAATAGGTGCAACGAGGGATTTGAGAAAGATGACGTCACCAAGACCTAGCACCAAAGAAATGACCAGCAATGGGTGCCTAGGAGTGATTTGGAGACTTGAATCAAGCTAGAGCTTGAAGGGCTCACCAAGAACAAACTTCTCTCAAGATGGATTCTAGATCTAGAAAGTGAGAGAATGGATTTCTTGTGAGGAAGAGAGCTTTGGAAATGAGTGAGAATGGCTTCTCTTTCAATCTCAATGAATCTCTTAATGGCAGCTCTTAACCCTAGAGAAATGACCTAGGTTCGTATTTATAGGGTCCCATAAAAACGAGTTAGGTCAAATCCCAACGGTTAGAAATCTGAGGCAACTAGTCGGTCAAAGAACAACCACTGACCGACTAGTTCATCGACTAGTCGGTCAGTCAAACAACATGGACCGACTAAGTGAAGAACTGAGAAGAGATAGAAATTCAGACCTAGAAATCTAGTCGGTCCAAGAAGACTTTCTGACCGACTAGTTTCACAACTAGTCGGTCAGTCAGTGAACGTAGACCGACTAAGAGGCAAAAACAAATAGTCTGAATACAAATTGACTTAGTCGGTCCAAGAACAAATGTTGACCGACTAGATTATCAACTAGTCGGTCACCAAACGTTCTTAGACCGACTAACGATAAACAGTAGCTTAGGAAAAATTTGGCATGTACAGTAAATCACAACTAGTCGGTCAAAGAAGCATCACTGACCGACTAGTTCACAAACTAGTCGGTCGGTGAGTCAACGTAGACCGACTAACTGTAAACAGTACTGAACAAGAAAAGATTAACTCAAACTAGTCGGTCCAAGAAGCTTTACTGACCGACTAGATCATGATCTAGTCGGTCAGTACTTCTTCTTGTACCAACTAACATACAAAAACAAGTCCGAATCGAAGCGTGATGCTTCGAGGAAGTTAGAGTGGACTTGTACTAAGATCCTAGAGCTACGATATGAGCGTTATGAAGATAGAATCGTAAGATATACTCAAGGCTTAACATTCTATAGATCGAAGCTAAAAGACTATAAATAAAACCTTAATGAACGGTCTTCGAGAGCTTCGATCAATTCTTCATGACTTCCAAAACGGTCCAAAGGCTTCAACGAAGCTTTAGGCAATGAATACGAGCTTTGAGAAGTCTTGAGATGTCGCTTTGATTGTTCTCGTGAAATTGGCGACGATCTCCAATACTGCGCTCACAAATTATTAGTTCATGAATTATTTATGTTTGCTCATCATCAAAACCAAATCCGGGGAGTCCAATATTCAACATCCACCAGAGGGTCGAACGACTGTCCCATCCCACTATTGAGTCGAGTGAGCTTCTGCACTGCATCCACATCCTAACCATCATCGACCCTGGTTATACTAACCAAGTGTCCCATTCGACTGGCTGATGAGGCTCGATCTCGACAGAAAAGTCCACGTCAGCCCAAATATTGTTATTGACACATTTGGCTTTAATAATTGGCGCTGCCTATGGAAAACACCAGTCAACATCCCAAAGCAACCCAAGCCCAATATCGACTGGAACCAATTACAATGGATCACTCCTCGATCTAGTTGAGGCAACGTTGAACGAGGGTGTTTTGAATGCGAATCAAGAAGACCAAGGAGCCTCATCTAATGCTCCATTGGTCACTCAGGAACAATTTAACAAGTTCACTGAGAAGATGGAAAAGAGCCGAGCTGTGTTAGCAGTCGATGTTCAACAGGGCATCGAGCATCCACAACCAAGAGGAGGGCATGCCACCCAGGGGCTTAGTGAGCAAGGACTCGAGCAACCAAAGAACTTGCAGCCGAATACCATTCCTTCACCTCAACAAAATGTAGAGATGGGGAATAACCATCTCAACCCTGAGCAGAATGGGGGTCCAGGACCCACCAATAATTGGATGACCACGCATAGCATCTTAGATCATGGGGGAGATAATCTCATCCCAGGTTACAGTGCATCCAACCTTGCAGTTGGCATGAAGAGAAAAGAGAGGGAAGTACGCCCTAACTACTCCACTAGTGCCACTCACCAGCGGCAGGAGGAACGTGCACCACTCGTTCTCCCTACCAATTGGTGGACTCCTCTGAAGGAGAACATCATGTCCGCCCCACTACTCCCTAAGTTCAAGCTCCTAGCCTTGCAGATGTATGATGGCACTGGAGACATATGGGAGCACATCCGCAGATATTAGAACGTGATGGAGCTTCACGGGGCTGATGAGCCATACATCTGCCGAGACTTCCAAACCACGCTTACAAAGGCAGTGGATGGATGGTTTAATAGACTGCCCGATAATAGCATCGGGTCATTCAATGATTTGTCTGACCTATTTTTCAGGCAGTTTGTTGCAGGGAGACGCTCGAAGCATAAATCGTCTCATCTCTTCATTCTGAAGCATGGTGAGTGGGAATCAATTCACAACTTAATCAAGCACTTTAATGAAGAAAGATTGGAGGTCGAGGATGTTCTGGATTCCACTATCATCGGAGCTTTCACCTAAGCAGTCAGAAATAAGCACCTGCTGAGGTCCTTGCACGAGTTCCCACTGAGCAATCTTATGGAGTTATTCAATACGACATATCATTTCATGACCTCGGAGGAAGCACTCACCGTTGCAAAGAACGACACTCCTATGTGTTGAGAAGAAGTAAAGCGAGATGCACGACCCCAAGGGAACCACTGACAAGAACTGCGAGATTGACGACAGAGAGATAAGAGTCCCTGGAGCAAAGAGCATCCTGCCAAAGATGCGTACGTCAGACTGAGTGCTCCCAATGTAGAGTTCTTGGTGTACACCCAACGAGGACTCATCAACGAGCCTGTCAAAAAGAGCAAGTATGAAAAAGGGATGATATCAAATTCTGCAAGTATTCCAACGACTACGGGCATGACACCGATGATTACTGGACACTTAATACACACCGAGATACATAAAAGAAATAAGAAGGAAATACACATGCGAATATAGCACACACGCAACATAAACTCTAAAAGTCGACAGACTCAGGGTCGAACTCCGGCTCCTCGAACTTAAGAGCCTCTTCTCCAACCTGGATGTCGTCTGACAGTACCACGAAGTATGGAACCGCATGTAATTCACAAAAATTCTAGCAATAGTAATAAAGAAGTGTAAAGGCATGGAATATGTTATGAAAATAACTAAAGGTGATTCTACAAGTATGTCAAGTAAAAGTGATTGTGCAAGTAAAAAAAGTAACGTACACGAGTAACCATGGTGATAGCAATAGTAAGACTAGCAGGCATAAGCTGTAACAATAGTAAACATGTAGGATACGTAAAAAGGTGTGCATTAAACGAAATGGTTATTGTGGTGCTAGCAATAATTAGTTAAACTATGTGACTCACATATGAGAGTATGATATGCAACCATGGGTCACCTCGTTGCCACGGGGAGCTAATTCCGGGCATCGCTACACACTTTGAAACGGGACGGGAGTATACAGTTTTAAAACGGGACATGATTATACACTTTTAAAACGGGACGGGACGGGACATGTGAGGTGACTTCGGTCATAGCTCCCTCTCCCTCTATAATGAGTTACCCCAAACCCAGTGATGTGTCAAGTGTGTCAAGTTCTACTTTTACGTTCCATTCCAACATGATATTCCAACGTAACTTACAAACGCAGTCTACACAACATTTCATGCATAGCTTTCAAGTGATAGACATCAGGAGGTGGTAGGCAAGGGTGAACGAGACAAGGGAGTTATTATGGTGATGAAAAGGTCGAAGCAACTTATTTAAATGTATTTATATTTAATCATTGCAAATTAATGATAATTGGGATTCTAACATTAATTCATGCATACATGGCCAGTCAGGTTTTACCAAGCAGGTCACTATCCCTACAAGTATGGTGATCCAAACTTTGGCGCAAATGATCCTAGACACCAGGTGGTACCAATGTTGGAATAGCAAGTATCACATCTGCTCCATTAATTATATTAACAAACAGTAGAGTAGTTCCCTATTTAGTATAATAGTTAAACCAGGATCACCGATTTACTTTCTTATTGAAAACCAGAATGTTAGGGATTGAGGATAAAGACAAGTCCAACAACTATGATGTCTATCCCATGCTTCGAGCATGTGGTATTTCTATTAGTACACAGTTTATCTAAGTAGATGGTTGCGTGCTTCAACTACCAAAGTTGAAAGTTGGCAATGACGTATGCTCAAGTTAATAGTCGTTCTGAGACTAAAAGTTTAGTTTCCTATTTAACTAGGTCTCTAGTCATTTGTTCAAGTCAATAGCCGTTCTGAGGCTATATGCGATGTCCTAAGTTCATACGAGTACACTATCTAAATTTCTAAAGTTAGAATTAGAGCGACTTACGGGTTCGAGGTTGTCTAGTAAGCCGGGGTAGGAGCTAAAGCTTTCAAAGGTGCTTGAGAGCAAGAATTGATACCTGCAATCACAAGAGATTATTGGTCATGGGCCGTACTATATTCTACCTATTTATCTTGATTGTTTTTATTTTATAATAGCTTGAAAAAGTGTCGAAATACCTTCTAAAATTTTAGATAGGCTAGATATGAGAAAAATAATTTTTCATAAGAAGAAAATATTTTTCTGAAGCCTCTAGACATTTTTAATAATTTTTATAAGCTCAAAAACTCTTTTTAGAATTTAAAATGAATTTATAAACTAATTTTCTAAATTAGAAAACTAGATATCGTAACGTTCATTGATTTTTTAGAGTGAACGATACGTCGAAAAACTTCAAATAAGCTGTCAAAACGAGCGTTTCGTTCATATAAATTTATCGTACGATAGTGTACGTGAAGAACATAAGTTATTAATTATCAAGTGAAAAAAGACAAATAGATTTTAGCTTTAGAAAAATACTGAGGAAAATATACTTGCCCAATTGTGATGAAACTAGCGTCGATGTGTTCGGGACATCACAGTGAATTTTCTGGATATGGTCTTGTATTTTTCTGGTACCTAGATAATTTATTATAAATTTTAAATCAGAAAACTTATATTATATAAATATAAATACGCACGTACTTTACGAGTATACGTATAAAAATATATATTATAATACATATTACATACATTGCCTTCTAACCTTCGTTATGCAGAGGGGGGAGGTTGGGTTCTTCGTTAGCAGCGGTGGTGTGGAGCAGCGGAAGGGGCGATGAAGGAGACGGCGTGGTCCGACAGAGCAAGCAGCGAGCACGGCGGCGAGCGGTGTAGCAACAGCGAGGAGGAGAGGGGGAGCGCGCTGGGCGTTGCGGGGGGGTCGGTGCAGCTGCAGCGGCTCACCGGCGTATGGAGGGGGCCTGGCGAGGGTGGCAGAGAGGAGGGGCAACGACATACAGCAAGGCTCCGGTGATGCAGAGAAGCTTTGGCATGGGTGTTGCAGCGGTGCAAGCTAGGAGGGAGCTGTGGACGTTGGGCTCGGGCTGTCGGCGGGCTGGGCTGACAGCGAGCTCGTCGAAGCCATGGGCGGTGGCGGCAGCAGCTGAGGAGGGGCGGTGACGAGGGTGGTGGTATGCATGGCAGCAAGGGGAGAAGGAGCTCTCGGTCTGTTTCGATACATCAGAGCTCCTTGGATGCGCTACGAACGGTGACGGGCTGTGGGGTTTGGTAGCATCTGTCTAGCTTGACGGTGGGCAGCAGAGCACGCTGGATGTTGTGGATTCTTATGGCTCAAGGCGTAGAGAAAGGGAGGGCATGTGCAGCTTGCTGAGGGGCTGAGGAGTGTCGGCAGTTGCTCTGGGGTGTTGTTCGGGGTTCACGGCGTCACCGTGGTGGCAAGGGGGCGGTGAAGGAGAAGAGTGACGACGGCGAAAGGTTGAAGGAGGGAGGGAGAGAGGTTGCGGGTGAGCTGAGGGAGAGGGAGCTTTGTTTTTAAAATTTTGTTAAAAAAGAGTAATTAGAGGGGGTATTTATAGAAGTAATGATGCATGAATGATCAGTTAATGACTTTAATTAGGGTGGTTAGCTTTTTGACTAAGCTTAGTAAATTTTCTTAAACATGAACACATGTGTTTTGTGTTGGAGGGCGGTGGTTAGGATAATTAAAAAGGTAATTGGTAAACGGCTAATAGTAATTAGCTAATGGTAATTAGTAATAGATAATATAATATTATTATGTTAATACCAAAATACCCATTTTCACAAATAATTCCGAAAAATTACAAAAAAAAAAGCCACGGGTTTGTATCGTCGCGAGGATCATAAATATGAAGTCAAATTTAAGGTTTGAGTGACCAAAAAAATAGAAAAAAAAATCATTTACTCATTTTGAACTTGTTTGGTTAGGGAAAAATGTGTACTACGAAATTAGGTCGTTACAGTGAGTAAGGGCACAATGGAATGTGTTCATTGGCCTCGAATTGTATTTGATCTAATCATTCTCTGCCTTTATCCTTGTAGCCACGGGTGTAGTTGGCTTCTTAAATGGCGACTCCGTGATGTCCTATAGATTTTGACCCTACAAGTAGATCATCATCTTGATCTTCCAACTTGGGTAGTTGGTTCCGTTGAAGAGTGAGGGTCGAACGGTAGATATACCTTCTTCATGAGGCGTGGATGTAGCGTTGAATGTCATCATTGTTGTATGCTATAACCTTGTTTTGATACCAATTGTAAGGACCATCTACCCCTTGTAATACTAACAATAAACACTCTAGAGGGGGTGAATAGAGTAATGGAAATAAATTGTGCGATTAAAATTTAACTTGCAAATGCAGAATAATAAGTGCAAGAGGAATTAATCAACACAATCAATCCAAACGTAAACATAAGATTTTACACTGGTTCCCCAAATACGTCCGGCTACACAAATATCCACTTTGACCCTACACAAGGTAGTGAATACAATCCTTACACAAGGGATACCCAACACAAGGGATTTGACCTTCACAAGGACTCTACCTCCCCTACACAAGGGTCTAACTCCCACACAGAGAGAAACTAATTCCCATAGAGAGAATTAGGGTTATCCTACACAGGGATACAATCACCCTTACAATGGTTAAACTCTCACAAAGAGAGTTACCAACTCCCACAAAGAGAGTATCTAATTCCCACAAAGAGAATTAGGGTTTCAAGAAAACAAATGAAACACATGACTCTTACTTATGCCTTGAGATGAACTTACTCAATGTGAAGATGAAGGCATGAAAGAGGATCTCCAAGTGATGAGATTTTTTTGAAATACACTTGGATAATTTCCCTTGAGCTTGACTTCATTGCATGAAGAGGAATGTGAGCTCTAGGAGGGATATAAGAGAGTTTGAGAGTGGCTTAATGATACTCAAAGATATGCAATATCAACCAAGAGTTCTAATAGAACTAACCCATCTCCTATATATATGAAGCCATTAAAACCCTTCAAATCAAGAAAAAAGGCCAAAGGAGAAAGTCTGCAACGGCTAGATTTTGGCAACTTAAGTCATAGACAGTTGACTGATAAGCAACTGACAATCGACAGGTCAACAGCTATAAAATATCCCAACAGCTATAATTTGAGCCAGGACAGGTGACTGTAGAAGACTACACAGACGCCTATACAAGGTTCATGTGCTTGAATATCCTTCATCAGGCGACTGTCACATGGGACGGAAATGAGCTGAGAAAAACGTAACTTTCACACTGGCGCCTTCAGACGATAGATGACCAATTCTCATGCGCCTATAATTTGACAGGCAATTGAAAACCTCTTATCAGTTGACTAACTTGTAAAGTGGGTTGAAACCCAGAAAATGCAAGTTACGCACTTTGGCACACAAACGATTGGAGAACAAATCCCAGACGCCTGATGCAAGACATGCACCTGTAATATGAACGTCAGTCGTCTGTTTCCAAGAGCTCAAGAAAGAGTCAAGAAATGTTGACTTGAGTTGTGCACATCAGTCGGCTATAGAAGGCTGGTCAGGTGCCTAGAGGTCATCCAGACGCATGTTATGCCTTTATCAGTCGACTGTGGGAGAGCCAAAAACTCTAGTTTGAGTATTTCACTAGATGAACCTATTGGGATGATTTCTATGATAATCATAAGGTTCACTAAGATGGAAAATGCATATGCATGAATGAGTTAGTCCATCTGTCAAGGCATTACATTGAACCTAGACTCAAAAAAAAAGAAAAACAATAAATGAAATAATACATAGATTACATTGCATCCCTTAGAGTCTAATCTTCAATCTCTTGATGCCTTGATGCTCCCCATCATCTTCCAAGCTTTGGCACCCATTGAGTCCAAGCTTTGGCATTGCTCCTCTTGATGTCCACCCATGTACCAAGCATTTAGTCTCAAAAATGATATTCTTCATTTGTTAAATATGAGACTAAAACATGAGAGACATTAGCAAGAACATAATGTTGTGATCATCATCAAAATAATATTGGTATGAAACAACAATACCTAACAAAGATCTCCAAGGTCTATAAATGCACTGAAGATGAATACAATAAGGGGATCCTATGGTACGAGAGACCTAATACTCTTACATTCTGATTTCCACTTTATAATTCTTCATCCAAAAAGCTTGTTGCGACTGATTTAAGACAAACCTCTGTAGGACGATCTCGACAACCACAAGACTTTCCTTAAGTTCTCATTCTAACTTAAGCATCGGAGAGGATTTGGGTCGGTACCCAGATCCGACCCCCTGATGCTCCTTTGTGGTGCTAGATGATCAAGGTACGATTCAATAGGAGGGTCAAACGATATCTCTCAACGATAATCGTTTGAGAATCGACTCCACCAGAGGGTCGAACGACTGTTCCATCCCGCTATTGAGTCGAGTGAGCTTCTGCGCTATGTCCACGTCCCAACCATCATCCACCCTGCTTCTACTAAGCAAGGGTCTCATTCGACTGGCTGACGAGGCTCCACCTCGACAGTGAAGTTCACGTCAGCCCAGACATTTTTATCGCCACATTTGGCTTTAACAGTGGCATATTTTAATCTCGATAATGGTAATTTAAATTTTATCAAGAGATCATCGTGTTTGGTTTTGAGATGAATTTGGTCGATGAATGTATATACCATAAGTTCTTTGGGAGCAAGCATATTTGGTGATACACTTGTGGCTAAAGGAGACAAGTTTAGTCTCAATCAGTGCCTTAAGAATGACTTTTAGGAACTGGAAATTCATAAGATTCATACAGTATGGAGTCTAATGTATGCTTCAGGATATTGTGTACGTTTTAGGGATGTTGAGCAGATATTTCAGCAATCCAGGAATAGACCACTAGATGGCAGCCAAATGGGTCTTACGATACTTACATAGAACAAAAGAATACATGCTCATATATCGAAGGTCAGAAAATCTTAGGATCCTTGAGTATACTAACTCTGATTTTTGCTATATACCAATATAGTATGAAATTTATGTCGGGCTACGTTTATCTGCTAACTGGAGGTGCCATCCCCTGGAAAAGGGCTAAACAATCTTTTATGTAGCCTCTTCTACCATGGCTACAGAGTTCCTAGCATGTTATAAGGCATCCAATCATGAACTGTGGCTGTGAAATTTTGTCATGAGGCTGCATGTAGTGGATGGTATTGAAAGATCACACAGATTATTTTGTGATAATAAGTCTATAGTTTTATATTCCTATAACAACAGAAGCTTGACGAAGATCCCTCTAGAATAGGGGGATTATCTCAAATCTGTCTAATCTAGTTACTTCGTTCCATATTTCCAGTCGAGGGATCCTGAGGAAAAGAGTTTGGTTTCCACCGAGCTAAAACAATATGCCGATGGTTCTAGTAAACCAAAACTATCGTTTTCTAGCTATTTGGCTTCAATCTTCCTTTTACTCACAAGTTTGTTGTAGAATTAAATAGAAATTTATAGGAATTTACAGTTATGAATGACAGATTATGCATATCGACATCAAGCTCCTGGTTATTAAATAGAGAGTTTGGAGTGAACAGTTATCTATAGAGCATATTAACTACATGATTACCGATCCGCTAACTAAGGGATTGCCACCCAAAACGTTTCATGAATACATTGCTCGTATGAGTTTCATGTCGATTAATGATATTCAATTTTAGTGGGAGTTTGTTCTTCTGGGTACTCATTCAATATAGACATTTTGGTTTTTTAGTTAATGAATATTTTAAGGATATTTTATCTTGAAATAAAGTTTTTGTTTATTTACACTCTGATATTTGTATGGTTGATCTCACTAAAGTTTGAGAGAGGACTAGTTGGAAATATGAATGTTAGAATCACATTACATGAAATTTTCAAGTATACATCTACATCATGATCCATGTTATTCAGTTGTATTGGCATACATGACCATTGATGGGTCGAGTTATGATAGACGTAACAAAGGCTGCTTTGATCCTTTGTTCGTATGATAATGACAGCAAAGTTGAGCTCATTTGGTTATTTATGCAAGGCATAATTATAAGGTTTGACATATAACCCATGTGGGGATTGTTGGTTCATTAATTTAATGTTGAGCTTATATGTTAAACAATTGTGTATTACATGCTCTCAATTAAGTTAAGCCTAATTAAAAGTGATTTGTTAAAGTTGTGGATATTTATGTTGTGCGACGGAGCCTAGCTTTACCAAAACAACATAGTTGAAGACGCATGATCATGGAGACCGAGGATGAAAGATTAGCAGTAAACAAAGAGAACACAAACAAGATTACTTTTAGGCCGTGGACGGCCAAAGAGGAACATCGATGACCATTATTACGAAATGAGAGAACAATACAAATCTTCTCTTCGTCCAACGAAGAAGAAGCACACAAAATCTCTCCAAAAGCTCACAGTACAATCTCTCAAAGTTGGCTCTCACAAATGGCGGCTCTCTCAAAGGATACAATGGTGTCCACCATGAAACCCTAACCTAAAACCTCCTATTTATAACCCTAGGTTACAATAGGTGTCATCATTGGCTAGAAATTCCTAAGGATACAGATCCCAATAATTACGGCATCCAATCCATTCATCGCTCCTACGCAATCAATGCGCCACACACCAGTGGGCCCTCTACCGCTTCCTAGAGGGCCGCATCCCAATGTGCTCCCTTCGACCGATCGACCTTCCTTTTGTGTCGAACGACCCACGTGCCGAGCCTCATGTACGAGCCTTTATCCTTCGAGCCTTCATACGACCGATCGACCAAACAGGGACTCTAACTGCATTACGACCAATCGACTCAATACCGAGCATTCGACCCTCAGACTCGAACTAACGACCGAACGACCCAATGCACTATAGAAGACACATACCCAGTATCCTAGTATCTGAATTGTGCAGAGTCAGATAGGTCGAATCCGAGCACAGTCGAGTTACCTCTGCACAAGATAACTCGTCTGTCATATGACTGCTTCTCCTGTGCGAATCGAGCCAACTTCTTCACAAATCTCCACCTTAGCGAGATTCGAGCATTCCCTCTAACGGACGACCTTCACTAACCTTGGTAGAGCATCAAATGGTATTCCCTCCTACTTTGTTCCGAAGAACCAAATGCTTCGCCAGAGCTACGACTATCTTCTCTAGAAACTGGCTGACCTTCTCGAGTCTCAAATGGCTCCAACGAGCCTCAATGCCCCCTCCTGGGGCCGACATCAACTTCTTTGAGGAACCACATTGAGCAAGTCCAAACAATACTTAAACTTGACTCCCAATACAACCTTCGTCAGCATGTCCATCAGGTTGTCATTTGTTCCGATCTTCAACAAGTTGATGTCGTCGTCTTATTCTCCTATATAGTCACTGACAAAGTGGAATCTAACGTCGATATGCTTCGTACGCACATAGAAGACCTGATTCTTAACCAATTGCACTGCACTCTGGTTATCATAAAGGACATCGTACCTCTTTTGGTGGACTCCCATATCATCCATCAAACCCATCAGCCATATTATCTCCTTCACTGCTTCATTCAATGACATATACTCTACCTCCATAGTAGACAGGGCCACCATAGACTGAAGGATACTCTGCTAACATATTGGAGCACCAGACAGGGTGAAGACATAGCTTGTCATTGATCGCCTCCCATCCAAGTCACCTGTATAGTCTGAGTCGACATACTTGACAATGTGCAGACCATGAAAACTTCGGTTGTATGTCAGTCTGACGTCAACTGTATTATTGATGTAACACAGGATCCACTACACTGCTTGCTAGTGCTCTCTTCCTAGGATGTGCATGTATCTACTCACCATGCTAACTGCATGTGATAGATCGGTTCGAGTACATACCATTGCATACATCAAGGCCCCTACCGCATTGGCATACGGTACGCTCGTCATGAGCTTCTCTTCCTCTTCGTTCTTGGGACACTGCTCGACACCGAGCTTGAAGTGAGGTGCAAGTAGAGTAACTACGGTCTTCATCTTCTCACAACCAAACTTCTGTATAACAGACTTCAAATAGTGACTCTGTGAAAGATGAACAGTACCTCCACTTAGATCTCTTGTGATCTTCATCCCAAGAATCCTCTGTGCCTCGTCCAGATCCTTCATCTCAAATGCAGAACTCAATTGAGACTTCAATCTCCGAATCTCCTCTTTATTCGATGAAGTAATGAGCATATCATCGATATAAAGCAGAAGGTAGATAAAGGACACGTCAACCAACTTCCGATAGAACACGCAATGATCATAGGGGCAGCGAACATACCCTTGATCATCTGTTATAAAACATTCAAAATGCTTATATACCACTGCCGTGGTGATTTCTTCATCCTGTAGAGTGACTTTTTCTGTCGAATTGCACGTCATTACTCACATAGCCAGCAGGCTGAGCCATATAGATCTCCTCTTCAAGCTCTCCATGCAAGAATGCCATCTTGACATCCAGCTGTACTAGTTCAAGGTCGAACTGTGCAACTAAAGCCAACAGGTTCCGAATCATGCAATGCTTCACCACAGGAGAGAACACTTCAATGTAATTAATACCTTCTCTCTGTGCAAAGCCCTTAGCTACGAGGCGAGCTTTGTAGGGAACATCTCCTAATTCGACCCATTGCTTCTTGGTGTAGACCTATTTACACCCAATTGACTTCTTGCTCTTCGGGAGCTCCACGAGATCATATGAGTCGTTCTTTGCCAGTGATTCCATCTCTTCGTCCATCACACTTCTCCACAACTTCAGATTGCTCCACCTCATCAAATGAGTTGGGACTATTGATATATACATGGGGAAAGGCAAATGAAACCAACTCCGAGTACCGCATAAGTTTTCTTATCTCTCGCCTTGGTCTCGACACTATTATGGAATCCTTCGACTGAACGATCCTTGGAGACGATCTATCTCCACCAACTGAGCTTGAGCCACCAACTTCACCATCGACGACCTGGAGCCCGCCTTCTGCTGCATCTGGTGTGGGTCGATCTGAGTCATCGATTGACCATTGTGGAGTATCTGACACGTTGTCAAAAACTTGATTCAATTGTGTCTGTTCGACCTCCACCTTTGGCTTATTCTCCTTCTTCAGTAACGTCGACTCATCAAACATTACATCTCTGCTCAGGATCACCTTCCTTTGTGTCAGACACCATAGTCGGTATCCCTTGACACCACTACTGAAGCCCAAGAAGATGGCTTTCTTGGCTCGAGTATCGACTTTGTCTTCCTTCACAGCATAGTAACTTGGAAATCCCCAAACTCGAATTGATCCATAGTCGGAAACTGGCTTTCCCGACCATACCTCCAAAGGAGGTCTTCCTTCCAATGTAGCAGATTGTAGCCTATTGACCAAGTAGGTCGCGTACGCCAGGGCCTCTACCCAGAACTCCTTCGATACGTCAGTAGTTGATAGCAAGCATCGAACTTTCTATAGGAAAGTCTGATTCATCCTCTCTGCTACCCCATTCTGCTACGGCGTACCAGCAACGGTGTAGTGTCTTTGTATCCCTTCAGATCTGTAGAACTTCTTGAAGAGATCTGACCTATACACACCACCATTGTCACTTCACAGACGCTTGACACGCCGACCAGTCTGAGTCTCGAACAGCTTCTTTCACTCGATGAAAGTGCTAAGAACTTGGTCCATCGACTTCAAGAGAAACACCCATACCATGCATGAGAAATCGTCGATGAACAACACAAAGTAGTGTTTCCCTCCCCATGAGGCCATCCTAGACGGGCACCATACGTCGGTGTGTACATAGTCAAGCGATGCCTTCGTACTGTGGATGGCTGTCCCAAATGAAGCATGTGTCTATTTTCCAAACACACAGTGCTCGTAGAACTTGATCTTCTCGGTCTTGGCCCCCTTTAGAGGAACCCCAACGATAAGCTTCTGCAATGCTTTCTCGCCCACATGACCTAGTCGCATAAGCCATAACATTGAGTCGTCCTCCTTAGCCTTACGAGTCAGAGCAGCTGTGCTAACTACGACCGAGCCATACAAATAATAGAGGTTGCCTTGGCACTTCCCCTTCATCACGATCATTGCTCCTCGGGTCACCCTCAAAGCTCCATTCTCCATGGTCACTGGACATCCATTGGATTCGAGTGAGCCAAGCGATATGAGAATATGCCATAGGTCGGGAACAAAGCACACCTCCTCGATGTCTTGTGTAACACCGTCGCCCATCCTCATCTACACTGTCCCGACGCCTGTTGCGCTACAGGCTCGATCATCGACCATCAAGACTGTACACTTACCACCTTACCTGAAGGTCGTAAAGTACTCTCGATGTGGTGTCCTAACGAGCACCCAGAGTCCAGCACCCAACCATCGGACGTCACGCCCTCCGAAGAACCGACCAATACATACTCCTCGACCTCAATGCCCTTAACGACATTGGCAGTTGCATCGTGCTTCCTCTTCGCCTTTGGTCAGTCTCTGACTCAATGTCCTCTTTCTTTATAGAACGCACATTGGTCCTTTGCCATATTGCGCTGGGGGCCTCTTGTCTTGTCTCTGGACTTGGATCTGAAATACCCCCTTCTATCTCCACCCTTCTCACCACTACGTCCCCTTACAACTGTAAGAGTGTCGCTCAAAGCTCGACTGCAGGTGTCCCCATCATTCTTCCTGAACTCATTGCTCGTCAGAGCATTGGACACATCTTCAAATGTGATCGATTCCTTACCATAGGTAAGAATCGACACCAAGGACTCATACTCGATGGGTAGAGAGTTGAAGAGAATCATCACCTTGTCTTCATCGTCAACCTTCACGTCGACGTTCCTCGGGTCGGTAAGAAGCTTGTTGTAGTAGTCAAGGTGTTCCTCTATAGAAATCCCCTAGGCTAGCTTCAAACCGAAAATCTTCTGCTTCAAGTGTAGCCAGTTCTGGATATTCTTCTTCACATACTTGTCGCCGAGCTCCTTCCAGAACTTGTTTGCGCTTGTCTCCTTCATATATGGGTATTTTTTCTCCCTCCAAAAGCTCACAATACAATCTCTCAAAGTTGGCTCTCACAAATGGCGTCTCTCTCAAAGGATACAATGTGGTCCAACACGAAAACCTAACCTAAAACCCCCTATTTATAACCCTAGGTTACAATAGGTGTCATCATTGGTTAGGAATTCCTAAGGATACGGATCCTGACAATTACAGCATCCAATCAAATCACCGTTCCTACGAAATCAATGTGATGCACACTAGTGGGCCCTCTGCCGCTTCCTCGTGGGCCGCATCCCAATGGGCTCCCTTTGACCGATCGACCTTCCTTCTGTGTCGAACGACCCAAGAGCCGAGCCTCACGTATGAGCCTTCAACCTTCGAGCCTTCATAAGACCGATCGACCGAACACAGATTCTAACCGCATTATGACCCATCGACCCAATACCGAGCATTCGACCCTCAGACTTGAACTGACGATTGAACGGCCCAATGCGCTGTAGAAGCCACATGCCCAGCATCCTCATATCTGACTTGTGCAGAGTCAGATAGGTTGAATCCGAGCACAGTCAAGTTACCTCTACACAAGTTAACTCATCTGTCATACGACTGCTTCTCCTGCACCGAATCGAGCCAACTTCTTCATAATTTAATAGGGTATGTGCCTTTAATGTGTAAAGACTTAATGCATTTTCTATTTTTATGATGAGCTAAAATATGAATCTCTGTGAATACATAATTGTGTTGGATCTCCTGGCACACCAAATACACTAGAGGGGGACGATATTGCAAAATTAAAAGTAAATAAAAATTGCAATAAGAGTGCGGAAATAAATGAACACAATCCAGAGCAAACACGGAGATTTATATTGGTTCAGATCCTTGTGATCCTATGTCCAGTCCTCTACCATGTAGAGATTTGAATCCACTGTAACACTTGTTCCCCGCAAGTAATCAATATACAAAGATGCCAACACTCTCCGTGTTGCAAACTTGTACAATCTCTTCAACAATAGATTCACCAAATAAAGTAAAGAAAAAGTATGAAACAATATCACATATTGCCTTGATAATGTAGGAATTATGACGCAAGGTTGGTGATGGATTCTCCAAGGTTCTGGATGAGAATTGAATGTAGAACACACTTGAAAAATGGACTTTCTAAATGTGCAAAATTTCTGTAGAGGTTCCCCTATGAAAATCTGAAATTCACTCACTTTCTAGAGAGAGAAAGTAAACTTAAGAAAATAGAGTGTGTGAATTTTCATGATTTTTAGGCTGGGGTCTGGGGTCTATTTATAACCCAAAAGGTAGTTTTTGAACGTTGGACAACTGCCTAAATTTTCAAAAAATTCTGGGAAATTTTTTGTTCAAATTAGTCGACTAATGTTATGGACTGGTCGACTAATAGGGCTACTGACTAAGATGTTGACTATTGAGGTGTCTTTTCAGAAAGTAACTTCTGAAAACTGAATGTAACTTCTGTAAACGGATATAAACTGTCAGAAACTAGTCGTTTGAGACAGTTCTAACTTTCATTATTAAAATATAATATTTAAATGATAAATCATTTAAAATAACCGATTTAAAAAATGACTGGTAGACTAACAGCATATATTAGTTGACAAAAAAATTTGAAACTTAGAAATTTGTAGGAAAATGATCCTAGAGAATCTAAAATAGGTTTGACAAATTTTCAAAATTTTCTGAATATATTAATATTTATATTAGTCGACTAGCACTATGGATTGGTCGACTAATTGGATTTTTGACTTGATTTTTTAAAGACGGGCCCTAAATAACTAAGAGAGATCATCATCAAGGCTTTTACATTCTAAGTACTTGCAAAAGAAAAAATAAAGATTTCATCTCTTTTTACAAGATATAAAATATCATCGATATGCTTCGTCTTGTAATGGATGCTTCTTACTACTTGTATACTTGATGATTGTCTTAGTTGATTGTGCTATAATATCTGCATAGATAAAGTTAGTACATATAAAATAATATGTTTGTATCATCAAAACCATATGCAGAGTTGTGAGTTTCCAACATTCTCCCCCTTTTTGATTATTTTACAAACATTGAATTTAATATTATAAAAAGTGTTATTGCTCCCCCTAAATATATGGCTTATATGCAATATAGAAAGTGAAAATGGTAATAGCCACATATATGTTGTTATAAAAGACTTTTGCAATGAATATATATATGAAAAGATGAATGTGTGATGTATTGAATATACATGAAAGGTGAATATGTGATGTATTGAAATATGAACTTTTTGCATGTATATATTAAATTTCGCATCTCCTCCGTGTAGTAGCCTAGAATATTCATATTAATTCTTCCCCTTGGAAATTATGAAAAAATGGGGCTAAATTCGACCAATTTAGGCTATTGGTTGACTAATAGCCTGCGCTAGTCGACTAAATACGGAAACCAGAATAAAAACAGAGGGGAAATTTAAGCAAACTGAAATGCATTAAAGTATTATAAAAACATTACATAGTAGGACGCTTAGAAACTGAAGTGAAAGTTAAAATAACAATCTAAGTCATCTAAACTAAAAACAAGACCAACATAAAGCAAACATGCAGACAACCAAACATACAAACATCATAGACCATTAGTCGACCAGCTGATCTGCCTGGTCGACCAGAAACCGAAATGTCCTGATCCTAATACTGTGGAGGAGGCATAGGATGGCAGTGTGACGTTGATGGTGATTAAGGAGCCCATTGTTCTAAAAGGCTCAGAATTTGTGCTTGACTCCTTTGCACATTTTCAAAGACCGAATTCATGTCGTTAGTAAGTCGCTCAAGACGAGTCTCAAAACCACTAAGATGCTCTTGAACACCGGTAAATCCAGAGTTAACATCATAGCGAAGTTGATCAATTTGATCTTGTAGCGTTGGTCGGTAAGGAGGAGGACGAGTATAAGGGTTGATGGTACATGGAAGAAATATGTGAGTAGAAATGGGTTTGATCAAGACATGCATGATGGTGTTTACCCAATCCACTTTGATTCCTCCCATTATAGCGTAGAGAGCCTGACTACAGGTCTCATTGACATAGTTGAGGGAAACAACTTTAGGAAGCAAATTGTAAGTGATGATCTTGATGAGAAGTCGAGGAATGGGTTTCAAATCAATGGCGGACATCCTAAGAAAGTGATGGATTCAAACCTTTCAAGCACTCATACCCTTATTCTTGTTGGCCTGTGATGATAACACCTTCAAATTTACCGCCATGGTTGTGCATGGGAAAAGAAAATATATTCTTAACTGCCATTATTTCAGGGCTAGAACATGTAGGGATGAGGAATATTGACATGTACCTAAGGCCATTGATAGATGAACTGAATGTCTTGTGGAATGACGGCGTTCATCTGTATGACTCACATGAGAAACAAAATTTCATAATACGAGCGACACTTATGTGGACTATTAATGATTTTCTAGCATATGGAATGTTATCTAGATGGAGTACGTACTTGAGGTTAGCATGTCATTATTGTATGAAGAAATCAAAGGCATTTTATTTACAGAATGGGAGGAAACATTGTTGGTTTGGTTGTCATCGAGCACATTTACCAGATGGTCGTACATACCAGAGAGAACAAAATCAATTTCTTAAGGGTTGACGTGAGCTCGAGATTGCTCTCCCTCGATCATGTGGAGATGAATTGCTCGCAAAGGTGAACTTTACCAACAGTTTAATTCGGAAAAGAATTTGAAA
Organism: Scilla litardierei; assembly: GCA_030789695.1. Taxonomy (NCBI): domain Eukaryota; kingdom Viridiplantae; phylum Streptophyta; class Magnoliopsida; order Asparagales; family Asparagaceae; genus Scilla; species Scilla litardierei. The sequence continues at coordinate 16,495,619 of CM061142.1, read as the reverse complement.
AAATTTAAATTCCTAGCTTTGGAGGTCACCACAACTTGAACAAGCGGAGTATATTTTGTGAGCTTCCCTATTGGAAAAATAATCTAGTTTGTCACGACTTATATGTGATGAACATTGAGGAAAATGTCATTGATAATGTATTCAATACTATTTTAAATGTGAAAGGGAATATAAAAGATAATATCGCATCACGTCTTGATTTGGCTACACTTTGCTATTGACGTGAGTTACACTTATTCCAAATGACAACAGAAGATGGCTAAAACCAAAAGCAGCATACACACTTAACAGAGAAGATACTAGATTGTTATGTGTATAGATTAAGGAAATGAAGTGTGCTAATTTGCAACAGTGTAAAACCTTTGGGTTAAAGAGTCATGAGTGTCATGTTTTAATGCAACAGTTATTCTTGGTCGGCTTACGTGGCATGCTTCGTAATTCCAAATGGGATGCAATCACTGAGGTGTGTACTTTTTTTAACGAGTTTTGTTCATCAGTTCTTGATGTGAATGATATGCAAAGGCTAGAGACAACCATTGTGGAAACAATTTGTAAACTTGAGAAGATATTTCCTCCAACATTCTTTAATGTTATGGAATATTTGATGTTGCATTTATCATACGAAGCAAACGTTGGAGGACCTAGTAACGCCCCGCTTCCCAAAATACGACGGAAGCGAGAGAATTCCGAAGGTCCGCATGAACTGGAGCAGTGAAGCTCGAGTTCATTAAGCGCCTGTGATAACTACAACAAAGCAGGTTCTTGCATGCATTTTAGAATAATAAGAAACATTCATAAAATTAAAGCCACATCCAAAAAAAGTCCATACACGAAATAAAGCGAAAAGCCTCAGCTGGGCTAAGGGAACTACAAAGGAAACATACACTAAGCAAGGTACGGAAAGTAAAACTAAAGGAAGGCAGCAACGGGATAGGTCTCTAGTCCTCCGCAGGGAGAGACTCGGCGTCAACGGAAAACTCCAGGCTCTCTAAGTTAGGCGTCTCAAAAGGATCCTCCTGGTAGTCTGGCTCAGGATCTAACATACATCCAAAAACATGAATGTATGTCAGCAAGGGTCTGCAAGTAAAGGTCAGCAACCCAAGGCAAGATGTACAAAGTAAAATTGAATTATGAAGCAATAATAGTTTTATACGAGATGACATCAACAAGTTTTAAGCATGGCAGTTCTAAGTGAAGTAAAGTAAAGTATTTCTAACATGGCAGTTCTAAACATTTTATGAAGTAAAGTATTGTGCAAGGCATTAAGTAATGTGCATGGCATTTTTAAGATTTATTAACATGGAAATTTTAACTGAGACAACAATAGTAAATACAAGTTTCGTGTCAGTGTTTCCTATCTCTCATAGGGTTCACATCTTTAAGACGTGATGAGTGGATCGTTCTTCTCACGGGGGTACTACCGTGGTTGACGCTACCCACCGCATGCGGGTGGTGCTCTTGAAGAGAGGATCCCTTCATACGTTTAGTAGCCGCTCAACCCTAACCCACCCCAGATTCGTGCTGGAACACGAGCCAGCCTAGTCGACTCATACGACATCACGAAGTCACGATTTCGCCTTTGAGGCGCACGATTTCACGACGTCACTCAATAGTTGAACATTCCAAAAATGACAAAGCAAGATATGCACCAATGTAAAACCGTCAATATTTCTTATGGTACAATATTTATAATAATTAAAAAGAATGTTGAACTGGTTGATTTAATGAACATGCTACAGATAATGATTTTCTTTGCCAATGTTTAAAACTAAAACATACCAAGTTATATGTCGATGCGTCACATTTTAAGTCTAGAACATCATGGTATTATTTTCATGTGTCATTTCACGTGCAGATTTTGAGTTATATAGCTTTAAATGAAAATGACTATAAAAGCATCCAACTTCAATAATTCACAATAATTTGTACACTTGCCTGATTTCAGCGTTCTTGGTGTCGTTGGGTTCGTCTCGACGAGTACTACACTATGGTGAGATTGGTTTGCTGGTTTGAATAGACATACAATCGAGTTAGGTTCTTTTCAACATATCGAAACATTAAACAATCCATACGACGTCTAATAATCCTTTTTTATTAGGTTTTTCTACACTATGATGTGGGTTATAGTTTACGGTAGAGTACCAACTGTTGAAGAACAGCGAAAGGACAGCGGCACATGTACGGTGTTTGACCACTGCAACGGCGGCAGATCTGAACGGCGGCAACTGAGGGAAGAAGGGGCAGCATCAAGGAGGGGCGGCTGGCGACTGGACAGGGGTTGCGACGGCCTGAGAGTAGTCTTTAAGAGGGGAGCTATCGGGTTGCAGCTCACCAGAGAAGAAGATAGGGGGCCAACAGCGGTTTGCAGTGTTCCCCGGCGATTAGGAGGGTGGCAGACGGTGGTTTAGGGAAAAGGAGATGGCCGGAGACTTGGGCGAGGGCTGGGCACTGGTAGGTCATGAGGTGTGTGCGAAAGTTCGAAGGGGAAGGGATGGAGAGAGGTTGGTGCTTGGAGGGCTGAAGGCCGAAGCTGGCAGGGTTGTGAGGGTGATGTTTGTGGGGGAGAAAAGAGTAGGGTTTATTAGAGGGGGCAGCTGTGAGATGGTAGAGGTCAGGTGAGGGTTTTAAAGAGAGTAGGGGAAGCACGTGTAAAGCCTTAGGGTTTGGGTTTAGCATGTTGTTGGGTTTCTCTTGGGTTTAGCTCTAGGTTGTTTTAGGTTCCTATTTGAAAGCTCGAGGTTGTTTCACGTGAGGGCTAGGAAGGAGTTCACTCTTTTTTTGGGTTTGAAGAATAGGAGTCTGGGTTCATTATCCCTTGGTTGTCTTTTTTATCTATGCTTAGCTTTGTTAGGGTTTTAATAATAATAGGGTTATGTATGGTCTAGGGATATGTGTGCATGAGTGTGTAAAAGTGTCCGACTGGGGACAATAGGGCTAGGGTTTTCTTTCCCTTTATTTAATAAGTTGATTAGGGGAAATTAAGGCTAAGTAAATTGGGAAGGTCTTGAAAAATGAAAGCAATAATTTGGGAGAGTAAATCAAGGGATTTAATATAGAATAATATCAAATTTGTTATGGGCTTAATGGGAGTTAACTAGGAAAGTTTTGAAAAATATTTGAATTAAAAAAATTTGAATTTGAAATTTTAAAATAATTATTAGATGGAATATATCATGGTAGGTTTGAAATAATTTTGGCTAATACGTAATAGGGTTCGTTACTGCACAGGTACGCGGTATAATTACTCCTAACGACCATACGTAAAACGAATACGCAATAATACGGCAAAGAAAAAAAATACAACTAGGGAAAGGGCTATGAAATAAAATGTATCATCAAAATACTGGTCGTTACACCCTATCCACCTTAAGAAAAATTCCGCCTTCAGAATTCCTTACAATCACTGATCAGGAAACAAATGTCGGTAGCGCTCTCTCATCTCATCTTCCCTCTCCCAAGTGGACTCTCCTGGCGAGTCATACCGCCATATTACTCTAACAAGATTGACGGTCTTGTTCCTGACTGTATTCTTACGTCTGTCAAGGATCTGCACTGGAAGTTGCTCATATGTCAGATCTGGACGGACTGTAATCCCAGAGTAGTCCACAACGTGAGATGGGTCGCTGATGTAACGATGAAGCTGAGATACATGGAAGACATCATGAACTCCCTCCAAAGATGGTGGCAAGGTTAAGCGGTAAGCTACCTCGCCAACTCTCTCTAGAACATCGAAGGGTCCAATATATCTTAGGCTAAGGCTGCCTTGCTTCCTAAAGCAGATAACTCCTTGATTCGAGGAAATATTTAGGAACACATGATCTCCCTACTGAAACTCCAGAGGGCACCATTTAGCATCTGCCCAATGCTTATAGCAGTCATGAGCGATCCGAAGCTTGCCCCTGATATCTCACACAACATCCACTGCTTCCACAATCATCTCCGGTCCCAATAACTCTCTATCTCCAATGTCATCCCAGCTCAATGGCGATCGACATTTCCTCCCGTAGAGAGTAGCAAATGGCATCATGCCAATGCTCGCATGATAGCTATTGTTGTAGGAGAACTCCACTAGATGTAGATGATCCTCCTATAAGCCTTTGAAATCCAGCATGCAAGCTCTCAGCATATCTTCCAAACTCTGAATGGTCTGCACTGATTTGCCATCCATCTGCGGGTAATACACAGTGTTGAACTTCAGAATGGTACCCAGATTGCTCTACAGACTCTTCTAGAACTAGGACGTGAACCTCGTATCTCGATCTGATACCATGCTCACAGGGACTCTACGCAAGCGTACGATCTCTTACACATCATAATTCACATCACTATTGGTACTAGAAGAGAATTATGAAGGGATGAGTTATGTCATTACCTCCATATACTTCCTTGCCAGTATCTCCATGGATTGTCCTACTCGAAATGGTATGAAGTGTGCAGACTTGGTCAATCGATCAACGATGACCCAGATTGCGTTGTTCTGCTTGGTGCTCCGGGTAGGCCAGTCACAAAGTATATCGTGATGTATTACCACTTCCACTCTGGAATCGGCAGAGGTTGTAGCAGTCCAGTAGTGCGATGATGCTCAGTCTTCACCTGCTGACATACGAGGCACTTGGCAACGCTCCGTGCCACACTTCTCTTCATCCCATGCCACCACAAATTCTGACAAAGATCCTTGTACATCTTCGTACCTCCAGGATGAATAGAATAAGGTGAACTATGAGCCTCATTTACCAACTCCTCTCTAATATCTCCTGCAGATACGCAGATCCTACTACCATATCTCAAGAACCCATCCTCATGAATAAGAAAATCTGTCTGAAGTCCTGCTTCAACTTGCTCTCTGATCTTCTTTAACTTAGCATCTCCAGCTTGAGCATTCTTGATCCGATCTACAATCGTCGACTGAATCTGCATGTTCATCAACGATGAAGTGACTCCTGGTAGGACAGCTTCAACTGTTGAGTATTGATTCCCCGGATTTGGTTTTGATGATGAACAAACATAAATATCATGAACTAACTCTTTGTGAACGCAGTTATGGAGATCGTCGCCAAAATTCTATGAACATCATAAGCGACGTCTCAAGACTTCTCAAAGCACGTGATCGTGTGCCTGAAGCTTCGTTGAAGCTCTAGGAGCATTATTGAAGTCAAGAGATTCGGATCGAAGCGTTTGAAGACGGTTCGTCAAGTTTTATTTATAGTCTTCTAGCTTCGTTTCGTAGAATGTTAAGCCTTGAGTAGGTCTTACGTTTTAATCTTCATAATGTCATATCTTAGAGCTAGGATCTTATTAGAAGCCCATAGAAACTTTCCCAAATCTTCGCGCTTCATTTTGCGGCTTCTTGTGCATCTTAGTTGGTTCAAGAAGAAGAACCAACCGACTAGATGGCAATCTAGTCAGTCGGCAATCCTTCTTGAACCGACTAGATATCCTACTCAAATTCAGCTCATTCACTATTTACAGTTAGTTGGTCCAAGAAGGTTCACCGACCGACTAGTTGTCAAACTAGTCGGTTTGGAATCCTTCTTAGACCGACTAGTTGTGTATTCAGTTTCACAGCCTGGGCTACTGTTTATCGTTAGTCGGTCAAAGAACAACCGTCGACCGACTAGTTGAGAAACTAGTCGGTTGGAATTTGTTCTTAGACCGATTAGTGCTCCTTGAATTCAGCCTATCAAGTTTCAACTCTTAGTCGGTCAAAGAACACTCATCGACCGACTAGTTGTCAAACTAGTCGGTTGGCAAGTCTTCTTAGACCGACTAGTTCTTTATTGTCTGAACTTTCTCTTTTGTCTATTCTCCAGTTAGTCGGTCCAAGTTGAATCACCGACCGACTAGTTGTGAATCTAGTCGGTCAGTGATCCTTCTTTGACCGATTAGACTGCTTCAGAAATAGATCCGTTGGAGCATTAAATGCACGAATTTTCTCTCTCTCTCTCTCTTCTCTATCCTATATAATCTTGAGATGCTTCTTCATAGCATTCAAGGTTGATATTAATTGCATTTTAGAGAATCAAAGAGAAGCATTTATTTCTCATTTCTAAGCTTTCATTTCTCACAAGAATCTCTCCTCACTCTTATTCCTAAAGAGAGACTCTCATTGATTGTGAGCCACTCAAGCCAAGAGCTTGATTCTAGGTCACCAACTCCACCCTAGGCTTCTATTGCTGGTCAACTTCTTGGAGCTAGGGTTTGGTGACTTCTTCTCCATCAAAATCTTCCTTGCCCTAAAATCGTAAGTTTACTCAAGGCATAGGATTTTGTTGGTAAGCATTTCGTATTTCATTTACTTTGATATTGCAAGTTTTACTCTCGGTTGTGAGAGTTGTGTGTGTTCCCGGTTTGTGGGAGTCACATTTTCTTTGTGTATGATTTGATCTTGTAGAGGTTTTCTACAAGAATTTCATAGTGCAAATTTGAGTTAGAGGTTTCTAACTCAAGTAGCCGGAGGGGATCCGGGTGTTTGGGACGTAGGATCACCGGGAACAAGTCGGGGAGACTTGGGTGGATCCGAACCCGTTATATCGTTTGTTTTCGATTGCATTTTATTGTTGTCACACTTTTCATTTCCGCATTGTTGGTTGAGTTTGCAAGGTAATTAGGAATTATCTTCTTAATTATTTTAAAGTACTATTCACCCCCCTCTAGTACTTGTGCAGTAGCTATCAGGGCATTACATTTGGTATCAGAGCCAAGTTCATAGCTATGTCTACCAACGACAACAAGAACGTTCGTCCACCTTCAGACTATAGCACCTTCAGGAACTGTGAAGGAGCTTCTTCGGTGATGGAAGGACACTCCTCGACTAGGCCTCCATTCTTCAACGGTACCAATTACGGGTACTGGAAATGCCGAATGGAAACGTTCCTCCGGAGCACCTCACTATGGAGAACCACGTTGACAGAGTATGTCGAGCCCGCTGAAGAAGATTTCGCGAAGTGGACTACCGCGGAGGTCGCCGCGGAGGTAACCAATGCCAAGGCAATGAATGCCTTGCAATGTGCTTTGGAGCCCGAAGACTTCAACAAGATATGCACATGTAAGAGACTCCAAACTCATTGACGGTCTTCCTTCTTGTATGAAGGAACGAGTAGGGTAAGAGACTCCAAACTCGTTGTTGTAAATAAAGATTACGAATTATTTCATATGCAACAGGGTGAGAAGATGGAGGAGTACTATGCTCGCTTCGTTGACATTACCAACGAGTTGGAGGCTCTTGGAAAGACTTACACCCAAAAGGAGAAAGTCTCAAAGATCATTGACGGACTTCCTTCTTGTTGGGAAAAGCGTACCTTCGCCATCGAGGAAGGTAACGATATGAGTAAATATACTGTCATTCAACTAATGGGTACCTTGATGTCTTATGGTACGCAAGGATAGTAAGATAAAAATGCAAGACAAGATGAAGTCTTACTTGAAGCAAGACGAGCCAAAGCAAAAGGCGATTGAGTTCAAGGCCGCTCCATCTACTTTTACCGATGATGAAGAATCGGAAGACGAGTTGGACATTGAATCTCTTGCCCTCATGGCAAAGAAGTTCAACCGATTCTTCCGGAAAGGTAATTTCAAGAACAAATCTAAATTTAGTGCTTCTAACGCCTCCGCTCCTTTGTGTTTTAAATGCAACAAGCCAGGACACATGAAAGCGGATTGTCCTTAAAACAAACACAAGGAGAAGTGGAAGGCACCAAAGTTTGACAAGTCAAAGAAGTACAAGAAAGGGTACAAGAAGGGACTTGTCGGGACATTCACCGACTCCGACGAGGACTCCTCAAGTGGAGAGTCGGATTATAAACAAGTGGAGCAAGCACACATGTGCTTCATGGCTAGAGAGGAACATGATCAAGAGTCTTCCTCCGATGATAGCGAGGATGAAGGCGATGAGGTAACTATGGATGACCTTAGATTAGCTAACGAGCAAATATGGTCTAAGTATTCTAAATTGGTTAATAGATATACTAAGACTAAAGATGAGCTAGCTAGTCTTCAAACCTCACCTAAGCCTATTAATTCGGGTTCAATATTACATATTTAACCCCCCATTTAGCCCTATTTTGTGCTCACATGATGCTAAATTTATCTCTAATTCATACGTATTTTCTACACATTTATTTATTAGAGAAAACACACTATTTGAGCACAAAACAGTAATTAACGACGTATTTCTGCACTTATTCTATTTTTCCTAGCACCGTCTCGATCTCACGATTCCAACGACTATTTATTTGTATATTTCTGAGATCTGTGCTAATTTCTGTGTATTTTTGAATGCAGATTATCATTTAATTGAAGAAATACGGTCACCGGCCAATCGAGAGCCGACACGTGGCGCTCATCCAGCTTTTCCTGCCTGATCGAATGATACACGATTTTCTGCGCAGTGAATTTCAGCAGCCGTTGGATTTTAATCCAACGGCCCACATCTTCAATCCAACGCAGCGAAGCGGGCTTCGTTTCAACCGTTGGATGATGATCCAACGGCCCAACGCGAAGCGGATATCAGCGACAGATTGGGGACACGCGGCGGCCATCGGACGTATCTTCGCTTCATCCAACGGTCGACGACATCCCCGCATTCGAAACCGTAAGCGGCGACGTGGCAGCGTAGGAACGGTTGGATCACGATCCGACGGACCAAATTCGCCCCGCAACTTCGTTTTCGCGGGCGATTAATAAAGGCGACGTGGCTCCATGTGCACCATCGATGCACGATCGGACGGTCGTGGCGGAATCCGACGCTAATTCGAAGCGGAGCGGGCTTGCACGATTCTTAACGCACACGTGGCGCCACGAGGTTAGATCCCGCTGCGATGGACAGCCTACATTTGCCCCACTTTGGATGAGCGGCTGAGATCATTCAGCAGCTTAATGGATGCGGGTTTAGACCCGTTAGCACTCCCCAAACCCGCAATCTCTTTATAAAAGGTATTTTAGGGTTTTTTGAGCGTATTCAAGCAGTTTGGGGGCGTATTTTGGGCGTATTGGAGGCTCTAGGAGCCGTATTTCCCATCTGAAAAATTCTGTAAAATTCCAGAGGCTATTTTCTTATTTCCAGAGAGTTTTGATGTCTTTTCAAGGATATTTGGTGATGAATTCTTAACTTAAACTCCTTAATTAGTGCTTTTTCTACCGTATTTTGTTATAATCTTGATGTATTTGTCTATGGAACTTGTTTATTCTGAAATTATGAGTAGCTAAATCTCTGTTGTGCTTGGTATGGAGTAGTTAGGGGCTGTAATTTGTGTTAGTTTGGTTGAAATTCCATGTGCTAAATCGTTAAACGTCGCTAAAATTGTAATCTTTGTTCGTAAATCGACTTTTTTAGATTCCAAAAGAATTAATTAAGTTGATGATCGCCCCAAAAGGGTGAGTTTTGATCTCCCCAAAAGGGAGTGTCATACCGTAGTTTTGATCTCTCCAAAAGAGAGTTTCATATCGTATTATAGCTTTAGCGACGATCTTTTTGAATATTTTGCTTGAACCCCCAAAAGGGCATCTTTCGATGAGTTGCTCCCAAAAGGAGAATTCATTGAGTTATATTGGGTATTTTCCGGTGAATTGCTCCCAAAAGGAGAATTCATTGTGTTATACCTATCAACCAAATTAATACGAATCATTGATCCTAACAAACCCATACCATGTGCAAACTTTTTATAGGTATTTTCATACACGATTTTCTATGTTTATTTTGTTCACGTGTTCGCATCACCGTCACCGTCACCGTTGCTGAAGTGGTTAGTTTCTTTTCGTTGGATTTCTATTTGATTTGAATTGTGGTTGCAATAGATTTCTTCCCGTGGATTCGACATCTGGACTCCCAGATTTTACTACTTGTACGGACTCTTGCACTTGAGAGAGAGCACCTTTCGGAGCCCACCAAGTTTTTGGCGCCGTTGCCGGGGAGGAATGGTTTGTGACTACGGTTTATTTCATTTAGAGGACCTTCGGTGAGATCTTTCCACTTTACTGTACATAAACTTTTTTTATTATTTTATTTTAATTTTTAAAAATGGAGTATATTGATTTTTATTGCACGAACAATCTGTATGATGCAGGGTTTGCTAATGCACACAAACAAAGAATGGAGAAGCTCAAAATTGTTAATTTTAATCAAATTGACTGTGAAACTTTCTTTCAGGCCTGGAGGAGGTTCACAGACATTATATCAAGCTATCCGCAGCATGGGTACACAAATGAAGAGCTTATGGCGTTCTTCCTAGATGGACTACAACCGCAGCTGCAGGAATTATTGGGAGGCATGACGCCGACAGTGGCGTGGGAATACATGGAGTCTCTGCAAGAAAACGAAGAAACCGTGGAAGAGACTTCAGAGAGCGATTCAACGGAGCCTTCGTGCCTCGACCAAGAAGAGCAAAGCGTAGACGTACCTTTGCAATCCTTGAAAGAGGAAGCTTACCAGACTATTCAGACACAGGAGGCCACATCCCATCAATTCCAGGAGAATTTCCTTGCTCGGAGTCGGCAGATTCAAAATTCCATTGAAAATCTTAATTTGATTGCCGCTTGCTTAGAAGAAGGTAATACTTTTGAAACTCAATTTAAAGAATCTCATACGAGTTTATCTTCTATTGCAGGGACATCGAGCGAGCCATGTCACGTTGAGGGCAAAAATAATATCTACATGGCAGAAAGCGTGTGCAAAAGAGAGGACGAACTAGCAATTTTGGATGAACGAGAGGAGGAGACAGCTAGGGAAAAGATTTTTGAGATTATCGCCATGGAATCAGAACCATGCCCTCCTCCAGTTTTGTCCCAAAATCATTTATCCCTCTCCACAATGAACGAGCATCGTACAGAGAGTAGTGCATATCTTTCAGGGAGTATTCGTCAACTTGCTTTAATTCATTTCACTTATTTTGATGACTACATCTGGAATACTTTCATTGAAAATAATTTTAAAATAATTTGGACTGACATAACTCATCTCTCGCAGGACATTGACAAACGGCTTATAGAGATGCTTGGAGTTGTGTTGCTGGGGTCCAAATTAGTTTCTGGAGGAAGAATAATCGCCGAGGAGCGCAAAGAGCAAATTGAACAACTTCCTCCACCATCAAAGATTCGGGATCCGCCATTTGATCACGGTGTGTTCTTTCCAGTAGTGTAGTTTTTATATGCTTTCTAGGTTGCTTGCTTGAATAAACTCGTACCTCTTCCGACATTGAGGACAATGTCCATCTTTAGTTGGGGGGTGTGTATAAGACCTTAGGATTTTTTTTTGAGAAGAATAAATCACCAAATCTCATCTTTTAAAACTCCTTCATATGCCTCAAATGCGGATGATTATACGTTAATTGAGTTCTAAAAATTGTTTATGGCTTGATTAATTATTTTTCCTTCATGGAATTGCCGTTAATATGCTATTCACGAAAATTTTCAATTTCCATGATTAATATCTCGAAATAGTTTGAATTGATTTCATGCATGCTAATGTGATGGAAAAAGCTTAAGTATACACGATTTTTAAGAATAGTTTTCAAGTTGAAGAGGAATTTGGCCTTTGTTATTAATGTTTATATTCATGTTGATGGGTTTTGAGTTGCTTACAAAGAAAGAAAAGAAAGAAAAGAAAGAAAAGAAAAATGAATGAAAAGACAAATGAACGATGAAAAATGAATGAATAAGTATGTCACTAATAAATAACTTGGTTGGCTCGAGTAGTACAGTCCGAGGGGTCCTTCTTGGCCTAATGCCCTATGATCGTCTGATTTGGGAGCCATTGACCGGAAACTCACTCATTTGATGGAGCGATCCAAGTTATACTTTTTTTTCTGCGAATGTTGCTTGATGCGCGTTACGCGGAACGAATAAAAGAAAAGAAATGGTGAATATACCAAGCAACTTCAATACCCATGTCGTGAAAGATTATTTTGATAGGCCAATTCCTTGGAAACAAGAAAACTAGGATATAACGACGTGTTATACTTTCGGTTGCGCAAAACGATGCTTGCATGTTATTTATTCATACTAAATTAGAGAAAATTTCATGTGATTGATTTTGTTCATGGATGTGTATATTGATGGCCAAGACCATGTTGGAATGCGTATTATTGAGCCATGCCATGAGCAATTTGAAAGAACTTATTGTTTTATTACTCATCCGTATTAATCGCTATTTTTGCTAGAGACTAGCAAATCGCTAGTTGGGGGGTGTGATTCGGGTTCAATATTACATATTTAACCCCCCATTTAGCCCTATTTTGTGCTCACATGATGCTAAATTTATCTCTAATTCATACGTATTTTCTACACATTTATTTATTAGAGAAAAAACACTATTTGAGCACAAAACAGTAATTAACGACGTATTTCTACACTTATTCTATTTTTCCTAGCACCGTCTCGATCTCACGATTCCAACGACTATTTATTTGTATATTTCTGAGATCTGTGCTAATTTCTGTGTATTTTTGAATGCAGATTATCATTTAATTGAAGAAAAACGGTCACCGGCCAATCGGGAGCCGACACGTGGCGCTCATCCAGCTTTTCCCGTCCGATCGAACGATACACGATTTTCTGCGCAGTGAATTTCAGCAGCCGTTGGATTTTAATCCAACGGCCCACATCTTCGATCCAACGCAGCGAAGCGGGCTTCGTTTCAACCGTTGGATGATGATCCAACGGCCCAACGCGAAGCGGATATCAGCGACAGATTGGGGACACGCGGCGGCCATTGGACGTATCTCCGCTTCATCCAACGGTCGACGACATCCCCGCATTCGAAACCGTAAGCGGCGACGTGGCAGCGTAGGAACGGTTGGATCACGATCCGACGGACCAAATTCGCCCCGCAACTTCGTTTTCACGGGCGATTAATAAAGGCGACGTGGCTCCATGTGTGCCATCGATGCACGATCAGACGGTTGTGGCGGAATCCGACGCTAATTCGAAGCGGAGCGGGCTTGCACGATTCTTAACGCACACGTGGCGCCACGAGGTTAGATCCCGCTGCGATGGACGGCCTACATTTGCCCCGCTTTGGATGAGCGGCTGAGATCATTCAGCAGCTTAATGGATGCGGGTTTAGACCCGTTAGCACTCCCCAAACCCGCAATCTCTTTATAAAAGGTATTTTAGGGTTTTTTGAGCGTATTCAAGCAGTTTGGGGGCGTATTTTGGGCGTATTGGAGGCTCTAGGAGCCGTATTTCCCCTCTGAAAAATTCTGTAAAATTCCAGAGGCTATTTTCTTATTTCCAGAGAGTTTTGATGTCTTTTCAAGGATATTTGGTGATGAATTCTTAACTTAAACTCCTTAATTAGTGCTTTTTCTACCGTATTTTGTTATAATCTTGATGTATTTGTCTATGGAACTTGTTTATTCTGAAATTATGAGTAGCTAAATCTCTGTTGTGCTTGGTATGGAGTAGTTAGGGGCTGTAATTTGTGTTAGTTTGGTTGAAATTCCATGTGCTAAATCGTTAAACGTCTTTAAAATTGTAATCTTTGTTCGTAAATCGACTTTTTTAGATTCCAAAAGAATTAATTAAGTTGATGATTGCCCCAAAAGGGTGAGTTTTGATCTCCTCAAAAGGGAGTGTCATACCGTAGTTTTGATCTCTCCAAAAGAGAGTTTCATATCGTATTATAGCTTTAGCGACGATCTTTTTGAATATTTTGCTTGAACCCCCAAAAGGGCATCTTTCGATGAGTTGCTCCCAAAAGGAGAATTCATTGAGTTATATTGGGTATTTTCCGGTGAATTGCTCCCAAAAGGAGAATTCATTGTGTTATACCTATCAACCAAATTAATACGAATCATTGATCCTAACAAACCCATACCATGTGCAAACTTTTTATATGTATTTTCATACATGATTTTCTATGTTTATTTTGTTCACGTGTTCGCATCACCATCACCGTCACCGTTGCTGAAGTGGTTAGTTTCTTTTCGTTGGATTTCTATTTGATTTGAATTGTGGTTGCAACAGATTTCTTCCCGTGGATTCGACATCTGGACTCCCAGATTTTACTACTTGTACGGACTCTTGCACTTGAGAGAGAGCACCTTTCGGAGCCCACCACCTATCGTCATCAACAACGACACCGTTGTTGAAGACTTGAGAAATGAGATTGTAAATCTCAAATCTCAACTTGAGCATGTTCATATTGAGAAATCGGATGAACGCGAGATGGCGGATTTGATTTCTCGAAACTCAACTTTGAGTATTGAGAATGAGAATCTCAAATCTCGTGTTTGTGTAGTCACATCGCAAGTGTCCACGTTGGATGCTTCTATGCATTCTCTCACCAAGAAGTATGAGTGCACATTAGGCCGAATTAATAAATTCAATAAAGGTGAGGACCATTTGGATAATATCCTAAATGACTTACTTCCGGCCAATCACCACATTGGCTTGGGGTATAAGATGGGAAATTCATCCAAATCATCTACCACCTTTGTTAGGCCAACTTTCGATGCCTCAACGAATGGGAGCAAACACTCCATTGGTAGTTCTTCTACCAATAGTGCTTCCACTTTGTACACACACTCGTTTGGAAAGAAACCCACTTTGGGTGGACCTCCAAAGAAGGGTCATGCATTTATGTACACCAATACCATGTCACGTAGGAACACACATCCTACTCCACCGATTCACACATGTGATGATTTTTATGCACCACGTCCACGAGCACGTGCACACCAAGTGAGACACCCTCACGCACGTGTTCCTCCACATGCATATGCTCATCCACATTATCATATGAATGATTACCATCATGCATCATATCATATGTCGCCACCACCATTTCATCATGTGCCATATGCATATCTACGACATGCATTTCCTAGGCCACCTCCTCATAGGCCACATGCATCACGTAGAAATCAACAACGTATGCATGCTCCCAATAGGAATAGGGCTCCTAAAATATTCACTATTTGGGGCCCGAAGAACACTAACATGCATGAGAAACAAGCCTACATGAATTCTTATTTTATGAATGTCGTGCATAATGATGATTATGTTGGGAAGTCTAAGTCCAATTGGACTTGGCTTCCAAAGGTCTAATCTTTTAGGACCCAATGACCTTGGGTACTATGGAATGATATTTCTATCTTTAGGTACTCAAGAAAAAGAAACGGAGCAATAAATCCAAATTTAGCTCCAAGAATAATTGGATACTCGATAGCGGGTGTTCAAAACACATGACGGGTGGTGCTCAATTGCTCTCCGGAGTGGTGCCCATTGCAAATGGGAACCGAGACGTCTTTGGAGGCAACGAGAGCGGAACCATCATTGGTGTTGGTAAAGTAGGTAATCCTTCTAAACCATTAATAAGTGATGTTTACCTTGTTAAA
Organism: Scilla litardierei; assembly: GCA_030789695.1. Taxonomy (NCBI): domain Eukaryota; kingdom Viridiplantae; phylum Streptophyta; class Magnoliopsida; order Asparagales; family Asparagaceae; genus Scilla; species Scilla litardierei. The sequence continues at coordinate 16,480,287 of CM061142.1, read as the reverse complement.
GGATTAAACCACAATCTTATTTCAATAAGCCAACTTTGTGACAAAGGTTACAAAGTTAGCTTTGCGAAAGGAATGTGTCATATTTTGAATAAAGATACTAATAATGTGTTATTCTCTGGCACACGCCATAAGGATATTTATATATTAGATCTTCCAAAATCACATGAACAATGTCTCATTGCCAACACAAGTGAACAACACTTATGGCATCGACGTTTTGGTCATGTGAACTTTGGAACACTTTTTAAGCTTTCCAAGTTAAATTCTATTAAAGGATTTCCTAAGCTTGTCTTTCAAAAGAAAAGCTTTTGTGACTCGTGTCAACGAGGCAAGCTTCCAAAATCGTCATTTAAACCTAAGAAAAGCATTTCATCTAAGCGGCCTCTAGAGCTATTACATCTAGATCTTTTTGGGCCAACTAGAGTTGCTTCATTAGGAAATGCATGATATGGACTTGTCATCGTTGATGACTTTTCTAGATTTACTTGGGTATTTTTCTTAAGTAATAAAAATGATGCTTTTGAAAACTTCACAATATTTGTTAAGAAAGTGCAAAATCTCATTGGAACCACCATTGTCACTATTCGTAGTGATCATGGAGGGGAATTTGAGAATGAGGCTTCTCAAATTTTTGTGATGAAGTTGGTATTACTCACACCTTTTCTTTTCCTCGCGCACCCCCTAAAAATGGTGTAGTTGAGAGGAAGAATAGGACGCTAGTGGAATGTGCTCGCACTATACTTGATGATAGCCAACTTGGCCATCAATTTTGGGCGGAAGCGGTACATACCGCTTGCTATGTGTTTAATAGAATACTTTTGAGGCCCGTCACCAAACAAACTTGTTATGAATTGTTGTTTGGTAGATTGCCTCAGGTTAAACATTTTCGAGTTTTCGGTGCAAAATGTTTTATTAAAAACACGTATGGAAGTTTGGACAAATTTGATCCAAGATCCGATGAGGGGATATTTGTTGGATATTCCTCCCGTAGCAAAGCCTACCGGATATACAACAAAAGAACCTCAATGATTGAGGAATCTCTTCATGTTTCTTTTTGTTCCTACTAGAATTACTAATGATGATGACTCCATGGATGTTTTATGTGATTCTATTGCTAATTCTAATTCTATTGATTCTAATGATACTAACCCTACTAATGAGTCTTTTGAGAATGTTCCTAGTGATCAGGGAATTCCTAAACGGCTTCGTACAGTTCGTGACCATCCCCATGAGCAAGTCATTGGTAACATACTTGATAGTGTCAAGACGAGATCTCAAGTCAACTACTTCGCTCATTGTGCCTTTGCCTCCTCAATAGAGCCAAAGAATATTAACGAAGCGTGCGAAGATAGTGCTTGGATCTTAGCCATGGAGGAGGAACTCATTCAATTTGACAGGAATGAGGTTTGGGAGCTTGTTCCATTGCCTTCGAAGAACCACACCGTTATAGGAACGAAGTGGATTTTCAAGAATAAGACCGACGAGAACCAAATCGTCGTCCGGAACAAAGCTGGGTTAGTAGCTCAAGGCTACCGGCAAGAGGAAGGTATAAATTTCGAAGAATCATTTGCTCCGGTAGCTAGATTAGAATCTATTAGGTTGTTATTATCTTTTGCATGCCATAAAGATTTTAAACTTTTTCAAATGGATGTAAAAAGTGCGTTTTTAAATGGAGATGTTGTTGAGGAAGTTTATGTTTCTCAACCTCCAGGTTTTATAAATGAAAAATTTCCAAATCACGTTTTCAAATTTAAGAAAGCACTTTATGGTTTGAGACAAGCTCCTCGAGCTTGGAATGACAATCTAAAGAACTTTCTTTTGGATCTGGGTTTTAAAATGGGTGAAGTTCATTCTACATTATTTGTTAAGTATTCGAATCATGATATTATTTTAGTTCGAATTTATGTTGATGATATCATTTTCGGTGCTACTAACTTCATTCTTTACGAAGAGTTTTCTAATGTTATGAAGGACCAATTTGAGATGAGCCACATGGGTGAGCTCAAATTTTTCTTAGGTCTCCAAATTCGCCAAATGAACGATGCAATCTTCATCCACCAAACCAAGTACACGGTGGAGTTGCTAAAGCGATTTGGAATGGAGAATGCTTCCGGGAAGAAGACTCCAATGAGCACTACTACACATCTTGATAAAGACTCGGGCGACAAAGATATAGACATTCGTCTATATCGAGGTATGAAAGGTAGTTTACTATATCTTACTGCCAGTCGGCCCGATATTATGTTTTCTGTATGTGTATGTGCTCGTTATCAATCTCAACCTAAGGAATCTCACTTAGTAGCGGTAAAACGTATTTTCCATTATTTAAGTTACACCCTCGACTACGGATTATATTATCCAAAGTCTAGCACATATGAGTTAATCTCATATAGTGACGCAGATTATGCGGGATGCAAATCCGACAGGAAAAGTACTAGTGGCACTTGCCATTTTATAGGAAATTCTCTTGTCTCTTGGTTTTCCAAGAAGCAAATTCTGTATCACTTTCAACCACCGAGTCGGAATATATTGTCACCGGTGCTGCGTGTGCTCAGGTTCTTTGGATGAGACACACTCTTAAAGACTTTGGTATAAACTGTGATACTTGCCCTATCATGGTGGACAACCAAAGTGCAATATGTCTCTCTAAGAATCCGGTACACCATTCCCGTTCTAAACACATAGATGTCCGTCACCATTTCCTAGATGATCATGTTGCTAAAAAGGACATCATTTTAGTGTACGTTGAAACCCAGAAGCAAATCGCTGATATTTTCACGAAACCGCTCAAGGAAGACTCCTTTGTGCGGTTACGTCGAGAATTGGGGATTATGGGTGAATCCGAGATTTAGGATTCATATTTTCAATAATCTTGCATGATAATAATGTTCTTTAAATATGCTCATGCTAGATTTGTTGAGGTTTTCTGGATTTTTGGTTGAATTTACGAAATTTATGCTCGAAATATTCATGAACGTCGTATTTATATCTTTCGATGTTTTATGGGGTAGATTAATGATGTATGAGAGTATTTCGATGTTTCGTCCAAGTGCGATTAGGAGAGAACTCAAAATTTCTAAATTTCAAGTTTTTGGACTCTTTTAGTCGGTTCTAGTTCATTGGCCGATCGACTAGATTGAGTTCTAGTCGGTCAGTGAATGAACTCAGACCGACTAACTCTTGCTCAAAATTTGGCTTCAGTTACTGTTTGCACTTAGTCGGTTCATGCTCATTGGCCGACCGACTAGATTTCATTCTAGTCGGTCAGCGCTTGAACTGTGACCGACTAAATGCGCCAGGGGCTGTTGCGTCTTTTCCTCTCCAAGTCAATTTATTAACCCCTGCACTGATTAGAATTCATTCTAATCGGTGTGAAATATCCTCTCAGACCCCCTAACCCCCGAAACCCTTCATCTCCCTCCGCCGTTTCAGCCGTGCTCCACCGTCTCCGGCCACCTTCAGCCGATGCCGATTACTTCTCCCTCCTCCTAGGGTATAACTCCTATCTCCTCTCTGTTTTAGGGTTTGATTTCCTCTATTTTTCAGCTTGCCTTAGGGTTTGAACTAGGATTTCAACTTCTAGGTTTAATTTCTTTCGTTTGTGTCGATCTCGTGCGTCAGTTTGTGTTGTCTCGTCTCGATTATGGCGAAGACACGTATCCCCTTCCGTCCCTCGAGTCCGTCTCCCATGACCGTCGAGTCACCTTCTACCGACCCTCCTCAACCCAAACACCGCGCCAAATCGACCCATCCATCTTCCTCTTCGCATCCTCTTAAGAAGAAGAGGACGGCGACTGCGAAGCCTAGAGCCACATCTCAACCCAAGCCACTGCCTAAGAAGAAAATTTTGACTCCAGGCCCCTATCGTACTCCCACTCCTCCCGGTAATTCTGACTCTGACGCCGAGTATATCCCTGAGTCTGAGCCTACCGCTAGGGCTCCTACTCCTCCTCCTCGATCTAGCACTCGTCCGTCTAAGGGGAAGGCTCCCATGCCAGTGGGTGGTGTTGATATATCGTTATGTCGTGATGACCCGTTGTGTCTCGCGGCATACAATCGTATCGAGCACTGTCCATTGATATTGGAGCACTTCGTTCAGTTCTCTGATTTTCCACATCTCACCGATCTTCTTTCCTACAGCGGCCTACTTGACTATCTTCGCCATGACCCCAAGGCGAACCCTCACCCATACCCACGTCTTGTTAAATTATTCTATGTGAATCGTGTTCGGGGTCAGTATGACGATACCCACTCCATTGAGACCACTGTCTTGGGGACACCTATTGTCCTCACGGCCGAGATTTTAGGGGAATTGATTGGTGTCTCATCTTCAGGCTTGCTTCCTGCCGATATCTCTGTGGATAATATCCACGATCTTGACCAGGCGATGCTATCTGAGATGTTCCATGTCATCCCTCCCGCCATGATTGGCATCCCTTCAAAATCGTTTAAGCCGAACGCTTGGGTCCTCAATCTTATCCTGAAGTCGTGCCTCCTTCCGAAGTACGACTCCTCTAGATTGCCCTCCCAGCCGTTCCTCAAGCTGATCTACGCTCTTTTCATGGGGAGCGAGATCAATTGGGCTCGTATCATCATAGATAAGATGGACTCTTTTGAATGTATCCGAAAGTCCACCAAATCTGCTCACATCCCATATCCGTGCCTATTGACCCTTGTTTTCCATTGTTTCGGCGTCCCTCTCCCTCCCGATGATGAGCGTCCTCTGGGTCCTCCCCTGAATGCGACGGCCGTCAAGAAGTCTCTTGCGGCGCTTCGTCACGTTCAGAGGACTACCCCCTCTGCTTCAGCTGCTCCTGCTCCTTCTCCTACTCCGTCACTCGCTGAGTTTGTAGTTTCCCTGCGTCGTGTGGAGTCTCATGTTTCTCGTTCTGAGGAGATGCTTGCTAGCATCTGCTCTCACTTGGGCATTGAGATTCCTCCTTCAGTTTCTGACGATGAGGAAATGGATGAGCCTGAGCTCCAGGAGCTTGTTGGATCTCCTGTTCGTGCCCCCGAGGGTACATCTGCTGCTACTACGTCTGTCGATGCTCCCGAGAGCACACCTGCTGCCACCATTCCTTTGGTGGATACTTCTTCTGGTGCTCCCGAGACCACTCCAGTTGCGACTCTCCCTTCTGTGGACACTCCAGTCGACCCAGTGACCACCACCCCTTCTGCAGAGCCTGCTGCTGCTGCTGACCCTGCCTCCACCTCCTGAGCTTGCGTTGGAGGACTCTCCCATGTGCACATTGGATGATATATTTTTTCGTGAGAGAGTGGGGTAGAATAGTTGGTGGTTAGGGATTTTTGATGTTCTGATGATACTTTTTGATGTATGTTCATTTTGATGTCTGTGAGACATATGTTGTATGTGTGCACCGATCTTTCGATCGTTTTTATGTATGTTGGCGGATGTATACATTTTGTTGTACCATGTTTTATATATATATACATCGTGTTGGCATTTACTTCATTGTGCGCATTATATTCTTTTTGTCTCTGATGTTGACTTCGTCGCTCGATGATTACATTTGATTTAATAGAAATTATTTCTATGAAAACATAGAATTGTTTTCCATGCACTAAATTCATCAAGAATGTTGATATTGGAGAGTATGTTCCATAACTCAATACGTGAAATTGATTTGAGTTTTGATGATTTAATTTTTCGACTAGCGACTATGGTCTTGTTGGCACGCTTTGATTTACTTCGTATCTTACTTTGGTGTCATTTGGACCGTGGTCGTATTCTACGACTCCCGTGCTTTTATTTGTAGCCATTGTTGTTGTCGTTGTTCTCCTCCCACTCTTTTTGCTAATGCCAAAGGGGGAGAGAATTAATAATGACGATGTGCTAAATGATAATTTAAAGCACTTTTCGGTGAATCTAATTTGATATGTTAGATTCAGGGGGAGTTAAGATATAAAAATGGATTTAGATCCTATATTTCTATAATTGGATTCACTTTTTATACTTTCCTCGTCTGCTTGATGCTTATTGATTATTATTTTATATGGAATTAACGTGTCATCAATGCAGGGGGAGTAAGTAAATTTCATTTGAATCATTATTATTTATTATTATTTATGTTGGTTTGTCATCACCAAAAAGGGGGAGAATGTTGAGTATTGATTCTCCGGATTTGGTTTTGATGATGAACAAACATAAATATCGTGAACTAACTCTTTGTGAGCGCAGTTATGGAGATCATCGCCAAAATTCTATGAACATCATAAGCGACGTCTCAAGACTTCTCAAAGCACGTGATCGTGTGCCTGAAGCTTCGTTGAAGCTCTAGGAGAATTATTGAAGTCGAGAGATTTGGATAAAAGCGTTTGAAGACGGTTCGTCAAGTTTTATTTATAGTCTTCTAGCTTCGTTTCGTAGAATGTTAAGCCTTGAGTAGGTCTTACGTTTTAATCTTCATAGCGCTCATATCTTAGAGCTAGGATCGTATTAGAAGCCCATAGAAACTTTCCCGAAGCTTCGCGCTTCATTTTGCAGCTTCTTGTGCATCTTAGTTGGTTCAAGAAGAAGAACCAACCGACTAGATGGCAATCTAGTCGGTCGGCAATCCTTCTTGAACCGACTAGATACCATACTCAAATTCAGCTCATTCACTATTTACAGTTAGTCGGTCCAAGAAGGTTCACCGACCGACTAGTTATCAAACTAGTCGGTTTGGAATCCTTCTTAGACCGACTAGTTGTGTATTCAGTTTCACAGCCTGAGCTACTGTTTATCGTTAGTCGGTCAAAGAACAATCATCGACCGACTAGTTGAAACTAGTCGGTTGGAATTTGTTCTTAGACCGATTAGTGCTCCTTGAATTCAGCCTATCAAGTTTCAACTCTTAGTCGGTCAAAGAACACTCACCGACCGACTAGTTGTCAAACTAGTCGGTTGGCAAGTCTTCTTAGACCGACTAGTTCTTTATTGTCCGAACTTTCTCTTTTGGCTATTCTCCAGTTAGTCGGTCCAAGTTGAATCACCGACCGACTAGTTGTGAATCTAATCGGTCAGTGATCCTTCTTTGACCGATTAGACTGCTTCAGAAATAGATCCGTTGGAGCATTAAATGCACGAATTTTCTCTCTCTCTCTCTTCTCTATCCTATATAATCTTGAGATGCTTCTTCATTGCATTCAAGGCTGATATTAATTGCATTTTAGAGAATCAAAGAGAAGCATTTATTTCTCATTTCCAAGCTTTCATTTCTCACAAGAATCTCTCCTCACTCTTATTTCTAAAGAGAGATTCTCATTGATTGTGAGCCACTCAAGCCAAGAGCTTGATTCTAGGTCACCAACTCCACCCTAGGCTTCTATTGCTGGTCAACTTCATGGAGCTAGGGTTTGGTGACTTCTTCTCCATCAAAATCTTCCTTGCCCTAAAATCTTAAGTTTACTCAAGGCATAGGATTTTGTTGGTAAGCATTTCGTATTTCATTTACTTTGATATTGCAAGTTTTACTTTCATTTCCGCATCGTTGGTTGAGTTTGCAAGGTAATTAGGAATTATCTTCTTAATTATTTTAAAGTACTATTCACCCCCCTCTAGTACTTGTGCAGTAGCTATCAGGGCATTACATCAACATCCATCTCTCGCAGATCCTGCTGCAACCTCCACTGAGCTGTGAGAATCATCACCTTGGGCAGTCGACTCAAGGCGTCCAGTACGACATTCACCTTCCCTGGATGATATTGAAGGTCAATGTCATAGTCTGCCATCAATTCCAACCATCTGCACTGTCTCATATTTAGCTCCTTCTGAGTGAATATATATTTCAAACTTTTGTGATCGGTGAAGATTTTCACTTTCTTCCTCAGTAAGAAATGTCGCCAGATCTTCAAAGCAAAGACAACAGCAGCTAACTCCAAATCGTGGGTCAGATAGTTCTTCTCATGGACCTTTAACGGTCACAAAGCATATGCGACCACATGGTTGTGCTGGTGCAGTACACATCCAAGTCCCTTGCCTGATGCGTCGCAGAAAATCTCGAAGCCTCCGCTTCTGTCCAGAATAGCTAAGACCGGTGCAGTAGTCAGTCTCTCCTTCAAAGTAGAAAAGGTCTGCTCACAAGAATCTGACCAACTAAACTTAACATCCTTCCTCATCAATCTTGTCATCAGTTCAGCAATCCTTGAGAAGTCCTTGATGAATCTACGGTAGTACCCGGCCAATCCAAGGAAACTCCTGATGTCTGATGCTGATCGAGGTGTAGGCCATTCACTGACTGCTCTGACCTTCTCCGGATCCACTGAGATGCCAGCTCCTGATAGCACTTGCCCAAGAAATGCAACTCTGTCCAGCCACAATTCGTATTTGCTGTACTTGGCATATATTCTATGATGACGAAGCGTCTTTAATACTATCCTCAAATGCTCGGCATGCTCCTCCTCACTCTTCGAGTACACAAGGATATCATTTATGAAGATCACCACGAACTTGTCTAGGAAGTCATAGAAGATAAGGTTCATGAGATTCATGAACATAATAGGAGCATTGGTCACACCGAAAGGCATGAAAAAAAACTCATAATGCCTGTACTTGGTCCGAAAAGTTGTGTTGGGCACATCTTCTTTCTTGACCCTCACTTGATGGTATCCGCTCCGGAGGTCCAACTTCGAAAATAATCTCGATCTACCAATCTGGTCGAAGATATCATCAATACGGGACAGTGGATACTTGTTCTTCACTGTGATCTGATTCAGCCCCTGATAATCAATGCACATTCTCCTCGATCCATCCTTCTTCTTCACCAGCAAGACAGGCGCACCCAAGGAGATATGCTGGGATGAATGAAACCCTTCTGTAGTAGCTCATCCAACTGCTTTCTCAGCTCTTCCAGCTCTGCAGGAGCCATACGGTACGGTGCCTTTGAAATTGGTTGAGCTCCTGGCATAAGGTCAATGCCGAACTCCAATGCTCGATTGGGCGACAATCCAGAAATGTCTTCATGGAAGACGTCTTCGAAATCTCTCACTGTCGATGGCTTCTCCGATTCAGCTATCATGGATGCAACAGCCAGTCTATTCGGCTGGGCCTTGAACTTGACATGTCCAAGCGAACGACCTCCACTGACGAACTTGAACACTGGGTGGTCGAGAATTTCGAATACCACCTTCTTCCGGTGACAGTCGATTGTGGCATAGAAAGCTATTAACCAGTCAATGCCGAGAATAGCATCAAAGTTGGATGGGTCGTGGACAATGAAATCAGCATATAATTTGTGTCTACTAACCACCAACGGACATGGTCTACATCCCAATGTGACCTTCACTACACCATTCCCAGTTGTAATATTCCAACACTTGGGAAGAGTGTAAGTGGGTATCAAGTGTTCGACTACGAATTTCTGGGATAGGATGCACATAGAAGCTCTAGAGTTAAACAGGGTCAAGGCGGGGTGAGATGAAACTAAGATGACACCTAAGATATAATGCAGCTAGGTTAAGCATGGATCTAACTAAGAAAACATAAATGTATAAATAAGGAAAGACTAGTCTAGGTCTTACCTGCGATCACATCATCCTCAGCCTCAGCCTCTATGGCTGTCATAGTGAACGCTCGGTGCTTCGGTGGGTTGGCCTACTGAAAGGCTCGATCCTGTGGAACCAGAGGTGGTCTATGCTGTCCAGTTGTAGGTACCATCCGCTGAGCAGGTCCAGGCGCTCCAATAGGTACAGGTCGATTGCCGCGGCGGCAGCCTTTGTAGTATGGGCAGGCGATCCATATACCAAGCACTAATTCAGCATCCTCCTGCAGTCTTTCTTCACATGGCCAAGCTTGCCATAGAAATGGCAAGTCAGCTGAGCTCGGTCGGGGACAGGTGCAACTGGCCTCTTAAACTGAGTAGTCTGAACTGGACAAACACCGAGCCCTAGGTGCACTCCTCTGTAGCTCCATCGAGCGCTTGACTGCCTGACGCGCCTTCTTCTGATTCATGATCTGCTCGTGCATCCTCGCATCTACCAAGACTTGCTCATGAGTGGTAAAAGTGCTCGCGGACATCGAGGCCTGTATGTACAGATCCAAGCCTTGCTGAAAGCGGTGTGCACAGTCCTCCACGTCTACCACTAGAGTAGGGGCAAAGCAACTCAGCATGCCGAACTCGGCCTCATACTCATCGACGATCGTGGTGCCTTGCTCCAGGTTGATCAAGCGCTGCTGCATCTCTCTCTTTACAGCCTTGGGGAAATATTGGGCGTCAAACCTATGACGGAAAGTAGCCCATGGAATTGGCTTGGTCAGCCTGGTCTCCTTAGCATCCCACCAGTGTCGGGCATTATCTGTCAACTGCTTCTTAACGAGCTCCACCCAATCATTCGAATTGACTCGGGCAAGACCCAAGTCATCTGCAGTGCTACGAAGTCATTCCTCATCCACTAGTGGGCCCTCTCGTCTGGAAAAGCTCTTCGGACGCATCTCTCGGAACTGCTTGGCTCTAGACTCATAGTGGGGATGTGGTGGTGTAGCTGGTGCAGCCTGACGTCCTTGCTAGACCAGATGGTGCTGAACCTCCAGCATCTCTCTCATAACTCCAAGCATCTGGCAGATGTCATCCTCTCTGCCTCCAGCAGCTTCGGGTCCATGTCGGATGTTATGCTTCCTGCCATTCTGAGACAAAAAATGCTGAATTAATCTTGTGTATGCGATTACTCTAGACGTTTGGCTAATGAAAGCGTTCTTATTGTTCTGAATTTTGCTGATGCAGGACCTGCATGGACCACCACTAAAACATATAACGCCCCGCTTCCCAAAATACGACGGAAGAGAGAGCGTTGCGAAGGTATGCATGAACTGGAGCGATGAAGCTCGAGTTCATTAAGTGTCTGTGATAACTACAAAAAAGCAGGTTCTTGCATGCATTTCAGAATAATAAGAAACATTCATAAAATTAAATCCACATCCAGAAAAAATGTCCATACACGAAATAAAGCAAAAAGCCACAGCTGGTCCAAAGGAACTACAAAGGAAACGTACACTAAGCAAGGTACGAAAAGTAAAACTAAAGGAAGGCGTAAACAGGGTAGGTCTCTAGTCCTCTGTAGGGAGAGACTCGGCGTCAACGGCAAACTACTGGCTCTCTAAGTCAAGCATCTCAAAAGGATCCTCCTGGTAGTCTGGCTCAGGATCTGACATACATCCAAAAACATGAATGTATGTCAGCAAGGGTCTGCAAGTAAAGGTCAGCAACCTAAGGTAAGGTGTACAAAGTAAAATTGAATTATGAAGCAATAATAGTTTTATACGAGATGTCAGCAACAAGTTTTAAGCATGGCAGTTCTAAGTGAAGTAAAGTAAAGTATTTCTAACATGGCAGTTCTAAACAGTTTAAGAAGTAAAGTAATATGCATGGCATTTTTAAGATTTATTAACATGGCAATTTTAACTGAGACAACAATAGTAAATACAAGTTCTGTGTCAGTGTTTCCTATCTCACATAGGGTTCATGTTGGATATGGAAGACGTTTGTACACCCTTGTGGGGGATGTACGAGGGAATACGGACCTCGAACGTCGCGCACACGAAGTCATGTGCAAAGGGAATCTGTTCCCTTGCGGAGAGGATCTCTGTATGAGTGGGAAAGTCGCATTATATATGCATAAATGCATGCGACATATGGCTAATAAAGGGGGAATATCTTAAGCTTATGTTGTACCATGCATATGGTACAACTTAAGCTTATAATGTGCCATGCATCATGGTACACCTTAATTAAGTTGTTCCAAAGGAACAACTTACCCTAAAATAACTACCTTGGGGGCTATAAATAAGACCCAAGGGTAGCCATTTTCCTTACACCATTTGCATGAAATTCATGCATGCATCTTCTTCATAGCGAAGCTCTGCAGAAATATTTCCTCTCCCTCCATCCAAGTTCTTAATCTAAAATAGAGATTTAGATTGTGGATTAGTAGCCTTACTCCGTTCGTGAGAAGACTCGATCCGTCGTGGCGAATCCGAAGGCAAAGTTCCGAGACTACCGCTCCGCATACGCTAGCGTAAGTCTCCACTTTAATTATCGATCCTAACTCTGTTTTGGCAGGATCCTACATTGGTATCAGAGCCAAATGGGTTCGCCCCGGTCAATCCACCGCCCCGTCGAAACTACGAACGAGTCGTTGTCTTTTTCACGAATGGGTCTCCTACTATTACGGATATAGTAGGAACGCTTCGTGACGGAGAGAACGCAGCGGTTGTTCTTTTCACGTTAGGGTCTCCTATCATTACGGATATGGTAGGAACTCTCCGTGACGGGAAGAACCGACCGTTCACGTAGTACGTTAGTCATTTTTGGCACACGGCCATTAGGCAATAACTAACTTCATCGACGAACGGGTGCTTCATCGAGGAAGATGATGGAAGTTATTTCCATCGGGTAAGAGTATAATTTGGTGCATGTGCACCATGGCCAAATGGGCTATGAAGGCCATGCATCCCCTCTCCCCATGCGGAGGGGGTTGGCTACGGCCAATAACCACCGGCGACCACCCCATCAAGAGGGAGGAATGAGTGCGGCAACCCCGTTTAAAGGGGGTGGCCGGCCATGGCCAAAGGGGCCATGGCCGGCCAACGCCGAATGGCCTTGGCCATGACCGGCCATGGCCAAGCCATGGCCGGCCATGGCCAGGCCGGCAGTGGCCGGCCAAGGGCCAGGCCGGCAGTGGCCGGCCTTGGCAGAGCCTTGCCGGCCAGGCCGGCCCTGGCAGTGGCCAGGGCCGGCCCTTGGCCGGCCTGCCGGCCCTGGCAGTGGCCAGGGCCGGCGCCCTGGCCACTGCCAGGGCCAGGCCGGCCCTGGCAGAGGCCAGGGCCGGTGCCCTGGCCTCAGGCCAGGGCCTGGCCGAGGCCAGGGCAGGAGCCCTGGCCCCGGCCAGCGGCCTGCCGGCCCTGGCCGAGGCCAGGGCCGGCGCCCTGGCCTCAGGCCAGGGCCTGGCCGAGGCCAGGGCAGGAGCCCTGGCCCCGGCCAGTGGCCTGGCCGGCCGGCCCTGGCAGTGGCCAGGGCCTGGCCGGCCCTGGCCGAGGGGGCCAGGCCCCCTGGCCGGCCAGGGCAGAGGCCCTGGCCGGCCTTTGGCCAAGCCCGGGTCAGGGCAGAGGCCCTGACCGGGAAGAAGTTGAATTCGAAAATTGGTCGACCAATTTTGTGTTTTTGGTTGACCAATCCGACAAATGGTCTGGGTCAATTGCAAACTTGCCAGATGACCCATACGGGGTAACAAATGGCCTTGGTCAAACTCGAATGTGTAGATTAGTCCATACGGGGCTAACCACAGTGCCGACTAGTTCATACGGAACTAACGTTTTAATGAAGTTTTCATTGGGCTCTACTCCTTGAAGATTAGCCATAGTGCTCTACTTCATGCGAGATTAGCCATGTCATTGTGCTCTACTCTACGGAGATTAGCCAATGTACTTGTGACGTTGTGCTCTACTCTACGGAGACTAGCCAACGTGCTTTCAAAATTTTTTGGGAAAAGATGTTTTTCAAATAGGTTATGTCCCGTCCTTAAATCGGGATAGCGCAATTTAGAATTCCAAGTCCTACCACGATCCGGCCATGGTTATCTAACCCATGGGTGTGTAGAACAGGTCTCGTGGCTTGGCAATTGTTGCGTTAAAATTCTTTGCGCTAATTCTCACCTATTCTATTTTGAAAGATAAGTTTTTCAAAGTGATTTTCCGCTGCTAATACCATACGGGTATTATTTCTGATTTCTTTTTACTTGAGATAAGTAAGAGGGATACTTTGAAAGTTACTACTAGATGGTAGTTGGGAACGTAGTGAACTTCTCGATTCTAGAGTAACATTTCAACGCATCCAAGGAACTTATCAAGTGTTTAAAGAATCGAAACTTTATGCATAGAATTTTGATCGTGTTTTTCATTCTCTTTGCAGTTTTTTTGAATCGAAAATGTCTACCGCTTCTAAGAATATTGTCGCAGAGCTTAACAAAGGTGAAAAGCTCAACGGCGACAATTATAAACTTTGGTCAATAAAGATCCAATATGTTTTGGAGGAGCAAGATGTGCTCGAAACACTCCAAAACATAATGGTAGAACCTGAGTTGGGCAATACGGCCCAACACAAGAGGGACCGGGAAGCTTATGACACTTGGACTCGAAAGAACAAAATAGCACGTATTACGTTACTGTCCGCGATGGACAATGACATAATGCGTCTATTTCGGGAATTCGATCTAGCCAAAGACATATGGTCTGAGCTAGAAGTAAAGTTTGGTGGAACTTCGGTTACCAAACTCCGCTCCTTGAATATTCAATTTGATTCGTACAAGATGCGGCGAGATCATTCTATGAAAAAGCATCTCCGCCACATGGCGAATCTTATATCTGAATTAAAGGATGCGGGTGTTACGCTGTCTGACGAACAGCAGATCCAAGCGGTCATTCGTTCACTCCCAGATAGCTGGGATAACATGAAAATGCACCTCACTCATAATGAGTGCATTAAAACTTTAAGCGATGTTTCGAAACACCTCGAACTCGAGGAAGAGCGGATTCAAGCCGCAAAACCAAGTGCAGAAGTGCACGTGGCCGCTAGTTCCTCACATGGAGGAAATAAGCGGAAACGCTTAAGGTTTGTGAACGAACGAAAGCAAGAACCGAAAACCTCAAAGAAGACTAAGAACAAAAAGTGGCAAAAGAATATGCACTCAAAGAAGAAAAACTTGAAGAAGATCAAGTGCTTTAAGTGCAACAAGTACGGTCACTTCGCCCGTAAGTGTACGGATGGAAGTGACAAGGTAACTTGTAGGGCTAGTTACATATGTGTTTCTAGTTCCATGTTTCTTGCTGAATCTAACTATTTTTGGTTGATTGATTCAGGGGCCACAGACCACGTTGCGAAGGACAGAAGGTTCTTCGTAGAGTATCGAAGGATAACTCAAGGAACAAAGTGGATATACGTCGGCAACAACACTCGTGTTGAAGTCAAAGGCGTCGGAACATGCAAGCTAGTTCTCGACAACGGCCGGACTTTATTATTGCACGACGTCCTCTTTGCTCCAGATATTAGAAGGAATATCGTTTCCGTGGTCATGTTAATGTCTTTAGATTATGAGTGGAGGTTCTATAAACAATATGTTGAACTTGTTTGTAATAATTCTTTGATTGGTTCTGGTAATGTTTGTAATGGATTAATTGTTTTAAATACAATGTATGATGATGCTTCTTCCATTAATGAAAGTTTTCATTTGACAAATGCTTCTAACTCTGAGTCTGAAATCATTTGTTGGCATGCAAGACTTGGTCATATTGGACCAACTAGAATGGATAGACTTGCCAAAAGTGGCTTGCTATCTAATGTTTCAAAAGTTGAAATGTCAACTTGCGAACATTGTCTTGTAGGGAAAACTTGTCGCAAGCCGTTTGGAACTGGCACAAGGGCCGAAGTTCCATTACAGCTTATCCATTCGGACATTTGCGGTCCAATGAATGTTAAGACAAGACACGGGAAGTCCTATTTCATCACATTCATTGATGACTTCACCCGTTTCGGACATATCTATTTGATATCCCACAAAAGTGAAGCTTTGGCTTGCTTTAAAAACTATATGAGTTTGGTGGAGAATCAATTAGATCGCAAGATTAAGGTTTTGCGAACCGATAGGGGCGGTGAATATCAATCAATAAGTTTTAAGGAACTTTGTGATGAAAAAGGCATAGTACATCAGGTAACTATGCCTTACACTCCGCAACAAAACGGTGTTGCGGAAAGAAGGAATAGGACATTGATGGAAATGGTCCGATCAATGATGTCTCAGGCAAATTTGCCTATCACCTTTTGGGGTGACGCATTATTGACGGCAGCATTCATCTTAAACCGTGTACCCTCGAAGTCGGTAAGTTCTACTCCTTATGAGTTGTGGAACAATAGAACTCCAGACTTAAACATTCTAAAACCTTGGGGTTGTGCCTCTTACGCACATTTATCCTCTCACAAATATGGCAAACTTGGGCCACGTGGGAGGAAGTGTATCTTCATCCGATACGCTGAAAACTCCAAAGGATATGTTTTCGTCGGTCAAGAGGACAATGGGGGTCTAATAGAATTCGAATCGAGGGATGTTGTCTTCTTGGAAAAAGAGTTTCCAAGACAGGGTGAGATAAGTCAAGACTTATCCTTGTTTGAGACTTGGGATCAAGAAGGATCGGAACGTTCGAGTGGGAGAATTCTTGGTGAAGAAGAAAATACGTTTCAAACTTCACCAATGGATGATACGAACGATACCAATCCTATTCCGAGTGGGAGTGATGTTATTCCAAGTGGGAGTGATGTCATTCCAAGTGGGAGTGATCAAACTCAAACAAGACGTAGTAATCGAACGAGGCTAACACCTCTGAGATTTGAGGATGAATTTCCTCAAACATTCATGACATTACTACAAGATGATGACGAACCTGCAAATTTCAAACAGGCCGTCACATGCCCTGCTAAAGATAAATGGATAGCGGCAATGGAAGAAGAACTTCAATCCATGAAAACAAACCAAGTCTGGGACTTGGTTAATTTACCTAAGGGACGTAGAGCCATTGGGAACAAGTGGGTTCTCAAAATCAAGCATAAGGCTGATGGCTCCATCGAGAAATATAAAGCTCGCCTTGTTGCGAAAGGTTTCACGCAACAGGAAGGAATAGACTACGAAGAGACTTTCTCTCCTGTCGTGCGTTTTACCTCCATTCGCTTAATTCTGGCAATGGTAGCTTGTTTGGACCTCGAGTTACATCAGATGGATGTAAAGACTGCTTTTCTTAACGGAGAACTAGATGAGGAGATCTACATGGAACAACCAAACGGGTTCGTACAAGAAGAAAACAAACATAAGGTTTGTAAACTTCGTAAATCCATATATGGTCTTAAACAATCCTCAAGGCAGTGGTATATGCGCTTTCAAGAAGTCGTTTTGTCGTATGGTTTCTCCATGCTCGACGAAGACAACTGCGTATATATTAAGAGGATTAAAAACAAGTATGTAATTATGTCTCTTTATGTAGATGACATACTTATAGCCGGAAATGATAAGCGTCTTATATTGGATATCAAAGCTTGGCTTTCATCCGTCTTTGAGATGAAAGACATGGGTGAAGCTGCATATATCCTTGGGGTTAAGATCTCAAGGAATCGTTCCAAGAAACTTCTTTCTCTCTCTCAAGAGACATATATAAAGAAAGTTTTAGAACGGTTTAATATGCAGGATTGCAAGCCAATTGATACTCCAATAAGCAAAGGCGAGGGTCTATGTTTGGAGATGTGTCCCAAAGATCCAAAAGAAAAGAAAGCTATGGAAAAAGTTCCATACTCCAGTGCTGTCGGGAGTCTGATGTACGCCATGATGTGTACCAGACCGGACATTTGCTATGCTGTTGGTATGGTAAGCCGTTACCAATCCAACCCAGGACAAGCACACTGGAAAGCGGTGAAGAGGATATTAAGATACCTCAAAGGGACTACGGACTATGCGTTATGCTATCAAGGCAATACCTTGAGACTCGAAGGCTATACCGATGCTGATTGGGCGGGTGATCTCGACGAGCGAAGATCTACCTCAGGCTTTGTTTACTTGCTCGGGAATGGTGCAATATCCTGGAGCAGCAAGAAGCAAACCTGCATCGCCTTATCAACCATGGAAGCCGAATTCGTAGCATTCAGCATGGCGGTCCAAGAAGCTGTTTGGCTTAGGAAATTCTTAGACAGGCTGACGAATGCCTCTGACTCGAGCACTGTTCCTATATACAGTGATAGTCAAGCTTCGATTGCCTATGTCAAAGATCCTAAATTTCATTGTAAGACCAAACACATTGACATTCGATTCAAGTTTGCGAAGGATTATGACAAACGGAAGGAAGTAGACATAGGATACATATCCACGCATGAGATGATAGCGGATCCCCTTACTAAGGCGATCCCCAGAGATGTGTTTTTCAAACACTTATCATCTATGGGAATGCGTAGGTGCTGAGCTGTATCATGTAATATTTCCCATGTCTATAGAAGATCAAAGTTTAATAAAAGAAAGAAGTTCTTTTATATATTGCATACAAGTTTCTTACAAATGATTTTAAACATTTGTGTTTTAGTCTCAGCTATTTTATTGTGTGTATGTCGGACAGATTAAGGTTGGCTCTCTTACATGAGCAACCGCCTTATCTTATCAGATGGATAAGATAGAGATGAGACTAGTTTAAAGTCAAAATCATTAGACAAATGATTTAGAGTCATGACTTAAAACAAGATAGTCGAATAAAAGATCTGCATCATACGGATGCTTACAAAAGATCTGAGATCTGTATCACAAGGATATAAAGATCTCATTGGATTTTTTAAAATCCTATCTGTCTTATGCAGGATGAGAGTCCGTGAATATTTCACGAGTAGTAAGGGGACTCAAAAAGATAGGCACTGTGGTGTCTGATCTTTCATCCGTACAACATCATTAAGACATACTCTCCCTGGGAAAGGAGTGATGTTGTAGTACGTGTTCATACCACGTATGCATTTCGACCACTGAGTTAGTAGCAATAGTGTTTGCTATTATGTGAGACTCAAAGGCCATACGGGTCTTAACTCTTACCCTCAAGGACTCCAATTGGTTCCTTTAGATTTGACGAGATGATCGCTATCTTAGCGTGTTACTAATGGGCTATGGTAATTCGGCTCGGCGGGGCACGTTAGAAAAGCGAATCAAGTCAAGATCAGAAGGTTCACAAGAAGAGGAAGATTGATTTCATATTCGCATTTAGACTTTAATGATTCAAAGCTGGCCAGCCAATTGTAATCCAGATGGGATTCAATTGTTGAATATAAAGTATAAGAAATGCGAAGAAATAATCTAGGGTAAAGCATGCGTTGAACTACTCAACTTTGCACCTTCGAGGTCATTGTGTATCTCTAACAAGTGCACAACAACAGACTCTACGCGCATGACGGTCGCACGGTCTATTTCTCGGTATGATAGATGAAAGAACTAAGGGAAAGACGTTCTCTTACAATCCCCTCAAGTGTGAGTGGGAGATGTTGGATATGGAAGACGTTTGTACACCCTTGTGGGGGATGTACGAGGGAATACGGACCTCGAACGTCGCGCACACGAAGTCATGTGCAAAGGGAATCTGTTCCCTTGCGGAGAGGATCTCTGTATGAGTGGGAAAGTCGCATTATATATGCATAAATGCATGCGACATATGGCTAATAAAGGGGGAATATCTTAAGCTTATGTTGTACCATGCATATGGTACAACTTAAGCTTATAATGTGCCATGCATCATGGTACACCTTAATTAAGTTGTTCCAAAGGAACAACTTACCCTAAAATAACTACCTTGGGGGCTATAAATAAGACCCAAGGGTAGCCATTTTCCTTACACCATTTGCATGAAATTCATGCATGCATCTTCTTCATAGCGAAGCTCTGCAGAAATATTTCCTCTCCCTCCATCCAAGTTCTTAATCTAAAATAGAGATTTAGATTGTGGATTAGTAGCCTTACTCCGTTCGTGAGAAGACTCGATCTGTCGTGGCGAATCCGAAGGCAAAGTTCCGAGACTACCGCTCCGCATACGCTAGCGTAAGTCTCCACTTTAATTATCGATCCTAACTCTGTTTTGGCAGGATCCTACAGTTCATGCCTTTAAGACGTGATGAGTGGATCGTTCTTCTCACGGGGGTACTACCGTGATTGACGCTACCCACCGCATGCGGGTTGTGCTCTTGAAGAGAGGATCCCTATATACGCTTAGTGACCACTCAACCCTAACCCCACCCAGGTTTGTGCTGGAACATGAGCCAGCCTAGTCGACTTACACGACATCACGAAGTCACGATTTCGCCTTTGAGGCGCACAATTTCACGATGTCACTCAATAGTTAGACATTCCAAAAATGACCAAGCAAGTTATGGACCAATTTAAAATCGTCTATATTTCTTATGGTACAATATTTACAATATTTAAAAAGAATGTTGAACAAGTTGATTTAATGAACATGCTACAGATAATGATTTTCTTTGCCAATATTTAAAACTAAAACATACCAAGTTATATGTCGATGCATCACATTTTACGTCTAGAACATCATGGTATTATTTTCACGCGTCATTTCATGTGTAGATTTCGAGTTATACAGCTTTAAATGAAAATGACTATAAAAGCATCCAACTTCAATAATTCATAATAATTTGTACACTGGCCTGATTTCAGCGTTCTTGGTATAGTTGGGTTCGTCTCGACGAGTTCTACGCTACGGTGAGATCGGTTTGTTGGTTTGATTAGACATACAATCGAGTTAGGTTCTTTTCAACATATCGAACCATTAAACAATCCATACGACGTCTAATAATCCTTTTTATTAGGTTTTTCTACACTACGATGTGGGTTCTAAATTACGGTAGAGTACGAACCGCTGAAGCACAGCGAATGGACAATGGCACGTGTACGTCGTTTGACCACGGCTACAGCGGCAGATCTGAACGGTGGTGACTGAGGGAAGAAGGGGCAGCAGTAAGGAGGGGCAGCCGACAATTGGACAGAGGCTACGACAGCCTGAGAGACGTCTGCTGGAGGGGAGCTATCAGGTTGCAGCCCACCGGAGAAGAAGACAGGGGGCCGGTGGCGATTTGCAGTGTTCCCTGACGATCAGGAGGGTGGCAGGCAATGGTTTAGAGGAAAGGAGATGGCCGGATGCCTGGTCGAGGGCTAGGCATAGGTAGGTCTTGAGGTGTGTTCGGCAGTTCGAAGGGGAAGGGATGGAGAGAGGCCGGCGCTTGGAGGGCTGAAGGACGAAGCTGGCTGGGTTGCGGGGGTAATGTTTGTGGGGGAGAAAAGAGTAGGGTTTATTAGAGGGGGCAGCTGTGAGATGATAGAGGTAGGGAGAGGGTTTTAAAGACAGTAGGGGGAAGCACGTGCAGAGCCCTAGGGTTCGGGTTTAGCATGCTGTTGGGTTTCTCCTGGGTTAGCTCTAGGTTGTTTTAGGTTCCTATTTGAAAGCTCGAGGTTGTTTCACGTGAGGGCTAGGAAGGAGTTTACTCTCTCTTTTTTGTTTGGGTTTGAAGAATAGGAGGCTGGGTTCATTAGCCTTAGGTTGTCTTTTTTTCTAGGCTTAACTTTGTTAGGGTTTTAATAATAATATGGTTATGTATTGTCTAGCAGCATGTGTGCGTGAGTATGTAAAAGTGTGCGACTGGGGACAAAAGGGCTAGGGTTTTCTTTCCCTTTATTTAATAAGTTGATTAGGGGAAATTAAGGCTAAGTAAATTGGGAAGGTCTTGAAAAATGAAAGCAATAATTTGGGAGAGTAAATCAAGGGATTTAATATAGAATAATATCAAATTAGTTATGGGCTTAATGGGAGTTAACTAGGAAAGTTTTTGAAAATATTTGAATTTAAAAAAGTTTGAATTTGAAATTTTAAAATAATTATTAGATGGAATATATCATGTTAGGTTTAAAATAATTTTGGCTAATATGTAATATGGTTCGTAGCTGCACGGGTACGCGGTATAATTACGCCTAACGACCATACGTAAAACGAATATGCAATAATACTGCTAAGAAAAAATATACAATAAGGGAAAGTGAAATGAAATAAAATGTATCATCAAAATACTAGTTGTTACAGACCTGTGCAATATAGATGGATGTATTCGTTCAAAATGTACATGTATGTTTTGAAGAAGAAGGTTAAAAATAAAGCTCACATGGAAGGATCAATAGCATAGGCTTACATTATTGAGGAAATATCGAATTTTTGCTTATTTTATTTTCGTTCAGACATGGTAACTTGTTGGAATAGGTCTCCCATAAATGATGATGTGGTGAAGTGGATGCGATGGGATGCTTAAAATATTTACCCATCCAATGCGACCAATTGGGGGCATCATAGAAATGTATTTGGATGATCGTGAGTACAAGATAGCCTATTTATATACTGATAAATTGTGAAGAGAATGTGAAATTCATCCAGTAAGAGCTGACTTCTCTCTTAGTTTTTATGTATTCGTTATATGTGAATATTGGTAAGGCTTACAGACTAAATTTAAATATCAATTTTCTGTTCAGGAAATTTGATGAAGAAGTAGCCCTCTTGAATCCATAAGTTTCAGATGACTAGAAGCCAGCCATGCATGCTAGGAATTTTGCAAAGTGGTTACAAGCTCATATATGTTAATTTACCTTAAACTGTTTCAGCTTAATTCTATTCGAAAAGCTAATCAAACTCTTACATATCCCATGTATGTTAAATAGGTAGTTAATCCAACTAGCGATGTTGATCAACGAATAAAGCATCTTAGTATTAGGCCTTATGTACGAGTAAAATGATACAACATTTACTTGGTTAATAATTACCGATTCCACACCCAATACTATGGCAGAACTAAGAAAACTATGAATGATGGAATCATGGTGAGAGGGAGTTGGTCCAGCCAAAGTGATAATAACTTGTATGACGTCCTAGAGAAAATAATTGAGTTGACATATTGTGGTGCTGAATAAAGTCGTCTTGTTCTAGTGTAGTTGGTTTAACACATCAAGTCGAGGGATGTCAGTTCATCAAAAGTAGGACGTTGTTGACCTTAAATGTAATAGACGTGTGGCGGTGTATGACTCATTCATTCTAGTAGAACAAGTGAAGCAAGTGTATTACACAACATACATAGGTACAGTGAAAAATAGAACATTGAAGGATTTCTGTGTTGTATGTAATGTCAGACCGCGTAATGATTATGTTGGATTATGTAAGGAGGAAGATGAAACCAATGTCAACCACACAGACATAAAATCATTATAGACGGTATTGATGGACCTAAAGGTGATGCATCCGGGTCTCTATGTGTTCCTAGCATTTTAGATGAAGTTGAAGGGGTGCAAATAGTCGAGCAAGATGAAGATGGATTCATTAATGATGAAGATGAATGGGCAGAGGAGGAAGGTGATGAAGAGGAAGAGGCAGCGAATGAAGAAGATGAAGATGAAGATGCAGGGGAGGAAGATAGTGTAGATGCAGATGCAGGGAAGGAAGATGATGGAGATGAATGCGATGATGAAGGCGTTGATGGAGCTCTTTGGCTTTTTCGCTTCTATGCTTATCATTACTCGTGATAATTTTTACAGTTCATGTTGGTTTTTGAGAGTTTTACTTAGTTGCCTAGCTAAGACATTAACATCTGTATTTAATTAGTTTCTCTTTTCCAGAATATCACCAATAATTTCATGTCTATGAATCATATATGGATGAGCTTAACACAACAGCACAAATTGATGTCCTAATTTCGTAGCAGTATGCAATTGTATTCATTCCTAACATTGTCCATATGTGTAGCTAATCAAATTGTTTTCATAATTTTTCCTGTTTCACTAGTCTATCCTCTTCTTTGTACATAGATGCAATGGGTGTTTTTTGTCATTAACCCTTTTTGGCTTAGGAGATATGGCAGGGTCTCTATCTGGGTCCAATTATCAACCACATGCATCTACTTCGATGAATATTGCACATGAGGAGAATGAGCCTCAGCAACCTGGAAACACAGGCTTTAGTAGGACACGTGATCCGACTCGACAGCGGGAAAAGTCGTCGGGTCCTCAACAGCAGATGATGAGGATTTCTAGAAACATGCATGTATACATAGTAATGAATGGACTATTAATGATATACTAACAATTATTGTTTCATTTTGTATGAATGCAATGTAGTTTCTCGGATCCAGATGTTATTAGACAAGTCATGATCATAATAAATAGAATGTGGACTATAGCATGGTCGACAATTAGGGCGGTGCCTGCAGACCGCAAGCAGCATATGTGGACCGCCATGAAGGTAATTCACACAAAGTGGTGCTTTTGCAATTTATTTTTATCATTATGTTATATATATATATATATATATATATATATATATATATATATATATATATATATATATATATATATATATATATATATATATATAGGGTAAAGTGTTCCTAGGGTGACTCCTTAGATTAAATCTAAGGAGTCGCCCCCATTTTCTCCCATCTCCCACAATTTTTTTGGATTTTATTTTTCATGGGATTGTTGTTCACATCATGGATGATCAACATACCAAAAATCAAGTCATTCCAATACTTTAAAAGCCCCCATCTACCCCTTGCAACTTCAACGGTCCGAAAACGTGATGAAAAACACATAAAGTTGCAAGGGGTAGATGGGGGCTCTAAAAGTATTGGAATGGCTTGATTTTTGGTATGTTGATCATCCATGAGGTGAACAACAATCCCAAGAAAAAAAATTTCAACAAAAATGTGGGAGATGTGAGAAAATGGGGGCGACTCCTTAGATTTAATCTAGGGAGCCACCCTAGGAACACTTTACCCATATATATATATATATATATATATATATATATATATATATATATATATATATATATATATATATATATATATATATATATATATATATATATATATGCAATTTGTTTCTTCATATTTTTATAGCTAATGTACCCTCTACATAACCCAGCCAACGTGGAGCATGCTTATGATACATGGGTCCACAAGTGGGCCACAACATGTTTGAGGATCTCCGCTCTACTAGAGAGAGAAACATGAAAGCATGATGGATGTTAGAAGAAATCTAGGTGGAGTTATGTGCATACTGGAATACAAATAAGTATAGAATCTGTCAGCACGGAATAAGAGGATCGGTGATTCTCCCCCTATAAAATACATGGCACTCACTGTGGGGGATATATTACGATTGACCATCATCGAGATAAATTGCAGGTTTGTGTGCATTTACTACACGATACCAAAATTATTACTTTACATTTTTTGTTGCAGCTTCTATTTTTTACTTAATTTTTTGCTTAACTAGCGTTCAGCTCCTAGTCGACTAGCGGTTGGCCTCGTCGACTAGATGTGGCCTAGTCGACTAAAACATGAACTCTAATCGACTAGAATTAGATATTGTAGCTTATGCATCTAACCATTTCTAGCCATTAGCAAGGGGTTTTGGGTATTTTCTTACCCGGTTTTTCTTCTCCTACATACGGAGATGACCTCAGGTCATGTGTGTACCATTAAGAACGAAATAAGATGAAAAAGAAAATGCCAAAACCCTTCCAAAGCTCTAGCCCTCAATCTCTATTCCTTTAAGCTTCTTTTTGCTCTTCCAAAGATCAATCCTAAAGAGTAGACACACATTTCCCTAGCCACATTTCAATACACAAGCTTCATCTTCAAGGCTTAGGAAAGTTGTAACTCATTCCTCAGAGTTGCAACGTCTTGGTGTAGAGGTGATTGAAAATCCTCAAGTTGTTGTGGTGTTGGAAAATCCTAATTATAGGCGAGGTGAATGTAAAATCCTCTAAGTGTGGACGTGGTAAAAATCCTCATTATATGTGAGGTGGTTGGAAATCTTCATTGCGTTGAGGCGGTGTACTATTCTTCCAGTGAGGAAAATTAATAGTGAAAATCTAAGTGGGACTTGTGACTAAATGTACGTCACGAAGTGACTGAACCAGGATTAACTATTGTGTTTGCAATTGTCCTTTGATTTGCATTTTCTATACTCTATCTCTCTTTATCTTGCACTTGTAGTTCCGCTGCTTATATTACTGCAAGATATATTTGTTGATTAAGATTCAATTAGGTAACACTAACTGAATTCTTAGGTAGAAATCTAGAGGATTTATCTTAAATTTCATAAAACACTATTCACCACCTTTAGTGTTCTATTTGTCATCTCCAGGATCCAACAACTATTTCGAAATACATACCTCTAATGATTAAGAAATTAAAAGATGAAAATTTGAAATTAAAAATTGAGAATTTTAATTTAAAATATGAAAATATTTTTCTTACAAAAGAATGTAGCAACCTAAGAAATAGGTTAAGTGAACTTGAAAAGAACATATTTACAATATGAAGAATTATATAAGAATGTGGATACGATCAACAAAGGAAAAGAAAACCTAAACTACTTACTAGCTTCACAAAAGATAATTAATAATAATAAATTCGGATTAGGTTATAACAAAGTCACAAAAAAATCATGCTTTCATGTACCCAAAGTTTGCAAGAGAAAATAAGAGTTAAAACCAAAACTTGTGAAGTGTAAACAAGCATAAAACAAATAATCCACAAATGATTAAAGAAAATAAAAATCATATGATAAGAATGTGGATACCAAAAAATGTGACAAATAAAATGAAGAAGTCATATATAAATAATTTCACGAAAAATGTTCATTTTTCAAAAAACTATAAATATGTAAAAGATGAAAAATCTAAACCTAAAATGGGTTTGGTTTTTTAATGAATGGAATTGATCATGGACTCGAAAATAAGGTACCAAAAACCCTCAATGTTAATTTATAGGTAACTTGTGTAAAAGAAAAGAAATTAAAATCATGCATGAAAATTGAATTTAAATAAGTTTTAAAAAGGATTAATTAATAATAATTCAATCATATAATAATTAGTCAACAAAACAGAAAACTTAATCTGTTATGCACTGCCCATAGTGTCAGATTAGTCGACTAACATATGATCTCTAGTCGAATAATCCCATTTGCTGTCAATCATGCTTTCAGTTTCCTGTAGATTAGTCGACCACTGCTTATTTACTCGTCGACTAATACACTGCTAGTTGACGAACAGACCTTCTCTAGTCGACTAATAAACATATATCCTGATAAAATCTGTTATAAATTTTCAATCTTTATTTTGGTTTCACTATTTCTTTTATGCTCTCACCTAAGACACTTTACTTGGGTTTGGAACTTTTAAGAATTTCCCCACGGACCTAAAATGATTAGAGTACCACTCGTCTACCCACCATCTCTCTTCCACCTCCCTCATCTTCTTCTCTACCTCAACACACCATCCACCAGATCCAACAACGACAACAGTAGCAGTGGTAATAATGGCGTGGCAGAAGGAGGGGAGAGGAATGAAGAGTGGAATACTACAAGAAAAATGGCTTTTACTGATGACAAATTTCGTCAGCAAAAGTCAAAAAACCATCAGTGAAAATAATCGCTAACGGTAACCTTTTGTCAGTAGTCCTCTCAACACGCGGTGGTAAGGAAAAACTTACTGACAGTTTCTGTCAGCGAAATCGACGACAAAATTCTTTAACCGTCAGTGCAAGTGGTGCTTTCGCTGACAGAAAGACGGCTAATCACTGATGGAAACTATCAGTAGAAACTTGATTTTTGCTGATGATATTGTTAGCGGAAATTACTTGCAAAAATTGTTTCCTATCGTCGATCATTAGCCCGACCACATCCAATCACGAGTCATTCCATGAGCCCGACCCACGAGTCATTACTGATCGCTCCTTATTTTACACCTTTTTTTGCATGTTTTCATGTCATTTCAATCGTCCATATTGCGTTTTCCACGATTTCTCGACGATATTGCGTTGCTTTTCACCATTTCTTGTTTTTGTCGTATTTGAGGAGATATGTAGCGATCTGGAGAGAAAATGAGATCAAGAAAGTTTCACGCACATCGGAGCATCGCCCACAACTTATTTAAGGAGTTAACAGCGCTAGAGGATGAGCGGAAGAGGAAGAAATTCGATAGAATCGACGAGGAGGCGAGGAGGAGAAGAAAAGAGCCCAGAAGCAGCTCACTCGGCCGAGTAACGCGCTGCGTTTGGTTGAGTGAAATAGATACGTACTGCTGAATTTTCAAAGTTCACTCAACCGATCAAGAAAGTCTACTCGGCCGAATGGAGAAGACCACTCGCCCGAGTGGTACAGGGATTTTCTTCCGAGAAGCAGCCAAGTTAGTGGAAATTTTGAGAAGCCCACTCGGCCGAGCAAGATTGCTCATTCGGCCGAGTGAAGAAGCCCACTCGCTCGAGTCAATCAGAGCGACAGACCCCCAATTTTCCCAGATTCTCTGTTTTATTAATGGCCTTGTCACTCGGCCGAGTAACATTGTCACTCGGCCGAGTGACGCAGTCTGACTGCTACGCAAATTGGGATTTTTGGGCTGCGTAGGTGCAATTCTGTCAGGATTTTTGGACAATTTTGGCTTGTATTTAAACCTAGTTTTATCCCTAGTTTCAAGAGAGCCTTCTATTATTTTTGGATGGCTATTCCTTTTGTAATCAGCTGTAGATTATAGACGACAATTTTGGTTTGTTCTTTCTTGCCAAAACTCTTATTTTTATGAATTGTTTGTTCTCTACAATGAATTGTGCTATGATTTATTGCTTTATTTCTGAGAATTCCATGATGAACTGTGAGTAGTTTCGTCGTTCTAGGGCATGAGGATGAACCCTATGGACCCGATCTTTGAATTGTGATGAATGAATTGAATTGTTGCTAGGATTGAAGTTAGGTTAGGTTGTGATTAATTTATTACGAGTAGCTAGGGATTTCCATCGATTAGGATTTGCAAGAGATTGGATCTCAATTGATGGGAAGGCTTAGATATTCGATTTAGGTTTATAATTGAGATTCTCTAGATTTGGTTTGCAAGAGATTAGGCCAAAGCTAGGATTTTTATTATAAATCTATACTAATATTCGTTTGCAAGAGATTGGACGAATACGAACTATCATAACCTAGATCGTAACTCGAGTTTGCATGAGAGTGGGATCGAGATATGATTGGACGATGATGTCGATCTTCACTCTAGTGGTTTAGGTTAGGGTTTGCACGAGAGTGGGCCCTAATCTAGGTTGCTATAGATCGGCAATAGTGCGAGAGCGTGAGCTTAGTTCTACATTAAGTTGCGACTAGTTCAACTACATTCAAGCTTTGCAACATTGATATTCATGACCCACAAGGATTAGAGACAGTCCGTAGTGGGGATTTTCTATCCCTAGACGCTTTATTATATTGAATTCTATTTACTATTTGAACAATTGTGACATTACTATCAAGACTATTCTTATTCCATCGATAGCTAGGTGATCAAAGTAGGATACTGTCAATTGTCCTCCCTGAGTTCGATACCCGCTCGCCACTACGCGTGCGCTTGCGGTAAGACTACAGTCGTTTTCCAGGTGTATATCCGGGCGCAATCAAGTTTTTGGCGCCGTTGTCGGGGAGGCCAACGGCATTCGATTTTTGCTCACCCAGTTACATCTCACCTTCTATCTTTCTTTTATTTCTTTTTGACTTTATTTGATGCTCAAATTGATGTGTTCTCCAGATTTTCCAATAGAATCTTAAGCAGGTAACATGGGAGACACGACGACGAGAACGGAGTTTAGCCTGGGAGATGATGATTCCTTCGTAACTCTTCTGAAAGAACTTGTTGATGAGGTCCAAACCACAGGGGCTTTAGCCATTGACATCGAGGACCCCATTGAGGAACTATTTGCTAGCTTTGTGATGGATCAAATCTCTCCGGAAGGGACAATCTAGGGCAACATTATGGTCGACGTGAGGGATGGCAAGTTATACTTTGAAGGTAGTAAGGCATGCATCGGAGAGTTCTATACTCTTGAGAAGTCCAATTGGTATGCCGAGATTTAAGGAAGTACACTTAACGATCCTCTCTTCGACATTTATGAACGCGCTGACCTATCTCTTGATTTCAGGTGTGGACCAGGGGAAAATGGTAGCCCCATCGACGTCAAAGCAGATTTGTGCAGTGTCCACTCCGATGCACCCTCCACACCAAGAAGCGAATCGGAGCCGGTGCCTACCCTCCGAGGAGGAACTAAACTCGGGCGTGACCGAAGACGCCATGTTTTCACAGGAAGATGAGGAAGTAGGTACAACGCCCTCTGAGGTATTATTGAAACAATTACCTCCTAATTTAAGGTATGCTTTCTTGGGAGAAAAACTGACCTATCCGGTGATTGTTAATTCCAACCTCAACCCCACCCAGCTTGAGAGGCTTCTAGATGTCCTTAGGAGCCATAGAGACGTCCTTGGCTACACCATCTCTGACCTCAAGGGAATAAGACCTAGACTTTGTACGCACAGGATCCACCTTGAAAACATTGAAGCCACCTCTATCGAGTCTCAAAGGCAAATAAATCCTAACATGAAGGAGGTAGTTAAGAAGGATATCCTCAAACTTCTTGAAGCCGATATCATTTATCCTATTTCTGACAGCTGATGGGTTAGCCCTGTGCATGTCGTTCCTAAAAGGGGAGGTATGACCGTCGTAAAAAATGATAAGGGAGAGCCTATATCCACACATACCGTCACGGGATGGCAGATGTGTATTGATTACTGGAAATTGAATAAAGCCACCTGTAAAGATCATTACCCATTTCCCTTCATCGACCAAATGCTAGAACGCCTTACTAAACATAAATTATTTTTCTATTTGGATGGGTATTCGGGGTTCTTTCAGATCCCCTTACATGAAGATGGCCAAGAAAATACTACTTTCACGTGTCCTTATGGCACGTATGCTTATCGTAGGATGCCCTTCGGACTTTGTAATGCCCCCGCCACCCCGCCACCTTTCAAAGGTGCATGACGTCCATCTTTTCTGATTATATTGAAAATATTATGGAAGTCTTCATGGATGATTTTTCTGTCTATGGTAGAGAGTTTGACTCATGTCTGGCCAATCTTACTAAAGTTCTTAAAAGATGCCAACAAAATTATCTTACTCTTAACTGAAAAAAATGCCACTGTATGGTCACTGAGGGGATAGTTCTTGGGCATCTTGTTTCATCTAGAGGGATTGAGGTTGATAAGGCGAAAATTGAGGTAATCGAGAAACTTCATCCTCCTATTAATGCATTGATTGTCTATATTTGGAGTACTGCTTTGTTATCTTATATCAGTTCTTATTGCATGAAAATTGTACGCTTCACTTTCAGGTTGATTGAATGTATGCTATATTGATATAACTGGATTAGTTTACTTTCTGAAATCAAACTGAGTAGATTACATTACTCTGTTGAAAGCTGTCGTGCACATTCCAAAGAGTGAACTGAGCGTTACATATTTTTCCTTCTCCACATATCTTGAGCATTATTTCTATACTTAAAATCGTTGGTGAATCTCCCTTTAGCGAATCTTATATAGGCATATCACCCTTGCTATAAAAGTCCATGCTCCATTACCCCAAAATCAAGAAGAAAAAAAATACATGTATATCTCTCTATCTTTTGATTTGGGATCCTTGTGTATATATGTGATTACAAAAAAAAGAGGAAAAAAAGAGGAAAAAAAAGAATAGCGAGAAAATAAGTTCATACATGATCCCATTTCATTTCTTCCTCTCTTTCTTCCCTCTTTTATTTAATTTTTTTTTGGAGCTTCAAAAATGGGGAAAAGTCTCGTTGTTTTATCTGATGCCACCACGCTTATGGATAAGCTTGGGGGAGAGGATTCAATGATGTGTGAGAGTGTGACTACTTGTCTGTGCATGATAACCTATGCTAGGTAATTTACTATACTCAGGGAGATTACTAGAAGTATTACGAAATCCAGGAATTGAGATTTGGCATGCATTTCATGAAAACCACTCATTTCTATTCTTACTGCTTCATATTGTGTGATACCTCTTATACTCCAAATAGAAAGCTATCAATTGAAAAGTGTGTGGTCTATGATTATGTATATTACTTTATATGCTTCAGAAGATGCTAATTCTAGAATGATTTCACATTTCATATTGTTCTGATATTCTTGGGTTTCTATATCGAATGCATCCCTATATGATCATGATATCGAGATAAAAATCTTTGGCATGTTTTTATTCGTTGTGCGCTATTTGAGCAAGCAAGTCCATGTCCTGAGAAAATGATCTAGCACCTCCCTCTTCGATTTCTTTTCTATCTTCTTTTTCCTTTTTCCTTATTTTTATCCGTCGGGTTCCTTTTTACTCATCTTCCTCGAGGACGAGTAAGAGGTAAACTTGGGGGATTTTGATCGCTCCTTATTTTACACCTTTTTTCTGCATGTTTTCATGTCATTTCGATCGCCCATATTGTGTTTTCCACGATTTTTCGACGATATCGCGTTGCTTTTCACCATTTCTTGTTTTTGTCGTATTTCAGGAGATATGGAGCGATCTGAAGCGAAAATGAGATCAAGGGAGTTTCACGCACATCGAAGCATCGTCCACAGCTTATTTGAGGAGTTAGCAGCGCTAGAGGATGAGCGGAAGAGGAAGAAATTCGATAGAATCGACGAGGAGGCAAGAAGGAGAAGAAAAGAGCCCAGAAGCAGCTCA
This sequence comes from Scilla litardierei, assembly GCA_030789695.1. Classification (NCBI taxonomy): domain Eukaryota; kingdom Viridiplantae; phylum Streptophyta; class Magnoliopsida; order Asparagales; family Asparagaceae; genus Scilla; species Scilla litardierei. Next base: position 16,448,123 of record CM061142.1, on the reverse strand, counting down.
CTCGGCCGAACAGGGAGTTCACTCGGCCGAGTAACGGGCTGCGTTCGGTCGAGTGAAACGGATATGTACTGTTGAATTTTCAAAGTTCACTCGGCCGAGCAAGAAAGTCTACTCGGCCGAATGGAGAAGACGACTCGCCCGAGTGGTATATGGATTTTCTTCCGCGAAGCAGCCAAGTTAGTGGAAATTTTGAGAATCTCACTCGGCTGAGCAAGATTGCTCATTCGGCCGAGTGAAGAAGCCCACTTGTCCGAGTCAGTCAGAGCGACAGACTCCCAATTTTCCCAGATTCTCTGTTTTATTAATGGGGTTGTCACTCGGCCGAGTACATTGTCACTCGGCCGAGTGACGCAGTCCGACTGCTATGCAAATTGTGATTTCTGGGCTGTGCAGGGGCAATTCTGTCAGGATTTTTTGGATGATTTTGGCTTGTATTTAATCCTAATTTTATCCCTAGTTTTAAGAGAGACTTCTATTATTTTTTGACGGCTATTCCTTTTGTAAATCTCAGCTGGAGATCATATACGATAATTTTGGTTTGTTCTTTCTTGCCAAAACTCTTATTTTTATGAATTGTTTGTTCTCTACAATGAATTGTGTTATGATCTATTGCTTTATTTCTGAGATTTCCATGATGAACTGTGAGTAGTTTCGTCGTTCTAGGGCATGGGGATGAACCCTATGGACCCTATCTTTGAATTGTGATGAATGAATTGAATTGTTGCTAGGATTGAAGTTAGGTTAGGTTGTGATTAATTTATTATGAGTAGCTAGGGATTTCTATCGATTGGGATTTGCAAGAGATTGGATCTTAATTGATGGGAAGGCCTAGATATTCGATTTAGGTTTATAATTCAGATTCTCTAGATTTGGTTTGCAAGAGATTGGGTCAAAGTTAGGATTTTTATTATAAATCTATACTAATATAAGTTTGCAAGAGATTGTACGAATACGAACTATCATAACCTAGATCGTAGCTCGAGTTTGCACGAGAGTGGGCTCGAGATGCGATTGGACGATGATGTTGATCTTCACTCTAGTGGTTTAGATTAGGGTTTGTACGAGGGTGGGCCCTAATCTAGGTTTCTATAGACCGACAATAGCGCGAGAGCGTAAGCTTGGTTCTACATTAAGTTGCGACTAATTCACCTACATTCAAGCTTTGCAACATTGATATTCATGACCCACAAGGATAAGAGACGGTCCGTAGTGTGGATTTTCTATCCCTAGACGCTTTATTATATTGAATTCTATTTGCTATTTGAACGATTGTGACATTACTATCAAGACTATTCTTATTCCATCGATAGTTATGTGATCAAAGTAGGTTACTGTCAATTGTCCTCCTTGAGTTCGATACCCGCTCGTCACTACGTCGTGCGCTAGCGGTAAGACTACAGTCGTTTTCCGGGTGTATATCCGGGAGCGATCAATTACAACCCCTACAACCCAACCCATGAGTCTTTACAACTCACTAGTAACAAGCAAGCCCGATAAGCCCGACACAGCATCCAGGCCAACGAGTAATGAGTCGTTAAAATCCCGACAAAGCATCCAGGCCAACGAGTAATGAGATCCTGTTATTAATCTCATCTGGCAAAATTGACAAACCACTGACGGTATCCGTCTGTAAAACTCGTACATTTTTGCAGCGAAAATTAACATCTTTGCTGACGAAAAGCCGTCAATTAAAATGGACTATCTCTCACGGCTTCCGTAAGTAAAGGTACATGTAGTGACGGAATTTTACGCCATCATTGACAGTGTGACCTTTAGTGACAGAATTTCTAGCCTTCATTGAAAGTCTAACTTTTAGTGATGAAATTTGGCACCGTCATTGAAAGTTTGTCACTAAAAGTCTGTTTTCTTGTAGTGGGATGAGTTGCAAGAGTGAGAGAGTGGATGATGAAGAAAGGGTTGGGCCGGAGTGCGGCGGTTTGGGGGGGGGGGGGGGGGGGGGGGGGGCAGGGTGTGGGTTTCGACGACGGCTACGGTCAACCGACGGCTACGAGAAGAAAAGAAAGATAAGGAATGAGGACGAAGAGTGTAAATGAAGAAACAGTTGGGATACTATGTTGTGAAAAGTATATAATGATTTGTAGTTTGCTTCGATGTGTGCATAAAATGGTCCGTGTGCCTAGTAATACGGTCCTACCTTTGCTCTAAGTTTACATCGACATGCGTCACACATGCAAAAAAAATGATTAGTGTTTGTCCAAGGCTGATGGGTAAAAAGTGCAAAACGTAATTCTAGAGGGTTCTGCGTGTAACAAACGGTTTAAATTGTTGATACTTCCACTCCTAGCCGCATAAAACAAAACAGCAGACATAATAGTTTAGCCAATTGAAACCCAACACGTCATTAGAAGGCCAAATTGATGCCAGAAACAGAACACCGGATGGTGCCTCAACGCCCACCGCTCCCGTCGTTTCCGACAGCGACGTCCAATACTCCCAAATGACTACACGTAGCTGAATCTGATTGTTTGGAACGCTAGCACGATGCCTTCTGCCGGTGGGGTCCACGTGGCAGCACAAGTGGACCGGTGCCGCATGCTCGTATGGCTGCATCAAACTATCAATCTCGAGGTTCGGTTCAGAAATGACATCCTGTGGGTCCCAGTCCGCTCTCCGTTACCGCAAATTTAATAAAAATTTAAAAAAAAAAAAAGAACCATAAAATAGCCGATCGACATAGATCTTGTCTCCCCTGGATCATTATCACGGAGAGTTCAGCAAATTTCCATTTCATATAGTTGAAAAATCCCCGGGATGCCCTCCAAGCAGAGGTGGCAAACTAGTCGGGTTGGTTCGGATTCGGATCGGATCAGATTTGACCCGATCCGGATAGAGGTAAATTATAACCTGATTCGGATTGAAAGCAGGTTGGGTTCGCGTGACCCAAAAAATACCGCGTTAAGATTTGAATTACACGCGTAGCTCGTCGCTTAAACCGCACTGGTGACAACGGGAAAGTGTAATTAACTTTATCATTTTATTAACGAAAGTAATAAAATTAACTAAAAAGTTTAAGGTAAAGAAAATTAAATCCAAGACCTCTTAAATAAGAGGACACCAATTCAAACCGTATAAGCACAACTCCCCTCGCAACTTTGTGTTGAAGTTATTATATAAATTTTTATATATAGAGAGAAAGTAAACCGGGTCATCCGACTTGACAGACCAAACCCGTACTTTACCCGGATTTTAACCGTGTCGGATTGGGTCAACCCGGATCCTACTTGACCGGATTGGCCCCCTACATATATCCGGTTAAGAAGGCTGGGTTTGAGTCGGGTCAGGCTCATTTTGCCATCCCTACCTCCTAGTGATGGATTTGCTGGGGGCAACGGAGGAAATGAATTTTACTAATTTACTTTACCCACACGTCAGTTTTTGCTGGTTGCTGTTTTTAGTCCATGTATATTCACATATGAACTTCATGGTGCTAAGAAAAAGGTAACCTTGTGACCAATGTTAATTAAGAAACTAAATTCTATTCATTTTCAGAATACTGACGAACTGCAAAAAAAGAGATGGAAGAGCTTGAGCCAAGAACAAATCAACGTCTTCGACTGTACGAAGGCTTTATTGATTCAAGGAATAATTTTGCTTTTTTTAATGCTCTATAGATAGTAGGAGACAAGATATTGTGGTGTTGCTTTCATAGGCCATGAGATAGTACGAAATGATTCAATTTTTTGCTTGGCAAGTCAAAGTTGCAACCATATGGAGTTGGCCCACTGCATTTCGTTCTCCCTTCGGACTCCAAGTGGATTGATTGAATCGTCACTCAACACTTCGATGGCTGCCAGTTAGATTCGAGATATAGGAATCTTTTCTTCTAATATAAGAATGGTAGATGCAAGAAAGAAAGGGCATAGATCTTCTCTATCGTATTTTATATAGTAAATTGTTCACTGTATTGCTCGTTATCCATAGGGTGAAGACTTTTTGAGTCTTTAAAGTCACTTTCAAAAGAGAATTGCTATATACACCTAACGTCCGGTGTAGGGATGTGATTATTTTCCAAATTTGAAAAAAAAATGAAATAATAAATCAAATTATCTCACCTTTATGTCACTTCTTTTCCATTTTTAGAAGCTTGTCAACTCCACGCAAGGGATCAAAGAGATCTTCGCCGCAGCAATTGCAGCTCGACCCATCAGTGGTCACCGTGCTAATACAAAAGAATGACATGGATTATGAAGTGAATGTGTAGTGTGGAAATTACATGTAATGTGATCTAACATGTCTATTTCCAACTGATCCTCCTTAACCTTAGTGAGATCATAAACAAACCAAAATCGGAGTGAAGCCGAACTGAAACCAAAAACTTTATTTCTGATCAGAAAATAACTCAAGCTTAAGCTGGAGACTTAATTTTGTCTATCATATGAGCACCCAAAAGAACAAACTCCCACAAAACTGAATGTTCTCAATGAAATAACATCCATATGAGTAGCTAGCTCATAAAACCTTTTGGATGACATTTCCTTATTATAACGGATCCGTAATTACATGGTTTGTTCCGATGTGCTCATTAGACAATTATACACTCCTATTAATCAACAATCTAGGAACTTGATCTCTGAATATCTAAACTTTGTCGAGTTCCTGTTGTTGCTTGAACATAAAACTGCAGACTTCATTGTCACTAAATAAACTGTGTGGTGTCTCAACACCATCCGTAATTTGCAGCATAGTGACAAAATATGCAGATATATTTCATGATTTGGATGTCACACAATATGATATAAAATCTAAAGCCATGTTAGAAGAGACTATATGAAAGGGACCATTTAGATCTCTTCTAGTAGATTGCGCCTAACATAGATTTTCATACATTCTTTGCATCCAATAAATGATCAGCATCAGTATACCAAAATGATCTCAAACCTTTTTGACTACTGATCCTTGAACATGTAAACCCTTTTGTTCTCCAAAAATACCGTAAGACACATTTGGCTGCTGTCAAATGGTCAACTCCTGAACTTAACAATCTGCCCAACACACCTCTAATATATGCAATAACCAAATACATATAAAACTGAGCATACTTAAGACTTCCTATTAGTGAGATATAGGAAATCTTCTTAAGATTATTCTCAGGGCAATTTTGAGACTAAACTTGTCTCCCACAGAACTTAGCATTCATTACCACATAGATATTATATAAATTACATGCTCCCACAGAACTTAGATAACATCATTAAATATCATCTCAAAGCCGAACGAGGTGATCACTTAATGAAATTTAATATATCAGTAACGATATTGAAATGCTCTACTAATGCCATTATAAACCTTATAGAGTCTTTCATGAAAACTGAATAAAAGACTCTTTACAATTAATGCATTCTTTTCCGTATAAAGTCTCTAAGTGATACGCTTTAAAACTTTTCTTAATACCCTTTTGAATTCCTTTTGATTATAAAAAAACTATTTACAATCAATATGTTTCAAACCTTATGGCAATGAGAAAAAGATTTTAAGTATCATTTAAAAACTTTCTTAATTAATGCATTAATCCATTTTAGAGATATAGTATTTTTATGACTTGATGTAAGTCGAACTTCCATCATCCTAATGTCAAAAGTGAGCTTGTCATCTCTTTAATGGATTTCCTGAATGGCAATTAGTGCTTTGAGGGTGCTAGAGTTTGTCCTTATGAACAATTTCCCGAATAGGAGAAATTGCAACATTATCTTGAATTTATTGTGTCTTGAACAATGTCAGGAATACCATCCTGAACAATGCCAACAACACCTGTGAGATTAATCTGTAGGATCTAAATAAGGCCTAGAGGGGGGGTGAATAGGCCTTTGACCAAATTATCGCAAGATAAAAATTAAGCCTAGTTTACAGCATGCAGTTTAGGAATCAGACAATCAAAGCATTCACAGAAGACACAGAATTTAACGTGGTTCGGTCCCCATGACCTACGTCCACCCCAATGAGCAATCACTTATACTGTTTCTTTAAGAAGTTACAATCTCCCTTAGATTGGTGCACCAACACCAACCTGTCAGACCAACTCAAGCTCACCAAAGCCAAAAAGAAACATACAAGTATCACTCCCCAACCCAACTTGCCCAAACAAGTTTGGTTCCCAAAGTCCCAAATAGCGGAAGAAATTATATTACAGAAATGCTGATCAAAACATTAATAACTTCACAAATAAATAAGATCAAGAGTTTAGAAAGCTCATTTGTGAAGATCTCTCTGGTTGTTGTCTTTCAGCACATCAGTAGCTTCGCAACGCTTCTTACGGAATGATGATCGGATGTCAGTAGAAGAAGTAGTCGCTGTCCCCGTGGAAGTAGTCGGTAGAAGTTCCTCACTCAAAGTGATCTCATTTTCTGCACAGGAGGAACTAGCTGCTCAACTTGCTATCACTGCGTCGGGGATGAAGTCACGGTCGCAACGCTTCTTACAGAACTCAATTTGGATCTCTAGAACTCCACTTATTGATGAAAATGTGAAGAGATGTACATTGGTATTTATAGAATTGAGTTAACGGGTTTACGTCACTGTTCCAAGGGATCCGCACCCACGAAAATCACGTTTAAAATAGGCTTAACGGGTCGGGTTTAAAATCCGCTGTCGGCAGCGATCTCAGCCGTTGGATCGAGCGGGATTCGCTGAGGAGCCGCCACGTGGCGGTCAAAATTCGCGCGTCGTCGCCCGCCTCCGCTGACCCGGACCCGCACTGTCGGTAGCCGTCCGATCTTCGCGTGGACGGCGGAGATGCAGCCACGTCGCTCGCGGATGTCGACAGCTGCGCCCGCCATTTGCGACTTCATCCGCACGGTAGGTGGCCGTTGGATCGAGATCGGGCGGCGGACAAGCGGCCACGTCGCCCCGCTTCGAGCGGCCGTTGGATGTGGAACGAACGGCGCAGATGATGCCACGTCGACTTGGATTTAATTCAGCGATGAAGCGTATATATGTACAGTACCGTATGCCGTATTTGCTGAGTATTTTCACTGTATTCTTGCGTATTTGGGCATCAAATAAATCCCAAAAATTCTGAAATAATTCTCAAAAATCACAGAGCTTCATATTGACATGTGAGAATTGTTTCACCTCATTTCTCCACTTGTAGAAAAAGTTTCTTCTTTGTATACTCTGTATTCTCTCGTATTTCCCCGTATTTTGACTTCAAACAATCTCCATAAATCCTGAGAAAATTTCCATGATGTTTATAGCCTATGTTTAACTCTAGGGTAGAGTTTCATAGCTATACTCTCTTGTTTGAGCAGCTTGTGTAATTCCAAATGAAGTTTCAGCTCCGTATTTCAACGTACTTGAGTACGTTCATGTGTAACCTGAGCAATCATGACTATAGGGACCTGTGACACACTCAACAAACATATTAGAACAGTTCAGTAGGGTTTGTTATCATCAAACATAGGTTAGGATGCTGTTTCCAACAATCTCCCCCTTTTGATGAGAACAAACCAGGCATTAAGATTACATCAAAAATGTGTGAAGTGTGTGAGTGTGTGAAGCATGAATATGAGCATGAATGGCAAAATGATATGCTCCCCCTATTGACATGCTCCCCCTATCTCTGACATGCTCAATCTTAATATTTCTCTCCCCCTTTGTTTTCATCAAAAAATGTATGAAATAACATATGAGGAATGGAAAATTGAACATTATAAACCAAAACAAAAGGCAATACATCGTTTGACCACAATGAATAAATAAGCAATAATCACTAAGTCATAACTACCATAATTCATCTCCGTGCTCAAGTGTGATGATCAAATGTTTAGTACATATGGAGAGGTAATAAGGAAGACATCCTGTCATAACCATCTTTTCCACTGAATATATGAACATCAAAGATTGAGTTTCCCCTTCTCATGTAATATGAGTTCAAGTTACCAATTCCAAACATGACCGAGAAGGATTTTTAAATGTGAAATGGCAGTGCTTGACGGACTTAACACCAACGCTAAAAAATGACATTTATAGCATAAGTTGGATGTCCAAGGGTAGTATCAAGGACATGGATCGTATCCATTTTTCATACGAAGCTCTGTGTATATATTTTGAAGACACTCGTCTTGCTATTCTTTTTATACACGTATATTTTGATGAGAGCTTTTCTTTTTACCCATGCCTTGAAACATCATATCCCATTAAAACATAAATTAGTCCACCAACAACCACTTTTCTTATGCAATATTTCAAATCCATATCAAAAAACATATTGATCTGTGTAAGTGTGATTGGATGATGAAAAACGTTAGTTACTCATTAATGAATATGACCTAATTAAGCATGTAGTCTTTGAATGCAAGCATTGTTAAGAATATAATATTCAAAATCCATAAGACATATGTTTTGCATTTAAAGTTGTTTCTGATGAAAAAAAAAATGCAAAAGGAGGAGATAGACAATTCACTTTCCCTTTCTGTTTATATTTTTCTTTTTCATTTTTTTTTATTTTTATTTTTTATTTTTCTTTTATTTTTCTTTTTGTAGCACACCACACAAAAACAATAAAAGCACACCAAATAATATTTTCACTCTAAATATAAACAATAATGCCCAGTTCTAGACGTAGACGACAAAAACGATCTTCTGGCAAAGGTTTTGTAAAGATATCTGCCAACTGAGAATCAGTAGAAATATATTCAATGGATACATCCTCTTTTGCCAAATGATCTCTAAGAAAATGATGTCTTACATCTATGTGTTTTGTCCGAGAGTGATGAACATGATTATTAGAAAGATCTATAGCACTCTTACTATCACATCGTAATGGAACTTTTCTAAGATCCAAGCCGTAGTCAGACAGGGTTTGCATCATCCAAAGTACTTGGGCACAGCAACTGCCAAGGGCAATATACTCAGCTTCAGTAGTGGACAAAGCAACACTGTTCTGCTTACGACTAGACCAAGAAACCAATGAATGTCCTAGCATAAAACATGTTCCACTAGTGCTCTTTCTATCAATCATACTACCAGCATAATCAGCATCAGCATAGCCAACCAAATTAAGATTACCACAAGAGGGATACCATAGTCCAAGTGTAGGAGTGTGAATAAGATATCGAAAAATCCTCTTAATGGCTATCAAATGTGATTCTTTTGGACAGGCTTGAAATCGTGCACACAAACAGACAGAAAACATGATGTCTGGTCTAGATGCAGTTAAATAGAGTAAGGACCCAATCATACCTCGATAAAGCTTTTGGTCCACATTTATACCTTTGTCATCCTTTTCAAGCTTCGTCGTCGGACTCATTGGAGTTCGCATTGGCTTTGCATTTTCCATCCCAAATTTCTTCAACAGTTCTTTTATGTACTTGGTTTGTGAAACATATATGCCATCTCCAGTTTGTCTTACTTGAAAGCCCAAAAAGTATTTCAACTCTCCGACCAGACTCATCTCAAATTGATCCTGCATAACCTTTTCAAACTTTTGGCATAAAAGATCATTAGTAGCACCGTAAATAATATCGTCCACATAAATCTGAACAATAAGAAAGTGATCCTGTTCATGCAAGATAAACAAAGTGTTGTCTGCACTACCCTTTTTAAAGTTATTTTCCAAAAGATATGAACTGAGACGGTCGTACCAAGCTCTGGGAGCTTGCTTCAGACCATACAAAGCCTTTTGCAACTTGTAAACGTGATTTGGAAAACTATGACTTTCAAAACCAGGGGGTTGTTCAACAAAAACATCTTCTTTCAAATAACCATTTAAAAATGCACTTTTCACATCCATTTGCTTCAATTTAAAACCTTTGAAACTTGCAAAAGCCAGTAATATTCTAATGGCTTCTAATCTAGCAACGGGTGCAAAAGTTTCATCACAATCAATTCCCTCAATCTGGTTATATCCTTTGGCCACTAATCTTGCCTTATTTCTGATTACATTTCCAGATTCATCAAGTTTGTTTTTGAAAATCCATTTAGTGCCAACAATTGGGTAATTATCAGGTCGGGGCACTAATGTCCAAACATTATTTCTATCAAACTGATTAATCTCATCATGCATGGCCATAACCCAACTTTCATCAGTTAAAGCGATTTCAACGTTCTTAGGTTCAATTTCAGAAATGAGGTCACCATGAATGCATAAGGCACACAAGTTATTGAAAGTGGATCGAGTGCGTATACCTTCCGTAGGAGTCCCCATGATCAGCTCAGGTGGATGATGTGGATTAAACCTGAGCTCTCCTCTTTCCAGTCTATGTCCTTGTGTTACTTCTGGTTCAGCTTCCTTTTGGCCTTCAGATGGTTCAGCTATGTTTTCAGGCTCTGTAGTTTCCTTGTCTGCATCTTCAGTTTCCCTGCAATTTAAAAGATCTATTTCAGCTTCATCAAATTTCACATTAATTGACTCAACAACAGTTAAGGTTCGTTTATTGTAGATCCTGTATGCTTTGCTCCTTGATGAATATCCTACGAACACTCCTTCGTCTGATTTGGATTCAAATGTCCCCAGCTGATCTCCTGTGTTTAAAATGAAACACCTGCATCCAAATACTCTGAAATATGAAATGTTAGGAGTCTTGCCATGCCACAGTTCATAGGATGTTTTGTTCATTAAAGGTCTAAGCATAACCCTGTTGCAGACATAGCAGGCTGTATTCACTGCTTCGGCCCAAAAATACATAGGAAGAGAATAATCATTAAGCATGCTTCTTGCCATCTCTTTTAAAGTTCGATTCTTTCTTTCGACCACCCCGTTTTGTTGAGGTGTTCTAGGAGAAGAAAATTCATGTAAGATCCCTTTTTCCAAACAGAAGTTTTCAAAAACAGAGTTTTCAAATTCACCACCGTGATCACTTCTAATTTTCATAATTGAAAGATTTTTCTCATTTGAAACTTGATTACAAAAATTTTGGAAATTTTCAAAGGAATCCGATTTCTTGGCTAAGAAGTAAACCCATGTATATCTAGAAAAATCATCGATCAAAACAAAACAAAATCTCTTTCCATTGAGGCTAGCAACATCGATAGGCCCAAACAAATCCATATGAATCAATTCTAGGACTCGTGAAGTGGTAACTTCCCGAATTCCCGTAAAAGTGGATCTAGTTTGCTTACCTTTTGTGCATGCAACACACAACTTACCATTCTCGTACTGTTGATGTGGCAAGCCTCGGACCAGGTTTTTATTCTCCAGCTTATGTAGCAACTTCATGCTGGCATGTGATAGTCTCCGGTGCCATAGTATAGCCTCCTCCTCCCTGCCAATCAAACATTTAGCAATTGTCATTTCTTCAATTATTATTGTATAAACATTATTTTTCCTATTGGCTATGAAGAGGGTATTACCTGTGACCGAGTCATAAATTTTACAAATTTTCTCATCAAAAAGTACTTTCATACCTTTGTCACAGAGTTGGCTTATGGAGATGAGGTTGTGTTTGAGATTTTCAACCCAGAGGACGTCAGAAATTTTAAAAGTATTGTTGCCAACAATACCTTTACCCATTACCTTGCACTTGCCGTTGTCCCCTAATGTAACACTTCCTCCTTCTTGCTTCACGAGGCTAAGGAACTTGTCGCTGTTCCCTGTCATGTGTCTTGAGCAGCCTGAATCCAAATACCACTCACACAGTTGTTCCTTAGCCACGCTGAGTCCCTACACATAAGAAGAACAAGGTATGTGTGACCTGGGTAGCCAAATAGGTCCACAATGGTTAGTCATAGTACCTTTCGGAACCCATACTTGTTTGAACTTCATGTTTTGGTTCTTATAACAACAATTTCTATATAAATGCTCAAAAGAACCACAGGTATAACATTTGGCGTTCCGTTTCTTTTTCTTGATGTAATGATTTTTCTTTATCATGTTTTCATTATAAACATTTCCAAATCCTAGTCCTTGTTTATCGTTTTTGATTGACTGGTATCCAAGAATGATGTCTAGTGATTTCCTTCCTACACCAAATTTTCTGATACTCAGTTCTAAATCAGAGACTTTGGATTTCAAAAAGATGTTTTCATTTACAAGCATGACACTTTTATTTATAAAACTCTTTCTAACATTATCTTCATTTTTAGCGAGAGTTTCTATTCTTTTATTTAGGCCAACAATCTTTTCATTACCATTCTTAATTTCTAGCTTTAATGAAGCACAAGTCTGACAAGGTATAGCTTCAGTAATACTAGACTTTCCTTTGAGTTTTTCAATGCTAATTTTGAGCGATGCAATTTCATTTTTCAATTTTATTTCATTTTGCAAAACATTATAATTTTCCTGCTGTAGTTGGAAATTCATTTCTTTATAATTTTCTATAGAGGATTCAAGAGAAGTAATTTCTGAATTCATGTTTTCACAAATGTTCATTAATTCTGGTAAAGAAAATTCATCTCTTACCTTGTTCGTGTCGCTTTCACCTATTAGGCAAAGTGATGATTGCGCTACCTCGTCTTGTGGTTCGTCTTCATCGTCATCATCCCATGTTACCGCAAATGATTTCCCTTTGGCTTCGGATGACGCGTTCTTTGTTGGACAGTTTTTCATGAAATGTCCAAATTTCTTGCAGTTGAAACATTGAACACTTTTAGTAGTATTCTGTTCAGATGAGGAATTCAAAGGATTAAACTTATTAAAACGATTGAACCTTTTTACCATTTCAGATTTTCCGGCAGGAGTTCTGATGAAGCGTCGGAATCCTCTGACCATCAGTGCATGTTCCTCGTCGAGATCTTCTTTGTCACTTTCTTCGGCTTTGAGAGCGATGGTCTTTAAAGGTTTAGCCTCACCTTTTTCTCTTGTCTCGACGGTTTTGAGTTCCAGCTCATGGGATAACAGATTTCCAATCAGATCATCCAGCTTCAGCTTAGTGAGATCTCTAGCTTCTTGGATGGCCGTCACTTTAGGTCGGAAGGAACTAGGAAGCGCTCTTAGGATTTTCCGAATGAGGTCGATGCTGTCGTAAGACTTTCCCAAGGCTTTTGAGTTGTAAACGATGTCGGTGAAGCGAGTGTACATGTCCTTGATGGATTCTCCTGGTAGCATGTGGAAACCATCGTACTCTGAGCTCAGCAGCGCTAATCTGGACTCCTTCACCTGAGAGGTTCCTTCGTGAGTGACTTCGAGAGTGTTCCAGATTTCCTGCGCAGTAAGACAATGAGATATACGGTTAAACTCAGTTCTGTCAAGTGCACAGATAATTGCATTCATAGCTTTACCATTCAGAGCATAAAGTTTATTATCGTTATCATCCCATTTATCTTCTGGTTTTGGTACATCAATATCTTCAATTTTGATTGTAGGTGGGTGATAGCCTTTAGCAACAATTTTCCAAATTTCAAGATCTGAAGAGACTAAGAAAATTTTCATCCTAGCTTTCCAGTAAGCAAAATCAGTCCCATTAAATTTGGGTGGTCTAACTGTAGACTGTCCTTCAGCAAATGCTGAATCATATGTATTCATTATGAACTAGACTCAAATGGCCAGGTCTGGAGCTCTGATACCACTTGTAGGATCTAAATAAGGCCTAGAGGGGGGGTGAATAGGCCTTTGACCAAATTATCGCAAGATAAAAATTAAGCCTAGTTTACAGCATGCAGTTTAGGAATCAGACAATCAAAGCATTCACAGAAGACACAGAATTTAACGTGGTTCGGTCCCCATGACCTACGTCCACCCCAATGAGCAATCACTTATACTGTTTCTTTAAGAAGTTACAATCTCCCTTAGATTGGTGCACCAACACCAACCTGTCAGACCAACTCAAGCTCACCAAAGCCAAAAAGAAACATACAAGTATCACTCCCCAACCCAACTTGCCCCAACAAGTTTGGTTCCCAAAGTCCCAAATAGCGGAAGAAATTATATTACAGAAATGCTGATCAAAACATTAATAACTTCACAAATAAATAAGATCAAGAGTTTAGAAAGCTCATTTGTGAAGATCTCTCTGGTTGTTGTCTTTCAGCACATCAGTAGCTTCGCAACGCTTCTTACGGAATGATGATCGGATGTCAGTAGAAGAAGTAGTCGCTGTCCCCGTGGAAGTAGTCGGTAGAAGTTCCTCACTCAAAGTGATCTCATTTTCTGCACAGGAGGAACTAGCTGCTCAACTTGCTATCACTGCGTCGGGGATGAAGTCACGGTCGCAACGCTTCTTACAGAACTCAATTTGGATCTCTAGAACTCCACTTATTGATGAAAATGTGAAGAGATGTACATTGGTATTTATAGAATTGAGTTAACGGGTTTACGTCACTGTTCCAAGGGATCCGCACCCACGAAAATCACGTTTAAAATAGGCTTAACGGGTCGGGTTTAAAATCCGCTGTCGGCAGCGATCTCAGCCGTTGGATCGAGCGGGATTCGCTGAGGAGCCGCCACGTGGCGGTCAAAATTCGCGCGTCGTCGCCCGCCTCCGCTGACCCGGACCCGCACTGTCGGTAGCCGTCCGATCTTCGCGTGGACGGCGGAGATGCAGCCACGTCGCTCGCGGATGTCGACAGCTGCGCCCGCCATTTGCGACTTCATCCGCACGGTAGGTGGCCGTTGGATCGAGATCGGGCGGCGGACAAGCGGCCACGTCGCCCCGCTTCGAGCGGCCGTTGGATGTGGAACGAACGGCGCAGATGATGCCACGTCGACTTGGATTTAATTCAGCGATGAAGCGTATATATGCACAGTACCGTATGCCGTATTTGCTGAGTATTTTCACTGTATTCTTGCGTATTTGGGCATCAAATAAATCCCAAAAATTCTGAAATAATTCTCAAAAATCCCAGAGCTTCATATTGACATGTGAGAATTGTTTCACCTCATTTCTCCACTTGTAGAAAAAGTTTCTTCTTTGTATACTCTGTATTCTCTCGTATTTCCCCGTATTTTGACTTCAAACAATCTCCATAAATCCTGAGAAAATTTCCATGATGTTTATAGCCTATGTTTAACTCTAGGGTAGAGTTTCATAGCTATACTCTCTTGTTTGAGCAGCTTGTGTAATTCCAAATGAAGTTTCAGCTCCGTATTTCAACGTACTTGAGTACGTTCATGTGTAACCTGAGCAATCATGACTATAGGGACCTGTGACACACTCAACAAACATATTAGAACAGTTCAGTAGGGTTTGTTATCATCAAACATAGGTTAGGATGCTGTTTCCAACATAATCTTCTTCAAGAATAATGTCACTAACCAAACTTCCCCCTTCAAACTCAGTATCCTCAAATAGGTGCGCATTTCCTAATTCGTAAACTAACTTAATAGTGGGATTATGTAAAGTCATACAAAATAATATCAACTTTAAAACTATTCAACAAAATTAGAAAATCATTAGCATTATGTCCTATTACTTTATTAGGCTTGTAAAGCCTTACTTTAGTTGGACATATCCAAACATGCAATTGATTCATTTGTTGAAACTTTATTAAGGATATAAGCTGCAATCAAAATATAACTGAATTCTAAACTGTTAATTCTTTCATTACAACACATGTACTTAAATGCAGGAATTCTATATATGAAACAACATTTCCAAATAAATGAAGATTATAATGATCTTTTAAAGAACTAGAATAAACTAATTTTGAATTAAGAGACAACCAAATTTTCCATTCATAATTGAACACTTATAACCAAATTTGTTCAAAAATAGAAATGGAAATCCAAATTCCGTTAAAAACGGTACATAATAGTCTCATAAAATTCAAATACAATCTAGCATTTAAAAGAAGAGAATAATGGCTATCATACGCCATATGAGAGCTTCTCTCATACGCCCTCTCACATAAAGCACCCAAGTACAACCAAGTACAAGCCCATGTGGGCTTGTACTTGGATGCTTTATGTGAGAGGGCGTATGAGAGAAGCTCTCATATGGCGTATGATACCCATTAATCCCTTAAAAGAAATAATCTAAATTTAATGTGCCTCTACTTGAACCATCTTGCCATTGCCCATATCGATGTATCTTTCACCATCATTTGGCTCTTGGCATCTTAGGCCATCCTGCATAGACACAATGATGTGAATGGTTATACCAAATCTTTCCATCACGTGCCTATAAGTACCAAAGGTTGCATGAAAAGAAATTAACTTAGAATCAAACCGAATTAAAGAAACATACCCTTTTTAGCACGCCAAGCGTGATAATTTGAGCAATTCTTCTTTACATGCCCTTCAGCTCCACAAAAGAAACAACCATGACCTTCTGAACTTTTCAGTTCCCTTCGTTGTTTCTTTTGAGAAGCTGTATCTGCGGCTTCAGTATCCTTCTTCCTTTTGTTGAAGGTGGATGTCAGGAGAGGGCTTTCTGTCATTTCTTGCTCAAGCCTTTCATCTTCCTTTACACAGTTTGAGATGAGCTCATCCAGAGACCAAGTCTCATCCTTCAGATTGTAGCTCATCTTAAACTGATCAAACTGAGATGGAAGAGATATCAAAACAAAATGCACTAGCAGAGCCTCAGAGAGGTCTTGCTCAAGTGCTTTCAACCTTGAAGCAATGTTAGACATCTTCATTATATGCTCCCTGATGTTTCCTTTACCTTCATATTTCATTGAAGATAGGTTTGTCAAGAGTGTACTAATTTCACTCTTTTTATTCTTGACAAACTTCTTTTCAAGCTCAATAAGGAACCATTTAGCTGTGGAAATTTTCTCTGAAATAGAGCCCCTGAGATATTCTGGAATGGCCTTCCTCACTAGCATTAGGCACATGCAATTTGATCTCTTCCAACTCCCTCTTTTCAGCAGGGGTACTCTCATCACTGAGTGGTGGAGGACAATGAGTCCTTAATGCCAGATCAAGATCCATGACTCCGAGGATTATCAAAAGATTCTCCTTCCATGCCTTTAAGTTAGTACCATTAAGGACTGGAATTGATTTTAGGTTGGCAGAAAAATTTTCAGGAATAATAGCTGAAAAAGAGAACAAGAAAACAATTTTTACATGTTCATATGGGTATTAAACATAACAACACCAAATTCAAATTAATGCTATTTTCCCATCTCAAGACATCCCCCACTAGTCCAATATTTATCTTTGGATAATCTATTGACTAGTCACTGACATCTTGTTGTAGCAATCAGACAATGACAATAATATCATGCCAAAAATAAAACTTCCTTTGGGCCGAATTAAATTTGCATGCATTGAACTCACTAATCATCACCTTGTCTATTGCCACAGGTGCGCATGAAATGGTAGAGAACGGTAATCTTCCTTTGGGCCGATTTAGCATTCTTACGCAAATCACGGGCACATTTGATTCTTTTTATATTCATGAAATGAAATAATGCAAATCAACAGAGCCCACTTTGGCGAGGTGATGATTGCACGAAATCATTTCAAAAATATATACCTTTGCAAAATTTGAATCTAAGTCGCAATTTAATACATGAATATACTTTAAGTAGAGATATTCAAGTCCACTTTTCTTCAAAATCAAATTTAAGGCAACCAAAATTTTCATACAAAAGTATGTATTCAACTTGTTATATTTCGAGATTAGAATTGATCTTCACAAGAAAACCCACTTTGGTGAGTTGATGATCCAATCATTCTATATTCGAAATATATAATAATTGTGCCAAAAAATTAAAATTGAAACTAAACCGAATTTAACAAAAAATGATTAAAACAAGTGGAAATATATATAAGAACCTTTTATTCCACCTTTCTAATCATTTATTTTGAGTTAAATAAAATCCATAGATTCAACACAAATTTTCTTCTTAAAATAGGGTATATTATGTGTACTAATGTGTATATGAACATACATATAAAGTTATATATATAAATACACACCCTACCCCATTTCATATATAACTTTAAAATGTGTCAAATTTCCTTAAGGCCATTTGCTTGATGGTTAGTGCACGAAAATCCTTTAAGGCCTTTTAAACTTATTCTTAAGGAGAAATATATGTTAAAGCTTTTTATTTACTCCCGAAGAAAACTCTTGAATTTTTTGTTTTAATTTAAATCTAAATTCAGGCTAACTGAATTTTCATACCAACGTATGAAGTCGACTTGTTATATACCGAAGTATATATATATAGTTTTAAGCCTTAAACTTAGAATTTAAATTTATTTTGCACATTTAACACAAAATTCTATCTTTGAGGAGGAATATATAAAAGTCTTATTTCCTCCTTCAATCCAAATTAAATTCAATATTGGGCAACCAATCATACAAAAGTATGTATTTAACCGTTTATGTTCCGAAATAATAATAATTTAACAGTAAAGCCCACTTTGGTGGGATCCCGTAATAATTAAAATTATTTTGAAACATATAATTTAATGCGCCCTAAAATTGAATTTAAATGAAAATGAACTTAAATGTAAATATACAGGAAAACCTTTTATTTACTCTTTCGATCCGTTTAAAATTCATCCAGGCAACTGATCATACTGAGTATGTATTCTAATCCGTTTACATTCCGAAATAATAACAATTTTAATAGTGGAACCCACTTTGGTGGAATTTCACAAAAAATTGGAATTATTTCAAAAAAATGTATATATTGTTATGAATTGAATTAAAATGTGAATTTTAACACAAAATTACACTTAATGGAAATATACAAATTTCCCTTTTATTTCCTCCTTAACTTGTGTTAAAACATCCTAAAATAGGCCCAAATATGTGTCCAAATGACCCAAAAATTGGGTCCAAAATTAGCCATGAGGGTGCCCAAAACTGTTTTGCAATAAGCCCAAAAGAAGGCTAAAAACCTGGTTTGCAATAATTGGCCCAAAACAACCAAATAACCCAAAGGGCCCAAATATAACAGCCCAGCCCTCCTCCCCTAAAAAACAGATTTTTTTTTAAAACTGATTGTGGGCCGGCCCAGAGGCCGGCCCACGGGGCTGAAAAAAAGAGGGTGCCTAGGGTTTTTTATGGGGGCGGCGGCCGCCGCCGCCGCCCCTTAAACTCGACGGGGGCGGCGGAAGCCGCCCCCCTTGTCGCCGACGGGGGGCGGCTTCCGCCGTCCCCCCTTTATTCTCGACGGGGGCGGCGGAAGCCGCCCCCCTTTGTCGCCGACGGGGGCGGATTCCGCCGCCCCCTCTGAACTCGACGGGGGCGGCGGAAGCCGCCCCCCCTTGTCGCCGACGGGGGCGGATTCCGCCGCCCCCTCTGCACTCGACGGGGGCGGCGGAACCGCCCCCCTTGTCACCGATGGGGGCGGATTCCGCCGCCCCCCTTGTCCCCGACGGGGGCGGCTTCCGCCGCCCCCTTCCCATTTTTTTAACTTTCAGGGGCGGCTTCGCCGCCCCTTTCTGGGTCTGTGTCGACGCCGGCATGGCCGGCGCCGATCTGCCACCGGGGGCGGGAGAGCCGTCCCCCTCTTTCGCTGTGTTGGGCGGCGGCCGGCGGGCCGCCCCGATCTAGGGTTTACAAAAAACCATTTTTTTTTGGAAAAATTAATCAAAAAACTGTTATGAATAGGACCCATTGGGCCTATTGGGTATCCACCCACATGAGTACCCATTATGAATACTATATAAAGGAGGCTAGGGGTTTCCTAGCCTCAACCCTTCTCCAAATCTGTTTCTCGTTCATAACACGTTATAAGCACGATCACGCTCGTAGGAGGAGACGGCGGCTCGCGGGGAAGGAGATCCATCAATCGCTCAGATTCAAGAAGATCGTAATCTTCTCAACGGGGAGCGAAAAGGGCATCCTTCACCAACCGTCGACTAGATTCCTTTGTCGAATCTAGAGGTAAAAATCAAAACTTTTTAGATCTAAACTTGCTTTTCACGTTAGATCTGCATGTTTTAGGATCAAAAATTTTAAAAACACGGTAAAAATCAATTTTTTTTAGATTCGCATGCCTAAAAACAATAAAAATCTGTTTTTTAGCGATCTGAATACTCGAAAAATCCGTTTGTTTTACTCCCAACCTTTGATCCAAAAATCCGCACGCCCATAGGGCGAAACGGCGGCGCTTCACAAGCGCCGCCGGCGCAATTTTCACGCCGCGGCCATAGGCCGCGGCGGCCGCGGCCAGCAGCCGCGGCCTCAGGCCGCGGACTGCCGCCGCCGCGGCACAGGGCCGCGGCCTCAAGGCCGCGGCCGCCGCGGCTTCAGGCCGCGGCACAGGGCCTCTGCCGCCGCGGCACATGGCCGCGGCCCGCAGCCGCGGCCCGTCGCCGCCACGGCGGCCGCGTCCTGCGCGGCTAGCCGTCGCGACGACACGCCGCGGGCCCCCCAGGGTTTCTGAAACCCTAACCCTAAACGGGCCAATTTTTCGGGAGAGGCCCAAATTAACCCTAATGGGTTGTTTTCATGGCCCAAAAGGCCAGAAAATTAGCCCATTTACATAAATAATTTTTCTTCTTTTATTTTTGGCCCTAAAAAGCCCAAAATAATTAAAAGAAAATTTAAAGGGTTTTAAAGCGGTAAACAAAACATTAAAATATGGATCAAAGGTAAAAGTTTTTCAAAATAAATTTTTGCACGTCACAATTTAGATTATTTAAATTAATCTTTACATGCCTGTGATTGATTATCTGCATGGTTGTATGTTTCCAATATATTATCTGCGTGGATGTGCAAATTAGACTATGTTTTTAGGGATCAGCCAGTTTTCCGACACCTTTTAATTTCCTGTAATTTTTCTTTTTTTGAGAGAAATTTGTAAGTGAGGATATAAATGTAAAAAGATGACCGAAGGACACCAAAAAGGAGCTGAAGGCGTACGCACAATGAAGATAGGGGCTTCTCTCTGAAGTTCCCGAGTTGTATTTTATTCTTTCATGCTATTTTTGATGTAACTTCGGACTGTACTTCTTTTTATTTCGGTGTCGGCTGGCTGATCCCCATAGTCCTAAGTCATTTTAGTTTTCATTGCTTATGCATTAATTGTGTGGATGTTAATTATTTTAATACCATGTTAATGTTACAATGAAACTGTCAAAAAGCATGCTAAAATCACTTTAATATAGTCCAACGCCTATTGCTAGATTATATACCTGCGATAAGTTTTTTTTTTTAAAAAATGCATGCAGCATATAAATAGCATGTGTACATCATACTTGTTTTCAATTCAGTTTAATTGAACATAATCTTTAGTTTACAAGCTTTACATTATATGTATGATGGGCTCATGATATGACGATATTTATGACAATAAGACAATAATGATTTCAAAAAGTTTAATATCCATTTTGACAAAATGAACCTGAAGTTCAAAATCAAATCAAAAGTCAACACTCTCTCTCCCTAATAAAATAAATACGATGGTTTATGCGAAAATTATAATTGCTATCTTTATAAAAGATGCACACTTTACGGTAAACAGATATATAAGATCCATGATCTATATAATCCAATATGGACACCAGAAGTTTTCCATAATACCGCTAAACTCTTTAAAAAGAGTACTCTCATTTATTTTTACAAGGAAAGATTTTTTTTCTAGCCTTGAATATAAGCATACGCCTGAAGTCGTGGCTTAATGAATAAGTGAGAAATATATTACGCACCCACGTATTTGTTCCCCTCTGAGCACGGTAAACTATCCACATAAAATTTGAACGACTCAAGTAAAAGGCCTGAACCTATACTCAAGCATTCAAATAGACTTTTTAAAAGTCCCTTATTAATTAGAAAAGTGGAAGTATAAACAATTTGCTCAAACCCCTGCTTATGTCTCCTTAGTAAGACTAACTTTCATTGTCCTTTATAAATAAGGAATAGTGAAATCAGGGGAAGTTCAGGATCAAACATGACCTGAAATAAAAATAAGGAAAACTCAAAACAGGGGAAGTCTTGGATTAAATGGGAAAGAGAAAATACGATATACCTCGACATGGAGTAAGCAATGGCAAGCCAAAATCAGACCGGAAGTTCTGATAAGAGCCATAATGTTTTTGCAAACATGAATGTGCATTAACTTATGCCATATAAAAATACATACATATCTAGTCAAACGACGAAAGTCT
The DNA here is from genome assembly GCA_030789695.1 of Scilla litardierei. Taxonomy (NCBI): domain Eukaryota; kingdom Viridiplantae; phylum Streptophyta; class Magnoliopsida; order Asparagales; family Asparagaceae; genus Scilla; species Scilla litardierei. The sequence continues at coordinate 16,426,216 of CM061142.1, read as the reverse complement.
AATTGACCTTATGTATATTTAGCTACTCCCCGAGGACAAATAAACTTTGAAATCAAATCTATTGTCATAACATAAGTCTTAAATGAGCATAATTATTGTTGTATGTTTTCAAGAGCACACATCACACTATGTCACTTGTTGACTTATCATCAGTATTATTCTCTTGTAGTCTTAATACATTTTATTTTACTGCGTATGTTTTGCTATCTTGAATACCCCAAAAAATAAAATGAGGACGCCATATACTCTCTGAAACTTATACAGTTTCAAAAAGGATATTCGTCAAAACGAAATCCCTAATGACTCAAGAAATAAATGAAGCCTGAAGCTTTGTCCCAAAATGATCCGCACAATAGTCAAAGTGAAGATGTAATCCTTCACAGTTTGAACACAGTTCAACTATTACCGGACAAAATTAACTTGAGCATTTTAATGGACTTTTCAAAAGTGCCACATAAATTCAAAAGAGGAATTATTTTGGAACACCAGAAGTGTCCAGAATCGACCAACTTTGGATCGATATCACCCTGGAGTGATGATGCAAGACATCATCAACCAGACGAACCTGAAGATTCTTCAAAAAAGGGTGAAACTTTCATTGTCCTATTCAAAAGGGAAAAATGATAATGAGATCATCTCCATTCACATGGACATTGACTCTCCCCACTTCCTCAAATGAATTTAAGATGATATACTATCATCATTAAAGATAATGAAGACCTTTAGGTCTCTTGAGAGTATTTAAGGGATATAAATAGGCTTCGTCCACTCCCTTAACCGGAATGATGATGTACCCTTGGTGTACTCATCAATATATCCTCTAAATAAATGGTCATTATCCAACCACATTCTTTTATAAAATGGTGGTAACTTTGGATAACACTGGGAAATTTAAATGTTTTACAACTGGAAAAATAACGAACACCCTGAAGCTTGTGTTCACACCCAAATATGGGTAAGATAAATCATTAAAATGATTTAAATGGATTTCTTATCCATTAAAAATCCAGTTGTAGGTGACCACATGGGAACATGCAATTACATTGCAAACCATCAAAACGCATCCTTAGAACCTATTTATATGAGTCTGATCACCTCATATAAACAGTTTCCGAAAACCCCTGACGGGGAAGCGTTTAGAGCACATCTTATAGATTGTGCCATGATGAGTAGACACCCCCATATCACCACTATAGACCATCAAAATGCAAAACTATTTATCGGAAGTAAATATCCAAGATAAATAGAGTCTGAGCACTCTGAACAGGGGAAGCATTTAAATTCACTTCTCCTAAGACGTGCATTGATGATCCTATTTTAAAGATTTGATGAGATCCTGAAGATCCCTCAAAACTTTAATGTCCCAGAATCAGTTTCAACAGAAATACTACAATCATCCATGAGCCTAAAGCTCAAATGACCATTTAAATCATTAATACCTATGATCTGATTATCATGAAATGTGATGAGATCCTGAATATCCACACTTATGAAACTGTTAAAACAGTTATCAGACATAGTTACTGACAATATAGATATTGTCAAAACTTTCACATCCCTGCTACTAAAAATCCAGCTAGGATTGACATACCAAATATATTGGATGCAATCCACCAGTAGCAGAAGTGGATATCCTCAATGGATGAGAGGACATACCACTAGGCTCCAAAAAGAGAGATCTACTCCTGGAGACCGAAAAAACAATACCACCACAGGAAAGTGAGCTCAAATCCAGAACCTTATTGCAACTTGGTTGCTAAGGACCAATTCTGGATCTGTCCATATTCTTTACCCATCCCAGAACCTTCACTTCTTTAACGCGTCGTGAAGGAGACACCTCTGGGAGAAATCAAATGATTATAGTACGTACGGGGTGAGTTTTGGACAAGAAAGAACACCTTTTGTCGACAAATTCTCTCATATTTCATTTTGCAAGTTAAATATAAAATATTCATTCCCACAACTCTGCTTTGCCTGAAGCAAAAATAAATATTTGGCCAAATTATAATAATGTGGAATGAGGCAATAATAAGGTGAGCTGGACTCACTTATGAAATATGAGGTGTTGGACCTGAAGTCCTGGTATCAAAAATGATATCAAATCCTGTGGGATAACTGAGTATTGAAGGAGAATTAAAATAAAATCGTTAACTATAAGCATTTTAATTTGCTATAGTTTTAGAGGTATAAATCGCTCAAACCAGGAAGTAATCAAGTAAGATGAGCTGAACTCACTTACAAGATGAATCTGATGCATCGACTGGTTTATGTCAAGGCGTAACCCAACGAATGGCAAAAAGAGGGAATTTTTGGTTGATGTTGCTATTGGATGTGACAACATCACCGATATAAAATTTCTTCAACTGCATGTACAAATTTTTTCTTTTCTTTCCTTTCTTTTTGGGACACATATTAATAATATGATTAAAGGAAAGACAACCTAGACAAAGATCCTTAAAGGACTCATACTAAAAGGTTGTTGTTTGCACCTCTTAAAAACAGTATTGTTCTTAAGAGAGCAAATTAAAAGAATTGAGATTATTTTAATAACTCAAAATATTATCGGATCTCCTGAAGAGAAATTACCGAAATATCTGTTAAAGCCTATCTATCAGATATGATATGATATGAAAGCCCTAGCTAGGCATAAATTCTAGGCTTACAGAACATTAATCATCCTGAAGATGAACAATCATCCCGAAGATGAACTATTATCCTGGAAATGAACTATCATCCTGAAGATGACGTTAATTAATCATCCCGAAGATGTAAACTTCATACAATGATGATTGATGAAGAAACATTAATTTCATTCTCCACCAAATACACCTATTTGGTTGTATGGATATACATTAAAAGACCCCTTTCCGTTAGCTGGAAGAGGGGAAGAATATATATGGTCCAGAAGTACCTTAAGTGTCTTTGAAACACTCTTCTACCTGGCCAACTGCATGCGTCTCTTTTGAGCGTTAGCAGTATAGCTATTAGCCAGGTACAGTGCAGTGCCCCCAGCGTGCCACTGGACCAGAGATATGTAGCTTCTGCGCTATCTCCAAGGGTCGAGGAAAAATCCTCTATGTTAAATGTATTTGCATATGCAGGTTACAGATCATCGCGATGAATGGCATAAACGGGAGGTCCACCTCCTGAAGATCTACACAGAATCCTTCCAAGTCTACATCCTTCCACCATCCCGAGAAGCTCATCACCCAAGGAGCAGCTCAAGAACATACAATGCCAGGTCCTGAAGTACCTCGCAGACAATGACGATTGAGACGTGGAGCTGTCTACCAAGTTTGCTAGCACTCTTTTAGTCTCTGCTAATGCCTTATATGAGTGAAACTTGTAGAGATGAGTGATGCTTGTACTTTACTTTTGCTTTCGGAATGTTGCAGATGAGATGGATGTATAGACACATAGGAGATAAATGTATAGATATATAGGAGATCTGCAAGCCTGAAGCTTGATCAGATTAGGGGGAGTCAACTGTAAAGTTGTACTCTTTTTCCTTGGCTAGTGGTTTTTCCCACAAGGTTTTCCATAGTCAAGGTTTTAATGAGGCAACCACATTGACTCTGGATCCAGAAGTATCCACCCCTCGACACATCCCCAAATCAGGGGAAGTTATGGAGTGCTGTACTCTTTTCCCTTCGCTATCGGTTTTTTCCACAGGGTTTTCCATAGCTAAGGGTTTTTAACGAGGCAGTTACCCTTAACTTGGATCCAGAAGTATCCACCCCTTAAGATACTCAGTAGTACTAATGAATCATTCAGTATTCATAAAGTCGAGTATACCACGTTGGTTGGATAAGGGGAAGTGTTATGAATAGGACCCATTGGGCCTATTGGGTATCCACCCACATGAGTACCCATTATGAATACTATATAAAGGAGGCTAGGGGTTTCCTAGCCTCAACCCTTCTCCAAATCTGTTTCTCGTTCATAACATATATGACTGAATTTTGCCTAAAGAATTAAAATCGGAATGAACTTAAATTTAACACACAAAATTGGGCCTACAGGAAATATATATACACAACCATTTATTTCCTCCCATTTAATGAATTTAAATTCAAGATTTTTTAGGCACCAAATTTACATACAAAGTATGTCCGTAACTTTTTATATATCGAAATAAGAGTAATCGCCACGATAAAGCCCACTTTGGTGGGGATTTGATTTAATTACAATCATTTCGAAATATATATATAATATAGCATGCCTTTAAAAAAATAAATTTGAAATAAAAAAAACTGAAGTTTAACACAAAAATTATACTTAATGGAAATATATAAGTTTCCCTTTTATTTCCTCCTTAGCTTTGTGTTAAAACATCCCAAGATTGGCTCAAATTTGTGTCCAAATAGACTAAAAGAAGCCTATAACATCCAAATAACCCAAACAGCCCAAAACAGGCCCAGTGTAAATAGCCCAGCACATAAAAAAATTTTTTTTTTAAAAAATATGGTTACAGAAAAATCGTGTGGGCCGGCCCATGGGAGGACCGGCCCACACAACTTTAACAGGGCTTAGGGTTTCTGATTGGGGGCGGTGGCCGCCGCCGTCGCCCCCATTGCTGCTGTCGGGCGCCTGATGGGGGCGGCGAACCGCCGCCCCCTTTCGCCGTCGGGGCCTGATGGGGGCGGCGAACCGCCGCCCCCTTTCGCCGTTTATTGCACAGCAGGCCCCCCGGAGGGGGCCTCTGTTTCGATCGGGAGGGGGGTAGGGCACCCCCCTCCGTTGCCGGAATATGACCGACGGGGGCGGCAAGCCGCCCCCTCTGCGATTCGATGGGGGCGGCAAGCCGCCCCCTCCGCACTTAAATCCGACGGGGGGCGGCGAGCCGCCCCCCTCTGTGAAACCGAACGGGGGCGGCGAGCCGCCCCCTCTGAACCCTAACGGGGGCGGCCAGCCGCCCCCTCTGTTGTTTACCACCGGTAGGGGGCGGCTGGAAGCCGACCCCCTTCCCCCCCTTTTTTTGATTTCCCTGTCTGGGTCTGTGTCGACGCCGACATGGCCGGCGCCGATCTGCCGCCGGGGGCGGCGGAGCCGCCCCTCTTCTGCTGTGTCGGGCGGCGGCCGGCGGGCCGCCCCCGATCTAGGGTTTGCAAAAAAATGTTTTTTTGGAAAAAATTAATCAAAAAACCAAAATTTCATAGATCTGAAACTTAAAACTGATAAAAAATCTGATTTTTATCAGATCTGAAACTTAAGACAGATTAAAAATCTGATTTTTATCAGATCTACAATGAGCAGGCAAAAAATTTAAGATCCACAGCATGTGGGCTCTGATACCACTTGTAGAAACTAAAGATCTAGATTAATCATTAAGCAAGACCATGCAAACAATAATCTAGATATATAACATGCGGAATCTTAAATCATTGCCTACTCGGATTTAGCGGAAGCGTACCTGAGTCCATCGCTATAATAATCTGAAAGATCCTGACGATACCGCAACGGACGATCTTCCAGAATAGCACGAATCAACCGTTTGGAGAATCCCTTTAGCTTTCTCCCGGTTTCTCTCCTAGCGACGGGACGTAGAAAAGACGGCTCAACTTTGTTCGTGTATTCCGGGGACCATGACCGCTAATATTTATAGGCTAGCCTCCATAGCCCTAGGGTTTCCAACTCGGCCCATCAACGAGTTGAAGCCCAATAGTCTCTACACATAAAGGCCCCACAACCTGTTTAACTCATTTAGCCCATTTAATTAATTAAAACCAGATCACTAATATATTGGGCTTAATACGACAGCGTAGCACTTATATAATTATTCACCGCATATTAGCCCAATGTTGGATTAAGATCCAACTTAGTTGGATAAGTTCCAACAAAATTATCTCACCTTTATGTCACTTCATTCCCATTTTTAGAGGCTTGTCAACTCCACGCACCGAATGCCCCGGAGTATAAAGCATGTCTCCTTTAAAAAAAGATGCAATGGAAGTGAATTTCTCTCGTTTGTTTGTATACATTGTTTAACGATGTATATTGTTCTAGAGTATTCTACCATCTCCATATTAATACAGCTTCGATTATACCGGGGTCTATTGGAACTCGTATGGATGAAGTGCTGCTTATTCGAGATCATTTCAGGAATATGGTAAAAATTGATGGTGATGGTGTTGCTCCGTCTTGCTATCTGTACGGCTCATGTCATGAATGAAACTGATTGGTGGTTAATAACATTGCAAATGCAATGTTCTCATTTTTTTGAGACATCTACGAAAACATGATCATGTGCTTAGTGCTTCTATCAAATGGACGGAATGGAGGCATAACTTCCTATTTGCTTTAGAAGACTGCTCTTAGTATGTATATGACATTTTGCATGTTCTCAGTGTCTATATATGTTCTATTCTAGGATTGGATAGTTGAGGATGACGACGCATGTGCCCTCTCTCATCTCTACGTCCAAGAATGATATGAAACACTATAGTACCACCGAAGTGTATCTGTATTTTAGTTGGAGTTAATGAATCATAATTATTACTTCACAAAAAACAATTCTTCATATACGATCTTATGTCGTACGTGGAACATTTCCATTATGTTGCGTATTATAATATAAACACATGTGCGTTTTGAATTCGGATCGGTTTCAAATTAAGAATTGGATTCAGTTTAGAATGCCTTTTGGTGAGAAATTGGATTCAAAATAGAAGTCATATTATGCTTAGAACTTTGGTTTTTTACTTGTGTGAGTTACAACTAATAAGAGTACTTCTAAGATATGTTTTTTGTGTAAGAGTTATACTATGATTGGGATTTCTTTTATCGTTATACATATCTCTTATTATTAGATGAGAAGTGGCTTGGCTTGGCTTTGGCTTTGGTGGCTTAGAAAGCCATATGATAGAGGTCTGGTGTATGGGAGAAATGGTAGAGATTATCGATAAGATGAGTGTTCATCTTAAAATCTTGTATTCCCCTTCACATAATGAATTTCTCTATCATTATCATCTAGATGTAAGATGTACACACACACACACACACACACACACACACACACACAGAGGGTATTGACTCTTGTTTGGTAGCTCCTGCTACAAATGTGGGGACCTGTGTTGCTGGAGGGGGAGAGGATTCAGTAATACAACCTGATGTGGGAATTGAGGCTTTATAGCCTGGACTGGGAAACAATGTTACTGATGGGCTAACAAATGATGAGGCTGATGGCCATATGAAATCTGTTGGTGAATGCAACAGTGCAGCAAGGGATGGGGCTACTTATAGCTTCGCTAAGTCTATGCATCAGCCCCAGGTAGACAGGGTGGGAGACACGGCAGTAAGGGAATGCAACAAGTCTATAAGGACTGGGCATCTCACAGTTCTGCGGTTTTAAGGCAACAAGCACCTACAGGTGAGTTGGAGGCTGATATTACAACTCTGGGGGGCTGAAGTAACTAGGAAGGGCAGGATCTCTCCATCCCTTCTCCTTGATTCTAATGAGGCTGACGCCCCTGAGATTCTCACCTACCCCGAACCCAACTGGGATATAGAAAAAGAGGCTCTAACAGCTACGGCTAATCAAAGTAAATCAAAAGTTATATTGAGGAAAAATGTATCGCCAACTGCAACCCGTAGGAACTCACGGCTAGCAGGCAGTAATGGAGCTCCACATACTATGTCCTAATGTCAGTCTTCATCTGGAACACTCGAGGACTCAACAAATCTTCGATGAGGGGTGAACTCAAGCAGAGTACTCATAAATTACGGTCGTCCATTGCTTGCTTATTAGAAACTAAAGTAGAGGAAAGAAATGCGGCGCGAATCTCTAAATGTTTCTCCAACCACTGGGCCTGTGTTGATAACAGGTCAAATCACTCTGGGGACTGATGTGTCCATATTTTCCACTATTTTTATATCATCATTTCATGGCATTCCATATCACTTTCGCATCTAAATCCCACATTTTACTACGAAATTGCATTTCTGACGGTATATTCGAGTTTCGTGGTGTTTTATGAGTTTTCAGGGATTTTGGAGCGATTTCACCGATTTGGGACCCCACTTGGGTAAGGACACATCTGACACATTCGTGAGCCCATTGGCGAGGCTCTGGAAGAGTTCGCCACACTTTTGGAGCCATTGGAGGAGAAGAGAGAGAGCAGAGGAGAGAGAGGAGCCCTCAGCAGCTGCTGGGGAGTTTTTCCCAGAATGCTCAGTCAAGCAGTTCAGATGTTTGGACCGAGCAGCTTTAATTGAAGGAGTGGAGCTGATACGGGCTGGCTCGGACCAAGAAGTTCATCTGCTCGGTTGAACAGCGTCAAAATTCCAAAGCTCAAGCAAAGAAGCACACGGCCCGAGCAGCTCTTCAGTGACCGAGTCAACGCCCGCTCAGACCGAGCAATGCTGACTCGGTCCGGATAGGCAGAGCGAAGATTTGAAGATTTCTCGATTCCCTGTGGTGCTCGGTCGAGCAGCTCATCTGCTCGGGCCGAGCGACCGAACGAGCAACGCATTGCTCGACCGATTCACCTACTCGGTTGGCAATGCCAGTGCTATTTTTAGAAAGTTTGCTGAAGCCGTCGAGGGCACGATTTTTGCACTGAAGGCTCGGGGAGCTGTGCGACTGAAGGGGGCGACTCATTTTAGAGATTTTGAGGAGTTTTTGAGCAGGATTTTTTAGGCGATTTTGAGGGTGATTATTCTAGGTTAATTTTTGTAAGAGAATTTTGGATCGAACTTGGAGATTATTATTTTTGTTCTCGATTGTTTTTGTGATTGGGAATCAGGAGATATTTCTAGATCTATAAATCGCAATTCTCTTCTATCTCCCGCTGTAAGTCTTCCACTTTTATTCTTTTTGATTTCTATGATGTCTCCATCTTCAGAACAGATGCTTTTATCTGTTATTATCGCCATGTGTAAGTAGATCTCTCTAGGGCTGATGGGTTAGCCCTAGGATCCTATGGAGAAAACGTAGATCTGGATCCCTACGTTGAATTAGGGATTTAGGGAAGTATTTCGATCAATCCTACCGAATCCCTAGATAACACGTACTGAGATCATGCCAACGGTCTGTAGAATTGATGCGCTTAAGGGGTATCTCTGGGATTCGAATAGGGAAATCGGTGGATCCAACCAAGGCTCGTGACCATGCCTGGCTCGCGTCTTGAGGGGATCCATCGACGAACTATACTTCTACGTTGACGGCTACCGCCATTGCGTCAACGAGAGCCACCGAAATACCCCGCAATTCTAACCCACGAGAGTGGTACGAATTGGAGGATTAATCCCCTAGCCCTAATGCAATGTAAGGATCCTATTCTAACGTCGATCCCTGACGATCTTAGTGGTAATCCCTAACGCCCTAGTCCCTTTTATTAGTAAAACAACAACAACACCCCAAACAAATCTTTCACCCCGATAGCTATCTCACTTCGAGATTTAGAAATAAACTGAGAATCCATTTACACTATCACCGTCCCTGTGGGATTCGATATCATTTATACTATAACTCGACCCCGTCCGCTTGCGGATTGAGCCCGAAATTGAAGCCTAGGTGCCATCACGTCCGCTTGCGGATTGAGCCCGAAATTAAAGCCTATGTGTCATACCACGCCTGGCGATCGTGACACCGCCAGGTGGAATCTAGGTGTAGGTTTCGGGTGCATCAAGTTTTTGGCATCGTTGCCAGGGACGGCGATAGTGTCTATCTCAGTTTATTTTTATTTTGTGAAGTTTGCTAGCATTCTAATCATTTCTCACCTTTCCATCATTTTTATTCTTTTTATTTATTTCGGTGCTACTGAAGATATTTATTTGAGTTTTGTTGGTGCATGAACACTCGCTACAAGTGGTCTACCAGAGAATTATTATTCAATCCCAAGATTGAGAAGACAGCGAGGGCTTTGAGAGCCTCTAATAGAAGTTCATCTCCCTTCGCTCAGATGGCAAAAAACAATCCTCCTCCTCCTCCTTGCACCGGGTTCATCAGGGACCATATGAAACCAACGTTTGGGAACAACTCCTACATTCTTAGACCGCAACTGGCGGCAGCGAGCTTCGAGTTCAAGACGGGGTTGATTAATCTGAAGTAGCAGGTTCCCTTCCACGGGCATCCGCATGAGAATCCCAACTATCACATTGACACCTTCTTGACAAAGTGTGATACGTTCAAGGCAAAGGACGTTAGTGATGATGCTGTGAAGATGCGGCTTTTCCCGTCCACTTTGAGGGACAAAGCCTCATATTGGCTCCGGGCCCACCCTCCCAACCATTTCACCACCTGGGAGAAGCTTGCGCTTGCATTTGTGGATAAGTTTTATCCACCCTCGAAGACAGAGCAGATCCGTGGAGCGATTTCTAACTTTAAGTAGCTCCCACAGGAGTCACTTTACGAGGCATGGGAGAGGTTCAGGGACCTCCAACATCAGTGTCCTCACCATTGGATCCAGCCCTGGGATTTGGTGCAGAGCTTTTACAACCGGCTCCAGCCTAGCACCAAGATGATCAGCGATGCTGCGGCGTAAGGCGCCCTACTTGATAAGTCTCCTGAGGAGGCTATAGACTTGTTGGAGCACATAGCGACCATAGACTTGTTGGAGCATATAGCAACCAACACTCAACAATGGAATGATGAACGGACTGTTGTGACCCGGACGCCCGAGGTCAAGGCCGCTAGCCACTTGGATCTCACATAGAGACCTTGTGCACACAAGTGGCCCGAATTGAGTAGCGGCTGGACTCCATCCCTGCTTCACCCAGCACATCGTACCATCATGCAAAGGAGTATGTAGATCATGGATATATCCCTAGTGAGGCCCACTATGATGGTGCTGAGACATCTGAGTCGGTACAATACGTCCAAGGAGAGGGACGAAATCAATGACAGCATTCAGCTGCTAGGAATCACCCAGGGTTTTCCTATAGAAACCCAAGTGGAGGGCTACAACCTCCGCATTTTCAGAGACCACCTCCTTCTCCTCAGCAACCGCAGAGCCAGCAGCATGGCGGACTTAGGCCAGTTGGGCCCTACCGACCGTCGGGTTATCAGTTCAACCGACCGCCCCAGCAGAATTATGCGCCGAATCCACCCAAGTCCAGTCTTGATGCCACATTGGAGACTTTCATGAGTGGTCAGATCCACTTCAATTAGGACACTTCGAACCATTTCAAAACTATTAATTCTTCACTTGATGAACTGAGGGGTCACATGTCGCAGCTTTTGAAGAATCAAGGGAGATTGCCCTCACAGCCGGAGACAAACCCGAGAGCCCAAGCTAATGTCGTAGTTTCAGTGACCACACGTGAAGGACGGGTGACTGACCCAGTCATGATCCCGGTGCTAAACAAGGAGAAGGTCACCATTGAAGAAGCTGTCGATGACGGCAATAGAGAAGAGGCCACTGAAGGGCCTATCATTATTGAGGAGAAAGCGGATGCCCCTCCCGTCACGCCTACTACGACACCGCCTCCCGTTGATGTATCTAAGAGTAAAGTTTTCCGACCTCCCCCTCCATACCCACAGAGGCTAGCCCTAGCCAAATTGGAAAAGAAATACTCCAAGTTCATGGAGTTATTAAAGGAAATTCAGCTGAACATCCCGTTCATTGATGCCATCATGGAGATCCCGATCTACGCTAAATTTTTGAAGGATCTCATCACGGGAAAGAGAAAACCTAAAGAAATCAAGCTATTGGAGGATTCCACCTCCATTATCAAAAATCATCTCCCCAGAAGCTACCATATCCGGGGAGCTTTACCGTACCGTGCTCCATTGGAGGGATGCCTATCAGCAGAGCATTGATTGACCTGGGGGCTAGCATCAGTTTGATGCCCCTCTCCATTTTCAAGAGACTTCAGACGAAAAGTGAGTTAGAACCGACGAGCATGTCCATCCAGCTTGCAGATCATTCCATCACCTACCCTGTGGGAATAGTAAGGGACGTCATCCTCCAAATATCCTTAGGATTATGTGTTCCCGTCGACTTCATTATCATGGATATGCCTGAGGGAGGGAGCTCCCAAATTATACTCGGCCGCCCCTTCATGGCGACGGCCGGTGTTCTCATCGATGTCCGAGAAGGGACACTCTCTCTCAATGTGGGGAACATCGAAGCCGAGTTTCGGCTACAGAAGCCGATGAGAGAGCGAGCTTATTTCGAAGGGGCCAGTTATTTGGAGCTTCTTGAAGACGAATCCATTGAGGATTTTACTTCCGAGGGGGTCATGAAGGACCCAATGAAGACAAGCATCGACGATGACAGTGACCCAACCTACAACAAAACAGTCACCATGTACATCCGAGTATTGGATGAAGAACTTCTGAATCATTCACCGAGTCATCAAGAACCGGAAATTATATGCCACTCGGAGGAGAGGCTTGAAGTAGGCGGAAACCAAATATCGCCGGATTGCACCACCGCGAAGAATGACACGCGACCACCACGCACACCAAATGAAAACTGATATATCTAAGGGATTCGAGCTCACGACTGAAAACGAGTTCTTATTGGGAGGCAACCCAATTTCTTGGACTTCGGATTTTCTTTTTTTCAGTTTCTTATTTTTCAGTTTTTCTATTTATTTCATGTTTTTGAGATAAAACCATAAAAATCACAAAAATTTGATGAGTTAGCCTTTTGTGTAGGATGGACAAGTGGGGGTATGCGTATCGGCATTATAAACGGAAGGAAGCCGGAGGAGAACATCAAATTCGAAGATTTGGGGAGAAAACCAAAGAAAAATAAGAGGAGACAGGAGACATAGGAGACTCGACCGAGCAACTTCACTGCTCGATTGAGCAGTTTAGACATGAAATAGGAGGGGAAGATGTTTTTCCTACACGGCCCGAGCAGCATCCTGCTCGGTCCGAGTAGAAATAGACTCGGTCCGAGCAACCCACTACTCGGTCGAGTTCTATAGGCTTTTGAAGTTAGGGAGAAAACATCACTCTGCCAACACGACCGGAATATTATTGGCTCGGCCCGAGTAGGCAATGACTCGATGAGGGAGTATATTACAACTAAATTTTTAGAATTTTTACAGCTGCTTAACTCGGTCGAGCAGCCTAACTACTCGGACCGAGTCGAGTCGGGTTTTACTTCCAAACCCGACTATAAATTAGCTCAGTTAAAAATTCTTTAACCTAAAAATTTTTACTTCTAACCCCCACCCGAGCCTCCCTCTCACTCACTACTCGTTTAACCCCCCTCCGTCGTCTTCCTCCTCCTGCAACGCCGCCGACACCACCGATCGCGCCGCCACCTCCAGTCAGCCGCTCTCCCCCTCTCTCTTTCTCTCTCTATCTCTCTGCCCCCTCCCCTCCCCACTTTTTTGCCCTCTTTAGTCGACGGCACCGTCGACAGCGCCACCGTCACTGACGGTACCGCCGACCCGCTCTTCCCAAAACCCCACCCCCGTATTCAAAACCCCCCACCGCCTTCCCCCTCTCCCTCTCCCATCGGATCACCGTACAAACCCCCCCCCCCAAATCTGTGCCCTAGGGCACAGACTGAGCACTATAGTGCTCGGTCACATCCCCTGACCGAGTAGCACGACTCGGACCGAGCAGTACCATTGCTCGGTCGAGCAACCCTATATCAGCCTCTTCCCCAATTTTAATGCCCTATTTTGACGTTTACATTTGTTTCTATTGCAGGTGATCACTGCTTACGTCATCACGGACTTCAGGTACTAGCTTGGGGAAGCTTTACTCACTCGCATCGCTCGCTTCTCCCGCGGATACGGTACATTCGTTCCTTCATTTACTTTTTACACCGTATCATCATACTGCCCACGACACGATGGTTCGCACACGCGGATCCACTACCCCACCCATCCGTGGGAAGAGGCCGTCGTCTATCGCCTCCTCTTCCCGACCCCAGCGTCGTACCCTCTATTCCACCACATCCGCCACTACCACTACCACCCCACCTACCACAGCTCTCGCCACTACGACTACCATCCCCACCACCACCGCACCTGTCACGTCCGCCGTTATCCCCACCACAGATCCTACCCCCACCACAACACCTTCCACCACTCCTACCTCATCACCCCCACACCCTGCACCCTCCATGGAAACCCTGCCCGCACGTCTCTCGACATATGACATCACGTTTCGAGACAACGCACACCGAGAGTGCTTTTTTAGGCTCTCTCAGCGCCGTCTCATACCTACGGTATTCATAGACGTGCCCACCCTTAGATCCCTCGGACTCCTATAGGGAGTTCACCACTTGTACCGAGCGAACGGTTTCGATCGTTTCCTCGGTGTACACGCTCCCACCTACACCCACATAGCACTCGAGGGTCTCAGCTCCCTTGCTCTCACCCCAGCGGGTGACGGCATCACCTTCCGCCTCCTGGACCACGACTGCACTATCACATTTGCCATGATCCGGGAGTATTTTCACTTCCCTGCAGTACCCGAGCCCAGAGCAGCCTTTTCGCCCCTCTTTGACATTGACTCTTTTGATGCTCGAACTTTTTGGTAGCGTATTTCAGGGATTCCACAGTATCGCCCTAGTCAGGCGAAGGCATCGTGCATCGTGCACCCATGCCTTCATTACGCTCAGAGGCACTTAGCTTCCACCCTTTTCTGGAGACCTGAGGTCGGGACCATGTCCCTCCCTGAGCTTACCCATCTTATGGGTATGACCCGGCCTCTTCGATTTCACTCCGATGGCTCCCTACGACCGTTCATGCTCTCCGACGCAGGCCACTGGTTATGTCATCGCCTCTACCAGACCGCCACCACCTATTTCTCCACCGACATCTGCTGTGATAGTTTCTGTTGTGTATTCATTCCCCGGATTTGGTTTTGGATGATGAGCAAACATAAATATCGTATACTAACTTCATTGTGAGCGCAGTTATGGAGATCGTCGCCAAAAGAATACGAACATCAAAAGCGACGTCTCAAGACTTCTTAATACGCGTGATCATGTGCCTGAAGCTTCGTTGAAGCTCAAGGAGTTTTATTGAAGTCAAGAGGAATGAAGATTGAAGCTATGAAGACGGCTCGTAAGGTTTATTTTATAGTCTTCTAGATTCATAGATTAGAATGTTAAGCCTTGAGTAGGACTTACTTTATAATCTTTATATCGCTCCTATCTTAGCTCTAGGATCTTAGTAGAAGTCCATTCAAACTTTCCCGAAGCATCGCGCTTCGGTTCGGGACTTCTTGTGCATGTTAGTTGGTTCAAGAAGAAGAACTGACCGACTAGATGGTGATCTAGTCGGTCGGCAAAGCTTCTTGGACCGACTAGTTTCAGTCAGTCTTTTCTTGCTCGTTACTGTTTACAGTTAGTTAGTCTACGTTGAATCACCGACCGACTAGTTTGTGAACTAGTCGGTCAGTGATGCTTCTGTGACCGACTAGTTGAGCTTCTACTGTACATGTAAATTTGTTCCTAGTTACTGTTTATCGTTAGTCGGTCTAAGAACGTTTGATGACGGACTAGTTGATGATCTAGTCGGTCAACATTTGTTCTTGGACCGACTAAATCAATTTGTGCTCAGACTTCAGTTTTATCTCTTAGTCGGTCTCAGTTGAGTAACCGACCGACTAGTTGTGAAACTAGTCGGTCAGCTACTCTTCTTGGACCGACTAGTTCCTTTAGTCTGAACTTCGACCTTTTGGCTGTTTTTTCATTAGTCGGTCTACGTTGATTCCGACCGACTAGTTGATGAACTAGTCGGTCGGTGGTTGTTCTTTGACCGACTAGTTGGGTTCAGAAAAGAGCCGTTGGAGTTTCTCTTGAAACGTTTTTCTCTCCCTCTCTCCTCTCTCCTATATATAGTTGGAGGGGCTCTTTCATAAGATCCAAGGCTGCCATTTTAGAGATTTGGAGAAATCTAAGAGAAGCTATTCAACTCCATTCTAAAGCTTTCTCTTCCTCACAAGAATCTCTCCCTCAACTCTTTGAGCCATTTCCTCAAGAGAGATTCTCTCCTTTGTGAGCCTTCCAAGCCAAGAGCTTGATCCAAAGTCACCATCCTCCATCCTAGCCTTCGATCGCTGATCTTATTGGTGGAGATTCGGTTTGGTGACATTCTCTCCTCAAAATCCATCATTGCCCTAATTTGGTAAGTATACTCAAGGCATAGGATTTTGTAGGTAAGAAGTTATTTCATTTCATTTAATATTGAATTGTTGTACACTCTCGGTTGTGAGAGTTTGCGTGATCCCGGGTTGTGGGATTCACGGACATCGATTGTAGGTCGATTGCACTTGTGGGGTTTCCGCAAGTGGGTTAGTGGAAATCTTGAGTTAGGGTTTCTAACTCAAGTATCCGGAGGGGATCCTGGTGGTTGGGACGTAGGATCACCAGGAACAAGTCGGGGAGACTTGGGTGGATCCGAACCTAGTAATTTCCTTTGTTTGCATTGTTTAATTCTTGTTGATTGTTGTTAATTCCGCATTGTCGTTTGTTCATTGCACAATAGTTAGAAATAACTCTCTTAATTATTTTAAGTACTATTCACCCCCCTCTAGTACATGTGCAGTAGCTTTCAGGGCACTACAATTGGTATCAGAGCCAAGGTCAAAGCTATGACGAACAACGACTACAGCGTCTTCAAGGATCGTCATGGAGCTTCTTCAGTTTTGGAAGGGCAATCCTCAACTCGGCCTCCCTCCTTCAACGGTACCAACTACGGGTACTGGAAATACCGAATGGAAACGTTCCTTCGGAACGCTTCACTTTGGAGAGCCACGATGAAGGAGTACATCGAGCCCGAAGAAGAAGATTTCGCGAAATGGACTCCCGCGGAGGTCGCCGCGGAGGTAAGTAATGCCAAGGCAATGAATGCCTTGCAATGCGCATTGGAGCCCGAAGACTTCAATAAGATATGCACATGTAAGAGTGCATATCAAATTTGGAACTCCCTCCTCATATTACATGAAGGGACGAGTCGGGTAAGGGATTCTAAACTCGTTGTCGTGAACAAAGATTTCGAATTATTTCATATGCTGCAGGGTGAAAAGATGAAAGAGTATTTTGCTCGATTCGCCGACATCACAAACGAGTTGGAAGCTCTTGGGAAGACCTACACCCAAAAGGAGAAAGTCTCGAAGATAATCGATGGACTTCCTTCTTGTTGGGAGAAGCGTACTTTCGCCATCGAGGAAGGTAATGACATGAAAACCTATACCGTTGTTCAACTAATGGGTACTTTAATGTCATACGAGGTACGCAAGGATAGCAAGCTCATGATGAAAGAAAAGATGAAGTCGTACTTGAAGCAAGACGAGCCTAAGAAAAAGGCGAGTGCATTCAAGGCCGCTCCATCTACCGATGATGAAGAATCGGAAGAAGAATCGGAAGAAGAATCGGACATGGAAACTCTAGCCGAAATGGCAAAGGAGTTCTACTTATGCTTCCGAAAAGGTAACTTTAGAAATAAATCTAAAGTTAGTTCGACTAATGCTTCTACTCCCGTATGTTATAAATGCAATACGCCAGGACATATCAAGCCAGATTGTCCTCTCTACAAACACAAGGGGAAGTGGAAGGCATCCAAGCACGACAAGTCGAGAAAGCACAAGAAAGGGCTTTTCGGTACTTTCACAGACTCCGATTCCTCAAGTGGAGAGTCGGACGATGAAAAAGTGGAGAAAGCACATACGTGCTTCATGGGCAAAGAGGATCGTGATGAAGCGACCTCCTCCGATGAAAGCGAGGATGGAAGCGAGGATGAAGGCGAAGAGGTAACCAATGATGAACTTAGAGTAGCCAATGAACAACTTTGGAATAAATTTTCTAATTTGGCAACTAGGTTTAATAAGACTAAAAATGAGCTAGATAGTCTTAAAAACTCGCCTAAGCCTATCATCGTCAACAACGACACCGTTGTTGAAGGGTTGAGAAATGAGATTAAAAATCTCAAATCTCAACTTGAGCATGTTCATGTCGAGGATTCGGATGAACATGTGATAGCGGATTTGACGTCTCAAATCTCAACTTTGAGTATTGAGAATAAAAATCTCAAGTCACGTGTTTGTGCACTCGCATCGCAAGTGTCCACTTTGGATGCTTCTTTGCATTCTCTCACCGAGAAGCATGAGAGCACATTAGGCCGAATTCATGAATTCAACAAAGGTAAGGGCAAGTTGGATAATATCCTAAATGACTTACCTTCGGCCAATCATCACATTGGCTTGGGGTATAAGATGTGAGATTCATCCAACTCGTCTGCCACCTTTGTTAGGCCAACGTCCGATGCTTCTACTAGTGGAAGTAAACACATCATGGGTAGTTCTTCTACCAATGGTGCTTCCGCTAGGAACACGCCCCCATTTGGAAAGAAACCCACTTTGGGTGGACCTCCAAAGAAGGGTCATGCTTTCATGTATACCATGCCACGTAGGAACACACATCCTACCCCCACATGTTAGCACAAATGATGATTTTTATGCTCCGCATCCACGAGCACGTGCACACCATGTGAGACACACTCATGCACGTGTTCCTCCACATTCATATGTTCATCCTCATTCTCATATGAATAATTATCTTCATGCACCATTGCATCGCATGCCATATGCTTACCCACGACATGCATCACATAGAAATCAACAACGTATGCATGTTCCCAATAGGATTAGGACTCCCAAGACATACACTATTTGGGGTCCGAAGAACACAAGCATGCATGCTAAGAATTTGTATGTAAAATCATTTATAAATGATGTTATTTTGAATGATGATTATGTTGGGAAATCAAGTTCCTCTTGGACTTGGTTTCCGAAGGGTTAGTTTCCTTGACCCTTCATTGCTTGGTACCATAAGTTTAATTTCATTTTTTATGGGTACCAAAGCAATTGTGGTACGAATGGTTACATTTAATTTGAATTTATTTCGCTAAATTTATTGCCTAACCCATAGGATCCAAAAAGATTTTTGGATACCAAAATGATATTCTCTAGGTTAAATTCACCATGGGACACCAACCCTACCAACTCCGTGATTTGCAAGGATTTTTCATTCGATTGGAGTTGTTGGTGCTTGAGTGATGCACCAAAGTAGGGGGAGCTTAATGTTGTAAGTATGTTCATACGTTTGATTCACATTGGTATCCATTGGTAGAATATATTACGATTGGTATCATTTTGTTTCAATTTAAATACTAGTGTGCTAGATTATTATATGCCATATGTTCTTGCATGCTACATTTGGTATTCTCAATGGATTTTTTGTCTCTAATGTTGATTTTGGAGAGTATGTTCCAAAACTCAATAAGTAAAATTGATTTGAGTTTTGATGATTTCGGTTTTCGATTTTCGCCTATGGCTTGGTGATTTCGATTTTCGCCGATGGTTTTATGATTTCGGTTTTCGATTTTCGCCTATGGCTTGGTGATTTCGATTCTCGCCGATGGTTTTATGATTTCGGTTTTCGATTTTCGCCTATGGCTTGGTGATTTCGATTCTCGCCGATGGTTTTATGATTTCGGTTTTCGATTTTCGCCTATGGCTTGATGATTTCGTATTTCGTTTTTCGCCTATGGTTTGATGATTTCGGTTTCCAATTTTCGACTTTGGTCTCCTTGACACGCTTTGCTTTTATTCGGTATTTTACATTTGATATTTTGCATTGGTGTTATTTTGGACCTTGGTCGTATTCTTCGACTCCCATGCGTTATTTTTAGCCATTGGTTTTGTCGTTGATCTCCTCCCGCTCTTTTTGCTAATGCCAAAGGGGGAGAGATATAATAATGACAATGTGCTAATTAATAATTCAAAGGAATTTACCTTGAATCTAATTTGATGTGTTAGATTCAGGGGGAGTGAAGATATAAAAATGGATTTAGATCCTATATGTCAATAATAGGATTCATATTTCATATCTTCCCTCGCTGCTTGATGCGTATGAATATTATTGAATATGGAACTAACGTGTCATCAATGCAGGGGGGAGTAAGTAAATTTCTATTGAATCATTATTATTGATTATTATTTATGTTGGTTTGTCATCACCAAAAAGGGGGAGAATCTTGTGTATTGATTCCCCGGATTTGGTTTTGGATGATGAGCAAATATAAATATCGTATACTAACTTCTTTGTGAGCGCAGTTATGGAGATCGTCGCCAAAAGAATACAAACATCAAAAGCGACATCTCAAGACTTCTCAATACGCGTGATCGTGTGCCTAAAGCTTCGTTGAAGCTCAAGGAGTTTTATTGAAGTCAAGAGGAATGAAGATTGAAACTTTGAAGAAGGCTCGTAAGGTTTATTTTATAGTCTTCTAGCTTCATAGATTAGAATGTTAAGCCTTGAGTAGGACTTACTTTATAATCATCATATCGCTCCTATCTTAGCTCTAGGATCTTAGTAGAAGTCCATTCAAACTTTCCCGAAGCATCGCGCTTCGGTTCGGGACTTCTTATGCATGTTAGTTGGTTCAAGAAGAAGAACTGACCGACTAGATGATGATCTAGTCGGTCGACAAAGCTTCTTGGACCGACTAGTTTCAGTCAGTCTTTTCTTGCTCGTTACTGTTTACAGTTAGTCGGTCTACGTTGACTCACCGACCGACTAGTTTGTGAACTAGTCGGTCAGTGATGCATCTGTGACCGACTAGTTTAGCTTCTACTGTACATGCAAATTTGTTCCTAGTTACTGTTTATCGTTAGTCGGTCTAAGAACGTTTGATGACCGACTAGTTGATGATCTAGTCGGTCAACATTTGTTCTTGGACCAACTAAATCAATTTGTGCTCAGACTTCAGTTTTATCTCTTAGTCGGTCTCAGTTGAGTAACCGACCGACTAGTTGTGAAACTAGTCGATCAGCTACTCTTCTTGGACCGACTAGTTCCTTTAGTCTGAACTTCGACCTTTTGGCTGTTCTTTCATTAGTCGGTCTACGTTGATTGACCGACCGACTAGTTGATGAACTAGTCGGTCGGTGGTTATTCTTTGACCGACTAGTTGGGTTCTGAAAAGAGCCGTTGGAGTTTCTCTTGAAACGTTTTTCTCTCCCTCTCTCCTCTCTCCTATATATAGTTGGAGGGGCTCTTTCATAAGATCCAAGGCTGTCATTTTAGAGATTTGGAGAAATCTAAGAGAAGCTATTCAACTCCATTCTAAAGCTTTCTCTTCCTCACAAGAATCTCTCCCTCAACTCTTTGAGCCATTTCCTTAAGAGAGATTCTCTCCTTTGTGAGCCTTCCAAGCCAAGAGCTTGATCCAAAGTCACCATCCTCCATCCTAGCCTTCTATCGCTAATCTTATTGGTGGAGATTCGGTTTGGTGACATTCTCTCCTCAAAATCCATCATTGCCCTAATTTGGTAAGTATACTCAAGGCATAGGATTTTGTAGGTAAGAAGTTATTTCATTTCATTTGATATTGAATTTTTGTACACTCTCGGTTGTGAGAGTTTGCGTGATCCCGGGTTGTGGGATTCACGGACATCGATTGTAGGTCGATTGCACTTGTGGGGTTTCTGCAAGTGGGTTAGTGGAAATCTTGAGTTAGGGTTTCTAACTCAAGTATCCGGAGGGGATCCGGGAGGTTGGGACGTAGGATCACCGGGAACAAGTCGGGGAGACTTGGGTGGATCCGAACCTAGTAATTTCCTTTGTTTGCATTGTTTAATTCTTGTTGATTGTTGTTAATTCCGCATTGTCGTTTGTTCATTGCACAATAGTTAGGAATAACTCTCTTAATTATTTTAAGTACTATTCACCCCCCATCTAGTACGTGTGCAGTAGCTTTCAGGGCACTACAGTTTCTTCACCATTTTTGCTAGGATGCTTGATATTCACATTCCAGTTGACCTTAACCGCCCCGTTGGCCCAACACGCTTGACCATCGGCGTGCTCGAGCATATGCAATTATCCGACCATACGGGGATCGTCACTGGCTATATCTCGTAGGCACCCACCATGTCCCCCATATGGTGCTCCCGACCCCTCACCTCACACACATCCCAACTGTCCTGCTTGACTGGATGCTTCCTAGAGTTGAGCCATCCCTGCCATACACGTACTCGAGCCCCCCGGAGCACCGGTCAAGGCAGTAGCCGATGACTGGATCCTACGCTCCCTAGTGTTCAAGCTACACGACATTGCTGTCTTAGTTGCCGGCCTCCCAGCCCCACCTGCTCACCCATCATCTTCTGCAGCCGCTTCTTCCACCACCATTGTATCCACCATCTCCACCACAGTCGAGTCCTCGGGGACTGTCTTCACCTCTTGCCCGAGACTCAGATTTCTTTGACCATTGTATCGGTGTCGGAGGGCACCGATATACCTTTTGCTGACGACCCCATAGATCTTGATTCTTACATGCACGATCCTGCCCCTACTCTTCCTCCTCTCAGCGACCTGATAGCTTCACTTTCTCTATCCTTAGGTCACGAGATTCCACTTTCAGGCACCTTCTCCTCCTCAACAGTGGCCATTTTCATGGAGAGTGTCTCGACGTCTGTCCACACCACTATGTCGACGACAGCTCTTTCTTCCGCCGTTTCTGAGTTGCCTTCAAGCTCACCCTCTCCTACCTTCCACGCTAGGCACCGTGCATCGGTTGCACGAGACCGATTCATGAGAGTGGTGACTCACCGTCACTTCCCTCGCCCTCCACCCGACTCACGTACTTTCGACACTCGCTTGACCGTGTTAGAGGAGTCGACTTCCCGCTTAGGGCGGGAATTTGAGGACTTTGTATGCTCGACGACGACCCACCGCGCTAGAGTCGAGTCGGACCTGACTTCTATTATAGACCTGCTCCGCTTTTGTCTCCCCTATTTATTTTGTGCCTATCTGTCTGTTCGGGGCCTTACACTCACATAGCTTGGAGGAGGATCCACCCATGCATCATATTTCATTCCGCATTGCATCATGTCATGTTTCTCTTTTATTTCTTTTCCGCACAGTTTTTATTTTCTTCCCCCACCCACCCCACCCCTTTAGCATCATCTCCCGCCTACGAGCTTTTTCTTAGCAGTGAGGAAACTGCTAGGTTTAGCTTGGGGGATGAGCGCTACCGCTTTATTTTTGATTTTTTCTTTTACGGTTTCCTTCCTCATTTCAGTCTTTACTTCACTTTTTCACCGCTTTTTCACGTTGTTTTCTTTTTTCTCATTTTGCATCATATTTTACATTTTCACCATGCATGCATCTCTTTTTCTTTATTTTCCTTTTTTCTCCGCCTTTCTCTCTTTATTTTGCTAAGGATGTTCCGCATGATGATATCTCTCACGTCCTTATTAGTCTTTATGATGCTCATTTTCGATGACATGCTATTAGGGTAAATTTCAGTTTTACTATTTATATGCGTGCATTTCTTTTGCTGATCTATCTGATTTAATGCTTAAAATGAATTGAAAATTGAGTGCATGAATTAGTATCTAGTATGATCTATGTTGGGAATTGCACCTAGGTTCACACATTATTAGAACACTTGGAGTATTTTTTTATCTCAGTCACTTCTGTTTGCATACCTGCTGATATTGTGCCTATTACTGCATGCCTTTTTCAGTGTTCATTTAGAGAAATGAAAATATCCATGCTATCTATGAGTTTAGTTAGGGTTTTATTTTATCAAACCGTTGTGCACCCTCTTATGAGTGAACCGAGAGTCTTACTATTTTCCTTCTCCACATATCTATTTATATCTCTACATATCAGTTGGTTACACACCCACAGCTATCTTTACCGCATCTCACTTCCCAAACCCAAAAGGAAAAAGTATAGCTTCTAAATGAAAGAAAAAAATGCGTGTATATATTCATATGTGAAAAAGAAAATAAAAAGAAAGAAAATGAATAAATACTGTTTTATATCATTTCATTAGAAGCTATCATTTATTCTGGGAAGAAAAAAAGAAAAATTCCCTATCATTTTCTTAGATGCGACGCCTTAAGCTAAGCTTGGGGGTAAACCAACTGATCACATGAGTGAGCATGACATTAAAGTGGAGATGGTGTATAACAGGGAGATTTAATAATATCTAAACTTTACAAAATGCTTTAGTTTTGGAGTTTTTTCATGAATCGAAATGAATAACTGAATGGCATGACTTTTTCTATTCTCTATTGCATGTTGTGTGATTTCTATTTGCTCCTTGTGTATCTGTGATTGAAAAGGGCATTGCCAACTTCTTTATACTAGACTCTAGGGATTGCATGAGATTGATATGATTTGATGGCGTTATTTCAGTAGATCCCTATCCTTTGCCTGTATTGCATGCTAGTCATATGATTTCTAAAACTAGAAAGTGCCAGTAGCATGTATGTTTATCATTCAGAGCATCGTGGTATACTAATTAGGCCTGAGATCTGACTGATCATCCCTAGCACTCTCCCCTCACTTCTTTTCCCCTCTCTCTTTACTTTTCCTCTCTTTCTATTTTCATTTTCTTATTTCTTTTTGTTTTCCTCCCGGCGTACCAATTATTCGCCTTCCTCGAGGACGAGTAAGAGGTAAGCTTGGGGGATTTTGATATGTCCATATTTTCCACTATTTTTATATCATCATTTTATGGTATTCCATATCACTTTCGCATCCAAATCCCACATTTTACTACGAAATTGCATTTCTGACGGTATATTCGAGTTTCGTGGTGTTTTATGAGTTTTCAGGGATTTTAGAGCAATTCAAGACCCCACTGGGTTATGGACACATCCGACACATTCGTGAGCTCATTGGCGAGGCTCTGGAGGAGTTCACCACACTTTCGGAGCCATTGGAGGAGAAGAGAGAGCAGAGGAGCGAGAGGAGCCCTCAGCAGTTGCTGGGGAGTTTTTCCCAGACTGCTCGGTCGAGCAGTTCAGATGCTCGGACCGAGCAGCTTCAATTGAAGGACTGGAGCTGATACGGGCTGGCTCGGACCGAGCAGTTCATCTGCTCGGTCGAGCAGCGTCAAAATTCCAAAGCTCAAGCAAAGAAGCGACACGGCCCGAGCAGCTCTTTGGTGACTGACTAGTCCAAAAGGTTGTACTGATAATCCCAAGTATAGGAAGTCGGTCAAGTAGTAAACCTGGTGAGTCCATGGTCGTATTCCACAGGGACAAACTAATCTACAAGTTTTACAATTTGAAACTTTCTTTGGAATAATTTAGTGAAGTATAAACCACCCTTTGAAGGTGAATTTTTGGTTGATTTTTTCGATTGAGGTAAAAACGGGTATGAAAAATTACGTGAAAAAGTGACACGGTAAAAGTGTGAGTGTGTTGTGTTTTCGTTAGTGTTGTAGGGTCTCATGGTAATCATTCTACATTGGTAACTCAATCCCTCATCCATGCCAAGGTATGGGGATTGGATGATTTAACTTTGAAAGAATGGTGATTTTTTAAGCAAATTACATAAACGTTGAATCGGTCATTTTTCAAGATAATGATGTGTATATAGATGAACCTCGCGGTTCATCACCCTCCTTGGGCCCCTCTACGGGTTTGTGCACGTAGACGATGCCTCGCGGCATGTCATCCTAAGCGGATTCCTCACGGATAATGCGTAATCAATTAAGAAAGCGAAAAACGACGTACTCAACATTTTCGATTAAAACGAGTGCTATGAAGAAATGAAAACATGAAACCCATCAATACTAACTACTACACAACACAATCACATGAATTTCAGCTAGCCATGGTAATAAAAATAACGATTTTCATTAATACAAACATCATTTAATACAATACTTAATACAAATACAATAAAAACATAGGAAAAGTGGAAGGAAATCACCCAAAATGATGCCAAAAGAGCCCCAAACTTCCCCTATAGCTGCTCCAACACCTCTGGAATTTGGGGGAGAAGCCCCCAAAACTTGTTTCACTCAAATCGGAGGTTGGATGTTCAAGTTATGCTCCAAATAGCCCTTTTTATAAGAGTTTAAGCTTATTGGGCTTGCCTGCCTGCAGACCCGCAGCCCAGTCAAAGGGTCAAAGAAAGTTTGGCTGGTGAAAACAGGTAGGCACGCCCAATAAACGCAGCCGGGCAGACCCGCCTGTGTGAACAAGCGGGCCACCCTCCTGTGGAACAGGCGGGTTTGACCCACCTATTCAACAGGCGGGCCGCCCGGCCCGCCTGCGGAACAGGCGGGCTTTGACTCGCCTGTTAACAGGCGGGCCAGCGCCCGCCTGTCACAGGCGGGTGGGCCCCGCTTGTCGCAGGCGGGTGGGCCCACCTGTAGGCCCCCCTGATTTTGAATTTTTTTTTCTTTTCCAATAGCTTTACTGTACCTTTTTAATCTCCAAAAATTGCTCCGATCTCCGAAAAATATGGAAAAATAGCCGTTGGATTCGGAAAATTGCAAGCTTCTCCTGAAAAATAAAATGGAGACAAAATTAGGCCCAAAATGGTATTTTGCGTATAAACAAGCGATATGCACTAAAAGTAAATGATATTTCAAGAATACACTTATTAGAGACTAAATAGATATTAAATATACACAAAATACAATCAAATGAGGGGGTAATAAACACATTATTCTTCCAGAATCACACCCCCCAACTAGCTTTTTGCTAGTCTCTTAGCAAAATAAGCGAATATTTCCAAAAATATGTTATACACCCAAAAATGAATTAAGAATAATATTACCCAGCAAAGTTTAATAACTATCATGGGTTCTCATGGACTAATGCAAAAATCACAATTTTATCTCAATCCACACATATTCGGTATCGCACAAATGTAATTGTTTAATCAATAGGTAATCATGTGTCCTAGGATGTAAATTTCCTAGGATTAGGCCATCACACCATCTAAATAATAACATCATGATCTTGAATCTACTCCAAATATCTCATCTCTTTTTGTATTTTTTCCTTTTTTTTTCTTTTTTATAAACTTTTTAGAGCAATCCATGTAACGAGCGTTAGGTCAATGACTCCCAAACCAGACGGTCTTAGGGCATTAGGTTTAAAAACCCCTCAGACTTAATAACTCGGAATGTCTAAAGATTATTATGCACTCCCCCATACTTCATTTTTCGGCGCGAAGCCCCATGCTTCTTGAGGCACGAGGACCCGGCTACTAAAAGAAGCTGGAAGAACGGTGCATTTTATTCATTTTTTTTGCTTTTCTTTGTCTTTTTTTTGACATGAGACAAGTTTGAGTAAAATTCTCCATCATCTACTAATCAACAAGCTTGTGTATGTGGTTGGCCTTTATCCTGAGAATTTATAACCTTCTTCACATAATTACCCATTCATAAACGCATATGTGATATGAAATTGCCTAAACCAAATAATAGTTTCAAGAGATTACAATTGCGGATATATGCACTAATTTACATGAAAATCATGATAATTTAAAATTCTATGTAGTGGTAAAATATTCTTAATCTATTTTACAATAATGAATAAGGGTGTTCAATTAGATATGTTGGAATTTTCACTTCAAAGGGACATATAAAGATGGTTTGGGTGAAAACACAACTCCTTTTTTATTATACAAGCATATGAAAATTATAGATGCAAAATTTTTAAAAAAATTTATAACAACAAACTATATATAATGTTTATGCAAACTTTTAAATTTCTGCAAACTTTTAAATTTCTATACTTACTCCCCCCAACTTAAAATGAACATTGTCCTCAATGTTTAAAGCGTGGTAAAATTCGAGTCAAAAGTAAATGTTTCAAACCAATACTTAGCAATATCTCTCAAAGAATATGGGAAGTATCTAAGAAATAATTTATCAGTGCAAGCATTCCCACCGAATAAAGTGCGGCAAATCATTTCAAACTTTTGTAAATGTAAATGTGGGTTTTCCTCTACCGTACCATGGAAAACTGGTAGGATTTGAATCAACCCCGAAATAAAGTCTGAAATGATAGCATCATAGTCAATATCAAAATCCATCTCTTTTTTTTATTAAAATTTTTTTAAGAAAGAAAAAAAAATTAAAGAAAAGTAAAAGTAAAAAAAATAAAAGTAAAAAGTAAAAGTAAAAGGTAAACGATAAAAGTAAAAAGTAAAAAATAAAGAAAACAAATGACTTAAAAGTGTAAAATAAAGAAATTTTAAATCACACACTAAAGCTCGAATACTCTAAAAGAAAACAAAATGTCAAAAAAAACGCAAAATAAAGAAATATTAAATATCACACTAACAAGATGGGACATACTAACAATAAAAGAAAACTAGTTATAGAAAACGTAAAAAAATGAATAATGAAATGAAAGAAAAAAATGGATATACAAAGAATATTTACACAAAAAGTGGACAAATCTCACCAATATTTCCAAGCTAATTAGAAATCGTAAAAAAATATAAACCGTTGTCCCCGGCAACGGCGCCAAAAACTTGACTAGTCCAAAAAGTTGTACTGATAATCCCAAGTATAGGAAGTCGGTCAAGTAGTAAACCTGGTGAGTCCAGGGTCGTATTCCACAGGGACAAACTAATCTACAAGTTTTACAATCTGAAACTTGCTTTGGAATAATTTAGTGAAGTATGAACCACCCTTTGAAGGTGAATTTTTGGTTGGTTTTTTCGATTGAGGTAAAAACGGGTATGAAAAATTACGTGAAAAAGTGACACGGTAAAAGTGTGAGTGTGTTGTGTTTTCGTTAATGTTGTAGGGTCTCATGGTAATCACTCTTCATGGGTAACTCAATCTCTCATCCATGCCAAGGTATGGGGATCGGATGATTTAACTTTGAAAGAACGGTGATTTTTTAAGCAAATTACATAAACGTTGAATCGGTCGTTTTTCAAGACAATGATGTGTATATAGATGAACCTCGTGGTTCATCACCCTCCTTGGGCCCCTCTACGGGTTTGTGCACGTAGACGATGCCTCGCGGCATGTCATCCTAAGCGGATTCCTCACGGATAATGTGTAATCAATTAAGAAAGCGAAAAACGACGTATTCAACATTTTCGATAAAAACGAGTGCTATGAAGAAATGAAAACATGAAACCCATCAATACTAACTACTACACAACACAATCACATGAATTTTAGCTAGCCATGGCAATAAAAACAACGATTTTCATTAATACAAACATCGTTTAATACAATACTTAATACAAATACAATAAAAACATAGGAAAAGTGGAAGGAAATCACCCAAAACGATGCCAAAAGAGCCCCAAACTTCCCCTATAGCTGCTCCAACACCTCTGAAATTTGGGGGGAGAAGCCCCCAAAACTTGTTTCACTCAAATCGGAGGTTGGATGTTCAAGTTATGCTCCAAATAGCCCTTTTTATAGGAGTTTTAAGCTTATTGGGCTTGCAGGTCTGCAGGCTGCAGACCTGCAGCCCAGTCAAAGGGTCAAAGAAAGTTTGGCAAGTCAAAACAGGTAGGTGGGCGCCGCCCTCGTGGTAAACGCGGGCGGGCGCGCCCAATAAACGCAGGCGGGCGGACCCGCCTGTGTGAACAGGCGGGCGGACCCGCCTGTGTGAACAGGCGGGCCGCCCGCCTGCGGAATAGGCGGGCTTTGACCCGCCTGTTAACAGGCGGGCCAGCGCCCGCCTGTCACAGGCGGGTGGGCCCCGCTTGTCGCTGGCGGGTGGGCCCACCTGTGCCCCCCCCCCGATTTTGAATTTTTTTTCTTTTTTTCTTTTTTTCTTTTCCAATAGCTTTACTGGACCTTTTTAAACTCCAAAAATTGCTCCGATCTCTGGAAAAATATGGAAAAATAGCCGTTGGATTCGGAAAATTGCAAGCTTCTCCTGAAAAATAAAATGGAGACAAAATTAGGCCCAAAATGGTATTTTGCGTATAAACAAGCGATATGCACTAAAAGTAAATGATATTTCAAGAATACACTTATTAGAGACTAAATAGATATTAAATATACGCAAAATACAATCAAATGAGGGGGTAATAAACACATTATTCTTCCAGAGTCAGTGACTGAGTCAACGCCCGCTCGGACCGAGCAATGCTGACTCGGTCCGGGTAGGCAGAGCGACGATTTGGAGATTTTTCGATTCCCTGTAGTGCTCGGTCGAGCATCTCATCTGCTCGGGCCGAGCGAGCCGAACGAGCAACGCATTGCTCGACCGAGTCACCTACTCGGTCGGCAATGCCAGGGCTATTTTTGGAAAGTTTGATGAAGCCATCGAGGGTGCAATTTTTGCACCGAAGGCTCGGGGAGCTGTGCGACTGAAGGGGCGACTCATTTTAGAGATTTTGAGGAGTTTTTGAGCAGGAGTTTTTAGGCGATTTTGAGGGTGATTATTCTAAGTTAATTTTTGTAAGAGAATTTTAGATCGAACTTGGAGATTATTATTTTTGTTCTCGATTGTTTTTGTGCTTGGGAATCTGGAGCTATTTCTAGATCTATAAATCGCAATTCTCTTCTATCTCCCGCTGTAAGTCTTCCACTTTCATTCTTTTTGATTTCTATGATGTCTCCATCTTCAGAACCGATGCTTTTATCAGTTATTATCGCCATGTGTGAGTAGATCTCTCTAGGGCTGATGGGTTAGCCCTAGAATCCTATGGAGAAAATGTAGATCTAGATCCCTACGTTGAATTAGGGATTTAGGGAAGTATTTCGGTCAATCCTACCGAATCCCTAGATAACCTGTACTGAGATCATGCCCACGGTATGTGGAATTAATGCACTTAAGGGGTATCTCTGGGATTCGAATAGGGAAATCGGTGGATCCAACCAAGGCCCGTGACCATGCCCGGCTCGCGTCTTGAGGGGATCCATCAACGAACTATACTGCTACGTTGACGGCTACCGCCATTGCGTCAACGAGAGCCACTAAAATACCCCGCAATTCTAACCCACGAGAGTGGTACAAATTGGGGGATTAATCCTCTAGCTCTAATGCAACGTAAGGATCCTATTCTAACGTCGATCCCTGACGATCTTAGTGTGATCCCTAATGCCTTAGTCCCTTTTATTAGTAAAACAACAACAACACCCCAAACAAATCTGTCACCCCGATAGCTATCTCACTTCGAGATTTAGAAATAAACTGAGAATCCATTTACACTATCACCGTCCCTGTGGGATTCGATATCATTTATACTATAACTCGACATCGTCTGCTTGCGGATTGAGCCCGGAATTGAAGCCTAGGGGGGCCATACCACGCTTGGCAATCGTGACACTACCGGGTGGAATCTAGGTGTAGGTTTCGGGTGCGTCAGGGACGCATTTTAATCTACTATGATACAACAATCTGGAACTGCTGCCCTCATACTTTTTCAACCCAACACATCTCTGTTATCCTAACGAATACTTCAGGTTTTGTAATGGGGATGACCATTGTGTATGCGCTCAACCTAGCTTCATTTAGACAAGAGCTATGGAATGTCATTATCTCTAACTCGACTCTCTTTAGTAAGATGTCGTGGATAATGGGGGGCGACTTCAACTGTGTGCGGTTTGCAAATGAAAATATTGGTGGGCAACCATTAGACTTCATAGGAGTGGATGAATTTAACAATTGCATTGGGGGATGTCAAATGCTTGATATGAAGAGTGTAGGAAATTGCTATAGCTGGAGCAATAGGAGAATTGGAGGCGGGCATATAACGGCGCGGCTCGACAGAGGTCTCTGCAATACGGTCTGGATTAATTTTCTTCCACATTTTTACGTGGAGTATGCAAATCCTGGGACTAGTGATCTTGCATCAATGATTGTCTACCTCCTCCCCAATGTACCTTCTCATCTAAAGCCTTTTAAATTTTACAATGCTTGGTGCTCTCTCTGGTTATCGGGTTATTGTTCAAAATGTATAGGCTGTGCACAATCTGGACTCTTCTCCCATGCAATGGCTGGTGATTAAACTGAAAAATCTCAAGGAGAACATGAAGCTATTCTCGGCCAGAAACAGGGAGTGCAGGAATGCTACAATTTTCCGGGAGGAACTAAGTGTTATTCAATCTAGGCCTGAGCTTGCTAGTGATAGTCACCTTCAAAGGTTGGAGCAAGCTGCAACTTTTAAACTTGCTCATGCTCTGGATGTGGAGGAGTCTGATTTAAGGCAAAAAAATTCGACAGAACTGGCTTAAACTAGGAGATAGGAACTCTAAGTTTTTCTTACTGCTATGAAATCCAGACATAGCTACAATAATCTCAGTCATCTTATAAATTCTGATGGATCCAGGAATTCGAATCCAGACAGACTTAGAGAAGAGGCCCAGCTTTACTATGAACAGCTGTACACCCAAGATCAGTGTTGGAATGTCTTCCCCAACCTTATACCTAAACATAAACTAACTGCTGAGGCTGCTGCCTGGATGGACCGAGCGGTTACTGAAAAGGAAATTAAGGAAGCTGTTTTTCAAATTGGTAAAGACAAATGCCCCGGTCCTAATGGGTTCAATTCATTCTTCTATTAGCATGATTGTGATATTATTGGCAATGCCATCGTGTTGGCTGTCTCCTCCTTCTTCAGATCGAGTTCTATGTTACACCAAATCAATCATACGCTCCTTACTTTGGTGCCTAAAAATTCCAATGCCACGGGTTTGGGGGATTACAGGCCAATTGCATGCTGTAATGTAGTCTATAAGATTATCAGCTAGATTCTCTGTTGCAGGATGAAACGAGTTGTTAGTGATCTGATCTTTCCCAATCAGGTTGCATTCCTTAAGGGTCGTCTCCTCACTAATTGCACTCTTCTAGCACATGAGCAGATTCGTGACTTTAGTAATCATATGGGTGCTAGAGCTTGCCTAAAATTGGATCTTCGCAAAGCATTTGATAGTGTCAACAGAGAATTCATCCTATTTACGCCACTTCAAATGGGGTTTAGAAGTAGATATATAAACTGGATAGCAGAATGCATCACAACTCCTTCTTTTTCTGTGTTGGTAGATGGGTCCCCTGCGGGATTATTTTCGTCTAACAGAGGCCTGAGGCAAGGGGATCCATTATCACCATATTTATTCGGTATTGTGATGGAAGCTTTTTCTCTGCTTATGGCAATATCTGAAGCTTCATGTACTATTCATCCTATGAGGAGAATGGGTTCTATATTCCAACTTTTATTTGCAGATGATCTCTTGGTTTTCTGTCGAGCCAACACCCATTCTTTTAATGGTATTGTTGGGATGCTATGTACATTCAACCTGTTTACTGGTCTTCAGATAAATTGGGAGAAGAGCTCTGTTATTTTTAGCAAAGGCACTCGGAAACCTGGTAGACTTGCTGGTACTCTTGGTATTAAAATGGTTTCCTCCTTTACTACTTACCTCGGTTTGCCTCTCTCTTCGAAGTACCCAAAAGCATCCATGTTTTCCTAGTTGGTAGACAAATGCAAGAAGAGGCTCCTTGGATGGTCATCAATGCTTCTTTCCATCTCTGGAAGGATAGAGCTGGTATGCACGATGATTTATGGCATGTTTGCTTTCTGAATGTATGCATATCAAATCCCTTCGTCAGTCCTTCGTACTATCACTTCTGCTTGTGGGAGATTTATTTGGGGAAACCAGCACATCTAGGCCTGACGAGATTTATGCACCCCAAAGGAGTAGTGGGGTTGGGCTGAGGTTGCTCACTGATCTAAATGTGGCATCAGGCGTTCTGTTGACTTGGAGACTGCTATCTTCAGATGGTCCTTGGGCGCAATAAATGAGAAGTGATTACATTTCAGGGAATGCAGGTTTCTACTATTCCAAAGCAAAGCCTATTAATTATGGTACCTGTAAATTCCTACTTCGCTATCGTAGTACATCTCAGAAACTTATAATGCAGATAGTCCGGGATAGGTTTACTACGCCTTTTTGGTTCGATAATTGGCTGCTATGTGGGCCTATAGCCCTCCTTCAAGAGGTCCCAGTTGGAGCAGAGAAGAAACTTGTTAGTGACTACTGGTCCACAAATGGGTGGAATGATGATCCTGATATCCGAATGCTCCAGACTATTCTTCAGACGGTCTCCCTCACACAAGGTAGCGATGCTTGGGAATGGTGAGCCGGCCCTACTTGCACATTTCGAGATGCCTGGGATGGCTCTCGCATGATGCGATCCCGGTTTTCTTATTATAGAGTGGTCTGGTACAGTAATTACATTCCCAAGTTGGAAATTACCCTCCTCGGCACATACTACGGCAAACTCCTCACGAGAGACACACTACATAAGTGGGGGGGTTACCACTAGTCACTCCTGCGTTTTATGCAAGGATGATGCCATTGAGAGTGTTGATCACCTTTTCTTTGAGTGCAGTTATACTCAATACATTATTTGTAGGAGCCTCCTCAAACTCGGAATCACTGCTTCAGCTCCATCTTCGTTAGCAGTGGTTGACGATCTTATTCTTTCTCGCTATAATAAGAAAGATAGTGTGAGAATCCTAGCAAAAACAGTTTTGGCAACCATGGTATGGCATATCTAGAAGCAGCACAACAGTAGGATCTTTGAAGGGCATGGGGTGGAGAAAACGGCGCTATTTAAGGCCATTGGGGTGGACGTCCTTATTTCTCTTCGTGATACAGATCGGGACAACCCCTCTTCGACTATCCCTTTTGCAAATTGGGGTTTTCTGGACATATGACTCGATGTAATTGAGTATACTTGTATATTATTTTGTTTTAGCTTTTATTTTCCATAGGGAATACTAGGTTGGGTAGTAGTTAGTAGTAGGTGACGACGCATGTGCCCTATCCCCCCTCTCTCTCCTACCTACCTGGTCACCCCTAGTAGTTCAGTTTTGTATTGCTTTGTCTTTGATATAAATAAAGATACACACTTACTCGCCTATATATATATGGATTAATGTGTATCATACGCCATATGAGGCCTTACCTCATATTACCTCTCACATAAAGCTATCAAGTAGAAGCCCACATGGGCTTGTACTTGGTTGTACTTAGTTGCTTTATGTGAGAGAAAATATGAGGCAAGGCCTCATATGGCGTATGATAGCCATTATTCACACACACACACACACACACACACAGAGAGAGAGAGAGAGAGAGAGAGAGAGAGAGAGAGAGAGAGAGAGAGAATAATGGCTATCATACGCCATATGAGAGCCTCTCTCATACGCCCTCTCACATAAAACATCCAAGTACAACCAAGTACAAGCCCATGTGAGCTTGTATTTGGGTACTTTATGTAAGAGGGCAGATGAGAGAGGCTCTCATATGTCGTATGATAGCCATTATTCTCATATATATATATATATATATATATATACACATATACATATACATACATACTAGTCATAACCCGTGCCCGCGGGCACGATTCATTTAACATTTCCCCTGCGAAATATTTGTTCCCCAAAAAATTATTTCCACAGTCAAAATTTAAAAGAACAACAAATTAGCGTAAAAATATTTAGCGGCGCGGTGCCTTTGGCGCGGAACAACAAATTCGGCGTCGAAGAACAAACTTAACGCCCGCGGCTTTGGCACGGAACAACAAATTAGCGTAAAAAAATTTAGCGGCTTTGACGCGGAATAACAAATTAGCGTAAAAAATTTTAGCGGGGCGCCTTCGGCACGGAACAACAAACCTCAGGGTATTTTTACGCTAACTTGTTCCGCTAAATTGTTTTACGCTAAATTTTTTATTTTGTTTAATTTAATGGATAATGCTTCTCCACAATCTTTCCCAAGGCACTTGTAATTTCAAAGGTTAGGTTCCCAATGCACTTTCCCCCAAATTTAATCTCCACAATCTTTCCCAAGGCACTTCTAAATTCAAAGTTTAGGTTCCCAATGCACTTTTCTCCCAAATTTAATCTCCACAATCTTTCCCTAGACACTTCTAATTTCAAAGTTTTAGTTCCCAAGACACGTTTCCCACCAAAATTTAAGTTTTCCCACTAAAATTTTCACAAAATCTAATCTCAACCATTGATTTACCAAGATCAAATCTCAGCCACTCTTTATCTTGTCCTAGTCATCCATAGAATTTAAAAAACGTTGTCAAATGTATAATAGATAGATAGATATATATATATATGGGTAAACGGATCCTAAGGTGCATCCATAGATTCAATCTAAGGAGGCGCCACCATCATGCGGATCAGCGGTCCGGATCGCCCCCTCCAACTCACAGCGCGAGAAATTGAATTCCTCTCGCGAGAAATTCAATTTCTCGAACAAAAAGTCTTCAGCAGTTACTTAATTAAACCGCTTAGTTTATCCACCCTTCTCCCCACTTTAAAATGAATTTCGGCCAACCGAGTGGACATCTTTACATAAAATTAGTTTTTCGTCCCCCCATCCTTCCGATCAGAACGCCAGGATGAAGCCTCGGTTTCAGTGACTGGGTGCCTGATAAACGGACTAAACCCCAAGGTTTCAGTACCTGTGCGGACTGAAACCCAAGGTTTCGGTCCGTTCAATAGACGCCCATCACTGAAACCTTGGATTTCAGTCACTGAAACCTCACTAAAACCGAGGCTTCACCCTGCGCGATCTGATCAAGAGGACGAGGGGGGACGGAAAAAACTAATTTTTATGTAAATATGTCCACTCGGTTGGCTGGAATTCATTTTTAAAGTGGGGAGAAGGGTGGATAAACTAAGCGGATTAATTAAGTAACTGATGAAGACTTTCTGTGCGAGAAATTGAATTTCTCGCGAGAGAAATTCAATTTCCACGATTTCTCTCCATCATCTCTCTCAATCAATGGGTGATCCGTGCCGTTGATCTATGTCGATCGTGCGGCCAAGGGAGGGAGTTATATTTGGGGGTTATATTAGGGGGTCATTTGATCCTTCCTCGTCAATAACTTCGACAGTTACCTTATCGCTGATATTAAAATCAGAGATGTCAATAGGTGATTTGATAGCCACCCGCTTGGTTTGAATCGGGGCCTTAACCTCCTCAAACTCAATAAGAGATGGAAGAATATTATTCATCTTTTGGATAAGTCCATTAACAATATCCTCAACCCTCGTAAGTTGTTGACCAACAACTTGAAGGTGAATATTAGAGTAATTACTCTGTTTGATAAGCTTATTAAGCTCTTGCAAGACATATGAATATATTTTTATCGATCCATATAAGGTTCGATATCTTCAGAACTGAGTAACTGTATTGTTTGCTCACTCTGATCAACAGTGGAGGTTCTTTCTAACGTCTAAATGGCAATTAAAGACTTATAATCAAAGAACCTAATTTTATTTATGTCCCTATTAGGAACATCAGGAATTGACCACTTAATAAGCGATTCAATATCAGACGGAAATTCCGTCAACCTAGCATTCTTAATCTTTCTACTCGTATTACGAGTCATAGCAGCGGTAGAAGCAGAAACTAGTTCTGACATGGGGTGTTCTTATGGATAATTTATCATGCTTTACAAGTAACATATGGATAAAGAAATATGATTTTCCTTTCTTCGCTACTATTGATAAATATTGAGTACATAAAGCCAGTTTTTGAATGTTTGAATATAATCAATAATTGATAAGTATCATTGTCTTCGAACAATACATCAACAGGTGTTGGCCTTTTGTAATAATATCGTTCTAGTTGTTTAGAACGACCGGCAACTTTATTAATAGAAGAGAATTGATCTTCTATGGCCAATACTTGTTCTGGTATAACCAGGTTATCATATGAGGTTTCATCATCCTCAGTGTGACTAATAGAAGTAGCAACTTGATCTGGTATAACCAGATCGTCATCTGATGTATCCTCAGTATTAATAATTGAAGAATTTTCTAAAGTCAAAATTTGATTTGGTATAACCAAATCTTTCTCTAAAGTCTCCTGATCTGGTATAACCAAATCATTATCTGCAATTGCCTCATTGTCAGTGTAAATTACTGAAGAGGTAAAGACCGTATGAAGTCTAGAAAGAGCTAAGATTCATTTTACCATTCTAAAGTTGATTGCCTCCTGCACCACTGAGGGATTGCGTGGTTGGCTTAAAGAATTGTAAAGGTACAATTCCTTCACGAATGCAGTTTAGATCTGCACCACTATCAACCAGAGCTATAAGATCTGGAATAACAACATGTTTGGATATAACCAAGGTTACCTTGATATACCATTTCTGAGATGTTACTTGTTGCAACAAATTCAAAAATTCATCCTTTTGGGATGTCTCAGCATTATGAATGCTTGATAAATCATGTTGAGGAATGTCCTCTTTTTCTTCCTCAAATCTGGAGAGAATATATGTAGTCTCTTTTTTAAGAAGTATAACTTCTTGTTTGAGGATTTGGATCTCCTTATTGAGATCTGAGAGTGATAACACTGTAGAAGTAT
Organism: Scilla litardierei; assembly: GCA_030789695.1. NCBI lineage: Eukaryota > Viridiplantae > Streptophyta > Magnoliopsida > Asparagales > Asparagaceae > Scilla > Scilla litardierei. Next base: position 16,388,149 of record CM061142.1, on the reverse strand, counting down.
TATCCTGTCTTCTTTTCATAACTTCAGACATACGATAAACGTTGTCGATTTTTGGCTTATCTTTTTTGTCATTTTGATTGGTGCATAAGCCAAGAAGTTTATACTTCAAATCTGAAGGAAGATCTTCAGATAATATTTTGGAGAGTAACTCCTCACTAGAAGTGATGACATTTATAGATAAACCATTCATGTCAACAATGGCTTTCTAATAAGCTGTTTTATCATTCGTCTGATAAGTTTTACTTGTATAATGACAATCATTATCAGAAGATGATGAATAATCTTCTTCATCTGATCCTTCAGTATCACTGTGGATCATAATCTTAAGAAGAGTCTTTTTAAGACCTTCATCTTCAATCTCATTAATCTTCTTCTTAGTATAACAGGAGGAAGCATAATGGCCAATTTGACCGCATTTGTAACATTTAATGTTACTGGCACCCTTCTTAGAAGGTTTGGTATTTCTTTTAGCAGAATCTCTTTCAGAGTCTCTGTCCTTAAAGAATTTCTTTTTCTTGGAAGAAATATGATTCTTCTTACTGGATTTATAATCCTCTTTGACACGTTTTCCCTTATCAGTAGCATAAGGTTGGTCAAAAGCAAATTGTTGGCAAAATTCGCCAAGCTCCTTTTTACCCGTAAGTCTATAAGATTTTAACTGATGCCTTAGCCTCATATCATTGCATAAAGCTAAACCTTCTTTAATACAGGCATCGATAAGAGTTCCATAAGTAAACAGCTCATAAGGAATAATTCCTCCATTCTTAACTTTGAGTTGATTACGAACTCTTTCAGCAAATAAATTTGGTAGTCCATCAATAAATTTGGACTTCTAGTGAGCGCTATTAGCATCACTAAGATTCATTACTCTACTTAAGAAGGTGTCTTTGTACCATCTGAAATGGGTTAAATAGGGACATCTCAAGTTTTGTAACAAAGTTCTAATTCTTTCACCATGGTCTGTAAAAGCACCAGTGAAGTGATTGGTTATAGCCAATATCAATGTATACACAGCATCTTCCTTCTGTGTACCATTCTCTTGTTTTACTGCACTTAATATTTCGGAATGGGACTCAGATGTGAGACAGTTATCCCACCAGCCCTTTAAAATGCCAGTAAAACCACAAGTTATAAATTGAGCAATAACTTTGTCAGAATTATTATTCTGACGACAAACAGTGGAATACATCAGCATACGATGCATCGTGGCATATATCTGATTATCGGATAAACCGTCAATATTCCATTCATAAATGTTTCGACCATTATAATCGGTATGAATGTAGGTATCATTCTCTTCGAATAACACATCAACAGGTGTTGGCCTCATGTAATAATATCGTTCTAATTGTTTAGAACGACCAGCAAGCTTATTAATAGAAGAGAATTGATCTTCTATGGCCAATACTTGTTCTGGTATAACCAGATTATCATCTGAGGTTTCATCATCCTCAGTGTGACTAATAGAAGTAGCAATTTGATTTGGTCTAACCAGATCGTCATCTGATGTATCCTCAGTATTAATAACTGAAGAATTTTCTAGAGTCAAAATTTGATTTGGTATAACCAAATCCTCTAATGTTAATTCAAGATCTGGTATTACCAAATCTTTTGCCAAAGTCTCCTTATTTGGTATAACCAAATCATAAATGGAAGCATCTATAATATCATTATGAATGATATTAGTATCAATATCTGGTATAACCAAATCATGTCCAGAAGTTGCCTCATTATCAGTACAAATTACTGAAGAGGTAAAAACCGTATGAAGTTTAGAAGTACTGAGCTTCTTAGTCAAAGCATCAATAACTTCGGCAGTTACCTTATCGCTGATATTAAAATCAGAGATGTCAATAGGTGGTTTGATAGCCACCTGCTTGGTTTGAATGGGGGCCTTAACCTCCTCAAACTCAATAAGAGATGGAAGAATATTATTCATCTTTTGGATAAGTCCATTTACAATATCCTCAACCCTCGTAAGTTGTTGACCAACAACTTGAAGGTGAATATGAGAGTAATTACTCTGTTTGATAAGCTTATTAAGCTCTCGCAAGACTGCATCTTCAGACTCAATTGGCTTTATGAAAGCTGTTGCTTCTAAAGTGGCTGTAGAAAGCCCAGATAACTTTAGAGGTTCTGTCGAAGGATAACGAGCCTTGATGGAAACACCGGTCTGAGATTTCCATTGTTTGTAGTGTTCTTCAAGAACACTAACTCTCTTTACTTCTCTTTGAAGATATAACTTCAAGAACCAAGGAACAAAAGATATAACCTCTTATTGTCTGTTAAGTGTTTCATAATAACTTGACTTGAATTCTTGTTGTTCTCTATCAGAGAAAACTTTGAAGAAACAATTACGAAATTCAATGTTTCGTTTGTTCTGGAATTCCTTATTAAGGATTCCTCTGAGTCTGCTGCCGGGTGTAAAATCCATGAATAACAGATTACATCTGAAAACTCATTTCAGATTTTGTAGGAGAAAGCTTTTCTTTCTCATTGTAAATAGGATGAGGTATATTATTATGGGATAGATTAATCTCTTGAACCTCATTGATTCTATGAGAATCAGATCTAGAAACAGATCGTCTGGAAGCACTAGTGACATCAGAAAGTCTAATAGTCCTAGTAGGATTAAACATAATCTCAATATCACCATCAGCCGTCTGGATAATTTGATCATTATCTTTATTCATAATAGGCTGTGGTTGGATAGCATTGGGTATAACCCAACTATCAGGAAATTTTACTTCTGTCCATTTGATTTGTCTATTGACAGCAATATGGGACGAAAGTAAATTTGTTTCAACTAAGACAGTTTTGCCTGGCTTAGTATGAACCTTAGCCTTGGGAGCTAAAGTGTTCAAAGCTTTAAAATGGATGCGGTATATAATCGCAACAGTTTCTGATCCAGTTAAAAATTCATAACCATGAGTCTTAATATTAAGACTAACAGCTTCAAGTATATTTGGATCAGTAAGAGATAAACTCAAATTTGGGTATACATTAAAGTAAACTGGTCCATTACATAGACTGGTCTCCATGATGCCTATAAGGGACTGAGTCCAATTAAGACATCTAGCATCACGCAAACATGCTAGTAATGAAGCATTTAACCCTTGAAGAGTTAAAGGTCTAAAAGCAACCTGTATTAATCCAATATGGATATATTTGTATCGATCCATATAAGGTTCGATATCTTCAGAACTGAGCAACTGTATTGTTTGATCACTCTGATCAACAGTGGAGGTTCTTTCTAACGTCTTAATGGCAAATAAAGACTTATAATCAAAGAACCCAATTTTATATATGTCCCTATTAGGAACATCAGGAATTGACCACTTATTAAGTGATTCAATATCAGACGGAAATTCTGTCAATCTAGCATTCTTAATCTTTTTACTCGTATTACTAGTACATAAAGCCAGTTTTTGAATGTTTAAATATAATCACTAATTGATGAGAGTAAAATCACTGAATTACTAAAGCCAGTTTCAAATTGTTTAGACATAAGAAATGTTTCATGAGAGCAAGGTCACCAGACAACGATTCACAGCCCTAACGGCATCTCACCTTAGCGGGACTTACAACGCGACTACGGTGACCACCAACCCCCACATCCACATACTTATGGATAAACAAATAAAACATTCTAAATCCAGAGATTAACAAATAGTAATCAGAAACACTACTCTCAAAGCCTCATGAGTATCATGTTTATTGATTATAAAGAAGCAAACCAAAACAATCCGAACCATAAGATCCGCAATTCATACTCAAGTATCAGTAGCAAGGAAGAAAGAACATATCATATTAACATATTCCTACTTACTAGTACTCCATGATAATATCCGCAAGAAGCAAACTTAGCCAATCATGGCTCGGGTAAATTGTTCCTAGGGTGACTCCTTAAATGAAATCTAAGGAGTCGCCCCCCATTTTCTCCCCATATCCCACATTGTTTTTTGATTTTATTTTTCATGGAGTTGTTGTTCACATCATGGATGATCAACTTACCAAAAATCAAGCCATTCCAATACTTTTAGAGCCCTCATCTACCCCTTGTAAATTCAACGGTCTAAAATGTGCTGAAAAACACATGTGGTTGCAAGGGGTAAATAGGGGCTCTAAAAGTATTGGAATGACTTGAATTTTGGTATGTTGATCATCCATGAGGTGAGCAACAAGCCCAAGAAAAAAATTTGAAAAAAAATGTGGGATATGGGGAAAATGGGGGCTATATATATATATATATATATATATGGGTATATATATATATGGGTATATGCACATAAAAAGCTCTCTCTCTCTCTTCATTTTTTAGAGTGAGAAGCTCTGAGGCGATCTTCGAGTGCGGCGTCCTTCGCCGGCCACCCCAGTGGCTGGCTCGGTGGTTTGACCTCGTCATCTGAGCTACGAGCGAGTGGAGCTCTGTCTCCCGGTCTTGATCTCCTTGATCTTGACCTTTGTGAGCAAAGCTTCGTCGAGATTCAGATCTGAGTTGTAGATCTGAGGGGTGTAGATCTGAGGTCGGGGTGTCCGGAGGTGGCCTTCTGTCTGGATCGAGCCCTGAGGGAGTAGATCTGTGCCATCCTCGATGCCTTCGATTTTCCGGTGCTGCTGGGTGATCTATTGACAGATCGAGGTCTTGTAGTGAGATCTCGATCCGGCGGTAAGTCTGTTGATCGCTGCTCCTCCGGTGACTACCTTGAGTTTATTGCCTCTAATCTCTTTTCTATTCAACTGAGATTCGGGGTGTATTGAGCTCCTATACGGGGTGGAGGTAGTGCTTATCTGGAGATTCTGACCTATTGCTCATCACGATTATAGGATCAAGATCTGCTATAGATCTTGATCCCAGGGTGAGTCATTTAGGATCCAAGTCTTGGTGTATTTGCTTGTGATTTTTTCCGACCTGACTACTGCTTCGTCCTGCTTGTCGGACGGTGCTCTGTTTACAATGGAGAATGAAGCTACTGCTGGAGGATGGAAGGAGGTAGGGAAGAAGAACAATAGACCTCCTATGCAAGGTCCTAAGCGAGATGCTACATCAAATCTAGAGGAAAAAGCTGGGAAGAGGATTGATGCACGCAAAGTGTTCGAGAGAAGGGCGATGAGGCCGAAGATCCCGTTGAAGATCAGTGCTAATGCAGAGAAGAGGTCATGGTCGAAAGTCTGCTCTAGCTCCAGGAATATGTCTAACTCTCTGAGTATGACAATCATTCAGCCAGACTTTGATGAAGATGGAGTAGCGATAGCTGTACTCTCTGAAGAAATGTTGGCAGGGGGTGGGAACGATGGGAGAGTACTATCGTTGGGTACGTGGTGGGCGACATCCCTTATTACCGTCAAATTAAAGCTTGGGCGTTGCGAACATAGAGGATCAAGGGCGAGGTAAACTTTTTTTTCTCGAGAGAATGGCTTCATCTTCTTCCGCTTTGAGTCCAAAGAAGACAGAGAGGCGGTCCTCCACGGTGGCCCTTGGCTATTCGACGAGATGCTCGTCGTGTTGCATAGGTGGAGCGCGGATGCGGGGTTTGAGCGGGATCTTCTCACGGCGGTGCCTATTTGGGTTCAGTTTCCAAATCTCCCCACAAATCTGTGGACCCTTCGCATACTCAATGCCATTGCTAGTGTCGTCGGAGTCCCCATCTGCTTAGATCGCCCGACGGCGAGGCTGGAGAGGCTGTCCTATGCCAGATGTTTGATAGAGGTTAAAGCTAAAGATACTCTCCCAAGATCCATCTCTGTGCAGCTTGGTGATAAAGCGACGATTGATATAGGAGTCAGGTATGAATGCGAGCCCCCCCTCCCCGCTGTGTCAATTGCATTTGTTTTGGACATAGCTTGGAGCAGTGTCCTGCCTCGAAAAAACTTGAGAGGGAGAAGGATGTTCAGGCGTCTGTTAGGCTAGAGGATGATGGGGGTCCTGAAGGCGTGGATGTTACCCAGATAACTGTTAATCTGGAGGTGCTCGAGGACTGTAATAAGAGGGCAGGGGCTTGTAATGAGGTTGATGTTAATACGGGGGAGGGAACTTGTAATAGGGGCGCGGGAAAATTTTGAAGGCATGGAGATGACCCACACGGCTGTTAGTCTAGTGGAATTGGATTTATGTAAGGAGGTAGGACATGTTAATAAGGAGATGAGAACTTGTAATAAGTAGAAGGGTGCAAGTACTGGGAGCGAAGGGGAGGGGATTGCTCGCATGTATATTTGTAAAGAGGAGGAGGGCATGGGTGATGTAAATAAGCTGGCTGCGCCCAGTAGTAGCATGGGATGTAATAGAATGGAGCAGCGGTCTTCGGATTCAATGATCTTGTGCGAGGATAGCAGACAAAAGCAAGGATCCATATCCGTAAGCAGTAGAGATGAGGTGCAGCGGAACCTTCGTGCTTCTGCTTCAGGAACTGATGATACGATAAGGATGGGAGAGGGCAATTTGGCCTCCGCTGCTGGGAATCTGTTGTATGGCAAAGAGCATGTGCTGGCTGCGTCTAGCAATGAGGGGGTGAATGGAGACCTGTGTAACATAAAGGGATGTATATCTAATGATAAGGGGGGATGGGTCGGGGGTCTCTGAGTCCTCGGGGCGTATGGCAACCGTCAAGCCATGCTCGCCCACCTTAAGCGCTAAGACGATGGCGTCCCCCAACAATAGCAAGCCCAAGCCGATTGATAATAATCCATTCAATATTTTAAGAAGGGTGAATATGGATCGGCAAGGAGCCTCCCTTCTTAATAATTCTAAGGATGTCATAGACTCCGATGAAGAGCCCGATGATATGATTGTCATCAATGAAGCGTGGCATGAGGAGCAAGTGGAATTGAAACAAAAAAGTAAGGAACGTAAGAAGCCAAAGAGCAACGGGGGAGCTACCTCTTCAAAAGGCACCCGTAAAAGCTCTAGAATCAATAAGGATGATAGGCATCCTTCTTCCGCCATCCAATGACTTTACTTATTGGAATACCCGGGGGCTTAATAATGTCGCTAAGCGTAATGAGCTCAAATTCCGAGTTCGTAGCATGCTCCCTCTATAGTTGGTCTTCTCAAAACCAAAGTTACTGCCAATAATGCCCAAAGAATTCTTAAATGCTTCCCTAAAGAGTGGGTGTCTATTGATAACCGTTCCTCTCATCCTAGCGGGCGCATTGTTGTTATGTATAATCCCGCTGTTTGGAATTGCATGGTCGATGAGATGTCGGCGCAGCTTATCTCCATGAAGTGCATTAATAGTGCGGGTTTTTCTATGATGATGACTGTGGACTACGCTTCCAACTCTTATCAAGAGCGCAGGAATCTTTGGAAGGATATTATGGTTGTCGCCTCCAATTATAAAAGTGCCCCCGGATTATATGGGGGACTTTAACTGTGTCAGATATTCCATGGATAAAGTGGGGGGTAGGTTGATTGAGGGCCACATCGTTGATGAATTTAATGATTGCATTAATACCAGCGCCCTTATGGAGCTCAAAACCATCGGCAATACTCTGAGTTGGACTAATCGTAGTATTGGGCAACTGCGTATTACTGCTGTGCTGGATAGATCCTTTTACAAAAATTCTTGGATGAATGTGCTCATAGCTTCTTATTGTGAATATAGTGTTGGTGGTACTAGTGATCATTCCATGCTTATCATTCATACCCATCAGGTGAGGGGACGGACCCCAAGCCTTTTAAATTTTTCAATGCTTGGCATCGTAGCCCTGAATTTCTTGATGTGCTGAAGGAGCATTGGCACTCAGGGTTGGTGGTTGCCCGATGATTAGACTTGTTGCTAAGCTTAAGCATCTGAAAATGGGACTTAAGAGATTTGGGGCATCTTTTAGAGATGCCAATGATGTTGCTAAAATCCGGGCCGAGCTTGATACTATTCGAAGCAATCCCAACCTGGGGTCTTGTTCTGAGTTACAAATGAAAGAGAATGGCCTTATTAAGCAGCTCGCTGATGCTATAGATATTGAAGAATCCATTCTTAACCAAAAAAGCAGGCAAGATTGGCTTCATCTTGGTGACCGAAACTCCAGGTTCTTCTATACTGCTATGAGGGCCAGACAGAGTCACAATAACCTTGGGCACCTTATTGCTGTTGATGGTTCTCAGAATGATTCTATTGAGTTGCTTAAAGTTGATGCGCCAGAGTTCTACTCTAGCTTATATAACCAGAATGATTATTGGAGGGTTATTTCTTGTCTTATCCCCAAAAGAGTTCTTACTAAAAATGCTTCTGATTGGGTTGAGAGACCTGTGCATGCTGAGGAAGTTAAAAATGTTGTGTTCCAAATTGGGGCTGACAAAGCCTCTGGCCTTGATGGGTTCAATGGGTTCTTCTATCAAAAGTATTGGGATGTTATTGGCAATGACGTCACCATTGCTATCCTCAATTTTTTCAATTCGGGGAAAAAATTTCGGCAGATTAACCACACTTTTCTCACTCTTGTTCCTAAGAGTGCCAATGCTTCTGGGCTTGGGAACTACATACCAATATCTTGCTGCAATGTTCTCTATAAGATCATAAGCAAGATTCTTTGTAATCACTTGAGTAGAGCCGTTATTGAGCTCATTTCACCTAACCAAGCGGTCTTCCTTCAAGACCGGTTACTTGCTGATTATACGCTGCTTGCTCATGAGCATATAAGGGGTTTTAATAATCCTATGGGGTCTCAGGCCTGCCTTAAACTGGACTTGCGGAAAGCCTTTGATAGAGTGAACAGAGAATTCGTCTATTATATGTTGCATCAGATGGGGTTTAAACACAAATTTATAAGCTGGATTTGTGAGTGTGTTTTCACACCTTCCTTCTCCGTCATGATTAATGGTTCCCCTTATGGTATGTTTCAATCTAATAGAGGGCTGAGACAAGGAGACCCGCTCTCTCCCTATCTCTTTGTGATCGTTATGTAGGCTTTTTCCTTACTCATGGCCAAGGCCAATGCTTCTCGCAACATCTTGCCTATGCATAGAGTTGGGGCAGTCACTCACCTCCTTTTTGCTGATGATTTGTTGGTTTTCTGTCGGGCCAACCCTATATTTTTGGAGGGGCTCAGAGATCTTCTCACTGTGTTCAAATCCTTTACTAGTCTTGATGTTAATTGGAGTAAAAGTGCTGTCATTTTTAGCAAAGGCGCCAAAGGTCCTGGTAGTCTTGCGGATATCTTGGGTATTCAGCGAGTGCAATCTCTATCCACATATCTTGGCCTCCCTCTATCTCCTAAGTATCCTAATGCTTCTATGTATGGTCGCCTGATTGATAAATGCAAGAGCAGGTTGCAGGGGTGGTTCTCTTCTTTACTTTCCATAGCCGGGCGTATTGAGCTGGTTAAATCTGTTATCTATGGCATGGTTAGTTTTTGGATGCAGGCTTTCCGCATGCCCAAGTCTGTGCTATGTACTCTTACCTCCATTTGCAGAAAATTTAATTTGGGGAAAAATCATTTATGGGCCTGGAATGATTCGTGTGTCCCCAAGCAAGAGGGGGGTGTGGGGATCAGAAATTTCACTGAACTTAACACTGCTGATGGGGTTAAAATGACTTGGCGCATGCTTACGCACGGAGGTATTTGGGCCTCTCATATGAGGAATTAGTATATGAGTAATACGGGATTGTTTCAAGCCAAGGCTCATCCTATACAATCTGGTACTTGGAAATTCATCCTTCATTGTCGTGAGTTCACCAAAAAAACTCATTAAGCGGAATGTCAGAGATGGTACATCTACACTTTTCTGGTATGACAATTGGCTCCCATGTGGGCCCCTTAGTGATACCTATGATGTTCCAGCTGGGGAGGAGGGAAATATGGTTAGCAATTATTGGTCTGATGAGGGGTGGATGAATAGCTTCTCTCTTATCTCCGTGTGCCACATCATTGAGGTTTTGAATCTGTCCTCCGACACTGAATCTTGGTCTTGGGTTATTAAGTCTCCTTCTCTTTTCAATGCTTGGGATGATTCGAGGGTCATTAAGCCTCTCTTCCCTTATTACGAAGTTGTCTGGTTCCAGGGGCACATCCCCAAGATGGCCATCACACTATTGCGAGCTTTCCACGGGAAACTTCTCACCCGTGACAAGCTCGTCCAATGGGGAGTCCCTACTTCTCCTTACTGTATCTTATGCTCTGACAACATTCATGAAGATATGAATCATATATTTTTTGAGTGCAGTTATACTAATTACCTCCTTTGTAGGAGTTTTCTTAAATTGGGGGTCACCACTGCCTTGCCAACGATGATGAGGGTCCTATCCCCTCAAATTGGGGCCTATTAGAGTAGGCTGTATTTTCATGTACTTTTGTTTTCTAATTTGGCACTACGTGTAGCAGATGGTGTTTAGTATGGGTTGGGTGATGGCGCATGTGCCTTAGCCCACTATACAAATATCCTTCTTCCACTCGTGAGTGCCTTGTCATTTTTTCTTGAGATCAATAAAGACGCAAAGCATATTCTTCAAAAAAAATGGGTATCATACGTCATACGAGAGGGTGTCGCATATGCCCTCTCACATAAAATGGGCAAGTTCATGGGTGATGCGTTAAACTTTTCCTCTTTTTAGGAAGGAAGCGGGAAATCTACTGGATCGGGAGATAAGAGGTCGACGACTGATTGAACTGGAAAACGTGCAAGGAGCACGCCTTCCACTCCCAAGCGTAGGAGCGTCAATGTAATAAAAAAATAACCGGTGAGTACCGGGTCGGATCACAGGGACAATTCGTTCTACATTCGCAAGTTTGATCGATAAAGAAAAATAAAGCGTGATACAACAACCTCAACTAACGGTGGATGAGTGGGAAAACGTGTGGTGAATCTACAATCCTATCCTAAGTGGGTAGGGTTATAGAACCAAATAGGGAGTTAGGATAGCTAGGAGAGAAAGCATGGGTTGTGGGTTCACTAAGATTGGTGTTAATCAAGCTCTAATTACCCGCATATAACTCAATTGATCATCCGGCTAAAGACACTCAATCGGAATATTTAGCATTCAAGAACACAATAATTAGCAATAGGGATGGATGTATCATCATAGCACTAATCAAATTTAAACATGGTCTCTTCTCAAAGAGTGCACACTTGGGTCTTAGCCAATTAAAATTAACCCTAATGATACTTCCAACATTAACGTGATAATGGGCAAGGGGTAAATAGAACTAAAATTGACAACCAACCACAATGAATCACAACCCACACCAATCACACTAATCAATCATACTAAACAAGATGAAATTCATAGACAAATTCATTCAAGATTCAATACAAAAGGGAAATACGAAATGCACAAGAGGGAGAGGAAACATATCACCAATCTCTCATCAATGTAGCTTTCCCCACACTTGAGCACCTCCTCAAAGCTTCTCCATCATTCCCATGGCCTCCAAGCTCCCACCCTCCATTTCAGAAAAAATCAAGATTAGGGCTCAAAACCCCCCAAATTCGCAATATAACTGAAACACAGCTTATCGGGTCTGTTTTGGGGCGAACTGGGTTGAAAAACACTCCAAAACCCATAAAAACAAGCAGCCCCCCTTAAATTACATTGCGGCCCGCGCCCGACCAGCAGGCGCTGAAGCCTGCAAAAAAGAGACGCAGGGGCAGGGCGCGTGCCCCCTGCTGGGCGAGAAGCGGGGGCAGGTTTTTATTTTGTTTATTTTTTTAATTTAAAACAACAGTGGCCCGCTGCTGAGAGCGGTCCGTGAGATTAGGCCGGCCCACTAGGCTCTGTCTTTTTTTTTTAATTTTCCTTTTTTGAAATCCTCAAAATTGCTTCCTACCTCCAATAAATCCCCAAAAATAGCTCCGAGCTCCAGAAAATTCTGGAAAAATTCCAGAAAATCCAGAACAAAATCCCAAAAGTACCTGAAAAATAAGGGGAGCAAAAATTAGTCCATAAGAACCATATTTTATGTATAAAATAGGAATAGGCTTTAATAATTCACGATATCACGAATACGCCCGTATCAAAGCCAAAATTAACATGATATACACATAAAATGCCCAGAAATGGGGGAGAAAATATGCAATTTATATTCCGAATCACACCCCCAACTAGCTTTTTGCTAGTCCCTAGCAAAATATGCGATAAATTCGGATTAAAATGAAAACATTCACCAAACTCATGATGTCATCATGGCGTACTCCAAATGGTATTTCCAAATGATTTCAAAGCCAATATACACAATGTATGAAAGTAAATAACAAATGACATTCTTCTCAATTCAATTCCAAGAAAAGTAAAGTAATAAGCATCATATCGCATTTATCAGGAAATATCACAATGTCAAAGTTTCCAATTTTCAAGGAAGTGGCCAACACAAAAGAAATTTCCCCTAAGTCGTGGGAGATGAGATTGCATCATTCATGTTGCTTATTCACTCATTTGTTCATTCTCTTTTTCTTTTTCTTTTATTTTTTTATTTTTTTTGTATTCTTTTTTTTGTTTATATTTATGTTTTGCATTCACGTGATAACGCTATGAAATGCAAACACCGCCCCCTTTTGCATACACGCAATAACGCTATATAGGCAAAGGGATGGAATGATCCCCTAAATCTCATCTTTGGCATCCCCCCAATGTTTCATGGGGCACCGGCTACTCACTTTGATTAGGAAAACCATTCAATTATATTAACATTCTCTTTCTCATTCTAAACATGAATTATCAACTCATTCACCCACTCCTTAAGAGAAAAAAACATAACACAATTGGCCAACCCTATCCAATCAAAAACTACATCATTCATCCCAACTCATGCAATCACTTACACCAAACTTTTCCCAAATTATTTCAAAGAGATATCACGACGTATAAAATGGTTTCATACATGGCATATTAGCATTTGACTCCAAGATGGAAAAGAAATTAAAACGTGCCAATCAAACATCGAAGAAGTTGATACCAAAATAATAATCCGAAAAAATTACATTGCATTAAGCATGTAGGGACTACGCATAAAGCTAGTGGCGTAGGGACGTTGAGGAAAAATATGATATGCAATAAAGAGCAATGGGTGATGGAAAAATGGAGGTATCTCAAAAAAATTTAAGCTAACATCAAAATCCTAACAATCCTAAAGATTCTAACACTCTCCCCCAACTTAAAATAAACATTGTCCTTAATGTTGGAAGAGTATTAGATCTCACAAAAGGTCCTAGAAAAGAAAAGAAAAGCATACGTAAGCACTAAAATAAAACATTTATTTATTTACACTATTGGAAAGAACACACAGTGGCAAAATGCGGATCTCGAATATATAACGGTGGTGGCAACTGCTCGATCATATCCCTACGCTCCTTCGCGAGCGTTGCCACGTCCAATGCCATACCTCCATTGCGAGCATTAGTGGCAAGCGACACAACCTGAGCATCTCCTTATGATGGGTTCCTGCCAAATGGGGGAGATAAGTCGTGTCAAAAATAATTGGGCGAGAGCGCCTGTCCAAGTGAAAAGCTTGCCAAAATGGGTCGTCGAAATGAATAAATGAATTCACGATCAAATGAAGACAATCTGAATCATTATGATATGGAATTAAATAATTTGATTCAGAGGTGGAGGGAAAAGAAAGATGGGAACTTCCCTGAAATGTGATGCTAGGCTCGGGATGATGCATGGCCTCAAGAGGAGGTGGAAGTGGCTACAGAGAGAAAACATGGAGTAGGAGGGAGCTCGGGCTCAATATATACCATGTCGCAATCCCCGTCACTATCCTCTTCCTCGACATCAATATCAACGTCAACGATCTCTGCGACACTACCCACAATTGGTAACTGCTCCTGACAAATCTCCTCGATGACTGGCAAGTGCGCATCCTGAGGCGAGGGGAGTGACATCTGAGACAGGACTGGAGGTAGACTTGTCTCGGGCAAATCCAAGAACGCATCATCCTTGTCATCCCAGAAATAGTTCATCTCAGTCGTCCTCCCTAAGTTCTCAACCGCCTCGACATGTGAAGCTAACTCTGAAGTGGATTATGGCTCAGGCTCCATGGTGTCCTCAATCTGCTTTTGGCCATCATGAACATCCGCTTCATCCTCAATCTCAAAGTGAAAATGCATCGTGTCACTATCGTGGCCGACACGCACTCCATCATCCATCTCCTCCGGCTCATCCAAATGTATATGCTCAAATTCCTCTACTTGGCCCCCAATGCACCCTCTTCACAGGTTTCTCTTGGTATTCCATAGGGTTGCATTGGAATGAGCCCTCAGCTGGCTCCTCAGGCTGGTCATGGACCTGCTGGAGTGCGTCCTCATACTCTGCAAGGTCCCTCAGGTAATACCACGAATCCTTGGTCGAATAATCAAAGAATTCTCCACTGCAACTCATCTGCACAAAATCCTGCCCGGAAGGTAGTAATCATGTGTAGAAGATCTGCAGGAGATGATTCTCATGAAAGCTCTGGTATGGGCATGCAAGCACTATTGAACCTCAGCCAAGCCTGATGGTAGGCCTCCCATTCAGCTTGGATAAAGCTCGCTATATAATGCTCTATGGCCTGCCGCCCTTGTACCTGCTCCAAGAAAATAGGCAAAACACTCGGAGAAATTCAGCCTGAAATGACAACCAAGTAAAATGTGAGTCAAGAGATAATGAATCAAACCAAAGTCTAGCATCATCTTGTAAAGAAGAGGGAAAAAATCTAAAGATATGCAATCATCACAAATGTTCCCATCAAGACTAGAATACATCCATTCTTCAAATTTCTTCATATGTAAATAAGGGTTCTCCCACTCCGAACCATGAAATATGGCTGAAGTGAGATATCCTCCAGATCAATGCCGGAAAAATCTGAAATGATGCCATGTTTTTTAAAAAAAATTTCCAAGAAAATGAAAATAAACAACCAAAAGACTCAATAAGTGGAAAATAAATAAAATGGAAAGACATAACACTAAGAGATAGAAGTATCACACTAAAACTTTCAAAATCAATCAAAAAATGCAAATAGTAGAAACCGTTGTCCCCGGCAATGGCGCCAATTGATTGAACCGGAAAACGTGCAAGGAGCACGCCTTCCACTCCCAAGCATAGGAGCGTCAATACAATAAAAAAATAACCGGTGAGTACCGGGTCGGATCACGGGGACACGTCATTCTACATTCGTAAGTTTGATCGATAAAGAAAAATAAAACGCGATACAACAACCTCAACTAACGGTGGATGAGTGGGAAAATGTGTGGTGAATCTACATTCCTATCCTAAGTGGGTAAGGTTAGAGAACCAAATGGGGAGTTAGGATAGCTAGAAGAGAAAGCATAGGTTGTGGGTTCACTAAGATTGGTGTTAATCAAGCTCCAATTACCCGCATATAACTCAATTGATCATCCGGCTAAAGACACTCAATCGGAATATTTAGCATTCAAGAACACAATAATTAGCAATAGAGATGGATGTATTATCATAGCGCTAATCAAATTTAAACATGGTCTCTTCTCAAAGAGTGCCCACTTGGGTCTTAGCTAATTAAAATTAACCCTAATGATACTTCCACCATTAACATGATAATGGGCAAGGGGTAAATAGAACTAAAATTGACAACCAACCACAATGAATCACAACCCACACCAATCACACTACTCAAGCATACTAAACAAGATGAAATTCATACACAAATTCATTCAAGGTTCAATACAAAAGAGAAATATGAAATACACAAGAGGGAGAGGAAACATATCACCAATCTCTCATCAATGTAGCTTTCTCCACACTTAAGCACCTCCTCAAAGCTTCTCCATCATCCCCATGGCCTCCAAGCTCCCCCCATTTCAGAAAAAATCAAGATTAGGGCTCAAAACCCCCCAAATTCGCAATATAACTCAAGCACAGCTTATCGGGTCTGTTTTGGGGCGAACTGGGGTGAAAACCACCCCAAAACCTGTAAAAAACAAGCAGCCCCCCTTAAATTACATTGAGGGTCGGGCGCACCTGCGCCCGACCCGCGGGCGCTGAAGCCCACAAAAAAGAGACGTAGGGGCACGCGCAGGGCGCGTGCCCCCCTGCTGGGTGAGAAGCGCGGGCGGGTTTTTATTTTGTTTATTTTTTAAATTTAAAACGGCAGCGGCCCACTGCTGAGAGCGGGCCGCGAGATTGGGCCGGCCAGCCCAAATGCTCTGTCTTTTTATTTTTTTAATTTTCCTTTTTTAAAATCCTCAAAAGTGTTTCCTATCTCCAATAAATCCCCAAAAATAGCTCCGAGTTCCAGAAAATTCTGGAAAAATTCCAGAAAATCCAGAAAATCCCAAAAGTACCTGAAAAATAAGGGGAGCAAAAATTAGTCCATAAAAACCACATTTTATGTATAAAACAGAAATAGGCTTTAATAATTCACGATATCACGAATACGCCCGTATCAAAGCCAAAATTAACATGATATACACATAAAATGCCGAGAAATGGTGGGGAAATATGCAATTTATATCCCGAATTAGTGTCTGGGATCAGCGGCAACTCACCCACCGGGGGTAAGGTATATGCACAGGAGGTCAGCTGCTGGGGGATGCAGGAAAGGGGATAGATGATGGCTGGAACTTGGTCTCCAGAAGGAAAAACTTCACTAGATTGGGTGATGTTAGGAATTCCCAGGGAGGTAACAGGGGTCTCCTAAATCAAAACATAAACCGACCCTCACGAGGGAAAGGACGTTTCCCTAGTTTGCTATGCTACACAAGGCATGTATTGGGCGAGCGTAAGGTGTTTAAAAGATTGCATGTTAGGCCTGCTGTTGAAATTAAAATTGCACCAAATGGACCAAAGTTGTCCTGGGCTGATATATGTGCAAACAGGAGGAAATATGAGTCTTATCTAACTATGGAATTTGCCCCCTGGTTATTAAGGAGGATGGATCTGAAATAGCGTTTCTACCAAACTCTCTCGTGGCTAGAAGAGCGGAGTGACGCACCCCGAACTCACACCTAAAATCCACCTAGCGGTGTCATAGTCGCTGGGCGTAGTATGGTTCCTAGGTGTCAGCTCTGGGCTCTATCCGCAAGCGGACGGTGTTAAATTATAGTATATATGATTGTCGAATCCCACATGGACAGTGACAGTGCATTGTGGTCTCAAATTATTTTTAAATCTGAGAATGAGATAGCAGTCGGTTTGGGAAGATTTGTTATGGTGGTGGTGTTGGTTCGATAATAAAAGAAGCTAGGGCCTTAGTGATCACCGCTAAGACCGTCGAAGGTTGATGTTAGAATGAGATCTTTTCGTTGCATTGGATTTAGGGGGTTGATCTCTCAACTCATACCACTCTCGTGGGTTAGAATTTCGAGGTATTTCGTTGGCACTCATTGACGCAATGGCGGTAGCTGTCAATGTAGCGATATAATTCATCTATAGATCCCCTCAAGGCACGAGCTGGGCATGGGCACGAGCCTTGGTTGGATCCACTAATTCCCTATTTAAATCCCAAAGATACTCCTTAAGCTGATCAATTCAACCAACCGTGGGCATGATCTCAGTATGAGTTCTCCTAGGGATTCGGATGGATCGACCGAAATACTCCCCCTTATTCCCAGTACAACCTAGAGATCCAGGTCTACATCTCTTTTCTAGAGTCTTAGGGCTAACCCATCAGCCCTAGGGAAGACTACTCACATATATCAATTACGACGAATAAAAATGCAATTTTTATCGAAGAAAACATCATATCAATTGAATCGAGCGAGAAATAAATATCTTACGTACTGAAAATGAGAAAGAACGATAGCCAATAGGGATCCAAAGAAATTCCGCGGATTCCAAGAAGCAAGAAATAATAAAAATATAATCTTTCTCCAAAAACAACTCAATTCTCAAAACCTAGATCTAGATCTAAAACAGTTTTCGATCTCATCTCCTCCCTCAGCTTAATTCCAAAAAAACATAATAATCACTCCCCTCTCCTCGGTCTCCAAAAACTCCTCTCCGCATCCGTCTGGGGCCCCTACGAAAATAACGGACCAGAACCGCATGTCGTCGACCGAGTCAGTGACTCGGTCGAGTAGACGCCTGCTCGGTCGAGCAGGCGCATTAACTGCTCTTGGCTTGGGCGAAGGGGTTTGGGCTACTCGGTCGAGCAGCCCGCCGACTCGGTCGAGCTGTCAGTGGATCGGGGCTCCTTCAAAAGTGTCGCTCTGCCTACTCGGCCTGAGTAGGCCTTGCTCAGCCGAGTAAGTCTTGCTCGGTCGAGCAGGATGTTGATGGGATGGAGCTTTGAAAATAGAGACGACTCAGCCGATTCACTACGCTACTCGGTTGAGTATGATGCGCTTCTGCTGGGCTCATGTATCAACTCTACCAAGTAGCCTATGCTGCTCGGTTGAGTCGCCTGGGAAAGTTCCAAAACAACACCTCTCTTTTGCCAGATTCTCCTCCACTCCTCCCATAAGCTTCCGAACCATGGCAAACTCCTGTAGAGCCTCGCCAACAGACTCACGGGCATGTTGGATGTGTCCATATCCAAAAGTAGTTCCGAATCGCTCCAAAATCCCCGAAAATCCACAAAACTCTACGAAACTCGAACATGGCATTAGAATTGCAGTATCGTAAGAAAATGCGGGATTTGGATGTGGATATGACATGAACTGCAATGGAATGATGCTATGAAAAGATAGAAAATATGGACATGTCAAAATCCCCTAAGCTTACCTCTTACTCGTCCTTGAGGAAGACGAATACTAGGTATGCCGGACGATAAACAAAAGAAAATAAAAGAGGTAAGAGATGGAAGGGGGTGCTAGAATGTTCAATCAGATCTCAAGCCTCAGCAGTATATCACGATGCTTCGAATAATACAACACATGCTAATAGTATCCTCAAGTCTTACTAATCATATGGGTAGCATGCAATAAAAGCAAAAGTAGTGATCTTCTAAAATCATGCCATCAACTCATATCAATTTCATGCAATCTATAGAGTCTAGTATAAAAATAGTTAGCAATGCACTTTTTCAATCAATAGATACAAGTGGAGCACAAAGAGATCACACCAACATGCAATAGAGAATGGAAAAAGATCATGTCATTCAAATATTCACTTCAAATCATGAAAAATATCCAAAACTAAAATATTTTGTAAAGTTCAAGTATTATCGAATCTCTCCGTTGTGCACCATCTCCACTCTAATGTGATACTCACGCATATGATCAATTGGTTCACCCCCAAGCTTAGCTTGAGGCGTCGCATCTAGGAATAGGATATGGAAATTTTTGTCTTTTCCCAAGTATTTGTTGTAGCTTCTAATAAAGGGATATGAAACAATTTTCTTTCCTTCTTTTCTCTTCTTTTCTTTTTCTATTTTCACATTTTTTATTTTATTTGGAAGCTATCTTTTTCTTTTGGGATTTTTGGGAAGTAGATACGGTAGAAGTAGCTGTAGGGGGTGAAACCAAGTGATATGTAGAGAATCATAAAGATATGTGTAGAAAGAAATTAATATATCACTCAGTTCACTCATCAGAGGTTCACAACGATTCAATGGGATAATACTCTAACTAAATTCGTAGCTAGCATGGATATTTTCATTCATCTCAGTGAATATTAAAAGCATGCGGTATAAAGCACAATAATATCAGGCATGCAAACAGAAGTAGATAAGATAACAACCAGGTGCTCCAAATGTACTAATAATAGTCATAACCCGTGCCCGCCGGCACGGTTCATTTAAGATTTTCCCATGCGAAATCTTTGTTCCCCGAAATTTTTTTTCAAAGCCAAAATTTAAAAGAAAAACAAATTAGTTTACAATATTTAGCGGTACAGGCGCCTTCGGCGCGGAACAACAAATTCAGAGCATGCGCCTTCGACACAGAACACCAAATTCGATGTGGGTGCTTTTGGCGCAGAGCAACAAATTCGACATAAAACAATAATTTCGACGCGGGTGCCTTAGGTGCGGAATAACAAATCAACGTTAAAAATGGCGCGAGCGCCTTTAGCGTGGAACAACAAATTCAGCGCTTGCGCCTTCGACACAGAACATCAAATTCGACGTGGATGCCTTCGGTGCAAAACAACTTATTCGATGTAAAACAACAATTTCGGCGTGGGTGCCTTAGGCGCGGAACAACAAATTAGCGTTAAAAAATTTAGCTGGCGCTTTCGACGATGGCTTCATATACATATAACCAGTGCCCTTGGGACACTGTTCATTTAAAATCTTGGGCCCACTAATTTTAAAAAAACATCAATAATTATGAGTTTCCCCTGAAATATCAGCAGATGATATCGAAATTTTACAGTGTTTTGCAACGCTGATCAATGAGTTGGCAGCATCTCCCGCGTTCATTCTTTCACAGCTCGCGTTCATTCCCAAGATGAGATTATGTGTATGCACAACATTTTTTTCATAACTAATATTAAAAGGATATTCCTAATTTCAATGCTTTTGTGTATTCCCAACAAATTTTCTCCCAACCCAAAAAATTTTCCACCCAAAACTTAATGTGACATTGCCACATAGGACAAAGTTCAAAAACAGCTCTCAATTGTAATATAGATGTGTGAACATATATGTGCATTATTGATGCGTCCTAAATGTAACCCTACAGCGACCTAGTTATGGCGCGAATTACACGGAGAAAATCCCCGGCAATGATGCCATAAACTTGATCAGCCCGGAATTAACTCCTAAACGATGTCGTTTACTGCAAGCGCACGGTATAGTGGCAAGCGGGTATCGAACACGAGGAAGCGATGCTATACTACCTATATACTCCTAGGTTGAGTTAGACTTGTGGATTTATTGGTGGATGTGGAATATGGAATGTTGTAATGGTGATGGATGCGAAGGTCGTGTCACTCGATATCGCAAACAATGGATTCCACACAATATCAAAGAATAAAATATAAAAAGACTAAGGCTTTAGGACTCGCCACTAAGACCGTCGGATGTCGACGCTAGGCTAGGACTCTTACGTTGCATTGGTTTTATTTGGGGATTATAGCATCTAGAAAGTAAATTCATGCATTTGGGCATCATGAATCTAACATATCGCATTAACCCCGCTCTCGCGATAGGCGCATACGATACGTGTATTAAGGATCTACAAAGTTCACACCACTCTTGTGGTTCGAACACTCTCAACTCGTACCACTCTCGTGGGTTAGAGCTTCGAGGTATTTTGGTGGCTCTTATTGACGCAATGGCGGTAGCCGTCAATTAGTGATATAGTTCGTCGGTGGATCCCATCAAGGCACGAGCCGGGCATGGTCACGTACCTCGGTTGAATCCACTAACTCCCTAATTGAATCCATAGGATACTCCTTAAGCTAATTAATTCCACCGACCGTGGGCACGATCTCATTACGAGTTCTCCTAGGGACTTTGCTAGATCGACCAAAATACAACCCCTTTTATATCCAACGCATCATAAAAATCCTATCTTTGCATCTAGACCCTTAGATCCATGGGCTAATCCCTTAGCCTTAGTTGGAATTACTCATGCAAGATAGAAATATAAGATTCGATAATAGCAAGAGAATTCATCATAGCATGCATCAAAAAGATATTCAATAAGAAATCACAAAGAAATAACAATGGAATTAAAAAGGACAAAAGTACTTATCTTGGTACAAGGGAGGGACCTAGGGCATAGCCTAACTCCCAAAATATCGCCTCCAAAACTCTCTAAAAAGATCTAAAAGCTCTTTAAAGTCCCCAAAAAGTACCCCTCCCAAAAGTGACGGCTGCTCTTTCCATATATCCTTTCCTAACACCCTCTCAAAGTCGTGCCCTAGAGAATATCCGGACGCAACTTACGTTCTGGGCCCACGACGACTCGGTCTGAGTAGGTGGATGCTCGGTCGAGTCGTCAGAAGTCTGGACCCATTCGCCCAAAACGTCGCTCTGTCTGCTCGAACCGTGTAGGGTCTGCTCGGACCGAGTAGGTAGCTGCTCGGTCGAGTAAATGGCTGCTCGATTGAGTCGTCAGAAGTCTGAATCCATCGCCCAAAACATCGCACTGCTTGCTCTGACCGAGTAGGGTCTGCTTGGACCGAGTAGGTAGTTGCTCGGTCGAGTAGGTGGTTGCTCGGTCCAGTAGGTGGTCAAGAACAGATTTCAGCACTGCAGTATCAGCTTGCAGAAATTCCATAGAGCTCATCCAACCTCCGATTGGCACGTTCTTGGTGGCGTTGGAACCATCTTGAAGTCTACTATCTATAAAAAATATCAGAAAAATACTAAAATATCCCAAGTGATAGAAGATTTAAAAAGAGTGCATGGCTGTCCTGTTTCCAGCACTTTGGATCGCTCGATCCTTCACCGCATCATAGCTCGATCGAGTGACCTGGAATCCATGAGTCATGGTATTATAGAAGCATGCTTTATTCATTCTCCTCTTCTTTTTCCCTTCTCTCTTGCCCCTTCCTTGCTCCCCAGCAGCTTTGAGTCACCGAACACGATGCCTAAGGAGCTCTGGTGTCGAAGCATGCACTCTCTCTCCTCCAATATAATCCAAATCGCTCTCGATATTCCCTGAAATGCAACCAAACTCTCTTAAAGTACAATAGTTCCAATTATGAGCGTAAAAACGTATGAAATATGTAATTGAGCAATCATTTTGACGTGTAATCATATAGATAAAATATGTAATATAATGACACATCAAAATCCCCCAAGCTTACCTCTTACTCGTCCTCGAGGAAGACTAGTAAGAAGCTAACATAGGAGAGGGATACACTGGATATGTGAGGCGGTGGTGTGTAATGGAGACAAGTGGTTCAATCTCAAATTCAGAGAATACGAGAACCCAAGGAATGCAAGATCTCGTGAGCACACGTCAATTTGAAGTTAGAACACATATACACAACAAATACTTAAATCTCGCTCAAATTAAAATAATGTGGATTTCAATAGATTTAATGAACTTAATAAGTGATACAAATGAGAGTAGAGTTATATCATATCATAGTTTATCATGCAATATACTAAGTTCATAGGAATGAAACCAATGTCCACAACTCATTCTCTAAGCAGTATAATATGTCATGATCAAACGTTTTCAAGCATGCGTGGTATTTTATTATACTTCATGGAATGAATTTAGCAAATTCAATCAAGATAAGGCATCACCACACTACGACCATTTCAAGACTCCTAAACCCATCAACTTTGCCATGTCTTAGTTCTATATAGAAATGGAGATAAGGATATGGGATTTTTGTAGTTTTATATTATTTTTGGCTATATGAATATTTCATATGCATTTTTCTTTCTTTATATACACGAGATAACTCAATATATACAAAAAGCGGCCTATGCATCCCAGACCAGACGGTCTTAGGGCATTGGGTTACGAAGAACTCCTATGGCCTTTTATTCAGGATATTTGTTTGATTTTTGCATTTTTGGGATTTTTACGAACTCACGTAAACGCGATGGAATGCAAAACATGATCAAAGATCATTTATTGGCTATTCAAAAAGAAAAAGAAAAGGCATAGAATTTAGACATGGCTCTCTTTCAGGAATCCTAATCATCACTACTTTGGTTGTCGTGGGGTTATCCTATCTCTTATGAATCACTAGACATCCATGAAGCAATAGAATTATCAATCAAATCACGCAGGAGTCAAATGATTTTCAGATTTCATTCATTCATTTTTAGCTTAACTGTTTAGAGAATATGGTTGTGAAACTATGGATTCAACCATGAAAAAGCATATTAACAAAGATACACTAATCAAGGAATCAAAATCTAATCTAACAGATATTAGAGTTCATAAAAAATCCACGATATTTCATAGAAAATGAAGCATATTAGACATAAATATAGAAGTGAACATGGTTCATATGGAAATTTCGAAGTGTGTTTCACAATGAAGCAAAGTGCGTGCACTATGCACTCCCCCAAGATTAAACATCACATTGTCCTCAATGTGTGTATGATATAAATAGAGGACAACGACAAGATAGGGGGGCCACTCAACAAAATAGTTTCTTTCCCCAAGCTTAAACATCACATAAAAATTGGGGAGAGAGGTGAAATAAGCGCTAAATATAAGGGTGCAAAAGATAATTGAGCCATCATATGGGGTGAATTTATTAAACTAAGAAAGCATATAAAATCCTATACGGCCCTCTTGTTGCCGAGCAGATTCATGTTTATTGAAAGCATAAAATACTACACTACTGAATTGGTACCACCTGTAGCAAAAGACGGGTCCAATATCTTTGCCGGTACAGGCAGCTGCTCTATCTGCATTTTCTGTGGCTCCACCAGGTGCGTATCTCCACGGGCTCCATCAGATTCCAACAATGCGACTCCCATCATCTCTCCAAGGACTCCACCTGTACCCTGCAAGAGAGAAGCCGCATCAATCTGATGTGGATAATTCTTTCCCAAAATAAATGTATTCGAAAGAGGGTCATCAACATAAGTATTTAAAATTAAATATGGTTGACAACACTTCCCTGAAAATAAATCTCTACTCTAGTGCACCATGTCGATCAACTCCTCGTTATTTGCCTCAGGTTCTTCCGGTAGCTTTGGCATATAAGCGTGGGTCTCATTAGGTAACTCCTCATCATCATCAAACCTGTCCAATTGCACCTCCTGATCGTATTCAATAGCATCCATGGGTGTTAACTCCTCGCTCTCCTCCTCATACACGTCCCATCGTACCTCTTGATCATATGTATGCGTATCCTGCAAAAGGCACGATGAGTCATCAAAATCCGAATCATGAAAAAACATCATATACATGAGGGGAACCAAAAGCAAAGGACGAGGGAGTAAAAGATTCTCCCTGAATGGGAGCAATAAGCTCTGTTGTATAGTCCTCGGTGTCAGTGGAAGGGTGATCCTCTGAGGGATGCTCAGCCTCTGTAGAAAGTGGAGGTGGCTGCAGTAGCTCAAAAGGGGGAGGGTAATGCTCGGGATCCTCATGAATGGCTGTGTCCTTGTCCCAATGCACGGCCTCCTCGGTGACAGGCTCTGGCTCTGCGTGTAATATGTAAAATAAATATAGCTCGGCATCATCGCAATGCACTGCTTCGGCCTCCTCCTCGGGTTCCTCAGGTATAGAAGGCAATGTAAACTTCATCTTCTCCTTTTTATGCCTCCTCCTTCGTTTCTGTCCTGGAGCTCGAGGCACTCTATAGTGTAGGTTGGCCTTCTCAGTAGTAGGTGCAGGTGGCTCTATGAGCTCCTGTATCTCGGCCTCGGTATAAAAGTGGGTCTTGTGCCCCTCAACTAGAGCATAGACTCCATCATAATTGTGCCTGTGGAAGAGATACGATGCGTAATAAAGTTTTGAAATCCAAGCTCAAAAGGGTCACCTGCCATTATTGTTAATGGACCGGTGCATCGAACGGCGTCGACAATGTTTCTCAATAGGTCCATATATGTGTCCTCCTCCGGCAGCTCAGATGTCTCTATTTGTGGAGTGTTGATGGTGTAAAGGTGGATATGATCACCTTTAAGTGAAGCATACACTCTATCTATGGTAGTACCTACACCAGAGACATTAGCCATAACAAAATCGATGAATACTTGGTTGGATGGTTTACCTACCATAACGGTTAGCAAACCGATAGATCGAGCATCATCTATCATTTGCTCCAAGGTTGCTGCCAACTGCAGATCACTAAACTTTCTCACTTGCATCTTCTCCATAAACTCATGTGAGTGTCTTTTTAGCCTTCTAGCGAAGATATCAAATAGCTTGGAACCATCCCACTCATGGTCTGACTCCGTCTTGAACATTCCTAACATTCTTTCGAACTTGCACAAGACTTCTCTGAAGTACTCGCCATCAGCCTTATAGAATGTAGCGAGATATGTATATGATCGTATAGAACCCGGCCGCATCTTTGGAAGCACCATCGCTGTGTCAACTGTACCTGATCAAGCAAAGTAGACAACCTGGAAAAGACGTCAGTGGTACAAAGAGAGATAAAGATAATAATATAGCAGGTGGTGGGGAAAAATCTCTCTGTTTTTTAATTTGTTTTTTTGTTTTTTTTTGTTTTTTGTTTTTTCTTTACACAGTCTAATCAACCTAACTGTGATAAATAAATAATATGGCATAACGCCTCCCTGGCAACGACGCCATAAACTTGATGCGCCTGAAATGTAACCCTAGAGTGACATAGTTATGGCACGAATTACACAGAGATAAATTCCCGGCAACGGCACCATAAACTTGATCGGCCCGGAATTAACTCCGAAACGATGTCGCTTACCGCAAGCGCACGGTATAGTGGCAAGCGGGTATCGAACACGGGGATGCGGTGCTATACTACCTATCTACTCCTAGGTTGGTTAGACTTGTGGGTTTTTTTGTGGATGTGGAATATGGAATGTTGTAATGGTGATGGATTCGAAGGTCGTGTCACTCGATATCGCAAACAAGGGATTCCACACAATATAAAAGAATAAAATATAAAAAGACTAAGACTTTAGGACTCGCCACTAAGACCGTCGGATTTCGACGCAAGGCTAGGACTCTTACGTTGCATTGGTTTTATTGGGGGATTATAGCATCTAAAAAGTTAATTCATGCATCTGGGCATCATGAATCTAACCTATCGCATTAACCCCGCTCTCGCGATATGTGCATACGATACGTGCATTAAGGATCTACAAAGGTCTCACCACTTTCGTGGTTCGAACGCTCTTAAATCGTACCACTCTTGTGGGGTTAGAGCTTCGAGGTATTTTGGTGGCTCTTATTGACGCAATGGCGGTAGTCGTCAATTAGTGATATAGTTCGTCGGTGGATCCCATCAAGGCACGAGCCGGGCATGGTCACGTACCTCGGTTGAATTCACTAACTCCCTAATTAAATCCATAGGATACTCCTTAAGCTAATCGATTTCACCGACTATGGGCACGATCTCAGTACGAGTTTTCCTAGGGATTTTGCTAGATCAACCAAAATACAACCCCTTTTATATCCAACGCATCATAAAAATCCTATCTTTGCATCTAGATCCTAAGATCCATGGGCTAATCCCTTAGCCCTAGATGGAATTACTCATGCAAGATAGCAATATAAGATTCGATAATAGCAAGAGAATTCATCATAGCATGCATCAAAAAGATATTTAATAAGAAATCACAAAGAAATAACAATGGAATTAAAAAGGACAAAAGTACTTATCTTGGTACAAGGAAGGGGCCTAGGGCATAGCCTAACTCCCAAAAGATCGTCTCCACACCTCTCTAAAAAGATCTAAAAGCTCTCGAGTTCCCAAAAAGTCCCCCTCCCAAAAGTGACGGCTGCTCTTTCCATATATCCTTTCCTAAAACCCTCTCAAAGTCGTGTCCTATAGAAGATCCAGACGTAACTTACGTTCTGGGTCCACGGCGACTCGGTCTGAGCAGGTGGCTGCTCGGTCGAGTCGTTAGAAGTTTGGACCCATTCGCCCAAAACGTCGCTCTGTCTGCTCAGACCGAGTAGGGTCTGCTCGGACCGAGTAGGTAGCTGCTCGGTCGAATAAATGGCTGCTCGGTCAAGTTGTCATAAGTCTGAGTCCATCGCACAAAACATCACACTGCTTGCTCGGACCGAGGAGGGTCTACTCGAACCGAGTAGGTAGTTGCTCGGTCGAATAGGTGGTTGCTCGGTTGAGTAGGTGGTCAAGAACAGATTTCAACACTGCAGTATCAGCTTGCAGAGATTCCACAGAGCTCATCTGACCTTCGATTGGCGCGTTCTTAGTGGCATTGGAACCATCTTGAAGTCTACTATCTGGAAAAAATATCAAGAAAATACTAAAAAATCTCAGGTGATAGCAGAATTAAAAAGAGTGCACGGCTATCCTGTTTCCAGCACTTTGGATCGCTCGATTCCTTCGCTGCATCATAGCTCGATCGAGTGACCTAAAATCTATGAGTCATGGTATCATAGAACCATGCTTTCCATTCTCCTCTTCTTCATCCCTTCTCTCTTGTCCCTTCCTTGCTCCCCAGTAGTTTTGAGTCACAGAACGCGGCGCCTCAGGAGCTTCGGTGTCAAAGCACGCACTCTCTCTCCTCCAATATACTCCAAATCACTTGATATTCCCTGAAATGCAAACAAACGCTCTTAAAGTACAATAGTTCCAATTATGAGCGTAAAAGCGTATGAAATATGTAATTGAGCAATCATTTTGATGTGTAATCATATAGATAAAATGTAATGACCCATTCTCCAAGATACCCCGGAAGTGCGAACCTGTCCCAAGTATTCCTAGATCAACGAGTGTTAGGTAGAAAGAGAGAAAGGAAGAGAGCAAAAATAACACTGCTGGTCACCATGCATGTGCTGAGAAGTACAAGTAAAACTCCATCACAGATATAACACTGAGAAATAAACAAAAGTACAATATTTCGTTTATTTAATGCATTGATACATTCTTTTACATACACCATCCGTTCAAGGGGTAAAAAAGAGGGAAGCTACACTGAGACAATGATAATCTTATACAACTCCAAGTCAAGTTCCAACGTATACAATACCAACATTTTCATCCTCACAACTCTAGGTACAAAGGTCTACCCGAAAAAGAAACACCAAAAGTACAAGTCTCTCATCATACCCCTCGCCATCCAATCCTACAATGATAACCAACTCCAAGGCTCCAGTCGCTATCTCCAACCTGAAAAGTCAACGGGGACACGTCAACGCTTGACCCAGTAGGAACTCCTAACACTCTAGTAGGACCCAGTTTTAGAACTGGTCTACCTATCTAGGGAGGGTGGTCTAACAAGTAATGGTCTCAGGGCATAAAAGTAATCACAACACGATGTGTAAGCATCAAGGAAGAACTTGTGAACATGCATAAGTAACCATGTTATAACATGCAAGTACTGGAGGTAAGTAGGAGAACATATTAACATGCAAGTACTGGACATTTATAATAAACAATGGAATGGATCAGCATGAGTCAATAACATTAACTTAAAATAGAAACAAGTAAGCATGGAATAACAATATTTATAATTAAAAGACAATTACTTTAGGTTATTAATTCTCATGTTTGGAAACCCGTGTAAATCGTAGGACGCTAAGGAGTCGGACTTCACCCAGGGTGGGTGAAAAGTGGTACCGCAACCAGCGACACGAGCACTGGAGGGGCCTCTCGCAACTCCGTACCCGACTGGCAAGGTACAGGAGTGAGACTCATCTCGGTTTTTCTTGGGACAAACGGAGAAACCCATCATTTACCGTCATGGTGCAACATGAGTACACCAGCGGCCTCTCTAACCCTCTCAACTCCCCCTTTCGGGAGTGACACATCGGGTGAGAAATAATGATCATTTCTCCGCTCCTTAACTCCTATAGTTTACCCGTGTTTCCCCCCAGCACACATCTAGAGTCTCACCCATTTTCAGAATGGATCGAGCACCCCGATGTTATCTCTCTGCCTCACTCTCAGTTTTTAGAACATTTCATCATTTCGTCAACGAATTATTTAGCGGTCTCGACTACCGCTTTCACATCTTCATTATGCAAAAACCTCATCACAAATATCACATGTGGCATATCATAAAGAGAACTTGACAACAGACTTTAAACGTAACTTAAAACAACAATACTGAATCATAATTGTAGCATGATACACCAATCTGTCTAAAACTGGTATAGCAGAAAGATCAGCACTTTTAAGGCATTTACCGTCAGAATTAGTCTCTGGTCTTTCATGAAAGTTGTAGATATGGATGTTTTACTTTTACTGACAAATTTTCATAAGTTCAGTCGTCATACATGTTTTATGGTGAATTTTCTCCTGACAGGTATAATTTCAGCAAACCGAACCAGAAACTGAGTCATGTTCAAGTCCATTTTTCTACCAGTTATAGAAAGATATAAGATTTTTGAAAGGTTACAAAATTGAAGAGCTCGAAGTCAGCTTTCCAACGGCACCAAGAACATCTCATTTCATTAAATGTGCAGGAAACTGTAACCATTTCACTAAGACGTGTACAGATTAGCTAAAATCAAACCAGACTGAATTTTTAACCCAACTTCCAGTTGGAATTAGGAAAATTTGTGAACACAAAAGCTATTAAGGACATCAAAATACACAACATAAATATTTTCCAAGCAATTTTATGGAGCCAATTAAGAGCAGTTCAATACTAAAGTTTCAATTAATCTGTACAAATTATCTTACATCAAAAATTCCTCCTAACACCAATCCTAAAACTAAATCCTAACTAGATTGTTAGAAATTACTATCTCAAAAGTCCTTCTTAAAGTTCCTTGGCCCTTCTTCTCCTTAAAGAACTTGAGCCTCCTTGGTTTCCTTCTTCAAGCTCCCAACTTAGCTTCTAATTGTTGGATTTGGAGATGATTTTATGGTAATTTTGGTGTTAGAATGTTAATGGAAGGGTATGGCTTCTTGGTGGTGGAAGGGGTGGTGTTTAGGGAGGAGATAGGTGGTATGGCTTCTTGGTGGTGGAAGGGGTGGTGTTTAGGGAGGAGATAGGTGGTATGGCTTCTTGGTGGTGGAAGGGGTGGTGTTTAGGGAGGAGATAGGTGGTGGGAGGGTGGAGCAAATGAATGAAAGGGGGAGGAGAAAATTTCGGCCAAGTTGAAGGGGGAGAGAGGAGAGGGTGAGAAAGAGAATTTTGGTTTCTTTTTTTTGTTTTTGTTTTCCCCCCTTTTCCCTTCTTTTCTTTTCTTTTTTCCTTAAGAAAATTTCTCCATCCTCCACCTCATTCCCTTAAACCCTCTTCTTAAGACACATGGAAAAAATTAGGTGAGGTTCATTCTCAAGGTGACATCTAGCAAGCATGCGGTGGCCTAGCATGGTTAACATGAATTAATTCTAAGTGTGTCCCACCTTGGTTATTGTGTTCAGCCTGCATTATAAGTGTGTTCGGTTTGTATTATATGTGTGTTCGGATCGCACTATATGTGTGTTCAACTTATAAGACAACTGTGTACGGAATAGGCTACAAGTGTTTTCAGCTTATAAGACAACTGTGTACGGAATAGGCTACAAGTGTGTTCAGCTTATAAGACAACTGTGTACGGAATAGGCTACAAGTGTGTTCAGCTTATAAGACAACTGTGTACGGAATAGGCTACAAGTGTGTTCAGCTTATAAGACAACTGTGTACGGAATAGGCTACAAGTGTGTTCAGCTTATAAGACAACTGTGTACAGAATAGGCTACAAGTGTGTTCGGCTTGCATTATGGCTTACTTACATGTATGTTCACATTGTACTCTATGTGTGTACAACTTGTTGTATATATGTGTACAGTTTATGTATCCACTTTGACAATACACATGGTGAGTTAAAATCTTTTTAAAATTAATTCCTTCACTTTACCTCTTACTCGTCCTCGAGGAAGATAAGTAGAGAGACGAACTCGGGAGATGAAAATAAAGAAAATGAAATGAAAAAAGAAAGAACACGAGGTGGAAGGGGTCGTTAGATTATTCTCTCAGATCTCAAGCCATAAGCTACACATCACGATAACTTGGAAAATACAAATCACATGCTATAAGGATTTCATATCTTACATAAACATGGTACTTGCATGTTTTTAAGAACAACAAAAGGGATTCTCTAAATTCATACAATCAATTCATATCCACATCACGCATTTCATAGGATTTAATATACAAATGTTGGCGATGCACTTTTCAATCAAGAGTTATAACTGAAGCATATAAGAATCACGCCAAACATGCAATGGAGAATGGAATAAATCATGTCATTCACATATTTATATCAATTCATAAGAAATCTCCATAACTTAGGTATTTTGCTAAGTTTCAGCATTATCAAACTTCCCCATTCGTGCACCTCTCCACTTTAATGTCGTACTCACTCATATGGTCAAATGAATTCAACCCCCCCAAGCTTAGCTTGAGGCATCGCATCTAAAGGAATATGATAGTGGAAAATGGGATTTTTGCCTTGGTTTTCCCAAGTATTTTGTGGCTCCAATAATGAGATAGAGAAACATTTTTTGTTTCTTCTTTTTTTTTCTTTTTGGTCTTTTTTTTTGTTTCTCACTTTTCTTTTTGGATTTTTGTAGGAGCTATTTGATTTGTATTTTTGGTTTTTGGCTCCTTTTTGGCTTTTTGGACTTTTTGGAGCTAACTTTTTCTTTTGTGTGGATTTTTGGGAAATAGATGCGATATAAGTAGCTTTAGGAGGTGAACTCAAGTGACATGTAGAGAATAAAAAGATATATGTGAAGAAAGAAATAATGTAGCACTCGGTTCACTCTAAGATGTGCACGAACAGTTCAATAAAATAATACTTCAACTAAAACTCATATGTAAGCATGGATATTCTCAATCATCTCAATAAAAAGTGAAGTCAAGCGATAAAGCGCATAATCATATCAAGCATGCAACAGAAGGTGAATAAGACAATAAAACTGATGCTTCAGATATACTAATGATGCGTTAATCTTGGTGCATTTCCAACAAAAGCATACTAAACACTAATCCATGCATTCAGTTTCAATTAATATCATGCATTCATGTAGAGGAATCATCAAAAGAATATATAAGCAAGCACATGGATAGTAGGACTATGAAATACGCTAAGTAGCATGGCAAGGAATAATAAGCATCGTGATGGTTGCTAAAGCAATAAGAGATATCATCATAAGGAACAAATCTAGCAAAAGAAGAGAAAGGAAAATAAAGAAATAAGAAAAAATAAAAGAGAGGAAAGAAAAGAAAAATAAGCACACAACATGATGCATGAACACACATAAAAGGAAAATAAGATGGAAAATTCAAAAATATGATGCAAAAATTTTGAAAAATTTTAAAAACCCTAAAATAAAGAAAAAATGCAGCTAATGCATTTAAATGGCATGGAAATGCACTCCCCCAAGCTTAAACTTCACATTGTCCTCAATGTGATCATAGTGGAAGAATATGAGGAACAACGATAATAATAGGGGGAGAATGAAAAATGATGGAATGAATGATATGAAATCCTAATGCAACTACATGCACATACAATGATGCATGAGAGCGCTTTCCCCCAAGCTTATACCAAACAATCCTATTCAAATGACTCGATCAAAAATATCATGGCTTTGCAAAGCGAGTTCAAGTCAAATGAATAAGAAAGTGAGTATTCCCTTGAAAGAAATGCTCGATGGTGGTGAGCAAAAGGATGTGGCGTATCAAAATATGGAGAGGGGAATTAATATATATAATGGGTTTGGGGTGTAAAAGATTTTTGTGGCCGTCATAAGAGGTGATATTTATTCAAGCAAATCTATACGGTCCTCTCGCTGTCGAGAGAATTCGAGTTTATTGAAAGCATAAAATTTCTACACTACTGGATTGATATCACCTATAGCAAAAGGCGGAT
This sequence comes from Scilla litardierei, assembly GCA_030789695.1. Classification (NCBI taxonomy): domain Eukaryota; kingdom Viridiplantae; phylum Streptophyta; class Magnoliopsida; order Asparagales; family Asparagaceae; genus Scilla; species Scilla litardierei. The sequence goes on along the minus strand of CM061142.1, from coordinate 16,354,893 downwards.
CCAGTATCTTTGCCGGTGCAGGCAACTGCTCCAACTGCTCTTTCCGTGGCTCTGCCAGACGCATGTGTCCACGGACTCCATCAGACTCCAGCAATGCGGCTCCCAGCACCTCTCCAAGGACTCCACCTGTACCCTGCAAGAGATAAGCCGCATCAATCTGATGTGGATAATTCTTCCCCAAAATAAATGTATTCCAAATAGGGTCATCAACATAAGTATTTAAAATTAAAAACGGTTGACAACACTTCCCTGGAAATAAATCTCCACTCTCGTATACCACGTCGATCAACTCCTCATTGTTCGCCTCAGGTTGTTCAGGTAGCTTGGGCATATAAGCGTAGGTCTCATCAAGCAACTCCTCATCATCGTCAGACTTATCCCATCGCACCTCCTGATCATAATCAATAGCATCCATGGGTGTTAATTCCTCGCTCTCCTCCTCGTATACGTCCCATCGTACCTCTTGATCATATGTACATGAATCCTGCAAAAGGTGCAATGAGTCGTCAAAATCTGAATCATAAAAAACAGCATACACTGGAGGAGAATCAAATGTAGGAGATGAGGGAGTAAAGAGATCTCCCTGAAGGGGAGCCATAAGCTCTGTGGGATTATCCTCAACATCAGTGGAAGCGTGGTCCTCTGAGGGATGCTCAGCCTCTGTAGAGGGTGGGGATGGCTGCGGTAGCTCGAAAGGAGGGGGGCACAATTCGGGCTCCATCTGTGTGCAGATGTCATCGTCCAAAGTCACGTCCTCCTCGATGGTCTGCTCCGCTACTATAGGCATGACCTCCTCAAAAATATCCTCTGATGGTATAGGCTGCTCTGACTCAGGTGGGTGGCAGGGGGAGGCGACGACGGCATAAGGTGGCTCTATAGGCTCATGTATCTCGACCATGGTGTAAAAATGGGTCTTGTGCCCCTCAATTAGAGCGTAGACTCCATCATCAATTGTGCCTGTAGAAGAGATACAATGAGTAATAAAGTTTTGAAATTCAAGCTCAAAAGGATCACCTGCCGTTATTGTCAATGGACCGGAATTTCGAACTATGTCGACAATGTTTCTCAATAGGTCCGTGTAAGTGTCCTCCTTTGGCAACTCAGATGTCTCTATTTGTGGAGTGTTGATGGTATAAAGGTGGATATGATCACCTTCAAGTGAAGCATACACTCCATCTACGATAGTACCTGCGCTAGAGACATTAGCCATAACAAAATCGATGAATACTTGGTCGTATGGTTTACTTACCGTAACGGTTAGTGAACCGGTAGATCGAGCATCATCTATCATTTGCTCCAAGGCTGCTGCCAGCTGTAGATCACTGAACTTCCTCACTTGCATCCTCTTCAAAAACTCACGTGAGGGTCCCTTTAGCCTTCTAGTGAAGATATCAAATAGCGTGGAGTCATTCCACTCATGGTCTGACTCCGTCTGGAACATTTCTAACATTCCTTCAAACCTAGACAAGGCTTCCCCGAAAGATTCTCCATCAGCCTGATAGAATGCAGCGAGATATATGTAGGATTGTATAGAGCCCGCTCGCATTTTCTTTGGAAGCACCATCGCTACAACAACTGTACCTGATCAATCAAAGTAAACAACCTGGAAAAGACGTCAGTGGTACAAAGAGAGATAAAGATAATAATAGTAGCAGGTGGTGGGGAAAAAAAATCTCTCTCAATGTTTTTATTTTTTTATTTTTTAATGTAGTCGAATCAACCTAATTGTGACATATTGGCACCAACAGGAAAACACCTCCCCGGCAACGGCGCCAAAAACTTGATCGCTCCGGAATGCAACCCAAGAGCGCGACCAAAAACTTGGTCGGCCCTGGATACACGTCCCGGAGAACGATTGTAGTTTTACCGCAAGCGCACGGCGTAGTGGCGAGCGGGTATCGAACACGAGGAGGTGGTGTTGGCTCCAATCTATCCTAGGTTGGTTTGACTACGAATGTTTTATTGGTGGAGATGGCTATGGTATGATATAATGGAAATGGTGGTGGATGTCGGTGTCGATGATAAAGAAATCGGTCAAATATCGATTCAAATACAATATAATAAAAGAGGGAATTTACCTTGCGGCGATCCTGTCACAATCGTCGGGCAAAGTATGGGGATATAAAATCAAATAAAGACGTCTAGGGCTAGGAAATTCCCACTACGGATCGTCATACATCATCGTAAATAGTGAATCTCAATATTACTAGACTTGTGTTGAGGTGAACTAGTCGTAACTGAATAGAGAACCAAGCTCACGCTCTCGCGCTATTGCCGGTCTATAGCAACCTAGATTAGAGCCCAATCTCTTGCAAACCCTAACCTAAGCCACTAGCATGAAGATCGACATCATCGTTCAATCGCTCCTTGAGTCCACTCTCGTGCAAACTCGAGTTACGATCTAGGTTGTGATAGTTCGTATTCATCCAATCTCTTGCAAACGAATATGAGTATAGATTTACAATTAAAAATCCTAGCTTTGGTCCAATCTCTTGCAAACCAAATCTAGAGAAACCCAATTGTAAACCTAAATCGAATATCTAGGCCTTCCCATCGATTAGAATCCAATCTCTTGCAAACCCCAATCGATGGAAATCCCTAACTATCCGTAATAAATCAATCACAACCTAACCTCCTAGCAATTCTAGCAATTTAGAAATTCATTCATCACAAATATGAAATTAGATCCATAGGGTTCATCCACATGCCCTAGAACATCAAATCTACTCAAGCATAGCAACAACGATATAGGAATCAATAAAAACAATTGCTTGCATGTAAAAAGATAGCAAATCAAAGATTCAAATAATAAGAATAGAAATACTTAGCTTTGATGAAGAATTCCAATCCAAATACAAGCTTTTTGATCCAAGAGGGGGCCTATGGCATGGCCTAACCTCTAAAAATAACTCTAATAAAACATAATGGGGATCCCCTCTAATGGTGGCTACAAACCCCTTAAATACTCCCCCAAAACCGTAGCAAGAAACCCTAGAAAACCCCTCAAATTCGTGCCCAAAAACAGCCCAAACCGCAACTTAAAATCTGGGCCCAGGCCGCACTCGGCCGAGTGGAATATGTGACCCGGCCGAGTGACACTGACATGCAAATTCCAGCACTGCAGCATCAACTTGCAGAAATTCCCCAGATTTCATCCGACCTCTGATTTGCGCGTTCTTGGCGGCGTTGGAACCGTCATGAAGTCTACTATCCATAAAAAATATGAGAAAAATACTTTGATTTCTGGAATGATAGCAGATTTCAAAAGAGTGAGAGGCTGTCTGAAAATCTGGGCGTTGCATGTCCTCGGCATCACTCGGTCGAGTGGCAAATGTCACTCGGCCGAGGAGCATTTGGTACTCGGGTGGACGGCTTTCGTCACTCGGCCGAGTCGGGCTTCTGGGGCAGACTGACGGATTACAGTAAGTTGGACATTTTGGCTTGCCGTCGTCTGGGTGCCACTCGGACGGACGGAGTATCCTCACTCGGCCGAGTCGACGTGCGATGCTCGGCCGAGTGCACGCCGATACATCTCTGTTGCGTGTCCGATCTGGCCGGCCGAGCGGGGTCTCAATGCTCGGCCGAGTGACTCCTTCACTCGGCCGAGTGGCATGCTGAAAATGCCCAATCTTCATCTTTTCGCTCCCCCGTCGCTCCTACGATGTTCTTTCTTCTTCCACTCCTCTTCCATTGCAGAATAACCCTCAAAAGGGCCATGGTTGACACTCCGGAGTGGGTGCAAATCCTCTTGATCTCACAATCGATCCAAATCGCTCCATATTTCCTGAAATACGACAAAAACAAGAAATAGTGAAAAGTATCGCAATATTGTCGAATAATCGTGAAAAGCGTGATATGGGCGATCAAAACGGTATGCAAATATGCAGAAAAAAGGTGTAAAATATGGAGTGATCATCACTAAAATAATTAAAGAAACATATGTAAGGATACCCAAAAATTATACGCACATATATACGCCTAAGAATACGTATATATATATACGTATATAGGGATACTGGGTATTACATAAAATGTGGAATATAATGACACATCAATTACTCAACAAAAGACGTACTAGATACTATTTCATACATTCAATTTCAATTCATATCAGTCATTAAATTAGAAAGATCAGCAGGAGAATATGCCAGCATATAAATAGTAAAACTAAGACTAACCTAAATAGCATGTCAACAGATATAAACATCGTGAGTAGCTACTGAGTGCTATGAGAAGTATCATCATGCAGAAAAATTTTAGCTAAAAGGGAGAAAGGGCGGAGAAAGCAAGAAAATGAAAACAGGCATGCAAGCATGGCAAAAAGTGAAAAACGTGATGCTGAATGAGAAAAAAGATGAAAAGGTGGAAAATGGGTGGAAAAGTAAAGTAAAAAAGGTGAAAAATGAAAGAAAATATAAAAGAGAATGAAAAACTAAAGCGATATCGCTCATCCTCCAAGCTAAACGCAGCAGTGTCCTCACTGCTGAGAAAACGCTAGTATGCGGGAAATGATGCTAGAGAGGGTGGGTGGGTGAGGGGATAGAAAAGGAACAGAAAATAAAACTGTGCTGAAGAAAGAAAACGTGTGATGATGCAATGATAAAGTGATGATGCAAATGCATGGAATGAAGCATGGAGGGTCCTCCCCCAAGCTGTGTAAGAATAGGGCCCCAAAAAGACAGATGGGCACAAAATAGGTCAGGGGAAGATATGAACAAAAAGTTGTGGATGGACAGCATCAAGCAGTGGCACCACCCTCTGAGGGTGGTGGTGGGTCAGATCACCAGTGCCTAATCAGGTTGCAAACACCTGGGAGGTCCTGCTCAACGGACTGTTGAGCAGTGCCGCCTCCATGACTTATGAGTAGGAGCATAGCAACGAACTAGTCGCCCTAGTCAGTGTCCCGGAAGGTAACGGCATACGCTGTGTCGTTGAGATACAGACGCTCAGGAGGGGTTAGAGTGTTGGTTGTCAGGGGTGCATAGGTGGATGATTCGCCAACCATATGGTCTTGTGTGGGTGAGCGTGTACGATGGGTGCATCGAGTTGGCCTAGGATTGGGTGCACCGGTGTCGGTGTTTATGGGTCTAGCACACCATGGTGGCATCTTGCAAGGAGTATAAAAACACGGGTCGGTATGTAAAATATACAGTGGAAAGAGTGTACCGACATGATGCGAAGAGTGCAGAAAATAAAATCTTGTGGTAGCTGGTAGTCAAACGAGTGCTATCTCTCAAATTGTCCCAATTTAAATCCCTTGCGGTAAATGCAGTGCACCTGAAGAAGGAAAGAAAAACAATGTTAGTGAAAAATGAGCGTGTAGAGGAAGGAATTGGGGTGGTGTGTGTTACTCAGTCGGGTTAGTATACACGGGGTTTAGGGCATGGGGTTATAATGGTTGAGAGAGCTACTCGACTGAGCAACAATTGTGCTCGATCGAGTAACTCAGTTATGGAGTGGGTGTGGGTCGAAGGCTCGGTAGAGCACTAATTGTGATCGGTGCAGTTAATCAGGCAAGGAATGGGGGTGGGTTGATTGCTCGGCCGAGCACTAATTGTGCTCGGCCGATTGATGGGTGTTGCCCTAGGGGGTGAGGGGACCGAGGCGGCAGCGGAGGGGAGGAAATAGGTGGAAGGGGGAAAACTTAACGAGAGAGAGAGATAGATAGAGAGATTGACTGGTCGGTGATGATAGCGGCTGCGGCGGTGGGAGTTGGGCGACCGTGCGGATCGAGTAGGAGAGGGGGGCTGGGTGCTCAGGCAGGTGAAATTAGGGAATTAAAAGAGTTTTGGGTTTAAAGAAGTCGAGTTGGGTTTTAATAACCCGACTCGTTCGAAAGTGGGCCCTGCATGCTTTAAGGTAACACGACTCGATCGAGCAGCGTAACTGCTCAGTCGAGTCAGAAAAGATTAATACGAGTTTTAGAACACTCCCTCGTCTACTCGATCGAGCAGGTTCTACTCGGTCGAGTCAGAAGACCATGCTGCCATTGTTTCCCATCTTCTCTTTTGCTCGGTCGAGCACGTGACTGCTCGGTCGAGTAGGTGTCTACTCGGACCGAGTAGAGGCTACTCGGGCTGTGTAGGCAGAGCGTCGTTTTCCCAATATTTCCATGTGCTTTCTTCAGCTTGATCGAGCAGATGGATACTCGGTTGAGTAAGGGACTACTCGACCGAGTAAATGCTGCTCGAACTGCGTAGACAGAGCGGCATTTTCCTTTGCTTTTCATATGCCCTGCGCTACTCGACCGAGTAGGTGGATGCTCGGTCGAGTCACCTGTGTCACCTGTGTGACTCTTCTCCCTTAGCTTGCTCTTCTATCAGCTGCTCTCCTCCAAGCTTCCTTCCATTCAAATCATCGATTTGCACGCTCCCCTTAACATTCAACCTGTAGAAAGGAAGAACATATCAGATTTTTATAGTTTTGCATTGTTAAGAAATAGAAAGCGTTTTTATTTGGTTTTCAGGGATAGATAAAGCAAAAACAAAAATTGAAAAAGATAATCTAAGATATAAAAGATCGGGTTGCCTCCCGATAAGCGCTCGTTTTGAGTCATGAGCTCGACTCCATCAAGTTCTTCAATTGTTATTTGGCGCGTATGAGATGCGTGCATCATAATTGCCAACGATACCGTGTGGTGGTATTTGGTATGCTTCCTCTCCATGGCTTTCCTTGCCTACGTGACTGATGGTTTCCGGCTTCTTCTGGTGCAAAGAGTTGTCTGTGGGCTCCTCATCAAGTACACGAAGATAGGCGGCAACTGCCTTGTTGTAAATGGGGTCGCCATCGTCATCAACACTCGTTCTAATCGGGTCCTTCATGACCCCCTCAACGGTATACTCCCCTATGGCATCATCTTCTAAGAGCTCCAGATAACTAGCTCCTTCTTCTTAGACATGCTCCATCATAGACTTTTGCAACCAGAATTGGGCTTCAATATTACCCACATTCATTGATAGAGTCCCTTCACGAACATCAATAAGGACGCCGGCTGTCGCCATGAAAGGGCGGCCAAGTATGAGCTGGGAACTTCCTCCTTCTGGCATATTTAAGATGACAAAGTCCACCGGCACACACAATCCGGGAGGTATTTGCAAAATGATGTCTCTAGCAATGCCTACCGGATACGTGATCGAGTGATCCGCCAGCTGTATCGACATGTTTGTGGGATCCAACTCACTTCCAGTTTGTAGTCTTTCAAATATGGAGAGCGACATCAAGCTGATGCTCGCTCCCAAGTCGATCAGAGCACGGTTGATAGGTGTACCTCCTATAGAGCATGGGACTGTAAAGCTTCCCGGATCCGGTAGCTTCCTTGGGAGATGGTTCTTTATGATGGAGGTAGAGTCCTCCATAAGCTTTATTTCCTCATGCTTCCGCTTCCCGGTAATGAGGTTCTTCAGAAACTTCGCGTAGATATGAATTTCTGTAATGGCATCCATAAAGGGGATGTTGAGCTGGATTCCCTTCAGAAGTTCCGTGAATTTTGAATACGTCTTCTCCATTTTAGCTAAATCTAGCCTCTGTGGATACGGCGGAGGGGGTCGGCTTCCCTTGTCCTTTGCAGCATTCTTAGGAGATGGCTCACCGAATCTAGTTGCATCTTCCCTTGGTGCGGGTGTGACGGTAGGTATGGTGGAATGCGAATCCGCCCTCTCTTCATTCACGATAGGGTCATCTGTAGCCTCTTCCTCATCATTGCACATAGTGGCATCCTCAATTGTGACTTGTTCTTTGTTTGATACTGGCACCATCACAGCGTCAGTTGTCCGTCCTCCACGCATGGTAACGGAGACCACGGCATTAGCTTGAGCCCTTGGATTTGGCTCTGGTTGCAAAGGCAACCTCCCTTGCTTCTTAAGTAATTGGGACATCTGACCCCTCAGCTCATCAAGCAACATGTTTATGTTCTTGAATTGGGTAGACGTGTCTTGGTTGAACCTGACTTGTCCGCTCATGAACGTCTCTAAGTGGTCTCCAGATTGGAATGCGGCGGCGTTGGTGCATAGCCTTGTTGAGGCGAGCGATTAAATTGGTAGCCTGGTGGTCGATACAGCCCAGCTGGCCTAAATTTGCTCTGCTATTGATGTGGTGGTTGTCCTTGTTGTTGTTGAGGAGGGAGTGGTGGCCTCTGAAATTGTGGAGGTTGCAGCCCTCCACTTGGGTTCCCGTAAGACAATCCGGGGTGATTCCTTGCGGCTGGATGTTGCCACTGATTTTGCCCATCCCCTTGGACATACTGTATTAACTCAGATGATTTGGTTCCGTCATAATGTCCCTCATTGGAAACGTAACTTTGCTCTCCATATTCATCCGAAGGATGATAGGCTGGGGTGCTGGTAGTTGTTGCGATGGAGTCCAACCGCTGCTCGATCCTAGCCGCCTGTTTACACAAAGTCTCAATGTGAGAATCAAGGTGGCTAACAGCTTTTACCTCAGGGGTCCGGGTGACAATGGTGCGCTCCTCGCTCCACTGTTGGTTATTCGTCGCCATATGCTTAAGTAGATCGATGGCTTCCTCAGGCGATTTGTCCAGTAGGGTGCCTTGTGTGGCGGCATCAATTATCATCTTCGCTAGGTTGTAGCCTATTGTAGAAGCTTTGTACCAGATCTCAGGACTGGATTCCATGATGAGGACACTTATGCTGAAGGTCGTTGAACCTTTCCCATGCCTCGTAGAGAGATTCTTGCGGAAGCTGCTTAAAATTAGAGATAGCTCCTCTGATCCGCACCGTCTTGGAGGGCAGGTAAAATTTGTCTATGAAGGCGATCGCCAGTTGCTCCCACGTTGTGAAGTGATTGGACGGGTGGGCTCATAGCCAATATGAAGCTTTATCCCTCAAGGTGAAAGGAAAGAGCCTTAGCTTAATGACATTGTCACTCACATCTTTGGCCTTAAATGTATCTCACTTCGCCAGAAAAGTGTCGATATGATGGTTTGGGTTCTCGTACGGATGCCCATGGAAGGGATCCTGCTGCATCAGATTTATGAGCCCGATCTTTAACTCGAAGCTAGCTGCCGCCAGTTGCGGTGTCAAGATGGAGGAATTGTTTTTGAAGCTCGGTTTCATATAGTCCCGGATGAACCCGGTGCCAGCTGGAGTGGCAGTATTGTCTGCCATTTGATCAGAGAGTGTCTGACTCCGATTCGAGGCCCTAAGAGCTCTTGCTGTTTCTTGATTTCAAGATCGAATAGCAACTCTTTATCAAAAGCCCTAAAGCGAGTAATCATGCACAAGACGGCTCAGAAAAATACCATGAGTAGCAAGATAATAATTAAAAAGAATGAAACGGGTGGAAAGATGGGAAATGATAAGATTCGCAAGAAGATTCTTCGAAACAAAAATAAACTGAGATACACTATAACTGTCCCCCGGCAACGGCACCAAAAACTTGAGACACCCCGAACTCACACCTAAAATCCACCTAGCAGTGTCAAGTCGCTAGGCATAGTATGGTTCCTAGGTATCAGCTCTGGGCTCTATCCGCAAGCGGACGGTATCAAATTATAGTATATAAGATTGTCGAATCCCATAGGAACAGTGACAGTATATTGGGGTCTCAGATTATTTTTAAATCTCAGAATGAGATAGCAGTCGGTTTGGGAAGATTTGTTGTTGTGGTGGTGTTGGTTCGATAATAAAAGAAGCTAGGGCCTTAGGGATCACCGCTAAGACTGTCGAAGGTTGATGTTAGAATGAAATCTTTACGTTGCATTGGATTTAGGGGGTTGATCTCTCAACTCATACCAGACTCGTGGGTTAGAATTTCGAGGTATTTCGGTGGCTCTCATTGAAGCAATGGCGGTAGCCGTCAATATAGCGATATTTTTCATCGGTGGATCCCTTCAAGGCACGAGCCAGGCATGGTCATGAGCCTTGGTTGGATCCACTAATCCCCTATTTAAATCCCAAAGATACTCCTTAAGCTCATCAATTCCACCGACCGTGGGCATGATCTCAGTACAAGTTCTCCTAAGGATTCGGATGGATCGATCGAAATACTCCCCCTTATTCCCAGTACAACCTAGAGATCCAGGTCTACATCTCTTTCCTAGAGTCTTAGGGCTAACCCATCGCCCTAGGGAATACTACTCACACATAGCAATTACGACGAATAAAAATGCAATTTTTATCGAAGAAAAATATCGAAGCAATTGAATCGAGCGAGAAATAAATATCTTACGTACCGAAAACGAGAACGAACGATAGCCAATAGGGATCCAAAGAAATTCCGCGGATTCCAAGATGCAAGAAATAATAAAAATATAATCTTTCTCCAAAAACAACCCAATTATCAAAACCTAGATTTAGATCTACAATAGTTTTCGATCTCCTCTCCTCCCTCAGCTTAATTCCAAAAAAACATAATAATCACTCCCCTCTCCTCAGTCTCTAAAATCTCCTCTCCACAACCTCTGGGGCCCCCACGAAAATAACGGACCAGAACCGCATGTCGTCGACCGAGTCAGTGACTCGGTCGAGTAAACGCATGATCGATCGAGCAGGCGCATTAACTTCTCTTGGCTTGGGCGAAGGGGTCTGGGCTACTCGGTCGAGTAGCCCACCGACTTGATCGAGCTGTCAGTGGATCGGGGCTCCTTCAAAAGTGTCGCTCTGCCTACTCGGCCAGAGTAGGCCTTGCTCGGTCTAGTAAGTCTTGCTCGGTCGAGCAGGATGTTGATGGGATGGAGCTTTGAAAATAGAGACGACTCGACCGAGTCACCACGCTACTCAATCGAGTAGGATGCGCTTCTGCTGGGCTCGTGTATCAGCTTGACCGAGCAGCCTATGCTGCTCGGTTGAGTCGCTTGGAAAAGTTCCAAAACAACTCCTCTCTCTTGCCAGATTCTCCTCCACTCCTCCCATAAGCTTCCGAACCTGGGCAAACTCCTGTAGAGCCTTGCCAACGGACTCACGGGCATGCTGGATGTGTCCATATCCAAAAGTGGTTTCGAATCGCTCCAAAATCCCTGAAAATCCACAGAACTCTATGAAACTCAGTATCGTAAGAAAATGCGGGATTTGGATGCAGATATGACATGAAATGCAATGGAATGATGCTATGAAAGATAGAAAATATGGACACATCACGGAGCAATGGAAAAATACTCTTATATGGTATGTATTAGGAGATGTGCCGTACTATGGTCAGGTTCGTGCTTGGGTGGAAAGATTATGGAGTGTTAAGAGAAGAATTCGTATCTACAGTCGCGAAAATGGATTTTTCTACTTTAAGTTCGAAGATGGTGAGGAATGTGAGAGAATATTGCAAGGAGGGACGTGGTTATTTGATGGACGTCTGGTTGTTCTTCAATGCTGGAGTTCAACTCTAAGACATGAACGAAACACGTGAGATACTAAATGTAATATCATCATTTATATGTATCCCAATATGTTTGGACAGGCTTACGGCAAAATTGGAGAGAATTTCATATGCTCACTGTTTGGTAGAAGTTGACGCCATGAAACCCATTCCAAAATTAGTGGCGGTTGAAATTGAGGACGGTACATCACTATCCATTGAGGTGAAAATTGAGGGAGAGCCACCTCGTTGCAAGAAATGTATCTGTTTTGGGCATACAGAATCACAATGCACGGGTAGAGGTTGTTGAGTATTGATTCCCCTGATTTGGTTTTGATGATGAAAAAACATAAATATTATGTACTAATTCTCTTTGAGCGCAGTTATGGAGATCGTCGTCAAATTAATTTGTAGATCTCAAGCGTCGTCCCAAGACTTCTTTAGAGCGCGTGATCGTTGTGCCTGAAGCTTCGTTGAAGCTCAAGGAGTTAGTAATGAAGTCAATGGATTCAGACTCATCATGTTGAAGCTTTGAAGACGATTTGTCATGTTTAATTATATTGTCTTCTAGCTTCGTTTCATAGAATGTTAAGCCTTGAGTTTTACTTGCTTATTTATTCTCATATCTATCTTAACTTATCACTAAGAATGCCCTAGAAACCATTAGATAGGTTTCATTGCTTATCGTCCTTGATTTGGCTTTCTTGTGCATCTTAGTTGGTTCACGAAGAATGATTAATCGATTAAATGTCAATCTAATCGGTTAGGAAGTCTTCTTGAACCGACTAGTTGTCTTTGTGTATTTCAGCATATTCACTGTTGACCAATTAGTCGGTCCAAGAAGGTTCACCGACCGACTAGTTGTCAAACTAGTCGGTTGGTGTCTCTTCTTAGACCGACTAGTTTTCTCCTTTTATTTCACCCATTTCTCTGTCAACCATCTAGTCGGTCCAAGAAGGTTCACCGACCGACTAGTTCTCGAACTAATCGGTCAGTAATCCTTCTTAGACCGATTAAGCTGCTTTATTTTTCCAGCCGTTGGAGATTTTATTTCCACGATTTTTCTTGATCTGTTTTGATTCTTTCCATATTTGTTTGATACGTTTCAAACATGAAAATTTCTTTAATATGAGAGAGATTTCGGATCTAATTTCATTCGATCGATAATCAATTTTTCAAGGGCTCTCTCTCGAAAATCTCTCTCCCTTTGCGACCTAATTTCTCAAGGAGATTTTCGGCTGGTGTGCGTTCATACTTCTGAAAGGCTGAATCACGATCATCACCATCATCCTAGTCATCTTCCTCTGTCCATCTTGGTGGCGCTTGGGTTTCGTGATCATCTTTTCTCATCATCCTTACTTGCCCTAAATTCGTAAGTATTTCTCAAGGCATAGGATTTTGTGGTGAGTGTTTCTTATTTCAATTAACTTGTTATTTGAGTTTATCTCTCGAGTTGTGAGAGAAGTTCGTGATCTCGGTTTGTGGGAGTCACGATTCGTTTGTTGTATTGATTGATCTTGTAGTAGTTTCTACAAGAAGTTTTTAGTGAAAACTTGAGTTAGTGGATTCTAACTCAAATAGCCGGAAGAGATCCGTGTGTCTGGGATGTAGGATCACCGGGAACAAGTCGGGGAGACTTAGGTGGATCCGAACCCATTATATCTATTGTTTGCGTTGTGTTATTCTTGTTGTTCTTATTTATTCCGCATAGTTGTTTGTGATTGCAAAATAATTAGGAATTATACTCTTGATTATTTTAAGTACTATTCACCCCCCTCTAGTACTTGTGCAGTAGTTTTCAGGGCATTACATTTGGTATCAGAGCCAAGTTCATAGTTATGACAAACAACGACAACAAGGCCGTTCGACCACCACCCGACTACAGCCCCTACAAGAATCGTGAAGGAGCCTCTTTCGTGGTCGAAGGATACTCCTCAACCAGTCCTCCTCATTTCAACGATACCAACTATGGGTACTGGAAATGCCGGATGGAAACTTTCCTCTGGAGCGCGTCATTTTGGAGAGCCACGTTAACGGAGTACGTTGAGCCCACTGAAGAAGACTTCACACAGTGGACTGCCGCGGAGGTCGCCGCGGAGGTGAGCAATGCCAAGGCAATGAATGCCTTACAATGTGCACTGGAGCCTGAAGACTTCAACAAGATATGCACCTGTAAGAGTGCATATCAGATTTGGAACCAACTCCTCATCTTACATGAGGGAACGAGCAGGGTAAAACACTCTAAACTCACAGTTGCTAACAAAGAATTCGAGTTATTTCACATGGAACAGGGTGAAAGAATTAAGGAGTACTATGCTCATTTCGTGGATCTAACCAACGAATTGGAAGCTCTTGGGAAGACCTATACCCAAGAAGAGAAAGTCGCAAAGATCATTGACGGACTTTCTTCGAGTTGGGAAAAGCGAACCTACGCTATCGAGGAAGGTAATGATATGTCAAAATATACTGTTGTTCAACTAATGGGTACCTTGATGTCTTATGAGGTACGAAAGGACAGCAAGATCAAGATGCAGGACAGAATGAAGGCGTTCTTGAAGCAAGAAGAGCCGAAGAAAAAGGCGATTGCTTTCAAGGCCGTCCCTACCACACCTACCGATAGTGAAGAATCGGAAGATGAGTTGGGCATGGAATCTTTGGCCCTCATGGCAAAGAAGTTCAACCGGTTCTTCCGAAAAGGTAATTTCAAGAACAAATCCAAAGTTGGTTCTACTAATGCCTCTGCTCCTCTGTGTTTCAAATGCAATAAGCCAGGACACATCAAGGTCGATTGTCCTCCCAACAAACAAAAGGAGAAGTGGAAGGCACCCAAGTTCGACAAGTCAAGAAAGTACAAGAAGGAGTAATAGAAAGGGCTTGTTGGTACATTCACCGACTCGGAAGAAGATTCTTCAAGTGATGAGTCAGATGAAGAGCAAGTGGAGAAAGCACACATGTGCTTCATGGCAAGAGAGCAACATGATCAAGAGACCGCTTCAGATGAAAGCAAGGATGAAGGTGAAGAGGTAACTATGGATGACCTTAGATTAGCTAATGAACAAATTTGGTCTAAGTATTCTAAGTTAGTAAACAGATATACTAAAATCAAAGATGAGCTAACTAGTCTTCAAACCACACCTAAGCCTGTCATCACCAACAACGACACCGTTGTTGAAGTCTTGAGAATTGAGATTGTAAATCTCAAATCTCAACTTGAACATATTAACATTGAGGATTCGGATGAACATGAGATAGCGTATTTGATTTCTCGAAAATCAACTTTGAGTATTGAGAATGAGAATCTCAAGTCACATGTTTGTTAACTCACAACGCAAGTGTCCACTTTGGATACTAAAATACTTTCTCTCAACGAGAAATATGAGTCCACATTAGGCCGGATTGAGAAATTCAACAAAGGCAAGGATCATTTGGATAATATTCTGAATGACTTACTTTCGGCCAATCATCGCATTGGCTTGGGGTATAAAAAGAAAAATTCATCCAAATCTTCCACCACCTTTGTAAGGCCATCCTCCGATGTCTCAACTAGTGGGAGTAAACACCCCATGTGTAGTTCATCTACCAATGGTACTTCCACTAAGTACACATCTCCTTTTGGAAAGAAACCCACTTTGGGTGGACCTCCAACGAAGGGTCATGCTTTTATGTACACAAATACTATGCCACGTAGGAACACACCTCCTACTCCACAAGTTTACACTTATGATGATTTCTATGCTCCACGTCCACGAGCACGTGCACACCAAGTGAGACACACGCACGCACGTGTTCCTCCACATGCATATGTTCACCCACATCATTATTACATGAATGATTACCATCATGCACCTTATCATATGTTTCCACCACCATTTCATCATGTGCCGCATGCTTATCCACGTCATGAATACACTAGGCCACTTTCTCGTAGAACACATGCACCACGTAGAAATCTACGAAACGTGCATGTTCCCAATAGGAATAGGGCTCCCAAGACATTCAATATTTGGGGCCCGAAGGACACTAGCATGCATGAGAAACAAGCCTATATAAACTCATATTTTATGAATGTTGTGCACAATGATGATTACATTGGGAAGTCTAAGTCCAATTGGACTTGGCTTCCAAAGGTCTAATCCTTTAGGACCCAATAACCTTGGGTACCATGATACAATGTTTTTATCTTCAGGTACTCAAGAAAAAGAAAAGGAGCAAAAAATCTAAATCTAGCTCCAAGAACGGTTGGATACTTGATAGCGGGTGCTCAAAACACATGACTGGTAAAGCTCAGTTGCTATCCGAAGTGGTACCCATTAAAAATGGAAACCGAGTGGTCTTTGGAGGTAACGAGAGTGGAAACATCATATGTGTTGGAAAAGTTGGTAACCCTTCTAAACCCCTTATAAATGATGTTTACCTTGTTACAGGTTTAAATCACAATCTAATCTCTATAAGTCAACTTTGTGACAAGGGTTACAAAGTTAGCTTTGAGAAAGGAATGTGCCATATTTTAAGAAATGATAATAATAATGTGTTGTTCTCTGGCACACGCCATAAGGACTTATATATCTTAGATATTCCAAATTCCCATGAACAATGTCTTATTGCCAACACAAGTGAGCAACACTTATG
This sequence comes from Scilla litardierei, assembly GCA_030789695.1. Classification (NCBI taxonomy): domain Eukaryota; kingdom Viridiplantae; phylum Streptophyta; class Magnoliopsida; order Asparagales; family Asparagaceae; genus Scilla; species Scilla litardierei. Next base: position 16,338,960 of record CM061142.1, on the reverse strand, counting down.
GCATAGACGTTTTGGTCATGCGAACTTCGGAACACTTTTCAAACTAACGAACCTAGATTCTATAAAAGGATTCCCTAAGCTTTCTTTTAACAAGAAAATCTTTTGCGACTCATGTCAACGAGGCAAACGAGGCAAACTTCCAAAATCGTCATTCAAACCTAAGAAAAGCATATCCTCTAAACGGCCTCTATAGCTTTTACATCTAGATCTTTTTGGGCCAACTAGAGTTGCTTCATTAGGGAATGCCCGATATGGACTTGTCATCGTTGATGAATTTTCTAGATTTACTTGGGTATTTACTTCAGTTAATAAAAATGATGCATTTGAAAACTTCACAGTATTTGTTAAGAAAGTACAAAATCTCATTGGAACCACCATTGTCACTATTCGTAGTGATCATGGAGGGGAATTTGAGAACGAGTCTTTCTCAAACTTCTGTGATGAGGTTGGTATTACTCACACCTTTTCTTTTCCTCGCGCACCCTCTCAAAATGGTATTGTTGAGAGAAAGAATAGGACGCTAGTGGAATGTGCTCGCACTATGCTTGATGATAGCCACCTTGGCCATCAATTTTGGGCAGAAGCGGTACATACCACTTGCTATGTGTTTAATAGGATTCTCTTGAGGCTCGGCACCAAACAAACTTGTTATGAATTGTTGTTTGGTAGGTTACCTCAAGTTAAACATTTTAGAGTTTTTGGTGCAAAATTTTTTATCAAGAACACGTATGGTAGTTTGGACAAATTTGATCCAAGATCCGATGAGGGGATATTTGTTGGATATTCCTCCCGTAGCAAAGACTACTGGATATACAACAAAAGAACCTCAACCGATCGAGGAATCACTTCATGTTTCATTTAATGAAGACTTTGTCCCTCCTAGAATTATCGATGACGATGATTCTATGGAAGCTGTTAGTGATTCTGTTGATAAGTCTAATGCTATTGATTCTGTTGAAACTAACCCTACTAATGAATCTCTTGAGAATGTTCATAGTGACCATGGTGTTCCCAGAAAGCTTCCAACTGTTCGTGACCATCCCCATGAGCAAGTTATTGGCAACATAGAAGATGGTGTCAAAACAAGATCTCAAGTCAACTTCTTCGCTCAGTGTGCCTTTGTCTCTTCTGTGGAGCCAAAGAATATCAACGAGGAATGCGAAGATAGTTCTTGGATCCTAGCCATGGAAGAGGAGCTCATTCAGTTTGAGAGGAATGAGGCCTGGGAGCTCGTTCCGTTGCCTTTGAAGAACCACAACGCTATAGGAACGAAGTGGATTTTCAAGAACAAGACTGACGAGAACCAAAATGTCATTCGGAACAAAGCTCGGTTAGTTGCTCACGGCTACAGGCAAGAGGAAGGTATTGATTTCGAGGAATCTTTTGCACTGGTAGCTAGATTAGAATCTATTAGGCTATTATTTTCATTTGCATGCCATAAAGATTTCAAACTTTTTCAAATGTACGTAAAAAGTGCGTTTTTAAACGGAGATGTCGTTGAGGAAGTATATGTTTCTCAACCTCTGGGTTTTATAAATGAAAAATTTTCTAATCACGTTTTCAAACTTAAGAAAGCACTTTATGGTTTGAGACAAGCTCCTAGAGCTTGGTATGACCGCTTAAAGAACTTTCTTTTGGATTTGGGTTTCAAAATGGGTGAGGTTGACTCAACGCTTTTCGTTAAGTATGCAAATCATGATATTATTCTAGTTCAAATTTACGTAGATGATATCATTTTCGGTGCTACTAACTTCACTCTTTGCAAAGAGTTTTCTAATGTCATGAAGGATCAGTTTGAGATGAGCCACATGGGTGAGCTCAAATATTTCTTAGGACTCCAAATTCGCCAAATGAACGATGGAATCTTCATCCACCAAACCAAGTATACGGTGGAGCTACTAAAGCGATTTGAAATGGAGAATGCTTCTAGCAAGAAGACTCCGATGAGCACCACAACACATCTTGATAAAGATACGGGCGGCAAAGATTAGACATTCGTCTATATCGAGGTATGATAGGTAGTCTATTATATCTTACTGCTGTAGGCCAGATATAATGTTTGTCGTATGTGTTTGTGCTAGGTATCAGTCACAACCTAAGGAATCACACTTAATAGCGGTTAAACGTATTTTCCGTTATTTAAGTCATACACTTGACTACGGATTATTCTATCCAAAGTCAAGCACATGAGTTAATCTCATATAGTGATGCAGATCATGCTGGATGCAAATCCGACAGGAAAAGTACTAGTGGCACTTGCCATTTTATAGGAAATTCCATTGTCTCTTGGTTTTCCAAGAAGCAGAATTCCGTATCACTTTCAGCCACCGAGACGGAATATATCGCCACTGGTGCTGCATGTGCATAGGTTCTTTGGATGAGACACACACTGAAAGACTTTGGTATAAACTGTGATACTTGCCCTATCATGTTGGACAACCTAAATGCAATATGTCTCTCTAAGAATCCGGTACACCACTCCCGTACCAAACACATAGATGTCTGTCACAATTTCCTAGATGATCATGTAGCTAAAAAGGACATCATTTTAGTGTACGTTGAAACCCAGAAGCAAATCGCCGATATTTTCACGAAACCACTTAAGGAAGATATCTTTGTACGATTACGTCGAGAATTGGGGATCATGGGTGAATCCGAGATTTAGGATTCATATTTTTTATTTAATTTTGCATGACTATGATATTCATAAGCTCATGCTGGATTTGTTGTAATATATTCTATTTATGCTGAATTTATGACTGGCTTTTGCGTTTTGCTCCTCGTATTTATGGTTTTATGCTACTCTCTGATGATGTTAGATATTTTTGTTATTGGCTGGATGTATCTCTTTTGCTGGTTATATATATATATAGGAGAATTAGCGTTGTTTATTAAAAACTGCACACAGAATACACCATAGTTACATATAGGCTTGGTTTCAGTAGAGGGAGGAGAGGGCACAGGCGCCGTCACTCCCCACTAATGATCTCCCAGTCTACATGGACTATGAAATATACAGAAATAACACAAAAAATTTGGAATACAGATAACATATGGAGGAGATTATCCCATGTCTCTGAACTCCCAGTTGGCGAAAACATGTGCATCATCTTGATCTTCCGGATTTTGACCTCTCATTGCTACTTTAATATCTGCTGCAATCTCCTCGAAAAGAGTGGTTTTGCATTTCTTTGTGTTCTCAAATAATCTCCTGTTTCATTCCCTCCAAACATGCCATACCGTGGCCGCTAAGGCATGTTTAGCTAGCAAACTTAGGACCCTCTTGTTGCTGAAATGCGCTAGATAGTAATTTCCCACATTGATAAGGTTTGGTTCGATGTGATTTTTGATGTTTAATTTCAGCAAAGCCCGTTTCAATATATACCCGGAGTAATTGCATCCAAAGAAAAGGTGATCAACATCCTCCGTAATTCCATCCTCGCATAATACGCAGTTTGTAGGAGTATTGAAGCCCCATTTGCTAATCAGGTCTCTGGTGAGAAGCTTTCCTCTAAATGCCCTGAGTAACGCAAGTGTCATTTTAGGTATATGATTGGTATACCAAACTATCTTGTAGTAGGGAAATGGAGAACCCTTTTGCCGAGCCATCTCCCAGGCTTCCCTGAAGTTGAACCGGTCCCCTAAAGCATCAGCTACAGGTTGCGGCTGCTGTCCAGGTTGAGAAAGCCATGTCCAAGTGTCATTGCCAGGACGAAGATGAATGTTCTGTAGGAGGGGCATCACTTGGCCGATTTCTGCTTCATTCACCCACTTGCCGAGAGCCCAGTAGTCACTGACTTTCCCCATAGATGAACTTTGCGGCACATTAAACATGGATTTTAAAGGCCCACAGTCAAGCCAATTGTCGTGCCAGAAAAGTGTTGAGCGACCATCTTTCACCCTCCTTTTGATTAGTTTTTGGGATACATTCCTACAAGCCAGCATACGCTTCCATGTACCCGATTGGGCTACTGATCCTGATGCCGCAAAAAACCCACCGCCTGATGCATATTTGTTTCTCATGTGTTGCGCCCAAAGGGTATTGGAGGTGAGGAAGCGCCAAGTCAGTCTAATTCCGGAAGCGACATCAAGGTCTTCTAGCCGCCTGATGCCAACTCCACCTTCTTTTTTCGGTTTGTAGATGTCATCCCATGACCACACGCGTGAAGAACCCCAGATGAAACGCCTGCAAGCCGAAGAGATCGTCCTCAGGATGGTGAGAGGAATACGGTAAGCCTGCATCCAAAAGGCAACCATGCCATAAATCACAGTTCTGACAAGCTCGATCCTCCCCGCAATAGACAACATAGAGGAGGACCATCCCGAAAGCCGTTTCTTGCATTTGTCCACTAGCCTGCTGTAGAGGGGGGACTTTGGATATTTCGAAGATAAAGGGAGGCCCAAGTAGGTGGTGATAGTGTTTGCATGTTTAATGTCCAGAAGATCAGATAACATAGACTTGTGCTTTGCACCCTTGCTGAAAATAGCGCTGCTTTTGTCCCAGTTGACACATAGACCCGTATAACCATTGAATTCCTCCAGGAGATATTTGATGCCCAAAAATATTTCTTATTTGCTCTGCAAAACACAAGCAAGTCGTCTACAAAAAGTAGGTGGGAGATGGTGCATCTGCGTTTCAAAGGATGAATCTTGCCTCTATTAATTGATTTGGCCATTAAAATAGAGAATTCTTCCATGACAATAACGAACAAATAGGGGGAGAGAGGGTCCCCTTGCCGAATACCCCTATTGCCCGTAAAATAACCCTCAGGAGACCCATTGACCATTATAGAGTAAGAGGTAGTTGATAAGCATTCTTTGATCCATTCAATAAACAGGTTAGGGAACCCCAGCTGGGAGAGAAAGTAATAAATAAAGTCTCGGTTCACGCTGTCAAAAGCCTTCCTCAGGTCCAATTTCAAGCAAGCTCTTCCCCCCATTGGATTACTGAAATCTCTAATCTGTTCATGGGCAATGAGAGTGGAATCTGACAGTAGTCTTCCTTTCAGAAAAGCAGCCTGATTAGGCGATATCAACTCATGAATTACCACCTTGATTCTGTTGCAAATAATCTTGCTAATAATTTTATACAAGACATTACAACAGGCAATGGGTCTATAGTCACCAAGCCCCATGGCGTTGGCATTTTTAGGCACCAGAGTAAGATTTGTATGATTTACCTTCTTAAGAAGTCTGCGCGACCTAAAAAAGGACTTTACAGATTTAGCAACATCTTCACCAATAATATGCCAGCTAATTTGGAAGAAATGACCATTAAACCCATCTGGTCCCGGCGCCTTGTCTGCTCCAATCTGGAAAACAACAAGCTTTATTTCCTCATCAGAAATCCTTCTGCTCAACCACATAGCGCCATCAGAAGTCAGTACTCTTTTTGGAGTCAGAATTGGAAAAGTTGTCTTATAATCATGCTGAGTAAATAGGGCTTCATAAAATTTAACGGCTTCATTCTTTAGGGTAGCAGCAGAGTCACTGACCTGACCATTTCTTTTCAATAAGTGGTTCAAATTATTATGATGGGACCTAGACTTCATAGCGGTGTAAAATAATTTCGTGTTTCTATCGCCAAGTCCTAACCAGTCTTGCCTACTCTTTTGACGGTACATATCCTCTTCCAGGCCCATTGCAATTGCAAGCTCCTTTAATGCAGCATGCTCTTTTATTTGGCTTGATCGGTTAATGTGCAGGTCAGGAGTTTGCCGAATTGCCTCCAAATTAGTTCGGCAAACCTTGACCATTTTTGAAGCGTGGTAGTTTCCAGCCCAAAGTCGCAGGCTATCCTTTAGTGTCTTAAGCTTTTGCGTGAGGATGTACATTGGGGTGCCCGTGAATTTGCAAGTCCAGCTATCTTCGACAATTTTATAAAACCCTGGGCACTTGGTCCAAAAATTATAGAATTTGAAAGGCTTTGGGGCAGAATGTACCTGTTGATGTAAATTTACCACCATAGGAGAATGGTCACTCGTGTTGGGGTCCAGATAATCAACATAAGAGTCTGGAAGCAGGGTGATCCAATTTACATTACAAAAAACACGATCCAGGCGAGCAGCAATGCGGTCATCCCCGATGCGATTATTACACCAGCTCATCGTGCTCCCAGTACATTTCAGCTCCTGCAGAAAGCTTCTGTCAATGAATTCAGCGTAATCTTTGACCATCTTCTCTTCAAGCTTCCTGCCCCCCACTTTGTCTTTAGCAAAGAGTACATTATTAAAGTCTCCCCCCAACAACCACGCCAAATTATTAATCCTCAGTGAATCCATCTCGAGCATGTGCCACAACTCTTTCCTTTCCACGATGGTGTTACGAGCATACACACCTGTAATATAGCATGAAAATCCCCCGGCATTGGCACAGTTTACTGTGATATGTTGAGCAGAGGCCGAGATCAAAGAAGGCTTCCAGACATCAGCTCAAACCCCATTATTATCCTCCCCCTTGAAGCAATACTGAAGTTTTCTACAATTTCCCAGCCTTTAGGAAACACAGAATTATTAACACCCAAGGGTGGCTTTAACTTGGTCTCTAGCAGAATTATCACAGAAGGCTTTATTTTGCTAAGTCTATCCCGAAGATCTCTACGACGAATGGGGTTATTAAGACCTCTAGTATTCCAAAAAAAACACAGTCATGGGCAAATTGTTGTTGGTTTAGAGCTGCTCCCTCTAAGCCTGGAGCTTTTCCTTGTGCTGGCCATCTCAGCATTCGAATCTAACTTCTTCCCTGGCAAATTTCCATGAATTCCCTCTAGGAGATCAGCCTGTTCCTCCAATTCCCATCTAGGATTTTCCCTAGAGAGCTCCTTAGGGATATTGTCAATCTCACTGGAGTGACTGTCATCAAGTATAGAGGGTATGGCACGGTGGTCTGATCCCACGGTTTTGTCACCATCAAGTGTTACGTGACCAATACCTGCTTCTGAAGACTCATTCGGTGAAGCACCCATGAAGTTACTCTGGACATGAGAGTGCCCTGCTAAGCTCTGGCCTGTAACAATATCCTCAACCTCCTCAGCGACTGAGGCCACCCTTTGTTCCTGAACGTTGGGTATACCACTCCCCGGATCAACAGTCAAGACCCCTGCGACATCAGGATTCTCCCCTCTATCTTCATTCAAGTTCACCGAGTTGGTAGGGGTTCCTCTATTCCCCGTTAACCCATAGTCTTGAGTTGAGACAACAAAGTCTATGGCCGGCTGAGTATTGGCCAAGCTAGCAACGCCGGCCGCTCCTGCACTCATAATGCCACCATCTTCCTCTGGCTTGCCACCATCTTCCTCAGGCTTTGACTTTTGGATTGAAGTGAACTTTACAAGATCTGGGCATTGTTTATCCGAGTGGCCAAAGCAAACACAATTCGAGCACCTCGGTGGTTCCCCCTCCAATGTAACCCCAATTTCAATAGTTGGTCCATCCTCCGTGCAGACCGTAACCGAATTGCTAATTGGTTTTTTCGCATGTATTTCCACGAGGCACCTCGCATAGGATAGGCGTTCCTTTTTTGCCGTTAGTTTATCCAAGCAAATTGGCTTACCGATGACAGACGCGATAGAGTTCATGATCTCTAGCGTCCACATACCCAATGGTATTCCATGAAGTTGTATCCAAACTGGGACCGACGAGAGTATATCTCGTTCATGTTTGAGTGCTGAATACCAGCGTTGCAGCACTACCAATCTCCCATCAAACATCCAGGGACCTCCGTGGAGAATCTTTTCGCACTCCTCTCCATCTTCGAATTTGAAACAGAAAAATCCGTTTTCCCGACTGTAAATTTTCACGCCCTTTTTTAAGTTCCAGAGTCGGTCCACCCAGGCTCGAATCTGCCCATAAAATGGGATCTCCCCCAAAACATACCCAACCAGTGAAAATTTCCATTGCTCCTCTCCTCTTTCCAGAGCTGACTTGGCCACCATCGCTATTTCAACACCATCCTCTTTCACCATTGGCGGGACATAGGTCATCCCCATATCCGAGTCATACTTTCGAATGTTAGCGCAGACGTCTGCCCAAGTTTGCTTGGATGCCTTGGTGTCGATCTTAAGTTCTTTCTTTGGCCTATGAGGCTTTTTATCAAGCAGCTGGGGGCCATTCACAGATTTCCGTGGAAGAGAGTAAGAGCCCCTACCCCTGAAATGGCTGTTAATATGTCCATCACCTCGTAGTACACGATCGCCACCTCTCCCTATGTGAAATCCTCCAACAGGCCTTGAAGACGCAATCTTCTTTTTGCGGTCGATAATAGTCCACCCATCATTCTGGTCGCTCAGCTTACCTTTTCCCACATTGTTGATGCCCAACTTATCTGCGGCCTTCACCGATGGTGCTGGATCTGATCCCAAGCCATGCCCAAATCATCCGATTCCAGATCCTTCTCCAAATAGAGGTGCCCTAAAATTCACCTTCACCGAAGGCTGAAGCGTTGTATTACCCTTGCCGTGGCCCGATGTCTCATCTTCAACCCTAGTTGATGATGTGCCGACGCCGTCGATAGCCCGTGGATCGCCCTGATCGCCCCAAGTCGCTGCTCCACAAATCACGGGCTCCATCATATATTATATAGTTATATATATATATACACACACATCTTGCTGCAGTTCGTATTTTTGTGCATATTGTACTCTGTCTTTGTGTTTTATTCGTCGCTCGACGACTATGTTGTTTAATAGCTTTGTTTGTATGAAAACATGAATTGTTTTCCATGCACTCAATTTGCTAAAATGTTGATATTGGAAAGATTGTTCCTTTAATCAATCATATGATTTGATGGTGTTTTGATGACTTCTCTTTTCGTTTTTCGACTATGGTCTAGTTGACACACCTTATTTTTTTTCGAAATTTTCCTTGGTGTCATTTAGACCGTTGTCATATTCTTCGACTCTCTTGTTTAAATCTTTTGTTTAGCTGTAGTTGTTGTCGTTGACTTCCTCCCGCTCTTTTTGGATAATGCCAAAGGGGGAGAGAATTAATAATGACTTGGTGCTAAATGATAATTTAAACAATTATCGTGAATCTAATTTCATATGTTAGATTAAGGGGGAGTGAAGATAAAAAAATCTATGGATTCCGATCCTATATTTTAATAGTGGATCATGTTTTATACTTTTCTCTTCTGCTTGATGCTTATGTTTAATATTTAATATGGAACTAACGAGTCATCAATGCAAGGGGAGTAAGTAAATTTCATTTATCTCATTATTATTGATTTATATTTATGTTGGTTTGTCATCACCAGAAGGGGGAGAATGTTGAGTATTGATTCCCCTGATTTGGTTTTGATGATGAACAAACATAAATATTGTGTACTAATTCTCTTTGAGCGCAGTTATAGAGATCGTCGTCAAATTACTTTGTAGATCTCAAGCGTCGTCCCAAGACTTCTTTAGAGCACGTGATCGTTGTGCCTAAAGCTTCGTTGAAGCTCAAGGAGTTAGTAATGAAGTCAAGGGATTCAGACTCATCATGTTGAAGCTTTGAAGACGGTTGTCATGTTTATTTATATTGTCTTCTAGCTTTGTTTCATAGAATGTTAAGCCTTGAGTTTTACTTGCTTATTTATTCTCATATCTATCTTAACTTATGTAACGACTGGTTTTCATGTATCTGGATTTATTATATAATATTATATGTTTGGGTGGATTTTCTCCTTATGTGTGATTTTCGTCTCCGTAGTTTTCATTTTCGTTCTTTTCGTTGTGATTCTCTAGGTTCTTCCGTCGGTCGGCGTGTTTGAAGTAAGTCATTCGTGACGGGCTTCATAACGTCAATATCTTAGAGTTAGAACGAGCCTAGGAGACTTAGGAAACCATCCCGGAGCTCCGCGCTCCATTTCGGAACTTTTGGTGCTCATTAGCCGGTGTAAGAAGGGGCACCGACCGACTAGATGACGATCCAGTCGGTCGGAAAACCTTCTTGAACCGACTAGTTGGCTTTGTTAAATGTTCAGGAGTTACTGTTTGTCGTTAGTCGGTCTAAGAACGTTGGTCGACCGACTAGGTTGCAAACTAGTCGGTCAGCAATGCTTCTTTAACCGACTAACTCTTTAAATTATTTTGACACTAGTTACTGTTTACTCTTAGTCGGTCCAAGAACGTTCATCGACCGACTAGATGTCAAACTAGTCGGTCAGTAATTGTTCTTTGACCGACTAAATCTAAATCCTAATTTTCGTCTGGGTTACTGTTTACACTTAGTCGGTCTGCGTTGGTCAACCGACCGACTAGTTCCCAAACTAGTCAGTCAGTGGTTGTTCTTTGACCGACTAAACAGTACAGGAAACCCTAGTTTTGCCCTAGCCGCCACCAAACTCTATAAATACCCCTCCAAACGTTTTCTTCTCCTCCCTCATGACCTAAACCCCTAATTTCTCCCACATTGAGCCCCCATCTTCCTCAAACCATTAATCCTTCATCCCAAGCTCATCCTTCATCATCCAAACCCTCCCTTGTCACAACCCACCTTCCATCTTCCCCAAACCTTCATCAAACCCCCAAAATCCACATCAAAACCCATTTCTCCAGATTTTTCCATCATTTCCAGATCTGAGCCGGATCGTTATTCCGTTGCCGTGGTTGCTCGGCATCGTTCCTTCGCTTCTTCGCGGTAATACTCGATTCCTTTAGTTTTAGCATAACCCACATTGACATTGTGAAACCCTAATAAAATGGATTATTAGATGGTTAGGGTTCTAATAAGAAACCAATTTAGAATCATTGTGCTAATGATTGTTTTGCCATAACAGTGATCCATTCCGTAGTTAGCTTGTGTGACGATCTTCATTGCTCGTCAATCTCGGTATCAGGCAAGTGAAACTTGCATCTCTTGATTTGGGCCATGTCTTAGGCCATTACCTTGCTTTAGCGTAAAAGAGACTAGACGGTGAAAGGATATCCGTCTAGACGCCATTGACCTAGCTTGACAACGAAGCTTGGTCCGTCACCCTCATCATGCTTGTATGTCACGTTTACTTTCCCTTAACGGTACGTGTATTAACTGTTCATGTCATCCATGCATCCTTAACTGCTGCTGCATTTTAACTGCCATGTTTAATTTGAATTAACGGTACGCGAATATATTCATGTCATTGCATTTTGCCTGTCACGTTTAATTTCAATTAACGGTACGCGAATATCTCCTCATGTCATTGCATGCTTGAACACTCATCGTGATTGCGTATCTTCGCTACATACTTGTACTATTTATACCGGCTAGGCACCCACCTTGCATGGGCACAATCCTATGCCAAATACACTTTCTGGCTCGTGTTCCAGAAGACGAGCTCAACACAGCCTGCGGGCAATAGGGCACTCGTTGAGTGACCCCTTGTACTTGATACTTGAACACAGCCTGCGGGCAATAGGGCACTCGTTGAGTGATCCCTTGTACTTGTACTTGTTACTTGACATTACATGTCACAACAACCACTTGCTACTTGTACTTTACTTTTCTTGTTACCATCTTACTTTACTTGCCATGCACCATACTTTAACTGCTAGGTTGCTAGTTTACCTTTCATTCCGTTTCCTTGCACAAGTCTTTCGACTTGCTGACATGTGCCCCTTTTCTCTTTTGGGTGACACATGTTAGAGCCCGAGCCTGAGTCACTTGCTGAGGACGTGGTGTTCGCTGACGCTGAGTCAGAACCCGCGTTGATCGAGGACTTCGTTGACACTGGGGATCAGTCTTAGTGTCTTCGTTTAGCTTCTTTTGTTAGACTGCTTAGTTGTCGGTGCGTGGCACCTAGTTTGATACTCTGTTATGTGGTGGGCTCCGAAAGGTGCTTCTCTCAAGCGCAAGAGTCCGTTCAAGTAGTAAAATCTGGGAGTCCAGATGTCGAATCCTCGGGAGAATCTGTTGAAACCACAAGTCCAAATCAAATAGAGTAACTACGAATAAAATCTAAGCACTTTAATAGTGATGGTGAAAGTGGTATGAAAAGTGTGTGGTGATGGGATTGTTACGTGAGATCAATGCAAACAACGAACTCTAGTTTGTGAAAAATAGATATAAAGGGCATGTACATGGCATGGGTTCATTAGGATCAGCGAATCGTAAGCTTTGGTTGATCAAGTATAACACAACGAAACCTCCTTTTGGGAGCGAATCGTCGGAAGATGTCCTTTTGGGAGTTAACGCATCAATTCTAATAATATATCGCTAAAGTTGTAAACGTACATATGAAGTATGAAACTCTCTTTTGGAGAGATCAAATCTCACCCTTGTGGGGTGATCATCTACTAGAACAATTCTTTTGGAATATGAAAAAGTAGATTTAAGAGCGACGATTAAACTTTAGCAAATATAGCGATTAAGCGCAATAATACAACCAACGAATACGATTCACATCACCTAATTACTCCATACCATGCACATAAAATATTTAGCTACTCATGGTGCAGAAATACACAATTTTCAGATCAGAATTCATAAGTTTAATAGCAAAATACGGAAGTTTAGAGGCAAAATACAAGCTAAAACACCCAAATACGAGCTAGAGTTGAAGAAAATATCACAAATTCTCTCTAAAAAGTCTTCAAAACTCTCTGGAAATAAGAAATTAGGCTCTGGAATTTTACAGAATTTTTGCAGAAGAAAATACGGCTCCTAAGTGCTCCAATACGCCAATTATACGCCCAAAAACCCTAGAATACGCTTAAATAATAAGATTGCGGGTTTATTGGGCTTAACGGGTTCAAACCCGCACAGAATTCACACCCGGATCAATCTGGGCCGCAGATCTAAAGCGGGGCAAATGAGGGCCGTTGATCGTTGCGGGATCGCGCCAGAAGCAGCCACGTGTCTTCAAAAAGTCGTGCGCAAGCGAACTCGGATCCGAGATCGCTTCGGGGTCGTCGTCGACCGTGCGATTCGAGCGGGCGTCGACCAGATGGTGACGCGTGTCCTCCGAAATCGCTACTTCATTGATCGCTTCGGCGAGCGTCGTAGCCGTCGGATCGAGCGGAGGAATGATCTGATGCCGCCACGTGGGGCGAAATCTCGCGCGCTCCGTCTTCATTTTGCACCGTCGGATATGAATCCGACGGCGAGGAAACAGCCACGTCGCTCAGACGTATACGCGCGGATCGTAAGATCTCGACCGCTCATTCAAAAGGTGGGATTAAACGTGGCGCTGCCACGTGTCCCAGGCGTCGCCCGCTGCGGTTTGCCTCTGGCCGTTGGATCTCGATCCAACGGCCGTTAGTTTTCCCCGCTGTACGCATATCGTGGCCGCTTGATGAGGCTCGGACGGTCCCGATTGCGCCACGTGGCGTGCTGTGATTGGCCGGCGACGTATTTTCGTATTTCCTTGCGTATTTCTCCATTTAATTGGTATTCTGCATTCAAAAATACACAGTAATTAGCACAGATCTCAGAAAAATACAAATAAATAGTCGTTGGAATCGTGAGATCGAGACGATGCTAAGGAAAATATAAAATGTGCAGAATTGCATCGTTAAATGCTGTTTTGTGCTCAAATTAAGTGTTTTCTCTAATAGATAAATGTGTAGCAAATACGCATGTACTAGAGACCAATATAGCATCACATGAGCACAAAATAGGGCTAAATGGGGGGTTAAATACGCAATATTGAACCCAAATCACACCCCCCAACTAGCGTTTTGCTAGTCTCTAGCAAAAAGAGCGATTAAAAATACGCCTAGATTACCTTATCAGATCTCAAATTACTCACCATCATACTACTACGACAAAAGAGATAACCGCACACTAATATCAAAATTTCAAGCTCATCAAGTAATGGTACTTGTGGGTTTTCAAAAATGAATGTCAAGCATCTCAAATGGTTATAAAATAGACTCAAATTCACTATCCATTACTTCATAGCTCATAGTACACAAAATCAAGGCCCACACCGTTCAATCAAATATTTTAACTTGGAGCGTAGATGGTTCATGCAAAGCAAGCATCAAAAGTAGGATGGTATCAAGACATACACACGTCAATCTCTATTCATAGGAACTCACACCACATCTTGCGTTTTCTTTAAGCTTTGGAAGTTTTCTTGCCTTGCTAATTATGCACACTTATTCTCTATTTTCTTTCGCTTTTTTCCATAGTTCCGCGTAACGCGCATCAAGCAACATTCGCGGAAAAGTATATAACTTGGATCGCTCCATCAAATAATTGAGGTTCCGGTCAATGGCTCCCAAATCAGATGATCATAGGGCATTATGCCAAGAAGGACCCCTCGGACTGTACTACTCGAGCCAACCAAGTTATTTCTTTAATAGCACATTTATTCATTCTTTTCTTCCTCATTCATCTCATTTTTTTCTTCTTTTGTGCGTGCATAAACAACTTGGCAAGATAACTTCCTATTCTTTAATTTCTCACAAGAATGGGTATCCTAATCATTTCAAATAACGTGGTACGTTTTTCTACCCAAAAACACACCAAGCATGCAAATGGCAATGAATACGAGATAAAGAACAATGCTCCAGTTAATTTATGAATTATTGGTGAATGAACTTTGGTGTGTTCCAATGAAAGCATACCACTTGCTAATCCATAATTTCTAGATTCATTAAGTCATCGATTAATCTTGCCATTGAGACGTATAAAAAAAAGAAATTCACCACAAGCACTCAAATTCATGTATAATGAGACTGAAATATTTAACAATAGTGGTGGGGGAAAATAGATCATATGTGTATGGTGGTGAATAAATATCGAGAAATTTCATCACATGAGGGTCATTTCTAGGTAAAATAGATTTTGGTGATATTCCTAACTCAAAATTTTTTTTTTTCAATGCAAAAAGGGAACTAAAAAAAATAAAATCCTAAAAGAAAAAGAAAAAGAAACTAAAAATCCTAAAAGTTATTTCCCTCCCCCCAGCTTAAAATAGACATTGTCCTCAATGTTAGGAAGAGGGAATCATGGAAAGAACACACCTGATTATTTCCCACCCAAAGATGGGTCTGTGAGATCCATGGTGCTCGCTTCCTTGGTCCAAGGCTCGTGAAAATGTTTCAATCTCCGGCCATTCACCTTGAACTCGCTTCCACCTTTCTCATTTAGTAAGAGCACAGCGCCATGTGGGAAAACTTCTTTGACGACGAAAGGTCCATACCACCTAGAGCGAAGCTTCCCAGGAAAGATGTGTAGCCTGGAATTGTATAGCAATACTTTTTGGCCTGGGGTGAACTCCCTCCTCAAGATCATCATGTCGTGGACGGATTTCATCCTCTCTTTTGATATTTTAGCATTGTCGTACGCATTTCTCCTCAACTCTTCCAGCTCCAACAATTGCAACCTGCGAGAAGAAAAAGAGACATCAGTATCAAAATTCATTTTCTTTATAGCCCAATAAGATCTATGCTCTATCTCAACAGGTAAGTGACAAGACTTCCCAAAAACTAGACGGTAAGGTGACATCCCCAAAATTGTTTTGTAGGCCGTCCTGTAGGCCCACAACGCTTCAGGTAAGCGCAAACTCCAATCTTTTCTTGATGGATTCACCGTTTTCTGCAAAATTCCTTTGATCTCTCTATTTGCCAACTCTGCTTGGCCATTGGTTTGGGGGTGATACGGAGTAGAAACTTTATGTGTGACCACAAACCTCTTCATTAAAGTAGCGAACATGCGGTTGCAAAAATGAGACCCTCCATCACTGATCAAGGCCTTGGGCACTCCAAACCTAGAGAAAATGTTCTCTTTGAGGAACTTAAGCACAACGGACGTGTCGTTCGACCTGCAAGGAATAGCTTCCACCCATTTAGAAACATAATCAATACAAACCAAAATATAAGCATATCCAAATGAAGGTGGGAAAGGTCCCATGAAGTCTATGCCCCAACAATCAAATATTTCAATTTCTAAAATGGGGTTTAAAGGCATCATGTTACGTTTAGTAATACCCCCTAATTGTTGGCACGCAGCACAAGTCTTGCAATAATGAAATGTGTCTTTAAACATAGATGGCCAATAAAAGCCACATTGCGAGATTTTTGCCACAGTTTTGTTCGCTGAAAAGTGTCCACCACATGCTCCATCATGGCAAAATTGTATCACACTGGTTATTTCATGATCAGGAATGCATCTCCTAACAATTTGGTCACTACAATATTTATATAAGTACGGATCATCAAAGAAGAAATATTTTACCTCGTACTTGAACCGTTTAAAGTCTTGAAGAGACCAAGTGTCAGGGGTCTTACGAGTTACCAGATAATTAACGATATCAGCATACCATGGAGAGGTGGAGACGCTAAAAAGATGCTCGTCAGGAAAGGAGTCCTTCAAAGGCACATCTGCTGAATCAAGGCCTACTGTCAATCGTGATAAATGGTCAGCTACTAGATTCTCCACGCCTTTCTTGTCCTTGATTGTGACATTGAACTCCTGCAACAATAAAATCCATCGTATCAATCGGGGCTTAGCATCTTTTTTAGACAATAAATATTTTAAAGCAGAGTGATCAGTATAAATCAAAATTGGTGATCCCAGAATATAGCTCCTGAATTTTTCCAACGCGAATACTACAGTCAGCAACTCCTTCTCTGTGGTCGTATAATTCCTCTGAGCATCATTTAGTGTCTTGCTGGCGTAGTAAATCACTACTGGAACTTTGTCTTTTCTTTGGCCTAGGACTGCACCAACTGCGTAATTGCTTGCGTCACACATTATTTCAAATGGTAGGGACAAGTCTAGTACCTGTAAAATAGGCGCAGAAATCAGCAACTTCTTTAAAGTTTCAAAAGAAAGTTGACACTCAGGTGTCCAAATAAAGTCCACATTTAAAGTAAGTAAGTTGCAAAGAGGGCGAGATATGGCGCTAAAATCTTTGATGAACCGTCTATAAAATCATGCATGTCCCAAAAATGATCTGATGTCCTTCACGCATTTAGGACTTGGTAGCTTCTCAATTACTGCTACCTTGGCTCTGTCTACCTGTATACCATCTTTAGAAACCAGGTGACCTAGGACAAGTCCCTCTGTGGTCATAAAATGACACTTCTCCCAATTCAATAGGAGGTTCTTTTCAATGCACCTGTCGAGAACAAGAGCCAAGTTAGCTAAACAATCATGAAAAGAGCTACCATATACTGAAAAATCATCCATAAATACCTCAACAATTTTCTCAACCATATCATCAAAAATACTGAGCATGCATCGCTGAAAAGTAGCTGGAGCATTACATAAACCAAACGGCATTCGTTTAAATACAAAAGTACCAAAGGGACAGGTAAAAGTGGTCTTTTCCTGATCCTCAGGTGCAATCTCAATCTGATAATAACCTGAATAACCGTCTAGAAAGCAATAGTACTCATGTCCAGCTACCCTTTCTAAAATTTGGTCAAGAAATGGAAGAGGGAAATGATCTTTTCTAGTTCGGGAGTTCAACTTCCTATAGTCTATGCACATCCTCCAACATGTGGTGGCTCTAACTGGGATAAGCTCATTATTCTCATTTTTAACCACGGTGAGGCCAGACTTTTTAGGAACAACCTGTGTAGGGCTAACCCACTTGCTGTCAGAAATAGGATAAATAATGCCTGCATCCAATAATTTTAAAACCTCGCCTTTCACCACTTCTTTTAATGTTGGATTTAGCCTACGTTGCATTTCTCTAGTGGGTTTGGTGTCATCCTCTAAATAAATGTGATGCATGCATACAATAGGGCTTATACCTTTTATGTCAGCAATGGACCAACCAATGGCACCTCTATGTTTCCTCAGCACATCAAGTAAAGAGCTTTCCTGCTCTAAAGAAAGTTTAGAAGATATTACCACAGGGAAGCTGTTTTCATCTCCAAGAAAAGCATACTTAAGATAGTCAGGAAGTGGCTTCAACTCTGGCTTTGGATCCTCCACCTCAGATGAAATTTGAATTGATGCATTAGGTGGCAAAGCCTCAAACCTAGGCTCCCATACCGCATTGAGCTCCTTCACGTTCTCCTGCACAAAAGATATGTCATCAGAATCACCAATAAAAGTCTCAACAATAGAAGCATCATCACAAAATTCAGAACAAATATAATCATCCACCAACGAATCAATCATATGCACCCTCTCAATCTCATCATCCACATGTGGCAACTTGCAAGTATTAAAAATATTCAAGTCCAAAGTCATGTTGCCAAAAGTTAGTTTCAGTTGACCATCTCTACAATTTATTAAAGCATTGCATGTAGCTAGGAATGGTCTACCTAGATGATAGGAGTAGCATTGGCAGTTTGGGGTCCCTGGATGTCTAGAACTATAAAGTCCGCAGGGTAGTAAAATTTGTCCACCTGAACGAGGACATCTTCAATGCATCCCTTTGGAACTTTAATAGATCTATCAGCTAGTTGCAATATAACAGATGTAGGCTTTAGCTGTCCTAACCCAAGCTGCACAAAAATAGGATATGGCAATATATTGACACTAGAACCTAAATCCAATAAAGCATTTCCAATTTTCTTAGTGCCAATGGTGCAAGTGATGGTGGGTGATCCAGGGTCTCTAAATTTAGGTGGTGTATTTTGTTGCACAATAGAGCTAACCTGTTCAGTCAAGAATGCTTTCTTTTTCACATTTAACTTTCTTTTAACAGTGCACAAATCTTTCAGAAATTTAGCATACGCAGGTATTTGATTAATAGCATCAAGCAATGGAATATTGATCTGGCACTTCTGAAAAATTTCACGAATTTCAGTTTGATACTTATCTTTGCTTTTCTGAAGTAGCCGATGAGGGTAGGGTGCTGCAGGTACATATGTTGCTGGTTCCTTCTCTTTAATGACGCTTTTGCTCACACCCACATCCGTGCTCTCTTCCTGCACCTCCTCTTGTTCTTTAATTCCCTCTTCTTAGATCTGAATTTCCTCTTCATGCTCAGCTTGTTTGCTCGGTGGATCAGGCTTCTGAATCTCCTTTCCACTTCTCAAAGTGGACACCGCTTGGCAAGGCTTCATATTATTTCCTGCAGAAGAAGATGAGCCCATATTAGGATTTGGAATTGACTGAGATGGAAGCTTACCTTTTTCTAATGTCGCTGTAAGCCTCGCCAAGCTCTCGCTCATCTGCTGATTCTGAGTCTGCTGAGCCTGAAATTGAGCCTGCTGCTGCTGCATCTGAGCTTGTTGCAATTGGATAAGCTGCTGAAGCGCATCGCCAAATGGTTGCATCTGCTGTTGTTGCACTGGCTCATGGTCCCTCCTCTGGTTCCCACCTTGATAGTTGTTGTTGTTGTATTGAGGTTGTCGGAACTGAGGGGGAGCCTGCTGCTGCTGAGTCTGCTGATTGGGGCCCCAGTTCAAGTTTGGATTGTTGCGCCACCCTTTGTTGGAATTGAAGTTCTGGTAGTTCGAAGAAACTTGATTCACCCCAGTAGGATTTCCTAGCATGCTCTTCAAGGCTGGAAGTGTGGGGCATGCACTGGTGTCATGGCCACTGACGTCGCAAAGTGCGCAAATCTGCTCTATCTCAACTGCCTTGGCCTCTTTCAAATTCATTGCATGAAGCTTGTTTGAGATCATGGCCTCCATCTTTGCCTCCAACGCATCATCTTGCTTCAAATTATAAACCACTCCTCGCGTAGGCTGGGATGGTGCAGAATGGCCTCCTCTCTCGTAGTCTGAAGTGGTGTCCCATGTCTGCGCATTTTCTGCTATCTCCTCCAGGTACGTCCAAGCTTCGTCTGGCTCTTTATCAAAGAATCCTCCATTGCACATCATCTCTACAAATTGCTTCATTTGCGGCTGCAGTCCATCGTAGAAGAAGCCAATAATCCTGCTTTTGTCGAAGCCATTGTGCGGACATGCGAGCAGCAACTCATTAAACCTTTCAAATGCCTGGTAGAATGTTTCCTCGCTTTTCTGGGCAAAGTTCATAATCTGCCGCTTCAGTCCCTGTGTCTTGTGAATAGGAAAAAACTTCTTTAGAAATTCAGCCTGCAAATCAATCCATGTAGTAATAGAACGTGATGGCAATGCATTCAACCAATTCTTAGCTTTGTCTTTCAATGAAAATGGGAACAGTTTAAGATATACCGTATCCTCGCTAGTTTTCCCATCAAAGCATGTCAAGCAAACTTCCTCAAATCCTTTAATATGAATATATGGATTTTCCTTGTCTAACCCATGAAAGGTGGGCAAGAGTTGGATCACCCCAGGTTTAAAATTGAAAGAATTTGCATCGTTAGGTAAAACAAAGCATGAAGCAGTGCTAGTCCTAGTGGGTCGAAGTAAATCTTTTAAAGTCCTAGGCACTCCAGGTTGCACATTATTCTCGTTATTGTTGCTAAAGTTTTCATCCATATTATTATTAGCCATATCAAAACGTCGAGTCAACCTATGTGTCCTAGGAGTCCTATGCCACATAAACTAGCACAAATATTTTTTTTTATATGAAAGCAAACAAAAGTTTATATACGATAAAGTGGAAGGATCTCACCGAAGGTCCTCTGAATGAAATAAACCGTAGTAACAAACCGTTCTCCCCGGCAACGGTGCCAAAAACTTGGTGGGCTCCGAAAGGTGCTTCTCTCAAGCGCAAGAGTCCGTTCAAGTAGTAAAATCTGGGAGTCCAGATGTCGAATCCTCGGGAGAATCTGTTGAAACCACAAGTCCAAATCAAATAGAGTAACTACGAATAAAATCTAAGCACTTTAATAGTGATGGTGAAAGTGGTATGAAAAGTGTGTGGTGATGGGATTGTTACGTGCGATCAATGCAAACAACGAACTCTAGTTTGTAAAAAATAGATATAAAGGGCATGTACATGGCATGGGTTCATTAGGATCAGCGAATCGTAAGCTTTGGTTGATCAAGTATAACACAACGAAACCTCCTTTTGGGAGCGAATCGTCGGAAGATGTCCTTTTGGGAGTTAACGCATCAATTCTAATAATATATCGCTAAAGTTGTAAACGTACATATGAAGTATGAAACTCTCTTTTGGAGAGATCAAATCTCACCCTTGTGGGGTGATCATCTACTAGAACAATTCTTTTGGAATATGAAAAAGTAGATTTAAGAGCGACGATTAAACTTTAGCAAATATAGCGATTAAGCGCAATAATACAACCAACGAATACGATTCACATCACCTAATTACTCCATACCATGCACATAAAATATTTAGCTACTCATGGTGCAGAAATACACAATTTTCAGATCAGAATTCATAAGTTTAATAGCAAAATACGGAAGTTTAGAGGCAAAATACAAGCTAAAACACCCAAATACGAGCTAGAGTTGAAGAAAATATCACAAATTCTCTCTAAAAAGTCTTCAAAACTCTCTGGAAATAAGAAATTAGGCTCTGGAATTTTACAGAATTTTTGCAGAAGAAAATACGGCTCCTAAGTGCTCCAATACGCCAATTATACGCCCAAAAACCCTAGAATACGCTTAAATAATAAGATTGCGGGTTTATTGGGCTTAACGGGTTCAAACCCGCACAGAATTCACACCCGGATCAATCTGGGCCGCAGATCTAAAGCGGGGCAAATGAGGGCCGTTGATCGTTGCGGGATCGCGCCAGGAGCAGCCACGTGTCTTCAAAAAGTCGTGCGCAAGCGAACTCGGATCCGAGATCGCTTCGGGGTCGTCGTCGACCGTGCGATTCGAGCGGGCGTCGACCAGATGGTGACGCGTGTCCTCCGAAATCGCTACTTCATTGATCGCTTCGGCGAGCGTCGTATCCGTCGGATCGAGCGGAGGAATGATCTGATGCCGCCACGTGGGGCGAAATCTCGCGCGCTCCGTCTTCGTTTTGCACCGTCGGATATGAATCCGACGGCGAGGAAACAGCCACGTCGCTCAGACGTATACGCGCGGATCGTAAGATCTCGACCGCTCATTCAAAAGGCGGGATTAAACGTGGCGCTGCCACGTGTCCCAGGCGTCGCCCGCTGCGGTTTGCCTCTGGCCGTTGGATCTCGATCCAACGGCCGTTAGTTTTCCCCGCTGTACGCATATCGTGGCCGCTTGATGAGGCTCGGACGGTCCCGATTGCGCCACGTGGCGTGCTGTGATTGGCCGGCGACGTATTTTCGTATTTCCTTGCGTATTTCTCCATTTAATTGGTATTCTGCATTCAAAAATACATAGTAATTAGCACAGATCTCAGAAAAATACAAATAAATAGTCGTTGGAATGGTGAGATCGAGACGATGCTAAGAAAAATATAAAATGTGCAGAATTGCATCGTTAAATGCTGTTTTGTGCTCAAATTAAGTGTTTTCTCTAATAGATAAATGTGTAGCAAATACGCATGTACTAGAGACCAATATAGCATCACATGAGCACAAAATAGGGCTAAATGGGGGGTTAAATACGCAATATTGAACCCAAATCCTTATGTTTGTGTTGTTTTTGCTTGGCCTTGTTCTGGGCCTTAGACTCTTCCCTGTTAGCCTGGTGGCTTTTCTGTGATGTTGAATATTTTGTGGACAAACTTTGGGAATGGTTATTTCATATCCGTCTCATATTATTATTATTATTATTGTTGTTTCTTTTGCGTTTACAGGGACCTGCTTATACTAAATTGACGCTTATCAGGCGTGCAGCTTCATAGCTCCACGTTTGAGCGGACCTTCTCACGTCTCGCCTCCATTTTAGGGAAGCGGGGCGTGACAGGTTTTAGTGGTGGCCCATGCAGGTCTCTCTGTAACTGCAATTATCAGGGATAACAATAATAATATAATATTGTCCAACAAATAAATTTGATATCCGAGTCATAAGCTATGAGTCTAATCTGCTTCGTTTTCTGTGTCACTAGATGGCAGGAAGGCGATTCACCCGTGGTGGAGGTAGTGGTGCGCCCCCTCATGATGAGGAGCCTGAGTGGGAACCCACCAATGGATGAGATTGATTTGTAGTATCACCCTGGCAAGGTGAATGTGGTTCCTGATGCGCTGAGTAGGCTTCCAGCGGTGATGATTTTGACCTCGCAGTGGAGATTGCAGCAGGATTTTTGCGAGTCTGTTGTGGAGATTGTTCTTCCTAGGGAGGCTTCTTCGTTGATGTGTATGCATGTACAGTCGACGATCGTGGATCGGATCAAGGACGGCCAGGCTGAGGATCCGAAGCTGGTGAAGATTCGGGAGCAGGTGGAAGCCGGTCTGCGGACTGACTTTTTGATTCATGAGGATGGCTCGCTGAGGTTTGGAGCCAGGTTGTGTGTGCCAGCTGGAGATATTAGAGAGGAGTTGTTGGTGGAGGCACATAGCTCGCCGTATTCTGTGCATCCTGGTGGGACCAAAATGTACAAGGATCTTCGTCTGAACTATTGGTGGCATGGTATGAAGAGGAGTGTGGCTCGGAGTGTAGCCAAGTGTTTGGTTTGCCAGCAAGTGAAGGCGGAGCATCAGCGTACGGCAGGGTTGCTGCAACCACTTCCGATTCCGGAGTGGAAGTGTCAACACATCACTATGGATTTCGTGACTGGACTACCTCGGAGTCCGAAGCAGAATGACGCGATTTGGGTGATCGTAGATCGATTGACCAAATCCGCGCACTTTATTCCATTCCGAGTGGGACAGTCCACTGAGGCGCTAGCAAGGAGATATATGGAGGTAAATTCTTTTACTCTCCGTTTTTATTTCCTTTTCCTAGTTTGGATAGTGATGTAACGTGAATCGTGCAGGAGGTCGTGCGACTTCACGGAGTCCCCGTGAGCATCGTGTCGGACAGGGACACGAGGTTCACATCTCAGTTCTGGCAGAGTTTGCAGAAGAGTTTGGGTACGCGTCTGAGTTTCAGCACGGCGTACCATCCGCAGACGGATGGCCAGTCCGAGAGGACAATTCAGATTTTGGAAGACATGCTGAGAGCGTGCATGTTGGATTTCAAGGGTTCGTGGGAGGACCACCTACACTTGGTGGAGTTCTCTTACAACAACAGCTACCAGGCGTCTATTGGCATGGCGCCTTTCGCCGCTTTGTATGGGAGGAAATGTCGATCGCCATTGAGTTGGGATGACATTGGTGATAGGGAGCTGTTGGGACCTGAGATGATTGTGGAGGCTGTGGAGGTTGTCAGGAACATTCGGGAGAGGTTGAGGATTGCTCAGGACCGTTTTAAGCATTGGGCGGATGCTAAACGTCGTCCCTTGGAGTTTCAGCCGGGCGATCATGTGTTTCTGAGGATTTCCCCGAATCGTGGAGTGATTCGTTTTGGGAAGCGAGGGAAGTTGAGCCCGCGATACATTGGACTGTTTGATATTCTGGAGAGAGTTGGCGAGGTAGCTTATCACTTAGCCTTGCCGCCATCTTTGGAAGGAGTTCACGATGTTTTCCATGTGTCGCAGCTTTGTCGATACATTAGCGATCCATCTCATGCTGTGGATTTCTCGGAGATTACCGTTCGCCCAGATTTGATGTATGACCAGCATCCAGTGCAGATTCTGGACAGGCGTCAGAAGTCACTTCGGAACAAGGTCGTCGATCTTGTTAGAGTGATGTGGCGGCACGGCTCGCCTGGGAGTCTACTTGGGAGAATGAGGATGAGATGCCAGAGCGTTTCCCACTTCTGTTCCCGGACACGTGAGTGTTGGGAAATTCTGAGGACGGAATTTTTCTTAAGTTTGGGAGGATGTAACGACTGGTTTTCATGTATCTGGATTTATTATATAATATTATATGTTTGGGTGGATTTTCTCCTTATGTGTGATTTTCGTCTCCGTAGTTTTCATTTTCGTTCTTTTCGTTGTGATTCTCTAAGTTCTTCCGTCGGTCGGCATGTTTGAAGTAAGTCATTCGTGACGGGCTTCATAACGTCGATATCTTAGAGTTAGAACGAGCCTAGGAGACTTAGGAAACCATCCCGGAGCTCCGCGCTCCATTTCGGAACTTTTGGTGCTCATTAGCCGGTGTAAGAAGGGGCACCGACCGACTAGATGACGATCCAGTCGGTCGGAAAACCTTCTTGAACCGACTAGTTGGCTTTGTTAAATGTTCAGGAGTTACTGTTTGTCGTTAGTCGGTCTAAGAACGTTGGTCGACCGACTAGGTTGCAAACTAGTCGGTCAGTAATGCTTCTTTAACCGACTAACTCTTTAAATTATTTTGACACTAGTTACTGTTTACTCTTAGTCGGTCCAAGAACGTTCATCGACCGACTAGATGTCAAACTAGTCGGTCAGTAATTTTTCTTTGACCGACTAAATCTAAATCCTAATTTTCGTCTGGGTTACTGTTTACACTTAGTCGGTCTGCGTTGGTCAACCGACCGACTAGTTCCCAAACTAGTCGGTCAGTGGTTGTTCTTTGACCGACTAAACAGTACAGGAAACCCTAGTTTTGCCCTAGCCGCCACCAAACTCTATAAATACCCCTCCAAACGTTTCCTTCTCCTCCCTCATGACCTAAAACCCTAATTTCTCCCCCATTGAGCCCCCATCTTCCTCAAACCATTAATCCTTCATCCCAAGCTCATCCTTCATCATCCAAACCCTCCCTTGTCACAACCCACCTTCCATCTTCCCCAAACCTTCATCAAACCCCCAAAATCCACATCAAAACCCATTTCTCCAGATTTTTCCCTCATTTCCAGATCTGAGCTGGATCGTTCTTCCGTTGCCGTGGTTGCTCGGCATCGTTCCTTCGCTTCTTCACAGTAATACTCGATTCCTTTAGTTTTAGCATAACCCACATTGACATTGTGAAACCCTAATAAAATGGATTATTAGATGGTTAGGGTTCTAATAAGAAACCAATTTAGAATCATTGTGCTAATGATTGTTTTGCCATAACAGTGATCCATTCTGTAGTTAGCTTGTGTGACGATCTTCATTGCTCGTCAATCTCGGTATCAGGCAAGTGAAATTTGCATCTCTTGATTTGGGCCATGTCTTAGGCCATTACCTTGCTTTAGCGTAAAAGAGACTAGACGGTGAAAGGATAGCCGTCTAGACGCCATTGACCTAGCTTGACAACAAAGCTTGGTCCGTCACCCTCATCATGCTTGTATGTCACGTTTACTTTCCCTTAACGGTACGTGTATTAACTGTTCATGTCATCCATGCATCCTTAACTGCTGCTGCATTTTAACTGCAATGTTTAATTTGAATTAACGGTACGCGAATATGTTCATGTCATTGCATTTTGCCTGTCACGTTTAATTTCAATTAACGGTACGCGAATATCTCCTCATGTCATTGCATGGTTGAACACTCATCGTAATTGCGTATCTTCGCTACATACTTGTACTATTTATACCGGCTAGGCACCCACTTTGCGTGGGCACAATCCTATGCCAAATATACTTTCTGGCTCGTGTTCCAGAAGACGAGCTCAACACAGCCTGCGGGCAATAGGGCACTCGTTGAGTGACTCCTTGTACTTGATACTTGAACACAGCCTGCGGGCAATAGGGCACTCGTTGAGTGATCCCTTGTACTTGTACTTGTTACTTGACATTACATGTCACAACTGTTGAATATTGGACTCCTCGGATTTGGTTTTGGATGATGAGCAAACATAAATAATTCATGAACTAACAATTTGTGAGCGCAGTATTGGAGATCGTCGCCAAATTCACGAGAACAATCAAAGCGACATCTCAACACTTCTCAAAGCTCGTATTCATGCCTAAAGCTTCGTTGAAGCTCTTGCGCCGTTTTGGAAGTCATGAAGAATTAATCGAAGCTCTCGAAGACCGTTCTTTAAGGTTTTATTTATAGTCTTTTCGCTTCGATCTATAGAATGTTAAGCCTTGAGTATATCTTACGATTCTATCTTCATATCGCTCATATCGTAGCTCTAGGATCTTAGTACAAGTTCATTCTAACTTCCTCGAAGCGTCGCGCTTCGATTCGGACTTGTTTGTGCATGTTAGTTGGTACAAGAAGATGTACTGACCGACTAGATGGTGATCTAGTCGGTCAGCAAAGCTTCTTGGACCGACTAATATGCTTCCTTAATTTCTTGCACTTTACTGTTTACAGTTAGTCGGTCTACGTTGACTCACCGACCGACTAGTTTGTGAACTAGTCGGTCAGTGATGCTTCTTTGACCGACTAGTTGTGCTTTACTGTTCATACTAAATTTCTCCTAAGCTACTGTTTATCGTTAGTCGGTCTAAGAACGTTTGGTGACCGACTAGTTGACAATCTAGTCGGTCAACTTTTGTTCTTGGACCGACTAAGTCAATTTGTATTCAGACTATTTGTTTTTTCCTCTTAGTCGGTCTACGTTCACTGACTGACCGACTAGTTGTGAAACTAGTCGGTCAGAAAGTCTTCTTGGACCGACTAGATTTCTAGGTCTGAATTTCTATCTTTTCTCAGTTCTTCACTTAGTCGGTCCATGTTGTTTGACTGACCGACTAGTTGATGAACTAGTCGGTCAGTGGTTGTTCTTTGACCGACTAGTTGCCTCAGATTTCTATCCGTTGGAAATTGACCTAACTTGTTTTTATGGGACCCTATAAATACGAACCTAGGTCATTTCTCTCTAGGTTAGAGCTGCCATTAAGAGATTCATTGAGATAGAAAGAGATAGCCATTCTCACTCATTTCTAAAGCTCTCTTCCTCACAAGAAATCCATTCTCTCACTTTCTAGATCTAGAATCCATCTTGAGAGAAGCTTGTTCTTGGTGAGCCCTTCAAGCTCTAGCTTGAATCAAGTCTCCAAATCACTCCTAGGCACCTATTGCTGGTCATTTCCTTGGTGCTAGGTCTTGGTGACTTCATCTTCCTCAAATCCCTCCTTGCACCTATTTGGTAAGAAAACTCAAGGTATAGGAATTTGTGGTAAGATTGTTTATTTCATTATAAACTTGTTTATATTGCTTGTTGATTCTCTCGGTTGTGAGAGAAGGTTGTGATCCCGGGTTGTGGGATTCACTATTGCCATTGCATGTATGATTTGATCTTGTGAAGGTTTTTCACAAGATATCATAGTGGAAATCTTGGGTTAGGGTTTCTAACCTAAGTATCCGGAGGGGATCCGGGTGGTTGGGACGTAGGATCACCGGGAACAAGTCGGGGAGACTTGGGTGGATCCGAACCCAGTAACATCATTTGTTAGCATTGTTAATTTTGTTGTTGTCATTCAATTTAAGCTTCCGCAAATTGATTTGGTAGTTGTTTGCACTATAATTAGGAATTATACTCCTTGTTATTTTTAAAGTACTATTCACCCCCCACCCTCTAGTACTTGTGCAGTAGCTTGTAGTGCATTACATTTGGTATCAGAGCCAGATACTTAGCTATGTCTGCCAACGACAACAAGACCGTGCATCCACCTTCCAACTATGACACCTTCAGGAACCGTGAAGGAGCATCTTCGGTGATGGAAGGACATTCCTCTACGAGGCCTCCATTCTTCAACGGTACCAACTACGGGTACTGGAAATGCCGGATGGAAACCTTCCTCCGGAGTGCATCTCTATGGAGGACCACAATGAAGGAATACATCAAGCCCGAAGAAGAAGACTTTGAGAAATGGACTACCGCGGAGATCGCCGCGGAGGTAAGCAATGCCAAGGCAATGAACGCCTTGCAATGCGCATTGGAGCCCGAGGACTTCAATAAGATATGCACATGTAAGAGTGCATATCAAATTTGGAACTCCCTCCTCATTCTACATGAAGGGACGAGTAGGGTAAGAGACTCTAAACTCGTAGTTGTAAACAAAGATTACGAAATGTTTCATATGCAACAGGGCGAGAAGATGAAGGAATATTATGCTCGCTTCGTTGACATAATAAACGAGTTAGAGGCCCTCGGCAAATCCTACACCCAAAAGGAGAAATGCTCGAAGCTTATCGAAGGACTTCCTTCTTCTTGGGAGAAACGTACCTTCGCCATCGAGGAAGGTAATGACATGAATAAGTATACCGTAGTTCAATTGATGGGTACTTTGATGTCATACGAGGTACGCAAAGATAGCAAGGTGAAGTTACAAGAAAAGATGAAGTCCTATTTGAACCAAGACGTGCCTAAGAAAAATGCAATTGCATTCAAGGCGGCTTCATCCACCTCTACCGATGATGAGGACTCGGAAGAAGAAATGGACATGGAATCCATTGCACTCATGGCAAAGAAGTTCAATCGCTTCTTCCGAAAGGGTAACTTCAAACAAAAATCTAAATTTACTTCTACTAACGCCTCTCCACCTTTGTGTTTTAAATGCAATAAGCCAGGACACATCAAAGCGGATTGTCCTCAAAACAAGCAAAAGGAGAAGTGGAAGGCGCCGAAGTTCGACAAGTCCAAGAAGTACAAAAAGGGGTACAAAAGGGGACTTGTCGGAGCAACATTCACCGACTCCGAGGATTCCTCAAGCGGAGAGTCGGACGATGAGAAAGTGGAGCAAGCGCACATGTGCTTCATGGCAAGAGAGGAGCATGATCAAGAATCTTCCTCCTCCGATGATAGCGACGACGAAGGCGATGAGGTAACTATGGATGATCTTAGGGATGCTAACTCTCATTTATGGTCTAAATACACTAAATTAGTAAATAGATATACTAAAGTAAAAGATGACCTAGCTAGCATTCAAACCTCGCCTAAGACTATCATCACCAACAACGACACCGTTGTTGAAGAGTTAAGAAATGAGATTGTTAATCTCAAATCTAAACTTGAACATGTTAGCATTGATGATCCGGAAGAACATAGGATAGCGGATTTAACTTCTCAAAACTCAACTTTGAGTATTGAGAACGAGAATCTCAAATCTCATGTTTATGTGCTCACATCGCAAGTACCAACTTGGATACTTCTATGCGTTCTCTCAAAGAGAAATATGAGAACACATTAGGCCGAATTAATAAATTCAATAAGGGTAAGGACCATTTGGATAAAATCCTAAGTGACTTACTTCCGGCCAATCACCACATTGGTTTGGGGTATACGATGGGATGTCCATCCAAAGCGGCCACTACTTTTGTTAGGCCAACTTCCGGTGACTCTACGAGTGGTCGCAAACACTCTATTGGTAGTTCATCTACCAATGGTGCTTCCACCTTGTCCACACCCTCTTTTGGAAAGAAACCCACCTTGGGTGGACCTCCAAAGAAGGGGCATGCTTATATGTACACCAATACCATGCCACGTAGGAACACACGTCCTACTCCACCGTCTCACACATATGATGATTTTTATGCAACACATTCTCGGGCACATGCACACCATGTGAGACACCCTCACGCACGTGTTCCCACACATGCATATGTTCACCTACCTCATCATATGAATAATTCTCGGCGTGCACCATTCCATCATGTTCCTTATGCCTATCCACGACATGCATCACGTAGAAACCAACAACGCATGCATGCACCCAATAAGATGAGGGCTCCCAAGATTTTCACTATTTGGAGTCCAAAGGACACAAGCATGGATGAAAAACAAGTGTATATGAATGCTTATTTTTCGGATGTTGTGCATAGTAGAAACTATGTGGGGAAGTCTAAGTCCAATTGGACTTGGCTTCCAAAGGTTTAACCTTTGAGGACCCAATGACCTTGGGTACCATGATATGAAATTCTCTATCTTTAGGTACTCAATGAAAAGAAAAAGAAAAGGAGCAACAAATTTAAATTTAGCTCCAAAGGGAATTGGATACTCGATAGCGGGTGTTCAAAACACATGACGGGTGACGCTAAATTGCTCTCCGGAGTGGTTCCCATTGCAAATGGAAATCGCGTCGTATTTGGAGGCAACGAGAGCGGAACAATCGTCGGTGTTGGTAAAGTGGGTAACCCATCTAAACCCTTAATTAGTGATGTGTATCTAGTTAATGGTTTGAATCATAATCTTATTTCAATAAGCCAACTTTGTGACAAAGGTTACAAAGTTAGCTTTGCGAAAGGATTGTGTCATATTTCAAATGATAATAATAAGTTATTATTTTCCGGCACACGCCATAAAGATATTTATATTTTGGATCTTCCTAAGTCATATGAACAATGTCTCGTTGCCAACACAAGTGAACAACACTTATGGCATCGACGCTTTGGACATGTGAACTTTGGAACACTTTATAAGCTTTCAAAATTAAATTTCATTAAAGGTTTTCCGAAGCTCGTTTTTGAAAAGAAAAGTTTTTGCGATTCTTGTCAACGTGGCAAGCTTCCTAAATCTTCATTTAAACCTAAGAAAAGCATTTCTACTAAACGGCCACTAGAGCTATTACATCTAGATTTATTTGGGCCAACTAGAGTTGCTTCCTTAGGAAATGCAAGATATGGACTAGTCATCGTTGATGATTATTCAAGATTTACATGGGTATTTTTCTTATGTAATAAAAATGAAGCTTTTGAAAACTTCACAATATTTGTGAAGAAAGTACAAAATCTCATCGGAACCACCATTGTCACTATTCGTAGTGATCATGGGGGTGAATTTGAGAATGAGTCTTTCTCAAATTTTTGTGATGATCTTGGAATTACTCACACGTTTTCTTTCCCTCACGCACCTCCTCAAAATGGTGTTGTTGAGAGGAAGAATAGAACGCTTGTGGAGTGTGCTCGCACTATGCTCGAAGATAGTTAACTTGGTTATCAATTTTGGGTGGAAGCGGTACACACCGCTTGTTATGTGTTTAATAGAATACTTTTGAGGCCCGGCACCAAACAAACTTGCTATGAATTGTTGTTTGGTAGATTGCCTCAAGTTAAACATTTTCATGTTTTCGGCGCAAAATGTTTTATTAAAAACACATATGATAATTTGGAAAAGTTTGATCCGAGATCGGATGAGGGGATATTTGTTGGGTATTCCTCACGTAGCAAAGCCTACCGGATATACAACAAAAGATCCTCTACGATCGAGGAATCACTTCATGTCTCTTTTAATGAGAATTTTACTACTTCTAGAATTTCAAATGATGATGATTCTATGGATGTTTTATGTGATTCGTTTGAAAATTCTAAGTCTATTGATTCAATTGATTCTATTGATACTAACCCGACTAATGAAGTTGTTGAGAATGTGCCTAGTGATCAAGGTATTCCCAAGCGGCTTCATACCATTCGCGATCATCCCCATGAGCAAGTCATTGGCAATATTCATGATAGTGTCAAGACGAGATCGCAAGTCCACCACTTCGCCAATTGTGCATTTGCCTCATCGATAGAGCCAAAGAATATAGTTGAAGCGTGCGAAGATAGTGCTTGGATCCTTGCCATGGAGGAGGAACTCATTCAATTCGAGAGGAATGAGGTATGGGAGCTTGTTCCCATACCTTGTCGTGGATCTTCAAGGCTATCGCCGTCATAGGGACAAAGTGGATCTTCAAGAACAAAACCGACGAAAACCAAGTCGTCGTCCGGAACAAGGCTCGGTTAGTTGCTCAAGGCTATCGCCAAGAGGAAGGTATCGATTTCGAAGAATCCTTCGCTCCGGTAGCTAGATTAGAATCAATTAGACTATTATTGTCTTTTGCATGCCATAAAAATTTTAAATTATTTCAAATGGATGTTAAAAGTGCATTTTTAAACGGAGATGTCGTTGAGGAAGTTTACGTTTCTCAACCTCCCGGCTTCATAAATGAAAAATTTCCAAATCATGTTTTTAAACTAAAGAAAGCTCTTTATGGTTTGAGACAAGCTCCTCAAGCTTGGTATGATCGCCTAAAGAATTTTCTTTTGGATTTGAATTTTAAAATGGGCGAAGCCGATTCTACACTTTTTGTTAAGCATGTGAATAATGATATTTTACTAGTTCAAATTTATGTTGATGATATCATTTTCGGTGCTACTAACTTCACTCTTTGCGAAGAGTTTTCTAATGTTATGAAGGAACAATTTGAGATGAGCCACATGGGCGAACTCAAATATTTCTTAGGTCTCCAAATTCGCCAATTGAACGATGCAATCTTCATCCACCAAACGAAGTATACGGTGGAGTTGCTTAAGCGATTTGGAATGGAGA
This sequence comes from Scilla litardierei, assembly GCA_030789695.1. Taxonomy (NCBI): domain Eukaryota; kingdom Viridiplantae; phylum Streptophyta; class Magnoliopsida; order Asparagales; family Asparagaceae; genus Scilla; species Scilla litardierei. The sequence continues at coordinate 16,306,110 of CM061142.1, read as the reverse complement.
GTGCTTCCGGGAAAAAGACTCCAATGAGCACGACTACGCATCTTGACAAGGATACGGGCGGTAATGATGTAGACATTCGTCTATATCGAGGTATGATAGGTAGTTTACTTTATCTTACCGCAAGTAGGCCCGATATTATGTTTGTCGTATGCATATGTGCTCGTTATCAGTCTCAACCTAAGGAGTCTCACTTAGTAGCAGTAAAACATATTTTCCGTTATCTAAGTTATACACTTGATTTTGGATTACTTTATCCAAAATCTAGCACGTATGAGTTAGTCTCATATAGTGATGCTGATTATGCGGGATGCAAATCCGACAGGAAAAGTACTAGTGGCACTTGCCATTTTCTAGGAAATTCCCTTGTCTCTTGGTTTTCCAAGAAGCAAAATTCCGTATCACTTTCAACCACCGAGGCGGAATATATTGCCGCCGGTGCCGCTTGTGCCCAGGTTCTTTGGATGAGACACACACTGAAGGATTTTGGTATTCATTGTGATACTAGCCCTATCATGGTGGATAACCAAAGTGCTATCTGTCTTTCAAAGAATCCGGTGCACCATTCCCGATCAAAACACATAGATGTCCGACACCAATTTTTAGATGATCATGTTGCTAAAAAGGACATCATTTTAGTGTACGTTGAAACCCAAAAGCAAATCGCCGATATTTTCACGAAACCCCTAAAGGAGGACTCCTTTGTGCGGTTGCGTCGAGAATTGGGGATTATGGGTGAATCCGAGATATAGGATTCATGTCTCATTCAATTATCTTGCATGCTTTTATATTTCGCGATATTTCGTTCATGCTAGATTTATTGAATTTTTGGGGATTTTATGTGATATGTTTGAATTTTTGCTCGAATTCTTATTTGAACGTCATATTTAAGATTTCGATGTTTTATGGGGTAGTTTAGATGACTAATGAGTGTGTTAAGATGTTTCATCCAAGTGGTTTATGAAGAGAACTCATTTATCATTTTTTGGACTCTTCTAGTCGGTTTCAGTTCATCAGCCAACCGACTAGATGCTCATCTAGTCGGTCAGCTAATGAACTCAGACCGACTAGTTCAAGCTTTAACTTTCTATTGTCATTTACTTCTTTTAGTCGGTCATAGTACTCTTACCGACCGACTAGATTGAAAACTAGTCGGTCAGTGATTATACTGCGACCGACTAACTCTAGCCCTAGAAATTTCTGTTTGCCTCTGTTTCGACTTAGTCGGTTCAAGCTCATTGACCGACCGACTAGATCATAATCTAGTCGGTCAGTACTTGAACTGTGACCGACTAAGCGCTTTAGGGCAAACGCGTCTTTTCGCATTCTCGACCGACTTACATCACTTCCATCCGACTATTTTGCGTTTTAGTCAGTATTCTTCTCTCCTCCAGCCTGAAAAACCCCTAAATCCGCTCGAGACCATTCGGCTTCCCGTCGATTTCCAGCCAACTTTCCGGCCATCTCCGCCATCCGACACCGTCGACCACTCCCCTAGGTATCTCCCTCCTCCTCCTAGGTCGTTTTCCTACCCTAGGGTTTGATCTTGATCTTGTTTTCATCTTCTAGGGTTTGAGCTAGGGTTTCGAAATTTCATTCTTTGTGCTTGTTTGATTTCAGTTTTAGGCTTAAGCTTAGGGTGTGTTTGATCTTATCCCGTCGTTTGATTGTACTCGTTGTGCCGAGATCATGGCACGAACGAGAATCCCGATTACATCTTCTGGGGCATCCCCTATGATCGTAGAGGGTGCTACCGCTTCGACCCCTCCCAAGCGTAGGGCCAAGACCACTCGACCCCCCTCTTCGTCTTCAACTCCATTGAAGAGGAAGAGGACGACCAAACCTAAACCTACCGGCCAAACGTCCAAGCCCAAAGCTAAACCTAAAAAGTTTCGTGCTCCCACTCCTCCCGGTGAGCGTTCAGATAGTGATTCAGAGGATGATTCCGATGACGAATACACTCCTGAACATCCCGAGAAAGCTCCTACTCCACCCCCTCCTCCACCTTCTCCTATGTCCCGTAAGGCAAAGGGTAAAGCTCATATGCCAGTCGGCGGTGTAGATATATCGTTGTGCTGCGACGACCCTCAGTGTCTCGCAGCGTACAACCGTATAGAGCACTGCCCACTGCTGTTAGAGCATTACATTCAGTTTTCTGATTTTCTTGGCCTTGCGGATCTTCTCTCCTATAGTGGCCTATTGGACTATCTTAGATATGACGCTAAGGCGAACCCCAGACCATATCCTCGCCTGGTCAAATTATTCTATGCCAATCATGTCCGGGGCCAGTACGATGAGTCTCACTCCATCGAGACTTCTGTTTTGGGGACTCCTATAGTCCTCACGGCAGAAATCTTGGGGGAGCTGATAGGTTGCTCGTCGTGTGGCCTCCTCCCTTCTGACATCTCTGTCGATGATATCTCTTCCATCGATCAGCGGACCCTAGGCAAAATCTTCCAGGTTATCCCCCCTGCATTCATAGGAGTACCTTCGAAATCATTCAAGCCGAATGCTTGGGTGATTAACCTGATCTTGAAATCCTGCCTTCTTCCCAAGTATGGATCCTCTTCTCTACCATCTCAGCCGTTTCTGAAATTGATTTACGCTTTGTTTATGGGTAGCGGGATTAATTGGGCTCGCATTATACTCGATAAGATGGATTCTTTCGAGTGTATTCGCAAGACCACTAAATCTGCGCATATCCCATATCCATGTCTCCTGACCTTGGTATTCCGTCGATTCGGTGTTCCCTTGCCACCTGATGATGAGCGTCCCCTTGGTCCTCCTCTGAACGCGACGGCCGTTAAGAAATCTCTTGCGGCACTCCGTCATGTGCAGCGGTCGACACCTTCTGCATCTCAGGCCACTCCCTCAGCTGCTTCAGTTCCTCCTCCCTCAGCTGCTTCAGTCCCTCCTCCCTCCGCCTCTCTTGATGATGTCGTACGGTTGCTTCGTCGGCACGAGTCGCGTTTGGCTCGTACCGAGGAGGTCGTCTGCCGTATGGCTCGTTTGATGGGCATTGAGCTTCCTCCTTCCGTTTCTGAGGATGAGGAGATGGACGATGAGGATATTGATGATCTTGTCACCTCCTTGGCTCGTGGCGATGAGGCCACTGCTGCTGCTGCTACCACCTCTGCTCCTGATGCTGGCACCTCTTCCGGTGCTCCTGAGACTTCTGCACCAGTGGATCAGCCTTCTGAGTCTGCTGCTGCTCCTGCTGACGACCCTGCTCCTGTTGTGCCTGCTGTTGTTCCTGTTGAGACCCCAGCCGTTGAGCCTGTCGTCAATGTCTCCACCCCTTCCCCGACGATCCCTTCTGTTCACACGCCTCTCCTCCCTGCAGAGCCTGAGTCCACTCCCTCGACTGGACCTCCGGAGACTGCAGATCCTGCCACTTCCTCGTGATCGTCTATTTCGAGGACTCTCCACTGCTCTTTGGATGATACACCTTTTGAGAGTGTTTTGGGTTAGGATGGGATGGAGTTTGAGTGTTGGATTTGATGTATTTTGGTTTATGGATGTCTGTGTTGTATTTTGATGTACTTTGGATGATTGATGATGGTGTACCGATGATGTATGATGTATTTCTTTTTGATGTTGACTTGCATGGTATGTTGCATTTGATGTAGTCGATATCTTTTTGGATGTACTCTTGATGTTTTTATATATATATACATCGATGTTCTCTTTGTTTTACTTCGTCGTGCACATTTTAATTCTCATTCAATGTCTATGATATGTGAAATCGTCGCTCGACGATTGAAAAACTTGGTTAAATAGATTATTCTTCTATGATTGTATAAAATTGTTTTACATGCACAAATTTAACCAAGAATATTGAATATTGGAGAGTATGTTTCTTTATTCAATACATGAATAAAAATTTGGTATTTTTGATGATTTTAATTATCGCTTTTTGATAATGGACAATTTGGCACACCTTGATTTGATTTCCACACTTTTCCCTTGGTGTCAATTAGGTCCATCGTCATTGTCTACGACTCCCGATGTTGGATTTTCCATTTCCTAGTTGTTGTCGTTGTATGCCCCCCATTTTTGGGATAATGCCAAAGGGAGAGAGATAATGATAATAAATAGGTCAAATGAAAATTTAACTCATTTTCCAAGAATCTAATTTGATGTGTTAGATTCAGGGGGAGTTAAGATATATATAAGGATTTTCAAAATCCGATATTCCAAAAATCGATTCTCGTTATATATCTTACTCGTCTGATTGATGCAATTTATATATATTCATTTTGGAATTAACGTGTCATCAATGCAGGGGGAGTAAGTATTTTACATTTGAATCATTATTTTTGATTATTATTTATGTTGGTTTGTCATCACCAAAAAGGGGGAGAATGTTGAATATTGGACTCCCCAGATTTGGTTTTGGATGATGAGCAAACATAAATAATTCATGAACTAACAATTTGTGAGCGCAGTATTGGAGATCGTCGCCAAATTCACGAGAACAATCAAAGCGACATCTCAACACTTCTCAAAGCTCGTATTCATGACTAAAGCTTCGTTGAAGCTCTTGCGCCGTTTTGGAAGTCATGAAGAATTAATCGAAGCTCTCGAAGACCGTTCTTTAAGGTTTTATTTATAGTCTTTTCGCTTCGATCTATAGAATGTTAAGCCTTGAGTATATCTTACGATTTTATCTTCATATCGCTCATATCGTAGCTCTAGGATCTTAGTATAAGTTCATTCTAACTTCCTCGAAGCGTCGCGCTTCGATTCGGACTTGTTTGTGCATGTTAGTTGGTACAAGAAGATGTACTGACCGACTAGATGGTGATCTAGTCGGTCAGCAAAGCTTCTTGGACCGACTAATATGCTTCCTTAATTTCTTGCACTTTACTGTTTACAGTTAGTCGGTCTACGTTGACTCACCGACCGACTAGTTTGTGAACTAGTCGGTCAGTGATGCTTCTTTGACCGACTAGTTGTGCTTTACTGTTCATACTAAATTTCTCCTAAGCTACTGTTTATCGTTAGTCGGTATAAGAACGTTTGGTGACCGACTAGTTGACAATCTAGTCGGTCAACTTTTGTTCTTGGACCGACTAAGTCAATTTGTATTCAGACTATTTGTTTTTTCCTCTTAGTCAGTCTACGTTCACTGACTGACCGACTAGTTGTGAAACTAGTCGGTCAGAAAGTCTTCTTGGACCGACTAGATTTCTAGGTCTGAATTTCTATCTTTTCTCAGTTCTTCACTTAGTCGGTCCATGTTGTTTGACTGACCGACTAGTTGATGAACTAGTCGGTCAGTGGTTGTTCTTTGACCGACTAGTTGCCTCAGATTTCTATCCGTTGGAAATTGACCTAACTTGTTTTTATGGGACCCTATAAATACGAACCTAGGTCATTTCTCTCTAGGTTAGAGCTGCCATTAAGAGATTCATTGAGATAGAAAGAGATAGCCATTCTCACTCATTTCTAAAGCTCTCTTCCTCACAAGAAATCAATTCTCTCACTTTCTAGATCTAGAATCCATCTTGAGAGAAGCTTGTTCTTGGTGAGCCCTTCAAGCTCTAGCTTGAATCAAGTCTCCAAATCACTCCTAGGCACCTATTGCTGGTCATTTCCTTGGTGCTAGGTCTTGGTGACTTCATCTTCCTCAAATCCCTCCTTGCACCTATTTGGTAAGAAAACTCAAGGTATAGGAATTTGTGGTAAGATTGTTTATTTCATTATAAACTTGTTTATATTGCTTGTTGATTCTCTCGGTTGTGAGAGAAGGTTGTGATCCCGGGTTGTGGGATTCACTATTGCCATTGCATGTATGATTTGATCTTGTGAAGGTTTTTCACAAGATATCATAGTGGAAATCTTGGGTTAGGGTTTCTAACCTAAGTATCCGGAGGGGATCCGGGTGGTTGGGACGTAGGATCACCGGGAACAAGTCGGGGAGACTTGGGTGGATCCGAACCCAGTAACATCATTTGTTAGCATTGTTAATTTTGTTGTTGTCATTCAATTTAAGCTTCCGCAAATTGATTTGGTAGTTGTTTGCACTATAATTAGGAATTATACTCCTTGTTATTTTTAAAGTACTATTCACCCCCCCTCTAGTACTTGTGTAGTAGCTTGTAGGGCATTACAACAACAACCACTTGCTACTTGTACTTTACTTTTCTTGTTACCATCTTACTTTACTTGCCATGCACCATACTTTAACTGCTAGGTTGCTAGTTTACCTTTCTTTCCGTTTCCTTGCACAAGTCTTTCGACTTGCTGACATGTGCCCCTTTTCTCTTTTGGGTGACACATGTTAGAGCCCGAGCCTGAGTCACTTGCTGAGGACGTGGTGTTCGCTGACGCTGCGTCAGAACCCGCGTTGATCGAGGACTTCGTTGACACTGGGGATCAGTCTTAGTGTCTTCGTTTAGCTTCTTTTGTTAGACTGCTTAGTTGTCGGTGCGTGGCACCTAGTTTGATACTCTGTTATGTTTGTGTTGTTTTTGCTTGGCCTTGTTCTGGGCCTTAGACTCTTCCCTGTTAGCCTGGTGGCTTTTCTGTGATGTTGAATATTTTGTGGACAAACTTTGGGAATGGTTATTTCATATCCGTCTCATATTATTATTATTATTGTTGTTGTTCCTTTTGCGTTTACAGGGACCTGCTTATACTAAATTGACGCTTATCAGGCGTGCAGCTTCATAGCTCCACGTTTGAGCGGACCTTCTCACGTCTCGCCTCCATTTTAGGGAAGCGGGGCGTGACAACTTATCACTAAGAATGCCCTAGAAACCATTAGATAGGGTTCATTGCTTATCATCCTTGATTTGGATCCTTGATTTGGCTTTCTTGTGCATCTTAGTTGGTTCAAGAAGAATGATTAATCGATTAAAAGTCAATCTAATCGGTTAGGAAGTCTTCTTGAACCGACTAGTTGTCTTTGTGTATTTCAGCATATTCACTGTTGACCAATTAGTCGGTCCAAGAAGGTTCACCGACCGACTAGTTGTCAAACTAGTCGGTTGGTGTTTCTTCTTAGACCGACTAGTTTTCTCCTTTTATTTCACTCATTTCTCTGTCAACTATCTAGTCGGTCCAAGAAGGTTCACCGACCGACTAGTTCTCAAACTAATCGGGCAGTGATCCTTCTTATACCGATTAAGCTGCTTTATTTTTCCAGTCGTTGGAGATTTTATTTCCAAGATTTCTCTTGATCTGTTTTGATTCTTTCCATATTTGTTTGATACGTTTCAAACATGGAACTTTCTCTAATATGAGAGAGATTTCAGATCTAATTTCATTCGATCGATAATCAATTTTTCAAGGGCTCTCTCTCTCTCTCGAAAATCTCTCTCTCCCCCTTGTGACCTAATTTCTCAAGGAGATTTTCGGCTGGTGTGCGTTCATACTTCTGAAAGGCTGAATCACGATCATTATCATCATCCTAGTCATCTTCCTCTGTCCATCTTGGTGGCGCTTGGGTTTCGTGATCATCTTTTCTCATCATCCTTCCTTGCCCTAAATTCGTAAGTATTTCTCAAGGCATAGGATTTTGTGGTGAGTGTTTCTTATTTCAATTAACTTGTTATTTGAGTTTATCTCTCGGGTTGTGAGAGAAGTTCGTGATCCCGGTTTGTGGGAGTCACGATTCGTTTGTTGTATTGATTGATCTTGTAGTAGTTTATACAAGAATTTTTTAGTGAAAACTTGAGTTAGTGGATTCTAACTCAAGTAGCCGGAAGGGATCCGGGTGTCTGGGACGTAGGATCACCGGGAACAAGTCAGTGAGACTTGGGTGGATCCGAACACATTATATTTGCGTTGTGTTATTCTTGTTGTTCTTAGTTATTCCGCATAGTTGTTTGTGATTGCAAAATAATTAGGAATTATACTCTTGATTATTTTAAAGTACTATTCACCCCCCTCTAGTACTTGTGCAGTAGCTTTCAGGGCATTACAGAGGTAAGATCCCTTCAATCCAATTGGAAGCCTTGGATATTATGGTATGGAAATAAAAGGGCAAGGAGAAAGCTGTATTGGAGGAATTAGTTCTAACACATACTAAGGTCATGGAGAAGGGATTAGGTTCTGGAACTCTGGTAGATACTGGGGGAGCAACCCCAATCGATGCGGTTAGCAATCTGGATGCGGTAGTGAAAGGAAAGTCTACCAGGAGCCCAAACAATCCATTCTAGAGGTACATCATACCTCTTTTGATCTTAAAACAAGTAATCAGCTTGAAACTGCGGAAGAGGGGGGCTTGAGCCGGATCAGTCAAGGAGATTTGATACAGAGGAACACAAAGGAAAAGAAGTAATTGAGCTGGATCAGTCAAGAAAATCAGCAGCAGTTGACACTGGGTTGGCAGTAGTGAATACTCTCTGACAGAAAATGAAGAGGAGGAAGTATGGGAAAGCAGTGAATAATTCAATTTTGAATTGCCACAAGAAGCTATCAGATGTCTGTTCTCACCAAAAAATCCATGAAGATCAGGATCTCCAGCTTGAGGAATAGAAGCTTTCTAATGAGTTATACTATCTTCTGGGTATGTAGGAGGAAATGATGCGTCAGAAAAGTCGTCAAGAATGGTTGTGTTTGGGAGACATAAATACAAGGTTCTTTTACAATTGTACAAGGGCAAGGCAGGTCCATAACAACTTGGGACACTTGATCGATGCTTATGGGAGGAGGAATAAATCATATGAGGAGCTTAGAGCCGAGGAGCCGAATTTCTACAAGGAGTTATATAACCAAATAAATTATTGGAGGGTATTTCCAAAGCTTACTCCTAAGCGTAAGGTAACCGTTGAAGCGGCTGCATGGTTTGACCGGAGGGTGTCCACAAAAGAAATAAAAGATGATGTCTTTCAAATTGGGCTGGACAAGGCCCCAGGCCCAGATGGCTTTAAAGGGTCATTTTATCAACATAACTGGCATCTAATTGGTGATGACGTAACACAGGCGGTCCTCTCTTTTTTCCGCTCTGGAGTATTTCCCCCTCAGGTGAACCATACATTCCTTACTCTCGTTCCTAAGAATTCCAATGCAGCGAGCCTGGGGGACTACAGACCAATTGCCTGCTGCAATATGATGTATAAAATTATTAGCAAAGTTTTATGTTACAGACTTAAGGTGGTAATTCATGATCTCATCTCCCCTAATCAGGCTGCTTTTCTGAAAGGCAGACTTCTCACAGATTGCACTCTGCTGGCTCATGAGGAAATTAGGGATTTCAGTAACCCCATGGGGTCCAGAGCATGCCTAAAATTGGACTTGAAAAAAGCCTTCGACAGCGTGAACATAGAATTTGTATTCTATTTTCTTCATCAACTGGGATTCAAGCATAAGTTCATCAGCTGGATTAACGAGCACCGCAAGTCGACTTCTATCCACCAACGATCCTGGTTCTTCCAACCTAGGGTCCCACTCAACCGACTAACGCGGCTCCAATTCAACAAGAACGGGTCCACGCCAGCATCTTGATTGTTTTGATCATTTTTGGCCTTAACAGTATCCATATTTAATAACTGATTTCGGATACAGACAAGATAAAGCATATATCAGAACCATATCCCCGACCCATTTACATCCTTACGCGTCTAGTCTGACCATGTTAACTGATGGGGTCATGTACTAGGCATATGGCATTGGGCCATTTGAAATGGCAATTTTTGCCGTCGGTTAACAATCTCAGTTGAATTACTTCTTCAAAGAAGGAAGTAAAATCATATGATGTATGATGCATGAATGGGGTTTCCTTTTTGGCATTAAATGACTAGATGACCAAGAGGAACATAGGGAGGAGGAGAATAAAAAGAATGAAAGGAAAAAACGGAGGGAACGTGTATGGAGAAATAGAGAACAAAGGAGAGGATGAGTTCACTTGAAGAAAAAATAAGAAGGTTTTAAAATCGAAGGTCAATTGCTCCAGCGGCGTCTCTTCCTACACATTTTTGGGAGCCGTGGGATTGAGCCACTGCACGCATACTTTACCGCTTTCTGCTGAATCAGACTCATTTAACCGTTGTAGCCTTTATATACTGCAAATAATTATTGTTGTGTAGTGAATTTAGGTCTTTTCATTCTTACCCCGAAAATCCTATCGCACACGGTTTATAAGGAGAGTCACGCCATGATTATTTAAAAATGTATGCCGTTTGAATTTAAATCAGTGGTCTCTACACTTATTGGGCTGGGCTGGTTCGTGGATCTCCTGGTCTATTTCGCCGAGAAAGATCCGACCCGATGAGCCCATGCAAGAAATAACCGGACCAGCTACGATTACGCACTATCCATGTCCGATGTCTGTCCGTTCACTTCCAGCTCGATGTTCCGTCGCCTCGTCTTCCCGCCAACATCGAGGTTTGGGGTTGGGGTTTCTTGGCCCTCGTCTCGTCCTCTCTCTTCCCAGTCTCAGCTCGAAACCCTAATCCTCAGCCAGTACAGCCGCCGCAGATTCCGCGGCCTGCTAGCCTCTGCTGTCTCCTCTCCCCCCTTCCTCCTCTCCGCCGCCCACAACCTCTTCTCCCGCGCCAACCCCAACAGCGGATCCCCTCTGGATCCTAACTCCATCTCGGCCCGGATCTGCATCCCGAACCTCTCCCTCTCGATCCGCAACGGCGACTTCGATATCTCCTCCAACTGCGTCAAGCTGTGCGCGTCTAGAAAAAAAGGCGAGCCTTTGATCCTCCCAAACCTCGAGCTGAAAGTCGTGATAGAATCAATCAGGATCGCTTTTGAGATAGTTTACGAGAAGAGATTCGCTACGTTCGCTTACGGCGGTCGGACCGGTCTCGGCCGTCACACCGCCGTGAGGTACTTGAAGTCCGTCGTCCAAAACCCTAGCTGGTGGTTCCGCATTGCCTTCAAACGACAGTCGTTTGATCTCCGCAACGTCGGAAGACTGGCGGCTGCGATTGAGGAGAAGATCGACGATCCTGATCTTATTCGGTTGATTGAAGGACTGTTCCGATCGCAGGCGATAGGTTTTGAGATCGGAGGGGATTGTAAAGGTAAGTGCTTTCCTCAAGATAGCTATTTGAGTTCGATTTTGATCAATGTCTATTTCGACGGATTGGACCGTGAGATTCAGGCTATTAGAGAGGAGGTCCACAGGAAGAATCCGAGAATGGATGATCCTAGGGTTCTGCATAAGCCGATTAGGGTTTATGCGGTTAGGTATTTGGATGAGATTTTGGTAATTACTTCTGGATCCAAATTGTTTACTATGAATGTGAAAGATAGGATTCTGAAGTATGTGGGGAGAGAATTGGACCTGAAAGTCGATAACTTTAATAGCTCAATTCACAGCGCAGTTTCCGAGAAGATGGATTTCATGGGATTTGAGCTCCAGGCCGTTCCTCCTACTGTTCTTCATCCTCCGATGTCGGAGAAAGCTATGAGGGCGAAGAAAATGTACTTGAAGAGAAAGGCGGCGCAGGCTATGGAGCTGAAAAATGCGAGAGAGACTATTAGGAAGAAGTTGGGAATGAAGATATGGAGCCATGTATTCAAGAAATTGAAAAGATGTGGAGAATTCACGTTTGATTTCAGAATTGAGAGTGAAGTAAGAGATATTTTTAGGAACTGGGGAGACGAAGCGGTTGAAGAGTTTTTTAAGAATAGAGAAGAATGCCGAAGTTGGCATAGAATGCTTACTTCAGGCGATTTCTTGTCTCTAAAGATAATTAGGGATCAGTTGCCGGAAGAATTGGTGGATTCCTATGACCAGTTTCAAGAAAAGGTCCACAAATATATGATGCCCATGTTTGCTAGTAATGTTTTAGAGGAAGATGATAGCCAAGAAGGCGAAGAAGAAGTCAAAGAAGAGATGGATTACGCAAAGAGAACAGTGGAGGACTTGACGGAGCTTCAGATGAGAGTGAATGCACCGATGGAGCTTATAAGAAAAGCAGTTAAGTTGGCTAAGTTTACAAATTCTATGGGAAGGCCACGGCCTATCAAGTTGCTCCTTTGTTTGGACGATGCCAATATTGTCAAATGGTATGCTGGGGTGGGAAGAAGATGGTTAGATTTCTTCCGCTGCTGCCGAAACTTTAAGATGGTGAAGACAATTGTAAATTATCACTTGAGGTTCTCATGTTTCTTGACATTGGCAGAGAAGCATGAGTCCACAAAGCGTCAGGCCATTCGACACTATACCAAGGATCTGAAGGTTACTGATGGAAATGGGATGGAGGCAATACATTTCCCTACTGAGAGGGAAATAAGAATGATGGGCGTTGGGGATCTTTCGGATCCAATCCCCGTGGATGGTGCCTTAGGTTTGATTTTAGTTAGATTAGCATATGATGCGCCTTCATATTCTTGCTTAGCCCACTTCTGTGACAGAACTGACACAATGCTTTATAGGATCCGGTTGTTGCAAAACCGGTTGAATGTGGATCCACTAAATCAGAAGAAGTGGGTTATGGGGATGGGTGCGATTCATGAGAGTCTTAACAAGAAGTGCTTGCCACTCTGTTCAAAACATTCAACTGATTTGTTACTAGGTAGGATAAATCTTCAGGACATTGATTGTACCTCATTTTTAAATGTGGAGTGAGTAATACTGATAGTAAGTTTTGCATCATCCCGAGAACTTTTTATGTCTGAAATGGCATTGGAGGGTCAATAATTTGATTGGGAGCAATCACTGGAAGATATTATCAATAAAATTTACATGAAGTTTTCAATCATGCTCTTCTATTGCTAATCTTCAAGGTAATGTTGTTTTGAAATACGTGGTTCTTTCTACCTTTTTAGGGAGAATGATGCTCATTTATAAGTGCAGTACTTTTTGTGCTATATCGACGTTGTCCTGGATATGTTTAGGTACATTCTGAGTTCGTCAAGGTTCACCGCTATAGATTTTGTGAAACAATCGTTCATCAAGCATGGGTAAGGTTGGCACTATTAGTATGTCTAGTTTTTTTTTTCATTCTTTTATACCAACAACTATTCAATTTTGAATTTGCATAAAAATATAGCATTTACGAGTATAAAAAATATAGCATTTACGAGTATTCAGTAGCAGTTGGTGTTCTTGGTGTAGCCTATTGCACTACTGATAACATGATCGCCACAAGGATTTCTTGGTTGCTAAGTGCTCCTGTAGTAATTAAACAGGTTTGCTTCCTATATGCCTCTAGTTTAACTATGGATGATGGTGTTATTTTATCATTTAAAAAGCTTATTTGTTTTTTTGTGTATTGTCAACTGCACTCTTTTTTATTTATAAGATTTTTCAGATACATGTATACTAATTTTGATCCTTATTGTACTCATTTTTATAACATTGTAGATGAGGCTCCACCTGTAATAAGTGCTAATGTTTGAAATATGTTTGCTTATAATGGTTGATGCATATATCAGTTTTTTTTGTTTTTTCTTATATGCTCTATCCTGGTTCAAACTTATTTTAATACAGATTCTTACCAAATTTTGAGCATACAAACAAGAGAACTGTTGCCATGTAGTCAATATTTAGTATAATCTTAAAGTTTAATTCTTTTACAACTGCAAATTGGTTTTACACTTCACAAAAACTACTTTGACTTCAAAAATGTAAGTCCATAGCCGACCCCATGTGAGAACTGTTAGAATACATTGTGGATTGTGTAGGGTGGTCGGCGTAAAGTTTGTATGGTGGTTTATGTAAAATTGCAATATGTGATCTCTTTAAATAGGGTACTTGGCTTGAGAGATATTTACTAACACTCTCTAATCAATTCACCAAATAACTCATCTTTGTTTTCACAAAAAATCCTAACCCTAGCAGTCATCGTAGTCAAAAAAAAACTATTCATCGACATTTCTATGATCCAAACCTTAGCAGATATTGTCACAAACAATATTCATCCTTTAAGAACACAAATCAAACCACACCGCCGCCTTCACTATCTAACATTGCCGCCACCTCTACAAGCCAAATCTACTGTCACCTCCGCTTTCATAGTTCATATCTGATGCTGCCGCCACAACTCCAAGCCAGATCTGACGAGATTGAGCCTTCTCCTACCAACTCCGAGCCTTCTCTAATGAAGAAACGGTCCCTCCAACCACCCCTTTCCTTCTCCAATGAGATCGAGCCTTCTTCGACTAGATTGACCCTTATCTGACCAACTTCAAGCCTTCTCCAACGATCACGAGTGGATATGATCACTTTCAAACATGCCCAACCACATCGTCACCTTTGACCACCCACCTTCGACCACATTGCAGCCATCAATCACTTAAACCACATTGCCATCATCGATCATCTCATCATCTGTCTCGGTCGTCGTCCATTCCAATTACTTTGATTACCACTGATGTTTCCATCTTTGTTTCAGATTGTTGAACAAACACAACACTATAAGTTAAAAATGTGGGTATACGGTATTAAATAGTATATAGTAAACGATCATTTAAAATATATAAATGAATAAAATAATAATAATTAAAAAATTTGTTTGATTGGTTTCCCTGTTATATATTTTCTTTATTTGATTTGCACTTCAGATCCTAAAGGACAATTAGTTAGCTTGGATGTGGTTATTGGATCCTAAAAGAGGATCAACCTTATGAGTTGCGATTGTTGGATCCTAATAGAGGATCACATATTAGGGATTTGATTTGTCTTATTGGGTGTGGAGCGTTGCCTGAGTTGTTATGGCTGATGAAATGAAGTTTAATGTCAGACATAAGGTTCAGGAGTTCGTATCTGGAAAGATAATTGATTGGAAGCTATTGACATATGGAACAGATTTCGTCCAGTGGAGAAGACTTGTTGAGAGTCATTGGCAGGAGAGGGACATATTTCACCTTACAGACGAGCTTTTAAACCCGAAGATTACAGAATGGTAGCATGACAATGCAGGATTGTCTAATGAACAATATGGAGTTGTAGCAATATATGGTGCTACATACAACTGCTAATAAGCTATAAGATTGTCTAATAAAGCTCTATTTAGGGATCAATAATATTAATAAAGCCTACTAGATGCTGCAAGATTCTTCAGAAAAAGCCAGGAGAAGGATGCAATTATACAGTGACTACAAATGATTGTGAAGACATGAAATTATTGTTCCCAATGAGTGTTCATGTGCAGAAGATGAACATATAATGGGAACCGATATTTGTGTTAGGCTTCCTTAGAGTTTTACTACAAGCTTATGCGTCTGCATGCTCACATGTGATGGGGAGTTGGGCATGTGATGGGGAGTTCAGCGTTTAACTTCATTTTAGATCTTTATCTTGCTTCGAATGATATTTTCAAATGATCCTTCCATTACAGTTGCGAAGGAGCTGCAAAATAGCACTACCTTGGTGGTTCAATAGACGGCCTACCGAACCAGGAAAAGGTTGTTGTGCTACTATTAGAGCAATGCGCGTCATGGGCCATAGGCAAGGCCTGATCAAAATGGGCCGTAAAGGCCCTATTGGAGTGGGCCGCAGAAGCCTGCCTGGTGGTGATAGTAGAGTATGCCATTATTGTAGAATTGTAGGACATGCGAAGAAGACATTTGGAGCTACAGAGCAGAATGTCCAGTCCTCAGCCTATATTGCTTCTACCAAGGATTCCAGTTCACATACATGGGCGGTTATCTAGAGAGGAGTATGATAAATGGCTATTGTTCCATCAATTGCGAGAGTTGATGGCTTCCTCTTTATCTTCAGCCCCTATTTCTATGCTTGCCAAAATGGGTAACTACGTAACTTTTATTTCCTCCTTAGCACCATGAAACTGGGTAACTGATTCGGGAGCCTCCTACCCTATGACTTGTAATCCTAATATCATTTCTCCTTTAAAAGTCTATTTCTTAATTGCTTGGTGCTACATTAACAGATGTATTTATTTTCTTGGTTCAAGATGTTGCCACTTCACAATTAACACCTAACCTATCATGACCATTTGTCTATTATTTACTTGATTTCTTGTTTACTTTGTTAGCAGTTAGTGAACTTATAAAATCAATGAAATGTTTAGTTACATTCTTTCTTATCTATTGTGTCTTTCAGAAGATTGGTATGTCAAAAGATGATTGGTGCGTCAAAGATGATTGGTAGAGAGCGTAAGTCTGATAGATTATATCATCTCAAGGAGCTTCATGACTCGGTTGCATTATCTGGTCTCATGTCTTTAATTGACATTCACATCAGTTGGTACATCCCTATCCGAATAATGTGAAAGTGTTAGTTACTCAATTGAATTATTTGTTGAGTTTAGAATGTGCGTCATGTCAGGGAGGAAAGCATTATTGTGTATTATCCTTCTAGAGTTAGTAAAAGGTGTAATAGAATATTTGAGATGTTCATTTTGATGTATTGGGTAATTTCTTGTATAATTGAAACTTAGTTATAGATATTACATAAAATTTGTTGATGATCTTTCTCCTGTTACTTGGCTTTTCTTATAAAAAGTAGGTCTGAAATCTTTTATGTCCTTCAGACTTTTGTGGTTGAGATTAAAACCTAATTTGATTTATCTTTGTATTTTTTGCATAGTGATGATGCTGAAGTATACTTTAGCTTTACTTTCATTAGGTTTATGATATAATTCGATATAATACAGCAATCATCTTGTTGATATACATCACAATAAATTGGAATAGCAGAATAGAGTAATATGCATTTACTTGAAGTTGCACGTACACTTCTAATTCATCGCATGTTCCTAAGCACTTGTGAATTGATGTTCTAACTACATATCAATTAATAGAAAGCCATTCTAAGTTCTTAATCATAAGATTTCATATTCATTGTTATTTCATGATATTTCTTTATTTTCTCTTACTCTGTGTATTTTTAGATGTGTATGGGTTGTACATGATTTGCAACATAGTATGTCTAAACTTAATTTATAATTACTTAAATACATTTTTCTTGGTTATTCACACATGTAAAAGGGATATAAATATTTTTGCCTACAAACCAAACGGTATATAGTGTCTGCAGATGTTACCCTTTGAATCTCAGCCATAGTTTCCCTATAAGTATATTGAAAGCACATCTAGTTATAAGCCTGATGAGCATCCTTTCATATTAGATTCTAACAATAAGATAATTGTAAAACCTAACACTTCAAACATGTCACAGATCAATATACCATATGGTTAAGAAATACAGTTGCATATGTATACCAGACACCCTAAGACTCTGCCCTTGTGCCAATATATGTTGCCGTATCGACGACTACTTCACATATTTCTCCTTCTTTATACGGAGATGATTTATTTACTCAACCATATCTTACTATTCATATTGCTCTCCACAAAGGTAAACATAGTTGAATTGTACATCCTTTATATCAATTTGTGTCTTTTGAACATCTCTCTTATGGATATCATACTTTCTATCTTTCATCAATACTCACACGTTCCTAAGTCTTTGTCTGAAACTATTGTATCACAGGTTGGCTCGTGGCAATGAAAGGGAAAATACAATCATTAAATACAATCATTGGAGGAAAACGACACTTGAGATTTGGTTTACTTGCCTCCTAGCAAGTCTGTTGTAGAGTGTAAATGAGTTTATATTGTGAAGTCAATCCTGAGGGACATTGGTTATGTTGAAAGTTACAAACGGCTACTCTCATGTATATGGTGTTTAATATTTGGATACTTGCTCTCCAATGGGTAAATTGATTTTAGTTCGTTTCCTTCTTGTTTGGACACTATATCAGTTGGACATTAAGAATGTGATGCGTACGCCCAAGCCACCACCCCGCGGACCGTCCCGCTTGCCTCAAGGCGCCCCCGGGACCCATTTGATACTTAGGCTTTGGTGATTTATTTAGTCTAGGGGTATTCTAGTCTTTTCGGACTAGATTAGTAAATCCCCTATTTTCTATTTATTAGGGCTAGCCGTCTTTTGTTTCTTTATGCTTGATTTGTGAAGAAACTTGTTAGGCATCCTCGAGAAGGTTCTTAGGCTTTGATCCGACATCCAAAGCTAGGAGATAGGGTTTCGTCTCGAAGGAAACCCAACTATTGTAGTTCTTCGCATTTCTTATCTATCAAAAATCCTCTTTTTTATATTTTTCCTCTTTAAAATATATCGATTTGCATATACGATTCTCCGGATCGTATCAAATTGGTATCAGAGCGCTACGATTCCATGGCAACGGGAACGAGGGCTTCCGTGGATGAGAAGATCCAAGGTCTACGCGACGATCTCAATCACGAGATCGAGGGTTTGAGGAAGGCGATGGAAGCTTCGATCAAGGATCATGCACACACCCAAGAAGACATTCAATCGGAGCTTCGAATCATGAGAAGGGAAGCCGCGGAGATGGGAAGGGATCTTAAAAGTTTGAAGGAGGCCACGGCGGCGATTCCGGCGATAATGGAGTTGTTGCAAGGTTTGACCAAGGAGAAGGCGGCGGATCGCGGCAAGGGGAGAGCAACGGAAGAGATCCAAGGCGATTCCGGCGTCAATTCGACAAATCAAGGACCCCCGAGCCACGGGGAGTCACATGCGGCGGCGGCGGCTACAACCCTAGCCGGCGGGCTAGGGTTTGGCGCGACAGGGCCCGGATCTACCTCCACGGGCCCTGTCGGGCCACTTTGGGGATCGACCGACCCGCCCGGCCCAGCCACGGCCTGGGTGGGTCAGGCCGGCCACCCCCGGCCCTCGGCGCCCCAAACTGGGGCCGCCGGAGGGCCGGCACCCCCTTGCGGGGGTGCCCAGGGCCCGCCGACCCCCTTTGGGGGTCGGGCGAGCCGCGCGACCCCCGCCTGGGGGTCGGCAGCCCCAGGCGGGGGCGGCACAGGAGGCTCGGCCCCTGTTTGGGGCCGGGCGGGTCCGCTGGACCCCGGGCAGGGGTCAGCGGGCCCGGGCGACTTATCCAGAGGCGCGGCGAGCACAGGGGGGGTGTTTGGCGGTGTTGCGGGGTTCGTACCCCAATCTGGAGGAACCTTGGGGGCAACGAGAGGCGGATGGGCCTCAGGAGCAGCTATTGGGGCCACAGCGGGCCAGTTTTGGAGAGCAGAGACCATTCCGCCGGGGCCGAGGCCCCATTGTGCACGGCCGCCAGAGTTTCCGGGGCACTACTACCAGCCCGAGGCGTGGGAGAGACCTGCATGGCCAGAGGAGCTGTACGGGGTTGACGGGGGAGGCCCGAGGGAGGCTCGGGGTGGCGAGATGGTCAGGGGTGGTGACCGCGGCGGAGATAGGGAGCAGCTAGGCGACATCAACGCAGATCGGCGGTTGATGAAGCTGAAGATGCCGACCTTTGACGGCACTGACCCTGATGGGTGGATATACCGAGCGGAGAGGTATTTCCAGGTGATGGGTCTGACGGAGCAGGAGGTCCTGAAGACCATCGGGATTTACTTTGAGGGGAAGGCTCTGGCCTGGTACCGGTGGAAGATAGCCCGGTCCCCCTTTCGGACCTGGGAGGAGTTGTCAGCAATGATCGTGGACCGATTTCAAGAGACGGCTGGGGGGATTTCTACGAGCAGCTGTCGGCCCTGAGGCAGGAGGGGACCGTGAGGGACTATGTAGAGAGGTTTGAGATGCTGAATAGCCGGGTGAAGGGGGTGACCGACGAGGTGATGATCGGGAATTTCATGAGGGGGCTGAAGCCCTCCATACGAGCAGAGCTGAGGATGCAGAGCCCGGGGACACTGGAGGATGTCCTTCGCCTGGCCCACAAGGCGGAGGAGAAGCATGCAGAGGAGAGGAGCACTCGGGGAACTTGGGGAGCCCAGAGCCAGCGTAGTCCGACAGCACCGGTCCCACCTCCGGGGGTTACAATAGCACCAGGGGACGCGGAAATGAAGAAAGAGGAAACCCGACCAGTGATCCTTGGTAGGCGGATGACTGAGGCGGATATGAGGGCAAGACGTGCTGCAGGCCTTTGTTTCAGGTGCGATGAGAAGTTCAGTCCTGGTCATCGATGTGCGAGCAGGCTGATGCAGATTGTGATAATGCCGGACGAGGGGGAGTATGCAGACGAGAGAGAGCCAATGATGACGGAAAAGAGCGAGGTTGAGCACGCACACCTGGATGTAGCGGAGGTGTCCCTGAACTCCTTGGTAGGGGTAACCACGAACCATACCATGAAGTTGTCAGGGCGATTGGACGACGTGCCAGTGACGGTACTCATAGACAGTGGGGCTACCCACAACTTCATCTCTCGACATTTGGTGGATTTTCATAGGTTGCAGGTGAGCACCTTGGAGACGTTTACAGTCCTCTCCGGGACAGGGAGGAGGGAGGAGACCAGTGGGATGTGCAAGGGGCTGAGTCTAACCTTACAAGGAGTGCAGATCGTGGAAGACTTCTTGCCCCTAGAGTTGGACAATATCGATGTGATTTTGGGCGTGCAGTGGCTGAGAGGGTTGGGCGAGGTGAAGATGAATTGGAAGCAGCTTAGGATGGAATTCCAGGAGGGGGATCGCACGGTGGTTCTGACAGGTGACCCTAGCCTCTGTTTTCCCTCGGGGGCCTTCAAAGCCAGATCTCCACCTTGAGGACAAGGTGGCTCTTTTAGGGGGAGGTATTGATGCGGACGCCCAAGCCACCACCCCGCGGACCGTCCCACTTGCCTCAAGGCGCCCCCGGGACCCATTTGATACTTAGGCTTTGGTGATTTATTTAGTCTAGGGGTATTCTAGTCTTTTCGGACTAGATTAGTAAATCCCCTATTTTCTATTTATTAGGGCTAGCCGTCTTTTGTTTCTTTATGCTTGATTTGTGAAGAAACTTGTTAGGCATCCTCGAGAAGGTTCTTAGGCTTTGATCCGACATCCAAAGCTAGGAGATAGGGTTTCGTCTCGAAGGAAACCCAACTATTGTAGTTCTTCGCATTTCTTATCTATCAAAAATCCTCTTTTTTATATTTTTCCTCTTTAAAATATATCGATTTGCATATACGATTCTCCGGATCGTATCAGAATGCCTTCCTTAATAGTGTTCTTGATGAGGAGATACATATGGAGCAATCGATTGAGTGTGTTGCTTGGGTGAAGTATGGAAACATTTTTTAGTTAAATCGCTTATTATATGGATTGAAGCAATCTCCACAAACTTGGTTTGGAAAATTAGCTACTATGGTTTAGGATGCTAGAATGCAAAAAGACCAAAGAAGGATTACTTAGTTTTCTTCAGAGGAGACGTATCTTGCTAGTGGCTTATGTCGATGACATATTGAGACGATGCTGAGGGAATTGGAGCTTTGAAGGCACACTTGTAGCAATTCAGACTAGACTAAGGATATTCGGTCACTACATTACTTTTTTGGTACAAAAGTAGCTAGATCATGTGAAGGCAGTGTGTCATAGTCGCTTAGAGAGATAGGGCTATCTGGGTGTAGACTTGTCAGCTCTCATATGGATCCAAACTTGAGTTAGTATCAAATCAGGGGGAGCCACTGGATGATCTCAGGGGATACAAGATACTTGTAGAAAAGCTTGACTATCTTACTGTGACTTGCCCTGATATTATGTATCTAGTCTGTGTAGTTAGCTAGTTCATATCAGCTCTATGTACAAACCATTGGGAAATTATTTTTCGGATAATATATTATCTGAAGGGTGGACCAGCCAAAGGATTTATATATTCGGATCATGACCATTGTTAAAGTGAATGTCTTATCCGATGCTTATTGGACATGATTTCCCAGTGATAGGAGGGTTATTACAAGGTATTGTGTATTTATTGAAGGAAAACTGTGACATGAAAAAATAAGAAATAAAGTGAGGTGTCACAATCTCGTGTAAGATCCCAATTTCGAGCTATTATGACGAATGTCACATGTGAGTTGGTATGGATCAAGGGTCATATGACAGAGCTTCAATTCATAGTTTCTCTTTCAATGCAGTTATATTATGATATCAAGGCTTACATCCACATTGCTGAGAACCATGTCTTTCATGAGTATATGAAGCATATTAATGTTGATTGTTATCTGATCCGATAGAAGGTTGTAGATGAAAATATTATATAAATTCTTTGTGTATCATTGATTAATGAGTTTACGGGTTATTCACCAAACTGCTTGAGGATACTCATATTCAGTTTATTTATGGCAAGTTGGGCATGTATGATATGCATGTGTCGGCTTGAAGGGGAGTGTTAAAATTCATTATGTAAGGGGTTTGGCGTAAAATGTGTAGGGTGGTTTATGTAATATTGTAATATGAGATATCTATAAATAAGAAGGTTTTTGAATTAAGAAAGATGGACTAACTCTCCTTAACTATTCAACCAAATAACCCATCTTTGATTTCCACAGGAACATAGGAACATACAATCCGGGCCCAACCAGTACTAAGATCCCAAGTTGTATGGGACAAGATCAGTAAGATCAACCCTTTGTCTGTTGTCCTAGCATCAGCTTAAGGTATCATGCTTTAATTTCCCCCAACATCTTCTTTGGTCTCCCTTTAAATGATGTGTTATAAAGATTAGATGACAAAGTGAATTCCTTTTTTTTTGTAACTTTTTTTGACTTTGTTCATTGAAACCATCCATATACAATTGCATCTTTGAAGAATGGATTACGTGACTCGTGAAACAGACAAATTATGAATCTTTAGATGACTAACCGACAAAGTTTGTAATGCAGAAATTGTGAGGCAGAGGCTTATTTTTTCATTTGTAGCTGATGTTGTATAGTGCACAAGTGGATCCGAATGACTCCTTTCTACCGTCACATGTGCAAATGGGTCTTGGATGACTTCCTTCCACCTGCCACGTACAGAAGTGGATGTATATGACATCTTTCACTTGCTTTCGGTTGTGTTGATCTGTACACACCACAATAGCTAAGAGCGTTAGCGAACCAGACATGGCACCGGTTCCGGTTCGAACACCTTCGACGTTGAAGTGAGAACCTAATGGAGATAATATAAAATATATGAAATTAGGTGGGAGAGAATGGGAATGAAAATGAGCTTAACTCCTCTTAAATGTGAAGCTATTTAAAGTTTATGAATGGACATTTAAGTAATCCAACTTTGAGACTGGACCTTCAATCTATGTTAAGCCTTTTTGGGCCTTATAGGCTTGCGAGTCTTTCCTAATGATGGGCTTGAGGACATCATATTAGGTGATATATCACCGCTAGCCCCCTATAGTCCAATCCTAACTCGAATAGGATTTGATTAATGAGAGTTTGTGTGGACATCATATTTCACCGTTATGTAAGACTCTGTCACATTTCATGACAGAATATTGATTCTTATTAGCTTAGCTTGGGTGACGATAATTAGCCTTAATATCTTCGCATGCCAAGAGGAATCATTATAGGTTAGGATGCAAATGCTAGGATTCCTATAGAAATACTGCTATTAACCATGTGTTTATTAGGGAATTTAACCTAATTTTTAGCATACGATATGAGGATGGATATCCTAAGAAATCTTCCAGATGTCTCCAAACAAAAGGAGTATTTCTATGGGATTGGATCTCTATTGATTATAAATCGGGTCCATTGGCTTCAATTTTCTTTTATACATGTGAAGAAGTTTTAGCTTTAAAGAGAATATGGCAGATGGTCAAAGCAAGCCGCGTGTGCTGCAAGGGGATGGACACACATTTCCGCATGATCATCGTGGGCTTCCCTCGTGGTTCTAAACGATCGGGGTCTCCACCAACGTGATAATGAGTGTAGATGGGACGAACACGACTCCTTCAAGCAAGGTGATCAACATCACTCTGGTAAGCAAAGCCGGCTCATCAAAGTGCACAAGTGTGTTGGAGGTTACAGAAATTCTTCCAAAGTGCAATGAGATCACAAGTGTTGTCGAGAGGCTCCATATGATGGGGCACATGATAAACAATCTTTATCACCAAGGTGGCATAATGATGGCGAGGTGAGGAAAAGATCCCAACCCAACGGCGTTATTGGATAGAGGCAAAAGAGCCAAGTGTTAGCATGCACACACACAAGGAGGGATGAGGTACCTCGGCTCCCTTCCTGGGGGCGAGGTAACCTTGGCTAATGTGGCAGATCCTTAGCCAAGGGTCGGAGGCATCCCTTTCCCAATCGTACACGCATGTTAAGGCCACAAGGGGCTAGCAAGGCATCACTTTCCCAATCGTACGCGCATGTTAAGGCCACAAGGGGCTAGCAGTTGAGTATTGATGGACCATAACAATAGTGATAAAGTGTGGAAAGTGGAATAAAGAGGCGGCGGGGGACATACGCACGCACACCCAGTCGGGTGTGGGGTACCCTGGTTTCACCCGAGGGGTACCTCGGCTTCCCTGGCAGGTAGGGTTAATGAGCAAAGGAGTTTTTGGTGTTTGACTCAGCCGAGGTGCTTTGCGACAAGGGGTGAAAACATCATAGAGAAAAAGAAGTGCATGCTACTATAGGAGAGGAGCACCCTGGCTCCTCTTGGGGGCGGGGGTACACGGTTCCCAGTCGCACGGATGAGTTCGGGTAGCAAGGGGACAACGAAAGGACTTTAATAGGGACTTTCTGTCAAGGAGTCACAAACATGGATGGAAATTCTTGCCCTTACCCAAATGTGCAAGGTATGGTGGCAATGTCTTATCCTCAAGTGGTGGATTGAAATGCCTCGCCATGCAAGCATATAGATGAGCAAGCACCCTCGAGTAATGAGGAGACAATGAGGCATCCTATTGAGACTTAACTTGATGAGCGGGAGGGTCATCCGTGTACCACTATAGTAAGTGGGAAGGAGCACTCCAAGCAAGAGATTGACATAGACATGATGAGAGCGCGACAACATTAGGCAATATAAGAAGATAACACAAAGGATGCCAAGTCGACCCATGACCAAGATCAGGAGCGACTGAGTGTCGAGGTCTGTAATGAGCAAGGCACATGTCCAAGCTGGAAGGATTAGAGCGCGCTAAGTGTTAGTAAGCAGTGTGTTATTGTAGTTACGACAAAGCGAATATGCATTCATTAATGAAATTTTCAGACAGCTCTTCACCCTCCATGTGTAATAAATATGCTTTCAAATGTAACCTTTAACAATATAGTGAAGTTACACATCAGTAGAGGGAAGTTCATTTCATTCCCAAACCCATGTGAGTATCCTGGTGATGCGTCTGACAAAGAGATATGTATTCATGGCAAGTTCTTTGCTAGTGGGATCAGATTTTCCTTACCACCAGAGCAGAGGAACTATTGAAGAATTATAAATACCCATTGTACTAGTAGCATCTGAATTTGCTAAGGTTGATTCTTTGTTTTGTGATCATATACTAAGTCAATGAAATATCGTTTTCAACATGTGTTCTAAAAGGTGAACATGCAGCCGCATATGCACATGTGATCCCTGACCGCCCTAAATTCGACTTATACGATCGAATTATACAATTACCCGTATATGCGGGTGCATACTCATTATGTGCTCGCATATGCAGTCGAAAACACATTGATTTGTGTTGATTTGTTTTGCTTTTTTGTAACTTAAGGAAGAATCTTAATTTTAAACTTTTCATATTTTGGGACTGTGCAAGATTATGATATGATGAGCATAATCTTGTTCATGTTAATAGGGAGAATTAAATATGAGTCTAATAAGACTCAAAATAAGTAAATTTGAGTTATTAAAATTTATTCGTTTTAGTTACATAAATTATCTTTTAGCGTTATAAGAAAGTTCCATTTTAACCATTTGTAAATTATGCTGTGAGAAATTTCTTTATTTTTATTGTATTATTATTTATCTAAAGAACCGTTAAAAGCAATTAGGTTTTAAAGAAGTTCATTTATAACAGACTAATATTCAGTTATTACAAAATCACAAATATAGTTCTTATTATAAAAAATAATATAATAAAGTAAAAGCGTACTACAAATTCTAGTAAAATTTAATTTTGGTAATATGTTGTAAATTTAATGTTGTCGAAGAATTTGCTTTCTTTATTTGTGAATCCTATATTTTATATTACTTGTTCCATTCGTTTTCGTATATATACACAATATATATGAAACATTAATCTATTTTTTGAATAGTTGACAAGATTTTTTCTTGTTCCCATCCTTTTAGACATTTTTACCGTTAACACACACACACATATTAATTCTTATTTTTATATTAAGATATATATTTTCACGTAATCCGTATAATCCGCATAATCGTCTGCATAATCCACATATATGCTATGCATTTTTGGATCGCACGCATCATGAATCCGCCTTTTAAAAACTGTTCAACCAAGCTTTTTGGTATATAGTACATAGTGTGAGTATCCCCTGAGGACTGCTTCAACTTTTTCATATTGAAGCAAGCGATGACGAATCTTATCACGTCTCTCAGCGTCGAACGTAGACAAAGGGTGTAAAATTAGATTCTTATTTGTGCCGAAGAGGGATGAGAGCTCGTGAGACATACCTTTGCAGTAATGTGTCTTTCATCGTTTGCAGGAGGTGAGATGGTGCAAAGCAATGACACCAAGTGAAAAAGCGAACTTCTTGAAAATTGCGAGACTCATGATATCGAGTCGTGAGCAGTTCTCTTTAGCGTATTTGCCTAGTAAAGAAGTAATGGAGACAGTTGGGTTGTGATGCAATATTCGTAAAGCATGCGTGTAAATTTCTGAGTAATTAACCAATTTACTAACCTTGATAGTTTTTATGTAAGCAAAGGAGCCGCTATGGTAGGGGCGATGTATAAATTAAAAAACAGTATCACTGGATGCGCCAATAAGTCGAGTGGAAGGAAAAAAGAAAATCGTAAGGAGTTCTAACTCAGCTGGAGGCATTGACACTTGTGCAACAAGAGGAAAATTTGAACAAAATCTTGATATAGTCGAAGGGGACCGACCTTACCCTCACAGCTAGATGATCCCTCATCCCCGATGATAAAGGGCGACCTATGGTATGATTTGAGGTAGTTTTCGGATTCTGGTGCCATAGAATCACGAGGTATACATGGATGCATCGCTGGAAGCAACTTTGTAAAGTATTGATTACTTGGAGGCATGTCAACTTTCTACATCCACTAGGATGGATAGACATGCATCAGTGTATGATACTAATAGCATGGTATGTAATATATCAAAACGTCTTGCAATCACGTGATGTTAGCATGTCGCTTGATATGAATGTCAAGATTAGGTTTGCAACGGGCGTGTAGAGCCTTGTTTAGATAATTTTAGAATAAGTAATATAAGTTCATTCAGTTTCTTGTTTAGTAACAAAACTTCCCTTTCTGCATTGAGTGGAAAGGTCGGTGTAGGCATTATGCTTGGAGCCGAACATTCATCAGGTCATGGAGCGTAGAGCAGAAGATGATACCAATAGAGAGGCAATGCTTAGGTTGAGACAACGACACGTGGGGAACCAAGTCGCAATAAGAATGCCTTGTGTTGAGAACACGTAAAGGCTTTAAAAGGGAAGAAAGGAGAGTGAGAGACGGGCCATGGAGTTGCCCCGACGAATGGATGAAGCTGCCGCCCAGAGGTTCTTGGGGCTAACTCATATGAAGAAGTTACAAGATAACCTAGAGGAGCTGAAAGACAAGCAGCATGTCCTCGAGAAGTCTGCTAACGTATTGAGAAAAGAGCAGTATGAGTAGATGCACAAGCTTACATTAGGATTAGATCCATTCCTCAGTATACTAAATGTACTATGCTGGCAAAAGACATAAGATTTCCATGAGTATTTCAATGAGACATTCAGTCTGGGTATATCGCATGCATGCAAGAGTTAAAGGCATCTTTCATTGACTTAGATCTTTCATGCTTCATCCTTTATGAGGGTGACCTTATGGAGATGAAGTAGATGAAGATGTGCAGGATGAGTTGGCCAAATTTAAGCATACACCCTTTGTACCTCCTTTTGTAGGTATAAGGATGACACTATTGCCCTAGGCCCATTCTACGGACTTAGCATGCAACTCAAAGATCAAGCAACAAAGACAAAAGTAGTCCCCTAAGATGGGGGAATTTTGTATTTTTCTTTGCTTTTCTTTTGATATGCCTAATGATGAAGTAGATCAATCTTTGATCGTAATAAAAGAATTCTTGCATTGCTTGTTTTAAACAAATTTTTTCTTGTTCCTTTATTTGAAGATTTTGCTTGTGCACGTATTATGCGTGTGTATCAACATTGGCATCATTGTATGTGCCGCATAGCATAAGGATGCATTGTCGGTAGAAAATGCATATCCTCAGCTTCAGGGTCCCCCTCATGCTGAGCAAGTACAAAGAGTTTGCAAGAATCACCTTTCTTTATAGTTGTTAGGATGTCGGTGAATGGCATGTATCCTAGAAGTTATGAGTCCAACTCTTTGTAATGGAGCTCGAATTTTACAAAGACTCTTTTACGATTGGGTGATGGGTAGGTAGGCATCACATATGCCTATCTCATAAGCAATAGGACCATGTTAGGGGCTAGTTTTCCTTTATTCAAGGCGTTTTTTTCTTGGTGCTTATGTTTCTACGCTTCTGCTTCACCGGTATTAAGGAAGGATATACATTCAAAGCATGCTGAGGGCCGAAGGGTCGATGCCAGACACGTCGTTAGGTAACTAAACAAACATGTTTGCGTTCTTTCTCAAGAAGAGGGGGAGTTGTTCCTTTGGTAGTGGTAAAGAAGCGTTCCAATTTGGACTGTCTTGAAAGACGAGTCAACAGTCAATGAGATCTCTTCCACTTTCTCTTGCGGGGCCCCTTGCTCTTGATGATCCCCTGTGAACTTGATGGTGTAAGTTTGATCTTATACATTTAATTTTGTCGAGACTAAGTGTATTTTTTCATCATGTCCTGTTCACTTTTTCATCATGTCCTGCTCACTTCATGCTCATCCTGTTCCACTCGGAGTAGAGAATTTTACCGCTTAATAATATGATGATAATGTCGCTTTCAAGGTCATTGGGGAGGCCATCGTAGGATGGCGTTGTATGTTGACGATGTACGGCTAATAATGAAGTCAAGGTTCGTTATCATCCTCTTGTCAGGATTGTCTCTCATTGTGAGGGTAAATTGATTCTCCCATGATGCGAGCTTGGTGTTCCATGAATACAGTGAGCTGGCTGGTACAAAGCCTCATGAGCTTCTTGTCAATCCCAAGTTTGTCGAAGCAGTTAATGAATATTATATTTACTGAGCTACCTGTATCAATTAGGATGCTTCAAATATAGTAATCAATCATCTTTGCCTTGATGACTCGAGTCACCACACTCCATGTTGAGTCCTTCAAGTCTTTTAAAGAAAGAGAGATGTGTTGATCGGAATCTATGGAGGAGGCAATGATATTGACGTTGCTAAAGTGCATTCAACTTTCAAGCACATCACGGCCATACGTGATCACATAGACTTTTGCTTCCGTTAGATTGTTATCTCTTTGGCAGTCATTATATCACTTACCACGTTGATTCTGTTTCATATGTTTCATATATTGCTGCAGATGACCTTGTCACACTAGTGCTTTGTTGTCATGCTTGAGCTAGCACACTCGTCAGTTAGGAATGGTAATATTGCGGGTCGGGGCAGGTATTTAACTATCCAAGCTTGCCCCGACCCATCTACATGTCGGGGCGGGTATTTAACTACCCAAGCTTAACCCGACCCATCTACAGGTCAGGGCGGGTCGGGTCTCGGGCCGGGGCGGGTCGGATGCTTTCTTACCAAAACCGGGTTGGGCCGGTCGGGTCAGGTCATTACTAACATCCCTATGAATCCCAAATAAAAATTTTATTTGTGAATTGGAGGAATTTTGATTTATTTGGTAATTTGGAATTGGGAATTGGTCCAATTGGAAGAACAGTAGAATAGAGTATGAGTTATGGGTTATTGGCTGACTGCATGGTCCGCATCAAAATAGTAAGGTTTTTAAGAACCTTTATAGTTTATCGGGACGCATACAAAGCCCAAGCTTGTCCCGACCAGTCTGCGGGCCAGGTCGGACCGGGTCAAAACCGGGTCGGGCCAGGCGGGTCAGGTCATTACTGCCATACCTATCGTCAATCGTATGCCCATGATCCCTATGGTACATGCAGTACCTTTTTGTCCATCTTATGCTCTTTCCATATGGGCAAGGCACGAGAAACCCTTCTGTTGTACCTGGATTAGGATCTGGGCTATTGGCGCATTAAGAGGGCATTAAGAGGGGTTAAGTGCTTGAATCAACGGGGCGGAGGTGTACGCCGATTCCGCTAGTCCTCGAGGCTGCCCTTCTTGCAGTCATTTATGGTTGCAAACAACTTTCTTCTTGGTTCTCTTTGTGGGTCTTGCGTGAAACCTTAATTTCTTTGGCATTAATATAGAACTTTGATTTGGTCATCAAAGCATCTTGATTTTCAAGTGGGTTGGTGATCAAATGGTGCTTGAAGTTCAGGTTGGTAGTCATGCTCATCAATATCAAAGTGGCATTGTCTAGGCTTGTCTTCTCAATGTCAAGCATGGCGTCGCTCAAGCAATTGATGTACTTATGCAATTGCTCTGTCATCTTGTTATATGCTGACATGATGAATGGAGAAACGCTTCCTCTTCGTCGTGGCAATAAATTGATGTGTAAAGAGTTTGACGAGTTTGTAGAATAAGATGCTACTAGGCTTGAGAGTTCCAAACCAGTCATGTGTTGCCTTTAGTAGTGTGCTTGAGAAAGCACAACATTGTATTGCATTCTTGAGCCTATGGAGATGCATGATGTCTGTATCGGTGAACACACTGGACATGATCTCCCGTGCCATCATACTTTTGAGCTTTAGAAGGTGAAAGTCCTTGGGTATGGGAACTCTAGGATATCCTTTGTGAAGGGTGGTTCACGTGCATACATAGAACGCCTTCACCACCTAGGTTGGTGGGTGGATAACTGGAAGCCTGAAGTTGACTTGGGAGAAGAGATGAGTGGATGCTTGAAGTAGCATAGTGTGAGTTGGCCTCCTGCTCGGGATCACCCTGGCATTGCTGCTAAGTAGCACATTTTGGTTGTATTGTGCATGTTAGTGCAGTAATTGGGTACGATGTACTTATAGCATGTCGAACTGTCCTTGAAGAGCGTCGAAGAATTCCAAGCGTCATGTACCCTATGGGTGGGAGTGAAAGTAGAGCCGATGCGATCATTATGTACGAGAGGAGGCCGAAGGAGTAATTGTTATGCGCACCGATTGTTTGTGCGAAGTTTCTTTATGCACAATAAATTTTGCTAGTTTTGCTGTACACACCACGCCTAAACATTATATAAGTGAGGGCGTGGGCTATGGTTAGGATATGCTTATTTGTGAAGAACAACTAGGTATCAATTGTGAAGGTGCTTAGGCTTTGGTACGTTCATCCAAAGCTAGGAGATATGGTTTCGTCTCGAAAGAGGCCCAATTTATCTTTTGTTCTTCGCTGATTTAATCTATAAAAATTCCTCCTTTTCATATTTTTCCACTTTTAAACGCTGATTTGAGTATACGATCATCCGGATTGTATCAAATTGGTATCAGAGCTCCTACGATCCATGGGTGATTTGTTACACCAAGCACGTATGCTGGGGCAAGGGAACAAGCTCTTTCGATATGGAAGATTTCAGGATGCAGCTAGCCAATATGAAATTGCTAAATCTTATTACAATTGCATTTCCGCAGCCAAGGGAAAAGCTCAACACTTGCAATGTTTAGCCAATTTGACGGGGTGTTACCTGATGATTGGACGCTATTGGAAATGCATAGATTTGGGGTCAGAAATCTTGGATTATGATCCGAGAAATTTTTATGTTTTCTTTTACAGAGAGCAAGCTTATAGATCATTGGGTCTTGATGAAGCTGCGGACTCCGATCTGATGAAGTCTCATGGCTACTTCTCTGAGGATGAGGTGGAGAAAGAGGAGAGCGGCGCCTTAGATCTTTCAGATCCGGATCTGAAAGTTTCAGATCCAGATCTTCAAGTTTCAGATCCGGATCTTCAAGTTTCAGTTTCAGATCTTCAAGTTCAGACCCAAATCTGAAATTTTCAGACCAGGATCTTCAAGTTTCAGATCCAGATCTTTCAGATCTGGATTTCTTCAGAACGGCAATGAGATCGGTGGAGATCATTTTCATCCTTTTGATCCGGGAGGAGGCTTGCGCGCACTTGGTGTAGGGCCTCCGTAAACTTCATGCACCACCTTGAGGACATGGTGACTCTTTTAGGGGCGGAGTAATGATGCGATCATTATGTACGAGAGGAGGCCGAAGGAGTAATTGCTATGCGCACCGATTGTTTGGGCAAAGTTTCTTTATGCACAATAAGTTTTGCTAGTTTTGATGTACGCACAATGCCTAAACATTATATAAGTGGGGGTGGGCTAGTGTTATGATATGCTTATTTGTGAAGAACAACTAGGTATCAATTGTGAAGGTACTTATGCTTTGGTCCGTTCATCCAAAGCTAGAAGATAGGGTTTCGTCTCGAAAGAGGCCCAATTTATCTTTTGTTCTTCGCTGATTTAATCTATAAAAATTCCTCCTTTTCATATTTTTCCAATTTTAAACGCTGATTTGAGTATACGATCATCCGAATCGTATCAAATTGGTATCAGAGCATCCACGAACCATGTGTATTTTGCTACAACAAGCACGGGCGCTGTGGCAAGGGAACAAGCTCTTTCGATATGGAAGATTTCATAATGCAGCTAGCCAATATGAAATTGCTAAATCTTATTACGATTGCATTTCCGCAGCCAAGGGAAAAGCTCAACACTTGTAATGTTTAGCCAATTTGATGAGGTGTTACCTGATGATTGGACGCTATTGGAAATGCATAGATTTGGGTCAGAATTCTTGGATTATGATCCGAGAAATTTTTATGTCTTCTTTTACAGAGAGCAAGCTTATAAATCATTGGGTCTTGATGAAGCTGCGGACTTCGAGCTGATGAAGTCTCATGGGTACTTCTCTGAGGATGAGGTGGAGAAAGAGGAGAGCGGCGCCTCAGATCTTTCGGATCCAGATCTTCAAGTTTCAGATCCAGATCTTCAAGTTTCAGATCCAGATCTTCAAGTTTCAGATACAGATCTGAAATCTTCAGATACATATCTGAAATCTTCAGATACAGATCTGAAATCTTCAGATCTAGATCTTCAAGTTTTCAGATCTGAATCTTTCAGATCTGGATTTCTTTAGAACGGCAGTGAGAGCAGTGGAAATCATTTTCATCCTTTTGATCCGGGAGGAGGCTTGCGCGCACTTGGAGTAGGGCCTCCGCAAACTTCATGCACCACCTTGAAGACAAGGTGGCTCTTTTAGGGGCGGAGTAATGATGCGATCATTACGTACGAGAGGAGGTCGTAGGAGTAATTGCTATGCGCATTGATTGTTTGGGCGAAGTTTCTTTATGCACAATAAGTTTTGCTAGTTTTGCTGTACGCACCACGCCTAAACATTATATAAGTGAGGGCGTGGGCTAGGGTTAGGATATGCTTATTTGTGAAGAACAACTAGGTATCAATTGTGAAGGTGCTTAGGCTTTGGTACGTTCATCCAAAGCTAGGAGATATGGTTTCGTCTCGAAAGAGGCCCAATTTATCTTTTGTTCTTTGCTGATTTAATCTATAAAAATTCCTCCTTTTCATAATTTTCCACTTTTAAACGCTGATTTGAGTATATGATCATCTGGATCGTATCAAGAGCCTTGCTAGCAACTATTCCCCGCTTGTTCCTCTATTGGTATGGTTCCCATGTGTTTCATATGGTATGCATGGTGTTCGTGGTTCCTACAAACAACACCACTGATGTTATAGTGCACAAGTGGATCAGAACAGCTTATTTCACATCATGTGGGTACGTAGGTTTTGGACAAATTTCTTCCGTCACATGTGTAAATGGATTTGGATGACTTTCTTCCACATGCATTGGGTTGTCGCGTTGATCTGCATGCACCATATAGCTACAAACGTTGAGATTTGAACATGAGCATGTGCACTGGCTGCGATTCCTCTGATGCTCAAGTGAGAACTTGATAGAGATAATATAAAATATAAGAAATTGAGAGAGAGAGAGCTCACCACCCAAATAAGAGTCCATATATAGAGTTTATGAAGAGGCATTTTAGTAATTCGACTTTGACAGTTGGCCTTCCATCTATGTTAGGTCTCCGAGGTGCCTGCTTTAGCTTTTGGGCATGCGGCCTTTCTGCCAATAATGGTCTTGAGGCCACCATATTGTGTGCTATATCACCAGTAGCACAATGAAGTATCATTATATGAATGACAAAATATGTAGCAACATTTTGCGTTGTCTTCTTTTGCCGGAATGTTTTGACCATTCATAAGATTCTGATACAAGGCGTCTCAAAATTGGATGTAAAGTCTATATTATTTTTCTCATAATATTATGGGATGACCATATCTATTTTGAGTTTGACATCTCTACCATATTAAACCAGCCCAAGGGGAGGTTGGTGCATAGGTGCACCAAAAGAAAAAAAATTCTCGTAGGTTAATTAATTTTATGAAAAAAGCTTCACTAATATCTAATAGATCTTTGAGCACATGTTTGCCAAAACAATGATGTTTCAATATTTATGCAAGTTTGTTACTTGTGAGGATCAATATTAACATGTGAATACTGTAAGTAACAATTTATATAATGCATTCATTAGAAGGGAACTTACTGATTTTCTTATACTTTTCATTTTACTATAAAGTTTGTTGGTTGTGAGCGGCTTAAATGTAATGTCTTCTTCTTGTTAGAGAGGAAAAAAATGAACATGATCACTGTAAGTTATTCTTTCTGCCATGTTGTCTATGCAAAACTGTTTGCCTTCGGTACTCAAATTTGAAATTCAAGTTTGTCCCCTCTCGATTTTGAAATTAAAGTCAACATGTTTATTTGAAAACATGACATTATTCTCCATTACTTGATTAGTGCAGAAATAAGGTAGAGGGTTGGATGGCATGTTCCCTCTCATTCGCCGGACGTATTGGGTTGATCTGTAATGTTCTGCAATATGCCATCTCCCTTCGGATTTGTTCTTTCAAGCATACGTCGTTGGTTATTAAATGGATTTAAAATCTATTTTCTAACTTCTTGTGGAACAATAAGCTCCATGCTTGGAGCTGGAATTCCGTGTGCAAACTGAAGAATAACGGAGGCCAAAGACTGCAACAATTAGGCGAAATTTGCCTAGCGTCTGCAGTCGAACTTTTTGTTGCGTGTGGTGGTTCTGTACGTCAAATTCACTCCGGGGCTGCAACATGAGAACATGAGGGATTCTTACCTGAAGGATTGATGAGTGCTTGTTGATGTCAATGCATCTGTTCTTGGCTCAGGCAGATGGAAATTCCTGCAGCATGGAGCTTAGTTTGGCAACAAGGTATCCCTTTTGCTCTAGCAAAGCTGCGTCAAGGCTAACCCAACTTTTGATATCTGGAATCAACGTAGCTCCTGATAAGTAAATTCAATTTTCGGCAGTTGGTGAGTCTGACAACATTCAATTTCCAGCCATTGGTAAATGAATCAGCTGTTTTTCTTAATTTTGTTGTTTATCTTTCTATTTCTTCTATAATTCTCATCTTTTTAAATATGTTTTATAATTAACTTTGAAGTCCTATTTGATTAGGATTGTTAAAAGTTAGAGATTGTATTTCTTGAGAATTAATTAATTAACTATGGTTTCCTAATTAAAACTCGATTGAATAAGCCAGTGATGGACCCCTCTGCTTGTATGCTTCACTTTCTTTTGTATGCCTAAGGCCGCAAGTCCTTTCATCTTGTATATAAAAGTTTGATTATTTTTTCCTTCTTTTAGTGCTTTTACTTTTTAGGAGCTTTTTTTGGTCAAATGTAGGCTTTGTATCCTAAATTCTGACTTGCTTTTAATCATGCATCATGCATCATGCACACTTGGACCCCAACGCCCAGGATAGTTTTGGCCTGCCTTGGACAAAAATGAGCACCGGACTAGTTTGAAGTTCTGATTTACATCATAACGGTTGTTGCCTTAAGTTGGGACTTTGACCTATGTAACATTCACATATATCTGCACTTAAATAGAGATCAACGGGGGGGGGGGGGGGGGGGGGACAGATCCGATCAATGGAGATCCGATCCGATCACAGATCCGGTCAACGGGCAAGGACAGATCCGATCAACGGCGGCGACGGCGTT
Source organism: Scilla litardierei (assembly GCA_030789695.1). Taxonomy (NCBI): domain Eukaryota; kingdom Viridiplantae; phylum Streptophyta; class Magnoliopsida; order Asparagales; family Asparagaceae; genus Scilla; species Scilla litardierei. Next base: position 16,270,149 of record CM061142.1, on the reverse strand, counting down.
CTTCCGATCACATATTTATATTAAGCTAAAGGCGTTCATCGGCGGACAGATCCGATCAACGGAGATCCGATCCGATCACAGATCCGATCAACGGCGAAACAATTTGGCTTCAGGCGTCGCCATCTGCACCGGCGAGGCAGATCTGATCTGATCAACGGCGGCGAGGCATCTCAGATCCGATCGGCGAGGCAGAACCGGTCTACGGCGGCGAGGCACTCACAAACCCTGCAGCGTCGACGAGGGATTCAGGCTTCGCCATCACACCGGCGGATCTCAGATCCGGTTGACGTCGGTGATCCGGTCGGAATCAGCTCAAGCCTGGCCTCGCCGAGGGATCACCGATCCGGCCATCTGCTCCGGCGGCAGGATTCTCCTCCGACGGCAAGGTCTTCGACACCGGCCTGTGAGGGGTTCTGCTTCATCGACGTTCGAGGGTTGCTTCCGGGCTTTTCGGCAGCCCTACCTCTGAGAAGTCCGTCATGGCTCCTCGGGGTCAGGGTGCTTCTCGGGGTCAGCCTCCAGATCTTGCTTCGGGGTTTCTCCCACTCCGTCATTCTATGGGGAGAGCTGATCCTTCATGTATCAATGCAGGCAACCCATATCATCGGTGTTCGTCGTACTGTCATCAAAGGATGAGAAATGCTACCACTAAAACAGTACCTACTACTGATGTTAATCAAATTGATAAAACTATTGGCAAACCATCTGCTCATTTGAGGGTGGCAACATCGGGGCGTGAAGCATGGAGTTCCCTCTTTTCTGTTGGGCGTTCAGTTGAGCAACATAGCAAATGTGAATACGTTCCACCCCGAGAGATCCCAACTGGTAAGGCTATCCCTTGGATCCCTAAAGAAGCGGTATCAGCTAATGTTGCAAAATGGAGCCGCACTCTTGCTGGTTATGTTGTGGGAGACAAACCATTTTACTCGCATCTCCGAGCATGTGTACAACGGTTGTGGCGGCCTAAAGGAAAGCTTCAGGTTCACTCCAGGGATAATGGTTTTTTCTTCTTTGAATTTGAGTTAGAAGAAGATTGCAGCAGAGTTCTCCAAGAAGGGCCTTGGATGTTTGATAAAAGGGTGATAGTACTACGACGTTGGACGCCAGAACTAACAATGGATAGAGATCTTTTGTCCTCAATTCCAATATGGATGAGATTTCCTGACCTTCCATTGAAATTTTGGTCTACAGAATGCATTAGTATTATTGCTAGCTCTGTAGGTAAGCCTTTATTTGTGGATAAGGCTACGGCTTCTGGAGAACGGTACTCTTATGCTAGATGTTTTGTGGAAGTTGAGGCAAAGACAAAATTACCTAGCACCATTGAGATTGCGGTGGAGGAGGAGGGAAATACGATCATTCGAATGGAGTACGAAAACTTGCCCCCAAATTGTTCACCGTGTGAATGTTTCGGACATTCTTTTGCCCAGTGTCCCTTTAAGAAGGTTTGGGTGGAGAAAACTAAACCATCTTCAAATGTGGATGGTAATGTGTTGGTTCCTGAAACCACATCAGGAGATCATTTAGTAACAGGTGAAGGTCAAATAGCTACAAAGAACCCAATAGATGCTGAGTACACTGCAGCAGTTGTTTCTGATATAGTTCCTTGTAATTTTGAGTATGGTGGTCCGTCTTCTGCGCGCCCTACGGAGAATGTCCGTATAGATGTCCCTGACAATGTTGGTAGTGAAGATGAGGCTGATGGAAACTACGAGGATGAGTGGATGGAGGAGTTTGATGGGGATGCTGCTATGGAGAATCAAGAGTGGGAGGAGGAAATGCGTCACCTTGCATCATCATTGAAGTCGATTAAAAAGAAAAATATAGATCTCCCTCAACGGAAAAGTTTAAGAATTCCTAGGAATTCTAAATATTAGGACTCAAATGCTGAGTTGAGCAGTTGGATAATTTATGATTGTTTTCTTTAGAGTTTTTATGTTTTGGAGCTTTCTGTAATCCAATATTGTTATTGATGAGTTATATGAATAACGTTGTTAACCCTTCAAAAAAAAAAATATCTGCACTTCTTCCGTTAAGTGTTCAAGGTAGAATAAAGCGAGCCTCGAATGGCAAAAACTAGAGTGAGTTTCAATCGATTAAGTATATTGACAAGGGTGATAACCAAAACGTGCCCTCAAGGTGAAACCTGAACATGCATGAGAAGGCTAAACAAAAACGAACCAGAACAGGATAAACCGGAATGTGAGGAAAAATGAGCCTCTTAGCATTGAATCAGAAGATGTTCCTACTTATTACACTAAACACGCCTTGAAGGGTGAAACCCAACACATGCCGATAAGGGCAAAACCATCATGTGACCCAAAGGTGAGACCAACGTATGCCCCAAAAGGCAAAATCAAATCATGTCCCTGAGAGTGAAACCAGCTATATGCCCTTAGGGAGAAACCATAGTATGCCCCTGAGGAAAAATCAACACATACCTCTAATGGGGAAATCAAATCATTTTTAATGAACAAACCATAACAAATCACGCTTTTATAACTGTTAGGATAAACAAAGTCTAATTGTTACGTGAAGGTGATTCTACGAATAACCAACACTGAAGCTGTCCAATCCAGTTATCGTCCCAAGGTGAAATTCATCATTTGCCTTGAGATTGTTTGCTATAGCCGGTAGGCGAACCCAACACTTGTCTCAAAGGAAGTTACATAATAAATTTACAACTGTCCAATGTCAAAGTAAGAAGGTCGACAATGATGAATACAATGGTATGAATTCATACGGATAAAATAAGGTAAAAAACTTATTAATTTATAGATGGTCTCTTGCAAATGCTGGTGTTAAGTAGTCATCCTCTGGAATCATCTCTGCAAAGATGCTGTTTAAATTTAACGTACATTTCACACACAAAAACATCTGTCAACGAACTGACGCTTAGTAAGTTATTCAATCTGGGAAAATAAGATACAAACATATGGAAATTAGGTATAAATTATCTAATATGTTTGCATACGATAAGAAAAATGCGATATTATTATGAATTTAACACAGTTAACATTAATCAAGAAAATATTAATGCATCAAACATAAATCCTAACAGCTCTAATGACTTTTACATATGATGCAAGATATAGGGTATCAATTACATTACCATGATTACATTATAACTATGAGTGTCAAGATTTTATGATTTTGTTTATCTAACATTAAGCTCGAAGTCCAATGATACGATATGCAATGGGAGTCTTATGATACACAAAGCAACTGGAGTATCCATCTAGATCATAATAAGATTTACATATACACAAATTCATGGATGCACAGATTCATGAATAAGGTGACCCTTGTTGCTCACACACCCTTCGAAGCTCAAACTACCCCCAAACCTTGCCCTGTCATGTCATTATTCTAAATTGTCAATATTACATGTCAGGGGTCATGCATTATGTTTTCATGTTTTCCAAGCACGTGTTCAATTTCACAATTCCAAATACAAAATAAGCAAATATCTCATTTCCAAGCACAGTTACAATTATCACAATTTAAATACATTTTAATTACAATTTTATAAACTAGTACATAAGTACTAGTATCAGTATAAAATTAAGTAGATCGAGAGTGAGAAGGGAAAATAGGAGGTGGTGGCTGTTAGATAATTTGAGTTAGGGTTTAAAATAAAGAAGAATCCGAATGGCCTTCCTAGATGGGTGCTGCTTTCCAATCGATGCTCGTGTAGATCTCGCCCACGATCTGTGGATGCCACTCATCGTATATGACATGGTAACAGAGAGATGGGGAAATTTTTTTTTTGTGCGGGCGGGGGGGGGGGGGGGGGGGGGGGGGGGGGGGGGGGGGGAGGACGAAGGAATGATCAACTATTGGTTCCTGGATAGAGTGATTTATTTAGCTTAATTGCACAATAAGACCTTAAAATGTGTCTGTTGTAACAAATATATACCGTATAGTTTTTTGTGCATACTATAATGTTATATACTGTAACATTGCACTTTAAACACACTGAGTAAATGGAAATGTTGAAATATCTATTTTACCCTTACTTTATTCAGACTAACCTCTCATCCATGTCTGCTATAATGTTTTAACTGCAATAAATTAGGAAAGTCTCGTAGTAAATTGGAAAGCAAACTCGGGAGCCCTAAGTCACCAAAATGATGGACAATTCCCAAATTTGGAGAAATTGACTCTAAATCGAAGCTAAATTGTGATCGTCAAAGCATCTAATCTTGAAAAGAGACACATGCAAGTTGGTTGAAGATATACTGAATGTAAATTCCAAATTTCATATCTTAGTTTTTAAGGTTTTTACATTTTATGTTTTGTGAGTTTAAATTTGGGAATTTCATCTTTGCGAAGATGATATTTTGAAATTTGAAAGCTCGAGTCAGAAAGGGAGTCAGAAAGGGAAATGATCTGATAGAAATTTAGGTGTTTCCTCAAGTTTGTCAGGATTTATTCTGCGTTAAAAAAGATTTACAGTGTGTAAATTTTGGGATATTTTAGCTTGAATTTCTGGCAGTGTTAATTGGGGTCTCTTCAAATGAATGACATGGTTTAGGTAGATTAATTTTGATCAACAAACATCGGATTTGCTAGGAGATTTATAAGAGGTCAAAAATTGTATTGGTAAAGTCTTTGTACTATCTGAGTGATTTGATGTACGTGGAACATACGGTTGCTTCAGTGGTCGAGCCTATAGACAACAGTATTCTAATGGGAAACACAACAGCTTAAAAGAACTTTGGTGCAAGACAAGTCAGTTTCACTGTTAAGACCATCTAACGCTTTGAAGGAAAGGTTTCATAGAGGGGGTGTGGACTTTGGCAACTCCACTATGAGGATGCAACAGTGAAAATTGCAAATATGTAGAAGAAGACAAGTCGCTTCAAGCATGATTTTGTAAGTTAAAGCTACTTCTATCCACAATTTTATTTTTGTTTCATTTTTTACTAATTTACTAATTTCATGTGAACATGACCACCATGTGAACATGACCACCGTTTCTTTCATTTTTTACTAATTTACATTCTTCATCACTCCATCATCCTAGTATTATCTTCACTTTCTTCCAATTTGACTTCAGCTTTTGCTTCATTTCTACATCATCTTCAATCAGAAAGCCCATATTTCATGTGAACATGACCACCATATACAAGGAAATATATAAAGTTGTGTGGGGAATTTGAGGAGATGTAAGAATCTAGATATGTATGATTATATTATTGCAGTTAGTCGTGAATGTCAAACATGTCATCATATAAACAAGAATATAATACAAGACTCTTACATGAATATGCAATCCATCAATTTTTTTTGATTATGATCATGCCACACAAAAACTGTACCACTAATTATGCTTACTAATAGTTTTTCTATAAATCCTGTAGAAAGATACTGGGATATTCATTTATAGCGGGTGACATGCAACATACAATGAAATAAATCTTCTTGATTTAAGGAGTTTTAGTTAGAGTCTCCATCTTTTTAGATGTAGAAAGATGCAGAGATATTCTCTAATTCTTAGGAGTTTTAGTTAGAGTCAAACTATATTTATTAATATGTAAGATTAAAGAAAATATCCATATAAATCCTACAAAATGTATGAGCTCTTGTTTTGATCAAATTTGGGTGAATCTTAACTCAACAATTGGATCAAATCCAAATCCAAATCAAATCTGGCCCCAAAAACCATTAACTAAAACCTGCATAGGCAGTGGCATCTTGTCGTCGCCACCATGTATCACCATTTGGCAGCCATTGGATGCAGCCGACTGGCTGCTGGTCGTGGCTATCCTGCTGGCTAGCCACACCGATCCAGCAGTTTGGTTGTGGCCAGCTGGCTACTGGCCAGCTAGTTGTCGGTCAACCTCCGGCTCCAACCGGCCATCCTTTCGGTGACGATGTTTTGTCACTAGTAATGCCTTGGGAGTAGTTTCGTTGGGGTTTTCATTTTATTTTACGATCAAGGTTTGTAATTGTTGTGAATTATGTAGATGGGCAAGCACACTAGAAGGGGGGTTGAATGGTGTGGATCAAAAATAATGCACAATCAAAAATTAATCCTTCTAGCAAAGCTTAAGTCTTTTAGGAAGTTACTCCATTATATATTTAATCAACAACTCAATTTACTTATAATCAAAGTATTAATGCACATCGGAAATGAAAGCAACCATACAGTAAAGAGAGTGAGGGAAAGAGACAATGAGCAAACGCAGACAAGAGCAGTTTACCCTGGTTCGGCCAACCCTAGGCCTACATCAAGCATCCACTAAACCACTCTCACCAAGAGAGCACCGTGCCTCAAATTGAGGGCTTGTACAACCAACTCTCTCTATTAGAGGGTTACAACACACACCCTTGCTTCTAGCAAGGATTTCCAACAACGAATGCCACTTCTCTACAAGTGGTCTTCCAATACAACTAAACAAACTCACCACGTGAGGACATCGTGTAAGAAGCTTTCCAACACAAATCACAAGTACAACTACAAGTACTTACCACCATACGCTTGTGTGGTTTTTACGCATATTTTCTCTTGAAGAAGATGAATTTCAACATTTCTCCTATAGCCAATATGATTGAAGCTTTGTGTATAAGTGGCTATGGAAAACTTTCTTAAGATCTCAATTAGATGAAGTTGAAAAAAGAAGAATAAAAGAAAAGCCTTGATTCAATCTCAAGTAAATAAAGATGAAGCTCTTAAGAGATCGAATCAATTTTGGCCAAGAAAACTCTTACTTAAAAGCGTCAGAGAGAATAAAACATAGGCCAAGAGAGTGATGTTTTGCTTTGAAAAAATTCAGCACATTAGAAGAATTAGATTGCTTTTAAATCTAATTGAAATCAATTGAAATTCTTCTTTTTAAGTTGCAAAAATCCCAGGGCAAATCCCTATAATTAGGACACAAATTTGCTCAAATAGATTGCCCAAAAGCACTCCCAACGGATAGAAAAACAGTTAGAAATTCGATCGTTGTAGGCTAGCTGGCAGCATTTAGTCGACTACTATATAATTATTAGTTGACTACACAGGCTATTAGTCGACTAGTAAATATGAATTAATCGACTAGTCAGGATTCTAAAGAGCACTAAATTTTCGGGAGTTGACTCTAGTACCATAGGGAGTCGACTAATGTCCTGACCCGCCCAAACTAAGTCACTGATGTACTCCACCACATACTGCGCAAGAGGAAATTCCTAATCTACCTGTTGCCAATGCGGATCCTACCTCCAGCGCAAGCATTGGAACTAGTAGAACACGTAGTCCGATTCAGCAGTGAGAAAATTTGCATGGACTTCAGTAGAGGATGATGAGGTTATTGGTAGTATATACATAATCATTTTAATAAATGAAAGGATTATTTAATGATATACTAACGTTTCAATTTGCATGTCAAAGTAGTTTCCGGATGCAGATGTTAATGGACAGGCTATGATCATGGTGAGGTCAATGTGGAATAGAGCATGGCCCACATTTAGACTTGTGCCGGAGGAGTGCAAGCAGATGATGTGGGATGCCACTAAGGTAATTCACACAATTTGGTGCTTATATCTATGCAATTTATTCTTATCATTATATATGCAATTTATTTATTCACATTTTTATAGCAATTGTATCCCCTGCATAACCCTGCCGATGAGGTGCATGCTAGATATGAAATGCACAAGTGGCCCATAACATGTCTAAGGACGTCAAATCAGCCCGAAAGAAAAACAAGAAACCGTGGTGGATGTTACCAGACGTCTGGCGGGGGTTATGTACCTATGGTAATACAGATAAGTAGATAAGTGGAAGAATATGTTGACAAGAAATAGGAAGAATAGGTGTGGTGATTCTCCCACTGATAAGATACCTGGCACTCACTGTGGGGGCTTTATTGCCATTGATCAGTATCGTGAGCAACTGCAGGTTTGTGTGCATTTACTAAATGTTTCCAAAATTATAACTTTCTTTTTTTGGTGCACTTAAAAAATTTTAAACTTAAAGAGCCATGCAGCCTCCCCTACATAAGGTGACTCACATAAAGGTCTTTGATGCAGTGCATCAGAGGAAGGTGGCTTTTGTTACAGATGCTTCTTACACGATTGTTTTGGTTGTCATGATTCACAGTACTTGATAGAATATTATGCATATGATTTCATGTCTGTTAGCCCACCTATCTATATAATTCCGTTTAATGTCTAATTGTCTATGCTTAAATGCCGGTACAAAGTGGAACTTGGGGAGCATTCATTGAATCATTTTCCGTTATCACTGACATCACAATGCTTCACAATTCCTTCATTTTGAATGTGTTCTTGCGTTCCTGGAGAATTTAACTCACATCAGTCTTGGTGGGATCTTACTAAATTAGGTTAATGCCAAGATGTTGCATTGAGTAAAGGCTGAATAGCTTGATGTTTATGTCAGAACAGGCAATCCAATTGATATGCATCAAACTATTATCATGGAAAAGGCTAGAAAGTAATCATTTTATTCACATAGGCCTTGTTGCTTTCAAGTGCTAACGGTCATCAAGGCTATCAAAGGTTTGGATGCTGCTTTACAACTATTAAAGAATCCTCATTCCCATAAGATCATATAGAGCAGATGAGGTTGAAGTAGCATGTGTTAATTTTCAAGAGCACTTTCTTTGGAACGATCAGTATGGATTGATGCCAACAAAGAACCTTTAGAAATGGCAGTTGGAGCCTAATCACATGGTGAATATATCGATTTTGCCATCGTATACATGGATCACTAGCCTGCCAATGCTCAAATACTTTCTTTAATATAAAGCTAAGACAATGGCTTTTGCTCCAAATAATGCAGGCCAAGTAGATTGCTGTTCAAGTCCAACCACACAAGGCTGCTGCAATTGCCGAGCTCTACAGGGAATTCACCACTCAGGCTGTTATTTGATAGCTGGAGGACTGCATTCTCGAGGGATCCTTCCTGCAACCATGATTGCATTAGCCCTACGAGTAGTGCTACACCGTCCTGCGCAGGGGATAGGCCCCCGGCACTGATGAGTCTCATTGTTGAGTACTTTTGTGTTGTTTGGTATGTTGAGTACTGTGTGTTGAACTCATACTGGAGAATCTTTGCTTGTGTTGAACATTTTCATGTTGAATCTCATGAGCGTTGTGGTTTCTATATACATGTTGTCTGATGAGCATTGTGGTTAATGTATCAGTTTTTTTGCATGTATCAGGTTTTTTCTTATGTATTTTGTTGTTTCGTTGATGTAAACATAAACTCCTCTTTCCCTCATTTTCTTATGTATTTTGATGTTTCGTGGATGTATACATGTTCTCTCTAACTCCCCGTCCAAACTCCTCTTCAAATGACCCGAGGCCAGGAGATGGCCGCTGGCAGCCTTTGCAAAACATATAGATCATGATTGTTTTGGTGTTTTGGGAACCATTCCACATGAAATATGCTAAACAAAAAAAACAAAATTTGATAGAAAACAATTTTACAGCCACTTCAACTTTTGTATTGTATTTCTAGTCATAAATTTACATATTTATACGATGGAGATGGAGTTATTGAGACGTATACGACTATCAACTCGCAGGCTGGTTCTTCTCGCTGGAGCCTTGGTCGTCCGAGTCCTTACTTTGAGATAAGAACTGGTCCTTTGGGCTGTTGGTGATACGTTATTTTTGTTTTGGGACTGTTGACGTTGAACTGGAGATTCATTCACCGGGTACGGAAGAGGCTGAAGATTTTGCAGTTCTGGATCAGAATAAAACCTAAAAGGGAGTTTACTGTCGTCCATCTTCCGGAAAGTTATTGAGATCCTGCATGCCCAATAATGATGATATCGAAATTAATCAGTCATAGTGAAATCTATGTTAAAATTTAAATTTGGAAGTTCAATCTATGAAATCAAAGTGCCTACCTTTTAGAACGGACGGCCGGAACGCAGTGTTTTGCCACGTCCGCACCGTTGCCGCTCAAGACGAGCACAGACCTGGACAGAAAAGTGGGCAAGGATCATGATGAAGTTAAAAGCACGGCACATCAATAAGATGTGTCCAAAGCAACCACAACGAAAAACAATGCCGACATTAAAAGAAAAATCAAAATGTCAAATTAATATTGGGCAAGAGCTTGTACTCACCCCACAGGCAAAGGAATGGCGGTAGACCCTGAGAAATCGCCTGGGCCAAGTACTTTAAGGTCGGCACCGAACAATATGTTGCACTCCGATAGGAAGGAGACCGTGCAAAAGGGGCGAAGGAAATCGTGATGATCGATGTGGGGAGGAATGCAATCGTCCTCCTCGTAAATATTGATGATGCAGCTATCGGGAATGCAGGTGGGAGGCAGAACATGCCACGCAACCATCCTCTTAATCATTAGCTTCAGAAGGGGAGGGATGGGATCAACTTGCTCGTCACGAATAATGCCTGGCGGGTTGCCATTCTTGTCCTGGAAAATAGACAAATTTAGCAACGGTAAGGTTAAGAATGTAAATTAAGGCAACATGTAGGTAGGAGGGCTGTGAAACGAAAAGAAACAGACCACGGCGTAGTTGTAGCAGCAACCAAATTGCAGGGTGACTCGCCCCTTGCCTCGCATCCACTTCCTTGGTTCCGAATATGTGCGATCTAAACAAAGAATTATATAAGATACACAGAATCTATAATATGTTTATCAAATTAGAACATTATTATTATACCTCTAAGCTCGCGTTTCCGTCCCCTCTCTTGAAGCTCATACACATGGTTCACAATCCTCCGCTGCTCGGCGGCACTGAACACGCCTGTATGAAGCTCGAGCCCTCGCAGCACGTTGACCAACCTCCCGTCCACCCACTTTATCGACGTGAAGCTCTTCTTCCTCTCCACCATCGAAAACCTTATCGCCTCCCTCTGCTCCCTCGTCAACGCCGGCCGCCTCTCGGCCTTCCCCCCATTCATCGTTGAAACTTCGCCTACAGAGAACTCCAAGTCTCGCCAAAGATAAAGGAGAGGAGCACCAAAGGAATACCAAACCCTTGATCCAAAATGAATTTGAAGGAGGAGGGAAATAGTTTTCATATATTTAAAACCCTAAAATAGCTGCAAATATACAGGAGAGGAGAAATCCGGTCGCGTTTCGGAACAGGACTCCGGTCGGCTATCGGAACAGGACTCCGTCGTCTTTGGGGAGATTGGGTTTCTGTTTGGGTTGTTGGGCTGAGAGTTTCTTTCTTTTTGTGGGCTTGTGGGCTTTGTTTTGAGTTGAGGGAAGATGATAAATGAGAAATGACAAAGAAAGAGAATACTGGGCCGCTGGGGGGCCAAGAACCATCGGCCATGATTAAAAGGGGAGAAAAGTGTAGGAAAGTTTTGAAGAGAGTTCTGTTTGGGGTTATGGGCCCAATTGGGCTTCACGAAGTGAGGGTAAAAGAATAAAAATTGGAGGTGAAATAAAAAAGAGAAACTGGGAATTGGGCTCTCGGTTGGACCGTGTGTTTGTGCTTCAAAGAAATGAAAATTTTAAAAGAGAAAGAAAGAGGAGAAATTAGAAAATTAACTCAGAAAAAATACAGGGAAATTCCAAAAAATTCCCAATAATCCTATTGAAATTTTTCGGGCTATTACACAAGTTTATCCGTTCCACCTTGGCCAAGGATACACTGGATCCATTGACTCCCTGCGACACCAACCTCTCGTACCGAAGGAAACAAATCACGTCTAGACGACCACTCCCTTCGGACGCTTCTGACTATACCCAGCAAACGCCTACGTTCCGATCACATTAACCGATGTTCGGTAACAGCCAATGTGTAGCCCTCCACGTGCAAGTTCATTTAGCACGTCGCTGGTCGTAAGGACTATGCTACAATAACTGCCATTTTAGAGCTCTGTTAACAGTTGGACTATGATTACCATTTAGAAGCATCTCGATGAGTCGTTGTGTGAACTCGTTCTCTAACAAGCACATGTGTGTTGTATCACGATGTCCGAATATACAACAAACGTACTTCAATGGTTAAGGAATCACTTCAAGTTTCGTTTTATGAGGATTTTGAAGCTTTTATTTCTCATAACGGTGATAATATAAAAATTCTTTGTGATTCCATGTATAACGATAAGTTAAATGGTTCTATTGAGACTAACCATACTAATGCAATTGTTGAGAATGTTCCTAGTGATATAGGTGTACCCAAGACATTTGTCACGGTCCTGCATCATCCACCTGACCAAATTATAGGTAACATTGGAGATGGTGTCCGTAAAAGTTCACGGGTGGACCACTACACTCATTGTGGTTTTGTCTCAACGATTGAGCCAAAGATCATTGATTACATAATATTAAATGTTGGCAAATTCCCATGTCACCGACTACTCTTATTTCAACTCACGAGGGTGGAAATTATTATATTCGACTCTTTTCTCTCAAACGTTTGATGCAAGCAACTGAAAATTTTTATAGGAGTTTTGGTCCACAGCCTACGGAGATCCCAAGAAACCCTTAAAGAATTCCAGTCCGGATCTTCGAGCCATGAATGTTGAATTCAGTACGCAGTAATAATCAATAAAGCCAAAAGATCAACACAAACCAATCAAAGACACACAAGACTTGGTAACGCAGTCGGTACGCACACCTACATCTGCGGGGCCACGCCCAGAAAATCAGAATACTCCACTAAAATAATCAATGAGTACAATCACTAATTATCGCGATTCTATTAGGAGGAACAATCTTCCTCTCAATATAAACCGTGATGGGTGGTCTCTACCAACCCATGGAGTATTCTCGGCAAGATCCCCTTGCCCGCAAGCTCCCCTTGCACAACCGACTAGATCAACTCCCTTGATCCCCACGTGCATAGCCATCGGCCTCCGTCACCGGATGTAGAAACCCGCAAGATCCCCTTGCACCACCGATTAGAATCAACTCCCTTGACCCCTACACCGTCGGCCTCCCTCCCGGAGTTCTTTGATCAACTTTCGCAAAAGCCGTGCCCTAGCCGAAAAACGCACAACCCATATATCCTTCGCTCCCCCTGATTGCGGAGTAGATAGGGAAGGAAACTTAAAACAATTTGAGCAGATACGACAGCCCGCAAAAATCGAAACCAATTCGGGCAATTGGTTCCGCAAAATCCTCTAGCATTAAACTGATTTGCTGGCAAGATTCTCTCCAACAGAATCAACAATAATAACGAGAGAATAATAGCTACCAAATATATCTCCAGCGATTCCTCAATCACAGCTACCTATACCAGAATAGGTTGGAGATACTATAAAAAGATCTGCAGCAATCAATCTTCCCAACCAACAAATCTGTGAGATATTCACTTTCTATTTCAACCCAACATCCCTTCAATTTAGCAACTGATTTAGGAAGGGCTTTCCAAATATCTCTCATGCAGATATTCCATAATCAATTCAGGAATCCCCGAAATTCTAGGCAGCAAATCAGATCTGAATCCGCAAGACAGATCTGCAGACCAAAGCAGCACTTTCTCCATACGAACCAGAATTCCAGATCCCGAATGTTGAACATTATGTTGCAACATTATGTTCAACATTACTGCTCAAACTGCTCAAAAACAATTCTGATTCCTCAACCTGAACTCTCCAGATGTAGTGCCACTAATGCCAACAAATATCAGCAGAAATTCAACCCTAACAATCTCCCCATTTGGCATTATATGGCACAACCAAGCAAGCACCAACCAAGCACACATTCTCCCCCGTTGAGCCACAATAATCCAAACCACATTCTCCCCCTTACTAGAACAACCCGAGCAGTGATCATCTCAGAAGAAATAGCCAAAAATCAGAAAAAGTTTGTCGTCATGACTCTAATACTTTTCAGCTAGCCTCACGTCTTAAAAAAATTTATTCTCCCCTTTTCTGTCTCTCTTATTAGCAAAAAAATCCTCAGGCAGAGCGGAATAAGAGGAAGAACACTATACCTCACATCTGACAGTAGGGTGACGAATGGAATGATGTCCAGGGTAGAAGTCGAGCTCTGAGGGGCCAAAAAGTAGTTGGAGAGTTGAAAACATCGGCGATGTTGACAGAGGAGCTTCGGTGGTCTGCATGTCAAAATTTGGAGATGTGGATGCGGTGAAACCGGCTAAGAGATGGACAAACTTTGGAGAAGTCAGCCGGTCTAGGTGAAGAGGCCGCAGAAGATGGAACAGAGGTGGATTGCTGTGCTGCAGAGGATACATGCAAAGATCCAATGGCACCGGCGGAGGAAGAGCAGTGAGCAGAGCGGCGAGATAGCAATCTGATAATTCTGGAGGAAGATTCATGAGACTTTGGCGCAGGTTGCTCACAGTGATTGTCGAGGGGAGATGTCGAGTCTGGTGTCATAACATCTGCAGCAATATTGTTCTGTGTTGTATCTAATGTTACAACATTAGTCACAACATGAAGTATTTTCTTTGAAGCTGTAGTGTTCTTGCTGTATAATTCCGACTTCCTGACCCATTGCTTCTTCATCTTATATCAGGGTGTCTAACATCTCTTCCTTCTGACCAATGCCGCATGCGACTGAAGCAGTTTCTCTCAGTATGGCCTATGAATTTGCAGTAACTGCACACAGAGCGAGCACCTTTTATACCTCTAATCTGCCTCTTCTTCTGATCATGGCCCTTGGGCCGACCCATTCTTTCAAGTTCTTTGGTAATTTGACTTTCAGCAGACACATTATGAAAAGCTCCTCTATTGTATCCTACTCCGGTGCGATCTCCTGAAATCTTACCCATATTCAAGATATCATCCAGCTTTGCCTTTCCAGAATTCCACTTATCCAAAGTGCATTCAGCTTTCTCTGCCCAGAGAAGAACATTTCTGAAGTTGCTTTCCAATTCTCTACAGTTTTCCTCAACTTCCAGACATTTGATTTTGACCTCCTCTTTCTCTTTCTTCAGTCTTTCATTCTCCTCTTTCAGGACTTTGTTGATATTGCAGATTTGCATCCACTTCTCAAACATCATCTGAGAAGCCAACCATATGTCTTCTTCATCAACCTCCTCAGAATCATCATCGCTGTCAGATGTTGTACTAAATGTTGTAACATTCTTTCTGACATTTGCAATTTTGTTCTCCAATGTTGTATTAGATGTCGCAACATTAAGTCCAACACAGCTAGGGGTGTAAGCATCAGATTGATCATCAAGAATAGCCGTAAAAGCCACATAGTTGCTGGTGATGTCTTCACATAGTTGCTGGTGATGTCTTCATTTCCAAAATCTTCATCACTCCAGATACTGGCTAATGATTTCCCCTTTCCTTCTTGAGGGTATTAGCACATTCGGCCTGTATGTGACCGAAACCTTCGCACTCCCTGCACTGTATTCATTTACCCTTACTCTTTGGCTCATACTTCTGTGCGGGGTGACTGATTGCCTTTCCAACAGTAGGAAGATACGGTCTTGATTCCTTGTTGGCAGATCTGTAATTCTGTCCCTTGTTACTTATCTTCCTCATCATTCTGTTGAAATTCTTAGTCAGCAAATCAATGTCATCATCAATATCCGAGTCATTTTCAGGCTTAGATGTTTTACTGACTTCAGCCTTTAGAGCCACCCCTTTAGCCCTGTGGTTCAGCTTCAGATTCATTTCATAGGTCTGAAGAGATCCCATGAGTTCATCCAATCTTATGGTGGATCTGTTCCTCACATCTTCAATGGCCGCAATCTTCGCAGAGAACTTATCGGGTAGGGATCTCAAATTTTTTTCAACCAACTTTTATTGAGAGTACTTCTTCCCCAATTGAAATGCCTGATTAGATATATCGCGTAGTCTCCCATTGAACTCAGCTACAGTCTCATCATCATTCATCCTGAGATTTTCAAATTGAGATGCGAGCATTTGAAGTTTAGATGCTCTTACCGTATTGGTTCCTTCATGAACATTCTGCAGTATATCCCACACTTCCTTTGCATACTCACACGTAAAGATTAACTTGAATTGCTCTTCGTCGACAGCGGAAAAAATAGCATTAATTGCTTTAGAATTGCACAAGGCCGCATGTTCTTCAATCCGACTCCAGTCTCTTGCCGACTTGAAGTGTTCTTTGTCATCTTCGTCAATTTCGGTTGGCGGTGTCCATCCTTCACTGACAGCGATCCAGGCCTTCTCATCAATGGACTTAATGAATACAGGCATCCGAGACTTCCAGTAAGTGTAGTTTGTACCAGTGAGCAAAGGAGGATGAACAATGGAGGCACCTTCTCGTGTAGCCATGATTCAAGTACTGAAATCCAAGATCACACACTCTTTGATAACAAAGTGACACGGCTGACCTGCTCTGATACCAATTGTGAATTCAGTACGAAGTAATAATCAATAAAGCCAAAAGATCAACACAAACCAATCAAAGACACACAAGACTTGGTAATGCAATTCGGTGCGCAAACCTACATCTGCGGGGCCACGCCCAGGAAATCAGAATACTTCACTAAAATAATCAATGAGTACAATCACTAATTATCGCGATTCTATTAGGAGGAACAACCTCCCCCTCAATACAAACCGTGATGGGTGGTCTCTACCAAACCATGGAGTATTCTCAGCAAGATCCCCTTGCTCGCAAGCTCCCCTTGCACAATTGACTAGATCAACTCCCTTGATCCCTACGTGCGTAGCCGTCGGCCTCCGTCCCTGGATGTAGAAAACCGCAAGATCTCCTTGCACCACCGACTAAAATCAACTCCCTTGACTCCTACACCATCGGCCTCCCTCCCGGAGTTCTTTGATCAACTTTCGCAAAAGCCGTACCCTAGCCGAAAAACGCACAACCCATATATCCTTCGCTCCCCCTTGATTGCGGAGTAGATAGGGAAGGAAACTGTGAACAATCTGTGCAGATACGGCAGCCCGCAAAAATCCAAACCAATTCGGGCAATTGGTTCCGCAAAATCCTCTAGCATTAAACTTATTTGAGGGCAAGATTCTCTCCAACCGAATCAACAATAACAACGAGAAAATAATAGCTACCAAATATATTTCCAGCGATTCCTCAATCACATCTACCTATACCAGAATAGGTTGAAGATACTATAAAAAGATCTGCAGCAATATCTTCCCAACCAATAAATCTGTGAGATATTCACTTTCTATTTCAACCCAACATCCCTTCAATTTAGCAACTGATTTAGGAAGGGCTTTCCAAATATCTCTCATGCAGATATTCCACAATCAATTCAGGAATCCCCGACATTCTAGGCAGCAAATCAGATCTGAATCCGCAAGACAGATCTGCAGACCAAAGCAACACTTTCTGCATACGAACCAGAATTCCAGATCCCGAATGTTGAACATCATGTTGCAACATTATGTTCAACATTACTGCTCAAACTGCTCAAAAACAATTCTGATTCCTCAACCTGAACTCTCCAGATGTAGTGCCATTAATGCCAATAAATATCAGCAGAAATTCAACCCTAACAATATTAAACTAAACTATGAATGCAATGAGCCCTTGAAACACATCAAACGATGGGACAAAAAGGAGTTCGCTGCAGTGTGCGGTGCTTTACTTTTTTAGTCCCACATTGGCGGGAATTCATGACTTGTTGCTGTATAAATATGAGTTTGGGGTCAAGAGAGGCACGACCTTACTTGAACATGATCTGTTCTGTAGGCTCGTACAACTGTATCCTTGAGTTCTAAGGAGACATGCAACCCAGTCTGGTTGATGACACGTTGCCTCGGGTTTAGATCGTGATTAACCGTCTGGATTCGCTGAATCGGATCTTTGACAGTGGAGGATCGTTCTAGTCGGGTCTCTACCTGACTGAGATGGACCTGAGCTTGTCTGACTGACCAAAATCATTTTTACAAACTTTGGAATTTTTTTGTTTTTCTTTTCGTCTCTCTCTTAACTTTTTCCCTTTACGGATCTAACTAGGGATGTCAAAATGGGCAAGCGGATATGGATATGCTCTGTCCATACACATACCCGCTCAATTTACCCATACCCGTGACGGGTAAATTTTTGTACCCATGCCCATACCCAGCGGGTATACACGTACCCATGGGTACCCGTGTACCCGCTGGGTATGGGTATGGATATCCATATACCCAATGGGTATGTGTATCCATACTCGTTACCCGTAAAAAAATTATTATAAGCCTTTTGAATTTACTCTATAAGAATATTAGTTATTAGTTTAGTCATTATTTTTATAAAATATGTAATTTGGGTTTATATGTAATTTACTCTATAAGAATAATATATTAATATTAAAATGACCGGGTATGGGTACCCGCGGGTATGCATATGTAATATCCATACCCGTCGAGTTTTACCCGTGGATAAAACATGGGTACCCATACCCGTACCCGTGATTATAAAAATCTACCCATAATGTAACGACCCGTATTTTTCAGTACATCTATTTACGTGTCTCACGTATTTTCATTTTTATAAAAACTATTTTATAATGGTTAGTCAAGAGTTATATATCAAAAGTGATTTCAAAAATTTCTTGTAAAAATATTTTGAAGTATCAAACTAATTATGGAGTATTACAGTAAGTTCGGGTTTCATCAAATACCACTAAACAATTTTGATAAAAATTCATTTTTAATTGTTACTGTTTTAGCTTAATGAATTATTTTTCTATACAAACTTCCTCAAAACATTTTCAAACTTCTACAGTATCATTCTATGATCATTTAGGGCTCTCCATATTAATTTTGTAATTTTCAGCAATCAAATCGACATAGAACCCGTAAGCCCGCTTCTCAAATGTTTTGGCCTAAAACTAGTATCTCCGTAGCTCAAACCCCAAAATGGATCTCGTATTCGCGATCCTCGCGACGATACGATCACGTGGCTATGTTTGCGTAATTTTTTGGACACGTTTAATATCAGGGGCAAAACCATAATTTCAAATCAATTATTATTATATTGTATTTTACTAATTACTTTCTATCTATCACTAATTACCATTTAAATTACCCTAACCTACCAACTGTCGGCTAACACGAGGTAAACGTGTTAACACTTTCTTCATTTCCTCCATCTCCCAACCACCATTCTTAATTACTTGTTGTTGTTATTATTTTACTTTATTTACTTTCTAACCTATATAAATAACCTACCCCGCTCAACTCACTCCAAAGGCTCTCTCCTTCGAAGCCAAGCCTGAACCCAAACCCACCCGCAATCTCTCTCTCTCTCTCTCTCTCTCTCTCTCTCTCTCTCTCTCTCTCTCTCTCTCTCTCTCTCTCTCTCTCGTTCAAACCCAACACACACCTCTCTCTCTAACACTCCCACCCTCACTCTACCCTCTCTCTCCCCGTTCGTTTTAAACCCATCAGCCCCTCCCATTCTCTCCGATCAACCCCCGCCACTCTCCCTCTCCCCTCCGTGTACGTCACCATCGCAAGGCTCCCTACCGCGCTCCGCCCCCGACGCCGCCTCCTCTTCATCGAAGCCCCCTTCGACTCCAAGCGCCGGACCCACCTCCTCAAACTCTCGCCCTCCGTCCATGAGCAGCCCCACTGTCGCACTCCGATTCCCCCCTCTCCCTGACATCCCCTCGAGATCCCCTCCGACCTCCTCGGCGACGTCGCCGATCCCAGACGCCCTCCGCCTTGACGAACCACCCCGAGCTACGCTCCTCGCTCCGCCGCTTGCTCCGCCCCGCGCCGTCGACTACTACCTCGCCTTCGTCGCCGCCTGCCGTTGCCGCTGTCATCTCTGCCTCGCTGGCATCGAGGAACCCGCAACCCCCCTCGCATGCACGTATCGACGAACGAAGGTGAGGTTATATAAATAACGTATTATTTTATATATATGTAATTGAGTGTAAATACGCGTATATATATTTATAAATGGGTTTTATTGGTTTTAAATTGATAATAAATAATATAAGGGTCGGAAAAATACAATGCCACCTCCAGAAAATCAGAAATGACATTTTGGATCCAATGGCACTAGTTCCATCGCAATCAGACGAGCCGGTTTTCCAGAATAAATTGTAAGCCTAAAACTTAAAGACGTTGTTTTCCTTTAAAAATCCATAACTTGTTATTTTCACAAAAAATGATATGTGGAAAAAATATATGTTGTAGTACTCTTCGATTAGGTCATTTTGACAGCTCACTTGAAACTTTCTGATAAGTATTTCATCCAGAGTAAATTATTGAATAAATACAATAACTAATTAAAATTAGTTTTTAAATTGATTTTGAGCTTTAAAAAATTATAAAAATTACTAGAAACTTCAGAAAAATATTTCCTCCTTTTGTAAAATTATTTTACTCATATCTAGCCTATATAAAAATTTAGAATGCTTTTCGATAACGTTTCAATCAGATTAAAAATCAAAAAGACCAAGTTAATTAGTGTATTATTTAACCGGTTGTTTCTTGTGTTTACATGTATCAATTCTCCTGCACCAACTCCCGTGGAAGATCTAGATCTTGTCCCGACTCACTACGACGTTCTCGATTAAGTAAGTCACAATGAATTCTAACTTTAGAAATTTAGATAGTGTACTAAATGGAAATACCGCATACTCGAAGCATGGATCAGTTTCATAGTTGTTGTACTTCAAACCATTACTCATGACTGATATTCTCTGTTGAGGCTTCTGCCTTGACTTTTCAACCAGCTCTTTGGAGTGTTGTTAATGCCTTAGAACATCTCTGGAGTGAGACCATGTGCATAACTATATTGATATGTAAGTCGGTCTTTCACAAACGTCATTAGCATCTTTGCATTTGGAACAACAGATTGACATACCGTATTGAAACATAATGATTGAATGATATACAGTGGGAACATCTTATTGAAAGTGAATGCTTAACCGTAGTTGGCACACCACTGGGTTTTTGGGGTAACTTACATTAGAGAAAGTGTGGGAGCGACCGCGAGCCATCTACACATTGCACCGTACCGACCGTCTAAAATGAAATGTACCTCCTAAAGTGAAATGAGATCCGTCCGGATGAGCACCCCCGTGGCGGAAGATGGGATCAATGGTTGCACACTATACTTTCCTATATAAGTCACGTAGTTTCTAGCTTTACTACTGCTTACTTGTCCTTTTTGTGTTACTACATCTACCTGGTTGTCTTACGATTGTCATCATATTGCCTGTTGGTTAAAACATTGTTGCTACCATATGCCATGCCACAGTTGTTTCTCTTGTACGTTACTTTTGCACTTGCACAGTCACCTTTACTTTATGCATTACATGCACTTTACTTAGCACACCTGAGCAGCCACCAGTACTTTACTTATCGCTCTTACATGCATGTCTGCTCGTACTTTACTTTTTGCACTGCATGACCATCTTTCGTTCACTATAGCCTGCTTCATACTTTTGCACTACTATATTTCTATTGATAGAATTGTTATGACTTACCTATGGTTCCATCTCCATGGCACCGCAGACGCCGTACAAGTTGACTTAGGCACTCATGAGTTCGCAGAGCCGTGGCTCGATCCTGAGACTACCGACTTTTATATTTGGAGTGTATGTGTGATGTACTTCCTATATATTTCTTTTCTGTACTTTACTTTCATGTATTTGGTGTGAGAGTGCTATTTGGTGTTGTATTTTAAATTTGGACTGTAATAATGTACGATGGTTTGAGTATTATTGTACGCCTCTGCATCGTGGATATATTGATTTCACTGGTTAACTGCAGACCTGCAAATAAATCAAATAAGTAATGGTCCCCGAGAGCGGGTCGTTACAAGTTTGGCAGCCCATGTAGGTCCGCGCTAAATACCTCGTGAACAGTATAGCAAGATCAGGATGTAGTGTATATAATACTCAACGAAGTTGATAATTTTTCTATGAATGCAGGTGAGAAATTCAAACGATGGACGTGAACACTTCTGAGAGTCCCAATGGAGCTGGTCTGTCTGGAGCTAGCAACCAGACTAACAATGGACCACCTTCCACAATACATCAAATTTCTGATATCGCATTACGAGAGCTGGTTCAAGCTATACGAGGAGAGTACAAGCATGAATGAGGTATACAAAAATTTCGGTCACTCCACCCGAAGCTCTGGAATGGCTTGGATGGTCCTCTGAAGGCAGTCCGAAGAATGGCTGCGATGCACCGAAAATGACTTGAGAGCAGATCAGATAGTAGAATATGCGTGGGTGGACACTGCCAAATCCCAACTGACTGACGGAGCTAGGATTTGGTGGAGCTCTGCTGAATGTCGTTTGCAACAACCAATCGACTGGGCGACGTTCTTCGACCACTTCAATACCCTGTACTTCTCACCCAAAGCTTAGATGGAATTGCAAGCTCAGTTCGTCGGGTTGGAGCAAGGTTCCATGTCAGTAGAACAGTATGATGACCATTTCACAATGCTTAGCCGTTTTGCTCCCAGGATGGTTGCCACCCCTCTGACCCGAGCTCAACGCTTCAAATAAGGGCTAAATATAGAGATCCGATGGAATTTGGTCGGACACCAAATCTACACGTATACCGAGGTCCTAGCTGTAGCTCGTGAACACGAGTTTATTGAGAGAGAAGAAAGGCGTGAGATAGCTACCCCTCCTCGAAGGCCATCACCTCCAACAACTACTGCTGGACCCAGCCGTCAACCATCATCCAACCAGATGCATCACCCAATCCAGCAGACCCAATTTAAGAGACAGGCACCACCACAACGTCCAGTGTGTCACCATTGTAGTAGGCCCGAACATGTGAGATCAGAGTGCCGATGGTACCTGAATCTCTACCTGATTTATGGGGCAGAGGATCATCTTGCTAAGGATTGCCCACATACAAGAGCACGAGTTACTACCACCGCAACAACTGCTTCCCCTGCTGGAGATGCTTCTCATCGACCACCACCTGCGCAACAACAAGTATATACAATGATCGCGGAAGATGTCGAAGCCATTAACCAGGAGATTGGAGGTATGAGTTATTGCTTTTAATATTAAACTCGTTCATTTGCAATTAGTATCCCATACCAGTATATCATCGTAGCTATTATAATAGTATCAGGACTAGTTACGGATGTCAATAGTATGTATTCATATACATCATCTCTTGTTTTCTTGATGATGTGATATCACATTATATTTCCTGCTATTAACAACTTATTTTCCTATATCGTAATCGTTCATCAAGCCTGCCTTTCGATCGTTTAAATTGCGTAGGCAATTATCGGTCTTCTAAATTCTGAGGACATAGTTTTTTAAGGACGGTAAGATGTAACGACCTGTATTTTTCAGTACATCTATTTACGTATCTCACGTATTTTCATTTTTTAAAAAAACTATTTTATAATGGTTAGTCATGAGTTTTATATCAAAAGTGATTTCAAAAATTTCTTGTAAAAATATTTTGAGGTATCAAACTAGTTATGTAGTATTTCAGTAAGTTCGTGTTTCATCAAATACCTCTAAACAATTTTGATAAAAAAATCATTTTTAATTGTTACTGTTTTAGCTGAATGAATTATTTTTTATACAAACTTCCTCAAAACGTTTTCAATCTTCTACAGTATCATTCTATGACCATTTAGGGCTCCCCATATTAATTTCGTAATTTTCGAAAAACAAATCGACATAGAACCCGCAAACCAAACATTTTGGCCTAAAACTAGTATCTCCGTAGCTCAAACCCCAAGAGGCCAGCTGCTCCTGTCGACCATACACAGCTAACCTGCCACTTCTATGGCAAGCGTGGACATCAGAGGCGAGATTGTAGGAAGAGGCTGAACCCATGCCTAATCTGCGGAGCACCAACACATGCTGCGAGGGACTGCACTCGCAACCGGAACCGTCAAGCACCAGCTGGAGTACCTGGACCTACCCAATAGGAATCACCTCTGGTTCCCCAGCGTCTCAGTCAGCACCAAACTTTCTACATGGTCATCGAAGAAGTTAGAGATGACGAGCCGGTGACAAAGGATGACGTCTGAATCCTGTCCTATCATCACATTTAATGATTCATATCATAAATGTGCATATCTTAGTTTTGTCATATCCTAGTCGTTGTTTGATTGCAGTGGTTTCAAACCCTAGAACCTTTCAACTCAGAAGTTTTCATTCCTCCATATGTCTATTGCTTCCTCGATACTATGATATCACTTCCATCCCTCATCTATCGGGTGTTACTTTAATCCTTATCTAGCTTAAGAAATTCCGAGGACGGAATTTTTCTTAAGGTGGGTAGAATGTAACGGCCGGTATTTCTAGGCATGTTTTTTATTATGTGTGCCCGTATTTTTGTTTTGATCGTCCGGATGTTTTCGTGCGTCGACACGAGAGCGTGTCCGTTTTTCGTTTTACCGTATCATCATTAATTGACTATTAATGTTAACAAATTACCTTAACTTTATAAACTTACGAATTACAAATTGCTAATTACTTTATTTATTTTGCATTTTACTTAATCACTTAATTACTTTAAATAAAATTTAATTACAAATTTACTTATTACTTTTAGCTAAATTAGTTTTTACTTATCGCTCTTCTTAAACTATTTTTACCAATTACTTTACGCTAACCCTAACCCTACAACATTTATCCCCACCGGAATGTTGGTGAGATCCAACATCTGGCTTTCATTTCTCTCCTACCATCAACCAACTCCTTTCATTCTGTCTCCTCCCTCCTCTCCTTCTTAAACCAACAATCAAACAACATAAACCTACAAGGAAAACAAGCAACACCACAGCAACCAGCCAACTACAATCATCTCCCATCCCACCGTCATCATCCCCCTTCACCCACCACCTCATCCACCATACAACTCCACCATCTACATACAACCCAAATCAACCAGAAACCAAAAACCCAAAATCAACCAATAAAACCTCAAATCAGAACCCCACTAATCAACCCCCAAATCTCGCCCCCGGCCACCGGAGCCGCCATCCTCGATCGCAACTGCCGTTGCTTGGAAACCGCCCCCACCTCCCCTAGATCGCCGTTGCCCCGCCTTCGAACCATCGCCCGCCGCCGCCAGATTAATCTGCCACCGTCTTCGAGAAGCGACCACCGCCCGTTTCGAAGCGCCGCCGCCAGATCTAGCCTTCGTCGCCGTCCGCCGTGGAACCACCGCGCCCCCATCTCACCTTGGACCACCACCCAGATCTCGCCGTCCTCCGCGGAATCGGGCTACGCCGCCCCAAAACTCCGATCGCCGCCGCCCCATTTCGCCCTTGGCCTGCGCTCTTCGAGAAACAAAAAAAGAAACAGTAATAGAAGGGGAAGACGAAGACAGAGAGAGGGAGAACGAAGAGCAGGGGGGAGAGATATAAGTAAGTTATTATTATTATTATAAAGTTTATAAATTTATTATTATTAAATGTTGTAAGTTGGGTAATTTTTAGATTTAGGATAAAAATTAAAAATAATATCAACTTTCGACAAAAAAATATTCTCAAAAATCGACCATGTTTGGCCACGTCAGCAGCGAGGCGCGTGGCCTGGTTATTTTTTGATCTAGCCGCACTTGGCAAGTGCGTTTTTCCTGGCCGCACTTGCCAAGTGCGGCAAATGTAGTACGTGAGCAAGAACTAAACTGGCCACACTTGTCAAGTGCGGCCAGTGTGCATCATATAGCGCATCCAAAGCAGAAGCGAGAAGTTTAATCCGCATCAGGAGGACGTCGCTTCTTGCTTTCTGATTGAACCGCCGAGACAAACACAGCATTTGGAACCAGCTGAAAATCCTCAGGGTCGATTTTCTCATAGGTCTTCCCATTCTGGGCCTTTGGTTAACAGGAGCCAGTGGACCAAGGCAAGGAAAAATGATGATGTGACACCCAAAATTTCAACCGCAGCAAATTTATCAGCCTTGTCTGGCTTAGTGGCAGCACAGAGAAGTCTTTTTTTCAAATGATGGCAGCGAAAAAATTGGTAGTCAAGTAGAAGCTGTTGCTCCATCCAGTAGATTATCTGAATCTTGTAAAATTCCATCAGATAATACATGGAAACATGATCAATTATCTGAAGCTGTTGCTCCACCATAAGTGAGACATTCTCATACTGGCCACACTTGGCAAGTGCGGCCAGAAAAACGCACTTGCCAATTGCGTCTAACTAGCCGCACTTGGCAAGTGCGGCCAGAAAAAACGCACTTGCCAAGTGCGTCTAAGTCAAAAATAACCCCCCCCCCCCCGCGGTGAGGCCACGCGCCTCGCCGCTGACATGGCCAAACATGGTCGATTTTTAAGAATATTGTTTTGTCAAAAATTGATATTATTTTTAAGTTTTATCCTAAATCTAAAAATTACCCCTATAAGTTAGGTTAAGATTATTAGTTGGTAAATTATTTAAATAGGTTAATAATTAAATAGGGTTAGTTGTTACTGAATGATTTTATTAATTAAGTTATTATAACTCATGTTAAGTTAAAAGTAAAAGTTCAGTTATAAAGTTTAAGTTGTTAATTTTCTAGTAGGTAGTATCATTCTCAGGAAAATTGTTAAGTGATCATGATTAGAAACTTTTGAAACATGTTAGTATATAATGATTGTGTTAAAGTGCTTAGGTTAGTGTGTTATCAGTAAATATTATATACTTAAATTATTATATATATTGTCATGAGCAGTTAGATATAAGTTGTGTGCGTATGAACTGTGTGTGTATTATTTGGTGATGGGTTTAAATGATATTTAATTGGCGTAATAATGCGAATCCGTTAACGCAGATATGTCACATCACCTTTACCGTTGCTCGGACACCCAAAACCGTCCCAGTCAGGCAAGTGCATTTTTTTTCAACCGTCGCATTTAATTAAACTGAGATGTTCTGATATGCAAGTTGTGTTTTTTTCTCCACGTTTAATTATCGATTGGAACTGCATTGTTACTTTTGTGCATTACAAGATATATGCTTATGCGTGTGCGTGTGTGTGGACATGTTAATTGATTGCAAAAGACACGACATAGACTTGCTAGCCGGTTGGCTACACACAGACTTGCGGCCTGTTTGGCAAATCATAGAACTTGCGGCCTGCTTGGTAAATCATAGAACAAAATGGCCTGCTTGGATACTCTGGCTTGCGCCAGACTATAACTCCTGATGGCTTGGTTGGCTGTATCTGGCTCGTGGTCCAGACAATAAAAGAACACTTGGGTGGGGTTGGGTTCCCGGGCACTAGCCGATAGTAAACGGGTCACCTTCGGGGGCACTTAAAGGTAGATTCACTTACTATTCGTCTAACGACGGGGGCCTTAGTCACGAACTTGCACACATTATCGAATTGATTGAAATGGATATATGGACGTGTTTAACATTTAAACTGCTGTTATTTCCCTTTTAGTAGAAATGACATGTTGTCATCTTTAATAGAATTGCCATGCTACTACTTTACACACTACACATGCCATGTCGTTACTTTACACACAACATTTGCCATGTCATTTACTTTGCACACTACACGTGCCATGTTCGTTACTTTGCACATTACACTTGCCGTGTTCATTACGTTGTACACCACTCTTGTCATGCTATTACTTTGCACACAACACTTGCCATGATATTACTTTACACCCTACACCTGCCATGCCATTGCTATGCACACTACACATGCCATGTTGTTACTGCGCACACTACGTTGTCATGCTTTAATTATTGAAATCATATTGTGTCATTTTGAAAACCTTGTCGAGGGTCTTTTTCTACTAACGTTTTAGATCTTGCCGAGCAACTCTCGCTGACGTATATTTCCTTGTGTCACGCCCCGCTTCCCAAAAATGGAGACGAGACGTGAAAAGGTCCGCACGAGAGTGGAGCTGTGAAGCCCCAAACCCGATAAGCGTCGATAAAATATAAGCAGGTCCCTGTAACCACAAGCGGAATAACAATAATAACACAAGGAGAGACAGAAACAAATCTCAATCTCAGAAAATGTCCAACATGAAAATTAAGTTCAACATCCAGAAAAGCCACAAGGCTAAAAGAAAGAGTCTAATGGCCCAGAACAAGGCCAACAAAAGGAACAACGTAAACAGAGTACAGGTGCTACGCACCGACAACAAAACAGCAGTCTAAAACAAAAAGGGGAAAGCTCAACGAAGACACTAGGACTGGTCCCCAGTGTCCACGTACTCCTTGCCAAACACAGACTCGGGCACGGCGTCCGCAAACACCTCGTCCCCAACAACGGACTCAGGCTCGGGATCTAACATGTGTCACCCAAAAGAGTAAAGGGGCACATGTCAGCAAGTCTAAAAGACTTGTGCAAGGAAACTGAAGGTAAGGTAAACTAGCAACCTAGCAGTTATAGTATGATGCATGGCATGGCAAGTATAGTATGGAAGTGACAAGTAAAGGGAAGTACAAGGAGCAAGTATGTCACAGATAACAAGTAAAACACGGACAAGTACAAGTCAAGTGGTTCATGTCAAGTGAACAGTCAAGTAAACAAGTTGTGCACAGAGATTCCGCCTGTTGGCTAGAGTGGCTGATCAGGCCAACTCCTAAGCTCAAGTGACCATTTATCTCTACCCCTCCACGTGTATCGAGCCAGGGAATTACCCCGAACACGGAATGCTCGCTTCTGGAACACGAGCCAGAAAGTGTATTTAACATGTATGGCGTAGGGTTATGTCTGCAACGCAGGTGCCTAGCCGGTAAACAAGTATGTCGGGCATTGGCTATCAACCAACTCACGTAGCCCGCTTCTGGAACACGGGCCAGGAAACACAAGTATTGTAGCGTGTGCTACGAATGCGACATACAACATGGATAGCATGGATGACAATTAATTCACGTACCGTTAATCAAAATTAAACATGACATGATAGTTATGCAACATGATAAATGGCAGTCCTAGCTTCGTTGTCAAGCTAGTTCCTGAAATTACGCCTAGGCGAGTATCATTTCGTCGCCTAGTCTCTTTTACGCCTACAACAAGCAAATGGCCTAAGACATGGCCCAAACCCTAAGTGGCAAGTTTCACTTCCCTAGCACCGAGGATGACGATCAACGAGGGTTCGTCCCACGGACGCTAATCTACGGGGAAGTCGCTATTATTGAGAAACAATCTTCAAAACAACATTCATTTCATTAGGATTTCACAAAAACACAACAGGTTATGAAAACATTAAGAGATCGATTATTTCCGTATCGGAAGCGAAAGAATGATGCCGAGCAAGCACGACAACGGAAGAAACGCTCCGGGGAACCTAGGGTTCAGATCTGGAATAGATGGGGAAATTCTGGAGAAATGAGATTTTGGGGGATTTGATGAAAGTTTGAGGAAGATGAGAGGTAGAATGTGTTAAGAGAGGGTTTGGATGATGGATTTTGGGCTTGGGATGAAGGAATAAGGGTTTGAGGTAGTAGGGGGCTCAATGGGGGGAGAAATTAGGTTTAGAGTTGAAGAAGGAGAAGAAGAAAATGTTTGGGAGGGGTTTAAATAGGAAGTGCTGGCGGCTGCCCAGAAATTAGGGTTTCGACACTGATTAGTCATTCAAAGAGCAACCACTGACCGACTAGTTTGGAAACTAGTCGGTCGGTTGACCAACACAGACCGACTAAGTCCAAACAGTAACTCATGTACAAAAATAGGATTTAGATTTAGTCGGTCAAAGAACAACTACTGACCGACTAGTTTGGCATCTAGTCGGTCGATGCACGTTCTTAGACCAACTAATAGTGAACAGTACTCGACTGTACAGAAGAACTAAGAATTAGTCGGTCTGAGTACAAAACTTAACCGACTAGTTTAACAACTAGTCGGTCAAAAGATGAACTTAGACCGACTAAGAATGAACAGTAACTGGTATCAAAAATAGTTAATGAGTTAGTCGGTTAAAGAAGCATTGCTGACCGACTAGTTTGCAACCTAGTCGGTCAACCAACGTTCTTAGACCGACTAACGATAAACAGTAACTCCTGAGAAATTTACAAAGCAAACTAGTCTGTTCAAGAAGGTTTTCCGACCGACTGGATCGTCATCTAGTCGGTCGGTGACCCTTCTTACACCGGCTAACGTGCACCAAAAGTTCCGAAATGGAGCGCGAAGCTCTGGGATCGATTTCTAAGACTCCTAGGCTTGATCTAACAATAAGATATGACCAATATGAAGCCCGTCATGAATGACTTACTCCGAAATTGACGATCAACGGAAGAAGCTAAGAAAATACGACGAAACGATCGAAAATGAAAGCTACGGGGACGAAAACCACACATGAGGAGAAAATCCACTAAAACATATAATATAATATAATATAATAAATCCAGATACATGAA